>CM056742.1:113534902-114219566 GCA_029851415.1 Eretmocerus hayati
AAATGAAAATGATTCTGTTTGATTTGTGCATTGAATTTGATTGATTTTGGGATACAGAATCCAACGGTGTAGGAGAATCGTGTGAATATCATTGATTAAAACCTGATTTTTTACGGGATATGGGTTCTTCGAACGTTCCATCATCTATTAGAATATCTTCATACGATATAGATATACTGGAACGCCAGAGGACTGAGTATAAATAGAGGCTCATTAGCCCATTGCGGGGACCTTGTGCTCAGTCAGAATTCCAAGAGCTCTATCGAAACGATGTCCTCTGGCTATTCAATATATATATACGTGTATGTATTGAATGCTGGAATAAATGCTTTTTGGTTGAATATACATATATGTGTTTTACTGAGTATCTCTCGATGAAGCTCCAAGACGATCATCTTGTGAATCGAAGGCTGAAGTCCCTTCGAACTTAGGATGACAGTCTGATTTGACTATGCGACCTGGGGAACCTGTGTTCGTGGAGGCTGAAGTCCCTTCTCGTGCACAGGCACTTAGGTGAAGGCGAAATTGTTGATTCTTATCTGGAGATGGGACTGTGCTGAAGTCCACACCTCATCTCTGGGTAAAACTCAACCCCCAAAAAATCCTTTCGTGTGCCTGGGGTGGATGAGCTGAAGTCCCCATCTATACCTAAGCCTCGCGTGGAAAACTATTCAAAAGATTTTATATTCCCTATCGAATTTTATTTCGACATGCTAAAGTGCTGAAGTCACCTTGGTTTGCAGGGATAAAATTTGATCCTATATTCGATCCGTACTTTTGCGTTGCGAGAGCTGAAGTCCTCTTGAATACGTAAAATATGGCCGAATAAAGTGACCCCAATTGATCCGCACATTCTGATCCTAATACCGATCCAAGAATATTACGTACACCTCTGTCGAGGTACCCATCCCTTATGATAAATTTTGACCAAGGCCCTCTCCCGAGATCCAGAGCCTATTGGTCACTCACAAGACCAAATGTGACTTTGTCACTGTACTTTCAAAAAAGCCTTACATGGTCGAGAACGATTGATGAGAGTCTTCTTGAATACACCATAAGAGTGTTGCCATGGGAAGCTCGGAATAAAGCGCCTCTCTAAAACTGTTAAATTTCGACTCAAAGCTTGGAGTGATACTCGGAATAACCGAGAATGACTCATAATGTAGTGGAAATTTGACTCATAGGGAGTGAAACCAGAGAAATATCACATTCGCTCCAAGCTTGAGTGGATTTTTACTCCAAGAAGAGTGAAAATTGACTCCTCACGTCGAGTGGAGTAGATTTTTATATGTTAGGGTATAATCCCAGAATGATTCGGGGGACTACTTATGAAGAGAGAAGAGAACTTTTGAAGTGTTGAATGATCCTGCTCTATTCCGAGCTTCCCTTCGGAACACTTTTCGGGTATACTAAAAAACTCGTATCGACCGTTCACAACCGTCCATAGGCTTTCTTAACTATCAAATGACGAAGTTACATTCGGTCTAATGGTGAAGGCACTTGCCTGGTTATCAAGGGGGCGCGGGTTCAAATCCCCATCGAGTCGAATACAACTGCCAAAATTTACGTATAATACATTTTTCATAGAATATTGATAATTAGTATCACCAGGAAATCAATTAAAATATGTGTGCACGTCGTAATAAAATTTTTTTATAGCAATATCTAGAATGTTGAAAAGTTTAGTTCTGAACTATTTGACTCAATCCTAAGAGTGATAATTGACTCACATTTTAGTGAAATTTGACTCCAGCTTCGAGTGATGAATCACTCTAGTTCGGGTGCGCACGAAACTGACTCACAGCTTTGAGCCAAATTTCTCTCCCTCGGAGTGAAATTGCACTCCAATGGGTTTAGAGAGCGCAGCAGCATTCAAGACTTGGAAAGTTTTCTACGATCTTTATAAGTAATCCCGCGAATCATTCTGGGATTATACCCAAACCTATAAAGAGTTGACTAACTCAATGATGAGTGAAAATTGACTTCTTAAGCTTAGAGCGAATGTAATATTTCTGTGTTTTCCTCCATATGGGCCAGATTTTTACTCTCATATCAGTCACTCTGATGATCACTCTAAGCATTCAGTCAAAATTTCTTCGAAAATTTCACTCCAACAGGTTAAGAGTAATGTCCCTAACAAAGTGGAAACTATCATACTCCTGAAAAAATCGGATTCTGTAACAATGCAGGGGTGTTCACTGAAAGAAAAGACTCAGCAGGATTTGCCAAGATTCTCGGCAACTTCTGCCAGTCTCACTTGGTAATTCAAGTCCGGCAATAATTTTTTTCTCGACTCGGCAATTTTTTCTCTGCCGTCAAGAATTTTCGATGTTGCCATTATCGCACGCTAACCTCAACATTGCAGAATCAAAACAGTGCATACAGTGCCATTTGAGACCGGAATGAAATGTACGATTTTTTTTGAAAAATACTGGAGAAGTATCTAAATGCGTACATCTGCCCATCGATATCTTCGATCAGTCTCTTATCAATCTCGGTGGCTGCAAATATCGGAGTATGTATCACTTCAGAATTACTGTGCCCGCAATGCAAATCACACGAGATCCAATGAATGGAAAGGCTACTTCAAAAGATGCACCCAGCGCACCACAACCAAAAGCTTGTTCGCTTTAGATTCTTCAACGTATGATCTACTGGTTTAGATATTGTTCCGAAATTTTTTCCAAAGAAATCGACGCATTTCATTCCGCTTTCTAAAGGCACTGTAATCACTATATGCATTGTTTTGTTCCTGCAACGTTGAGGTTAGGATGCGATAAAGGCAATATCAAGAATTTTTGACGACAGAAAAAAAACTGCCGAGTCGGGAAAGAAAATATTGCCGGATCTGAATTACCAAGTGAGACTCGGCAGAAGTTGCCGAGAATCTTGGAAAATTCTGCTGAGTCTTTTCTTTCAGTGTTGTTGTTGTTTTTATGCGAGAGTTCTTATCACTCCATCTTTTCAAGAAACAAATGAATACCCTATACAGTAGAATCTAGTTATAGCAAAATCCAAGAGACCGCATAGTCCAGGCAAAATAGCATATTTGAGTTACAAAATATACAGGTCCACAGTTTTTTTCTGAATGCGCGGGACCTTCAAGAGTCAGAATATACCCGATTACCCTTCGAACTCGGCCGGCTTTTTTGTATATGGCCGATTTAGTGCAAAATTTTGCATTTTTCTCCCTTTCTCTCCAATTAGCTAGAAAACTATGGATTTTCCGGGATTTTGGCTCGTGCAGATTTGAAGCTAATAAAATTTCGAAGCAAATGAAAAAAAGAAACATGACAAAATGTTGATTTGGTCGTCAGCAGCTGTAATAAACAACGAATTTAACACAATATTCAGATTGTTTATTGCTCCCTGAATATTTTCAGTACAAGTGTGAAATGGCTGGAATTGACGTATTTGGGATGCTCTTGATATTGGCAGAATCGGAACCCGATATATACCCGAATAAAATTAACCCGTTTTAGCCTATTTGTTTATAAGAGAATAGTGCGAAGTTCATGTTGAAAAATTTCTGGGTTCCGTTCCTCTGAGCAAATGGCCAAGAATCAGGTGAGTCCTCTGAAACATACCATTCAATGAACCATCGAAAAAATGTTCAATACATCATTAGGTATGCACAAACTTTGCGTTTGTTTCAGGAAAGAGAATTTTGCCGATTTTGTTTGTCAAATTGTTCGGGAACGGTAGGGATTATTGAAATGGTTTTTCTGGATTTATGATACCTGATTTTCTTTCTAAATTTTAAGCCCAAGTACGTCCCTCCACAGTAATTTGTTTTCGAGATACGTTTTTTTTTTAAATCTAAATCTCATGAACAAATAGAGATTAAGAGCTCGGCATCGAAGAATATTACTACTCTGCCCATAAATCATAAATCAAGAGTGACAGTTGAAGAAAATCTGGGAAGGGTCGTGGAACGACCGGAGGAGATGTGGTGGGGGAAGCCAGCGGGCGCTCCGAGCTAAGCTCCAGAAACTGAATTGCACACTTCGAATTCGGACGCGTTATACTTTTTGCAATAAAAAGACATCCACCGGTCCAACTCTCTTCATTCTTCAGCTAATTAGGGGTGCCATTCTCTAATTACGATGAATGGAGCACTTACTTTTTCGAATTTACCATAAGGGAATGAGTTATTCACAAACCCATTTGTAAGAAGATTTTCAATGCTTATTGACAAGCAATAGAATGACCTTGATGAAGTCGCAAAAGTCCTCTTTTATGAGGAATTGGATAGTCAACAAAAAAGTGTCAGAGTCATTTTACTGAAAAGCTCCTCGTTTTCGGGTTTAACCGTATATTTGGCATATCGCTATCGATAAACGAGTTATGTGGCTCGAATTAAACTTTGGTATAATCGTTCAAAATTATCTGATGTGGAGTACAACTTACTGTATTTGGTTGAAGAAGTTTGCCCATTCTATTCGTTCATATTCAATTATTTATTGCTAGCAAAATTCTTAGTTGTACAGATTGATGTTCGGAGAGAATTCACACTATACAGATTCCATTCTCAGTCCACACACGCATCATAATTAGAATCATGCAAGGCGAGTTATTCGACGACTCCAATGGAATATACTCAATCGAAAAACAATCGCATCCCGGTCATTGAATTCGCAAACTTTGGATTTTGAATTACACTGAATATGTACCATGTGATGTTATTTTTCATGTTCAATGGGTTTTGGCAGATTATGGGGTTAAACTTGAGAACGAGGAGCTTTTGAGTAAAATGCCTCTGACACCTTTTTGTTGACTATCCAATTCCTCATGAAAAAGGACGTTTGCGACTCCATCAAGTTCATCCTATTGCTTGTCAATGAGCATTGAAAATCTTTTTTCGCAATTTTCCGATGTTTGGGTGCCTACAAAATTGTGAAAAATAACTTTCGCGCCTCGCACACGAGGTTCCCCGCTTCCGAGCGAGCTACAACCTCATGAACTCGGTGCGAAATATACTATTTTGCAATTTCGTGCGCAAAGTTGTGCGTAAATCCAACTTCTCTTCATTATCAGCAGTTCGTGAAGTAATGCGGAAAAGACTTCTCGCACAGTTTCACGTTTACGCACCGATGAACTGTGCGTGAAATTCATTTCTCGCACAGATTGCAATGCGTAAATGTAAATTCTCGCACAAGTCACTTGGCATATCTGTGAGATATTTGACGATCTCGAGAGTCTTTTCCGATCCATGAAACTGAACGGTCCAAAACGTTCCAAGTTAGTTAGTCCAAGTTTTAATCAGTTCTCGCCACCATCTAATCACATTCTTTTGATAAGAATGTCCGTGATAGAGATGACTGATGAGTTTATATTCTATTCTGATGTTCGAAGAGATGTTCAGTTTTGATCAACTTAGAGAAAACTCTGAATGTATGCTCTAATGATGGTGTATACTCAACCAACGAAAACAGATATTTAGTTTAATACTCAGAACTCTAATCTTGTCTTCAGTTATTTGAATTTTGTAGGTAAGTCATTGAAATCATAGAAATCCTGACTAATCTAATTCAAAGACTTGTCATTCAATAACTCACCAAAGAATATCAATTATTGGGAATGATTCTTTTCGAATGATCCAATTATTCATCTGTATACCCTTCAATTTCTGATTATTCAAAAATCAACTATGGTTGAAATTGTGCAATGTCTACGGAATACTTATGAAAGGAAGACTTTTTTAGACCATTTTCAGAATTTTTTTTTCAGTCGGGGGGCTCCGCCCCCGACCCCGTCCCCCCTGCCCCGATCACAGCTTTCGTAGCCGCAGTGATGCAACTTTGCGGACTAATTGCCAAAAATAACATACGCAACACGTGCGAGAGGTTTCCGCACTCGTTGTCGACTCGTGCGTGAATTTTACTTCTCACACTCGATCGGCAACTTGTGCGGAAATCGCCCTTCTCGCACTTGTTGCGTAATGTACTATTAAAAATGGGTTTGCGAATAACTCATTCCCTTATGGTAAATTCGAAAAAGTAAGTGCGCCATTCATCGTAATTAGAGAATGGAACCCCTAATTCGCTGAAGAATGAAGAGAAATGGACCGGTGGATGTCGAAATATTGCAAAAAGTATAACGCGTCCGAATTTGAAGTGTGCAATTCAGTTTCTGGAGCTTAGCTCAGAGCGCGCGCTGGCTTTCCCCACCACGCCTCCTCCGGTCGTTCCACGACCCTTCCCAGATTTTCTTCAACTTTCACTCTTGGTTTATGATTTATGGGCAGAGTAGTAATATTCTTCGATGACTTGTAGCATTCTTTGAAAACTCACCCACGTCTAAACCAAATTTGAGCTCTTAATCTCTATTTATTTATGAGATTTCGATTCTTGAAAAAAGCGTATCTCGAAAACAAAATACTGTGGAGGGACGTAGTTGGGCTTAAAATTTGGAGGAAAAATCAGGTATAATAGATCCAAAGAGCCATTTCAGAAGTCCCTACCGTTCCCGAACAATTGCACAAACGAAATCGGCAAAATTCTCTTTTTTTCATCAAATTCAAAGTTTGTGCATACCTAATGATGTATTGAAAAATTTCTCGATGGTTTATTGAATAGTATGTTTCAGAGGACTTACCTGATTATTGGCCATTCGCTCAGAGGATCGGAACCCAGAAAGGGCCTTGGCGGGTAAGCGTGGTGAATTGGCCCTTGTCACGGTATGGTCCCGGAAGCAATTTCCCCCAGTTTCTAACCCCAAACTATGAGGAAATCGATAGTTTTTAGGTCCCGAAGTCACCCTTTAAGGCAGCCGGGAAACCCTCTAAATAACGCTAAAAATCGATGTTCCTTGTATTGAATCGCATTCTGACGCATCTCAATGAATCGTTCTGAAATTTCTTTGACATCCTTTTGAAACATTAACAATTTGAAGGAGAGTGGTTTCATCTCGACAACTTTTGATTCATGCCCCGAAAAAAATTGTTGAAAAATGAAAATAAATTTTCAACCCTGTTATCCGTAATTAAGACGTTAGTGAACCATCTCATCGTATTTGTCGGATCATTTCACGTCGGAAACCACTTTGAAATATATCATTTTTGGTGGTGGAAAGTGGTCAAAAACGGTGAAAATCAATTTCGAAGCAAATTTTTTTCCATAAACTAGCCTCTCCTGCGCATGCGCATTGATCTACACTCCTGAAAGTATCTTTAATCGATAGCTTGTGTAACTTCCTTCAAAATGACCCCTTGCAAATGTCGTTCCGATGCAATTACAGCTACGATATGACTGGTGCAGAAAATGAAAAAGCCCAAGGTATCAAATCCGTGAATCCGTGCTTCCTTCAATGGCCTTGGGAAATGCGAGTTTTGAATTTGGCCCTTTCTAACATGCAAACATGTGTTTTCGATTTATTTTTTGACGTAGAAACCGAATACGCGGTCAGTTTTGTTCCAAACTTTCAGAATTTCTCATCAGACTCATAAAACCGACTCGATCAAGGATGCTCATCTTCAGCCTCTTTACACTTATTTGAGATGAATTGTCGGTGTATGGGGAGGTTTGGATGGATTGTGTACCAGATACAACTATGTTCTTTGATGTATTCTGACTAGCCGAAGAAGAATCCGGTGGTTTTGAGGCTCGAGGAAGCGCTGCTATCCTCATATGAGCTGGTCGATATAGTTTCCTCATATGAAATTAAACAACAAAACCCAGCTCTAACAACAGAAATCTCACTCCCACCGCTTCCTCGAGCCTCAAAACCACCAGGATCGTCTCCGGCTAGTCAGAATACATTAAGGAACATAGTTGTATCTGGTACACAATCCACCCAAACCTCCCTATACCGACAATTCATCTCATATAAGTACAAAAAGGCTGAAGATGAGCATCCATAACCGAGTCGGTTTTATGAGTCTGGTGAGAAATCCAGAAGGTTTGGAACAAAACTGACCACGTATTCGGTTTCTACGTCAAAAAATACATCAAAAACATATGTTTGCATGTTAGAAATGGCCCAAATTAAAATTTGCATTTTTCAAGGCCATTCAAGGAAGCACGGATCCACGGATTTGATACCTTGGGTTTTTCCATTTTCTGCACCAGTCATATCTCAGCTGTAATTGCATCAAACCGACTTTTGCAAGAGGTCATTTTGAAGGAAATCACACCAGCTATCGATTAAGGATACTTTCAGTCGTGTAAATCAATGCGCATGCGCAGGAGAGGCTAGTTTATGAAAAAAAATTTGCTTTGAAATTGATTTTCACCGTTTTTGACCACTTTCCACCACCAAAAATGATATATTTCAAAGTGGTTTCCGACGTGAAATGAGCCGACAAATACGATGAGATGGTTCACTAACGTCTTAATTACAGATAACAGGGTTAAAAATTGATTTTCATTTTCCAACAATTCTTTCGGGGCTTGAATCAAAAGTTGTCGAGATGAAACCACTCTCCTTCAAATTGTTAATGTTTCAAAAGTATGTCAAAAAAATTTCAGAACGATTCATTGAGATGCGTCAGAATGCGATTCAATACAGGGAACATCGATTTTTAGCGTTTTTTAGAGGGTTTTCAGGCTGCCCCGAAACATAGGGGCGACTTCGGGACCAAAAAACTATTGATTTTCTCATAGTTTGGGGTTAAAAACTGGGAGAAATTGCTTCCAGGGCCATACCTGACAAGGGCCGATTCACCATGCTTACCCGCCTAGTCCTTTTTTCAATATGAGTTTTGCACTATTTTCTTATAAACAAATAGGCTAAAACGGGCTAATTTTATTGTATGGGGTTCCGATTCTGCCAATATCAAGAGCATCCAAAAATCCGTCAATTCCAGCCATTTCAGACTTGTACTGAAAATATTCAGGGAGCAATAAACAATTTAAATATTGTGTCAAATTAATTGTTTATTACAGCTGCTAACGACCAAATCAACATATTGTCATGTTCCTTTCCTTCATTCGCTTCGAAATTTTTCTAGCTTCAAATCTGCACGAGCCAAAATCCCGGAAAATTCATAGTTTTCCAGCTATTTAGAGAGAAAGGGGAAAAATCCAAAATTCCTAAATCGGCCGTATAAAAAAAAACCGGCCGAGTTCGAAGGGCAATCGGGTATATTCTGACTCTCGAAGCTCCCTCGCATCCAAAAAAAATTAAACTGTGGACTTTGGTGTTCTGACCAAAATCTGCCTCATTCCGATCTAATTTGCCTGGACTAGAAGAACTTTGTTCGTTACAACCGGACTTCATATAGCTGGGCCGCATTATAGACTAGAAAAATTCTATGGGGTCTCAATAGTACATTTCGATACAAGGGTGTAAAACGTTTTATTCGCATCCGAATGGTGGGTTTCTGACCCGAGCCGCAGGCGAGGGTCGGAATCATCACGAGAATGGGAATAATAGGTTCCACACCCGTGTATCTAACTATACTTTTCGATAAACTGTGAGTAAAAGTCGACAAACTGTGCGCAAAGTGCACTTATACGCACAGTGTATCAAAAAGTTAGATTCCTTCCATATATCATCCAGGCTCTGATTTAAACTGCCGGATTGATATAAGATTAATAGATTCAGAATGACGAATTACGTGAGAATGTGGCCAACCTCATAGAATAGTATGATAAAAATTCCATAATAGCCTGAAGCATAGAATTGTAGAGGGTGTTAATAAATCTCCAGTTATTTTACCGAATCCCTCAGTTTTTTCGTCCAAAATAGTGCCGGTGTTTGGGACATTCTATTATATGTGTTATTCAAACCACCCAAATAATGCTATGTCCACTCTGAGATCATAGGTTGATCGCGAAATTTTCCTATGACAAACTATGACAAACACCGTCTTCACCATCGGTTAAAGCTTGGAGGCTATGGAAATCGATCTGATTATGTTATGCCATCCAAAAGTGTTTATATCTACATTGTGGTTGGGCTTCCAGCCCGTAATTTATTGAATAAATAAAAACATTAGAGCTTGGAGTTAACACAAAAATGGAAGATAATGATGATGAAGTAAACTACCAGTGAAGTAGGGCTTCCACGAGACGAGACAAGACGAGAGTCAAGGCATTCTCGGACTCATCTCGGACGGCGTTTTTGCGGTCTCTGTCTCGTCTCGGACTGCTCTGTTCTGGTTTTGGCCTCGGTCTCGGACTCGGCTCGATATTGACGAGACTCTCGGCGAGACTCTCGTTGATGACTTTTGGAAATTAAAGAAGACCGTCCACGTGGTGCATTTATCAGCATATCTGCTGATTATATTAGCTTGCATTGGCAAATTCATGATATAAGGTCAGTGTACCCGACTTGCCCCCATTAAGCCATTTTCTTAATAATTCTGGCTAATCTCAATATTTTCCAACGTACTTTAACTCATTTTGAAGCTTGTCTCAAGACCTTCAAAATGAGCTAAGATACGTCTAATTTGGATAAAGTGGAGCCGAACTGTTTGAATTCTCCCAAAAGGTGATTTTTGAGAGTTTACAAAAGTGTGTACCCAACTTGCCCCCATCATTTAAAACAATGTAAATCGGCGATGAAGTGAATAAAATCGCTTTCATCCGTTTTGATCACCGTGCAGCGACATTTGTAGCTTTGAGCTGGCCCAAGACATCGTTTCCGACCTATTTTGACGTGATGAACACGTTCTGAGTGGTAAAAAAGCCATACTGCACGCCTTTCCGAGATAACCATATGGGGGCATGTTGGGTACACTCCGATGTCGGCCTTCTTGATTCTCAAACCATCTTCGTGTTTTGTACATAAAATCGCTCCAAATCAGAATTCTGCAACCCTGAAGAGCGGATTTTGAAGGTCTTGAGAAGGAATCGAATGCGCTAAGGTACGTCAAGATTGGTCGAATAAAAATAAATTGGCACCGGTTTTAGTGAACGCGATTCCCTCCTCGATTTCTTAGCCGTGCAAACACGAAAAATGGAAAACTCACTTTATATTTTCTGGAGAACGCAGAAATGATCCGGGGTCGATGAAAACTACGTATTTTCTCATATTTTAACATAACAAACGTAAAAAAAAATTGCGGGAAGGTCAACGAGCGCCCATTCCTGAGATCGGCATATGGGGGCAAGTTGGGTACAGAGGCAAGTTGGGTACACTTACCTTATATGATTTGAAATTTCCGCGAGAATACAGTCACGATTAATCATATCGATCAAGTGGTCAATTCAAACATTCATGCAGTATATTCTTCAAACTGATAGTGTGTAGACTGCACACACGTACGTGGATATAGATATTCTTCTACGGTCTGCTTGCCATGTAAACCTACTCGCTCGGCCCTTACCTTTAGTACCTGCTCATATATCAGCCTTTGAAAACGTTCCATAGTAGCCACGTGAAAGCCAAAATGAATCGGATGAAACGCTCTTCATTTCTTTGTAGCTTTGATTCAATTAAACATTCGATATTTGATACTCTCCCCTTCATTCCTTCAAAAACGAGTGCAGGAATTTCATAAGTACCGAAACCACCGAGACTGTCGCGATATTGGTGGATAGAGTCGAGACGAGAGTCAAGATTCTCCAATGAGTGCCCCGGTCTCACCGAGAGGAAAGATCCCTCAGTCCCGGTCTCGGACTCGGTATCGATTTTCGAGACGAGATGAGACTGAGACCGAGACTAGTCTCGATCTCGTGGAAGCCATACAGTGAAGATAACACCATTAAGGTAGTACTAGCGGTCCTTGAATTACCGTACAGGAAATTCCGAAATTTGGCACAGTGGTAGATTAGTATCTCAAACCACCTCAGTCAAAATTTCAGAAGCCTTCAGAGCCAGGGAAGGAAGTTCCGAGCGTTTTTGTAAAAGCCGTCTGGCACGGCGTCTTATGGGAAATGACGAGTACAGTAATATCTACCGTACAGATTTTCACGAGAGTCGGCACACAAGAGGAAATGTACGCGAAAATTACATAGAAACCAACAGATTACCGATTCAGAGCCTACAGAAGAAGATCTAAGCACTTTTGTCACTCATCTCTGCCGTTTCGGGATTAGGTTGTCGTCTGCTGCGTGCATTCACTATACCTATATTCGCGGGCGGAAAGGAGCGAAGCGCATCTGCACTTGCACTCATCAGTACCTCTAGTACTACCTTAAAGTCTCTAGAACGGAAAAACTGCGTTCCGACTCTGCTTGCGAGTCCAGCGGGTAGCCCGCAAGGGTTGCCCTGTAACAATATTGCAAGACAAATCACATTCCAGTCTCATAGCTCCTATTGATATTATCGAATGAAGTCCCGAGCAGGCTGTTTTATTTTTGCGATCTTGAAATACTCTGCTGAAAGACTGCTGGAACACGTCACCTAATCATGACCTTGATATCCGTTTCCCAACAGCTGGAAAAATAACCTCATTTTGAATGAAGGGCGAGTGTACTTGCTTGTTAAGGCCAGTCCGTACTGCTTACTACTCGCTCACTACTCCATAGATGGCGCCACGGTGATTTGCATAGCGTAATTCCAATAATATTTAATTTTTAAATAGTTGCAAACACTTTTCGGACCAAACTCTCTTAACTTCTCCAAGTGAGATTTTTCACTCGGATTCCGAGTGAAAGTCCATTTCACTCGGTAAAGAGTCAGATATCAAAAAAATCAAAAATTTCACTCGGAAGTTCGAGTGAAACTTCACTCGGACGCAAGAGTGAGACGCTCAAATTAAATTTTAGGTTATGTTTTGCCGCACGTTTGTTACTGATGGATCAATGCGTAGCTCACAAAAAGAAAAATAGATTTCCTGCAATATTTGTTGAAAAACTGAGCTAAGAAATGTCAATATCCTCTTCCATAAGTTTTATAAATGCATGTGCAGACCAATATTATATCATATTACGTATAAATTAATCAACCCTATTGATATAGAAGCAATGTCCTGTTACCGGGGAAATGTAGGTTTCACTCTTGTTATTTCTTCACTCGAAACAATAGATAGTTCTCATATTTTCATTTCCACTTACGACACGTATAACGTTACACGGTGCATCATTCACATGACAGGGCGCTATGGACCTCAGATGTTAACAGCAGCAGTAGCCCAGTGGAGAAGCAGTACGATTTACAATCAAGACATCCGAGTTCAAATCCCCGCACTACCCAAATTAAGAAAAATGTCGAAGTGGCCATGCCGCTACAGGCGGAATTGATTTTTTTCTTTTTTTCCAACCCTCGTATGATTAATAATAATTTATTAATTTTATAGCCCGCAACGTATTAATTAAACGAAAATATTCAGTTTCGGATAAAAGCATTTGGATTCACTCGGATTCCCCGAGTGAAAAATCTCACTCTTTTTTCTGAGTGAAACTCACTCGGTACCGAGTTGCCACGATTTCACTCCGAACTCCGAGTCAGAACTCACTCTTTCCGAGTGAGATTTCACTCGGAAAAGTTAAGAGAGAATCATTGTGTCAGCGCGCTTCCCAATAAAATTTCCAATCGTTTGAGCTCTGTTGCGTCTCAAAACTCGTGATATATTTTGCGAGATTTGGAAAATGGCAATCGTGCATGACCGCGTGGTTCCTATGACCAGGCAGCCCAGCTCAAGATTACCTTTTTCGAAATCTCGCAAAATATACCACGAGTTTTGAGACGCGACAAAGCTCAAATGATTGGAAATTTTATTGGGAAGCGCGTTGACTCAAGATTTAATCCATAACGTGTTTGCAATCATTTATAAATTAGATGTTGTTGGAAAACCTGAATATACTCCGGTGCGTGTCTGGTTGCGGTTCTGCGGGGACTACGGACTGGCCTTAAATCATGTGGCAGCTTGATCCATTCAACGATACTAGGAATAAGAAGAGATTCTGTACGTGGCCGTGAACCACTTTGGGACCTCAAGATTAAGCGAGGGAACCCGTTTAGACCCTACTCCATTCTCTGATCTAAACTCCAAGTTATCTCTCGAGTATTCAGGGACTGGTGATTTTAACATACTGACTAATAGACCGAGATAATTTCTCCGGACTGTATATGGCATTATTTGAAATTTGGAGTATCAGGGCGTGATGTGCTTGCACTTTCTACATCAAGCGATTAATCGGATGGCTCCATTTTTGCAACGGGTGAGCCTACCAACCATGTCTTTGGACAGGTCAAGGAGGAGACCTCGACAATATTCCAAATGAGGGGAAACAAGACTTTTGACCAATTACTACATTTTCTGTCTGGTCACTACATTTTCTGAGTTTGCTGAGAGCAGCAAAGCAATTTCTGGTCGTATTTGTACATTGATGACGCATGGTGAGGCAGCTGTCGATGTTACCCCTAACACCTTGATAGTATCACGATCCTCTATGATCACCCATCTTCACTGGAAGGATGTTTATCTCATTCAACTTGTTCGTGGAGTAGCGTAACCCAAACCACTCAGCTGACGTTTTATGACGATTCAAGACGAGACCATTCTCTGTGGCCCAAACTTCGGAGAGACTAAGATCCTCATTAACTACCCACGGTGTCCTTGAACCAACTTTAAATGAGTCGGAAGACCACCTCGCCAAATATTTTCTTAAATGGTTGTTCAGGGCTCGAATAACATCTTCCAACTGTTTTTAAAATCGCCTACGTTAGAATTTTCAAATAAATCAACTTTTATGATTTTTTTTGAAAAAATTGTCAAAAAACGACTTTGACGCGCTTTGGTGATGATGAACGCTTAGTTATATGCTTCAAATTTCACAAAAATTTCGTCACAAATTGCAGATGGTTCATGACACTCTATCCCAAACTATTCGCAATGTAATACGTAGAGGAAGGGATAGGCTTCGTGAGCTGTGACTAATGCTTGGGAAGAGCGTCAGATATGGCGAATATAGAAAGGTCCACCTATCTATATTGGGAAATTTGTCGTCTGCTCACGGCTCTGTCTTCTTCTTACTCACATTGGTCCTAATCATATGTACACAATGCCTTGGACTCTCGGCAAGGTCCTCATCGCGCAACAAAAGCTGTCACTCCGGTTCTGGAGAGCTTGCAGGTTCGTCATACCTGCTCCACATCTCGCATTTGAGTGGAAGGGGTAGCTCTATCGTAGTTCTAAGATGCCATGTGCTTGCTTTCATGAAGAGAATCGACTTAAATTTTGGGTATTGTGGATGAAAAAGGAGGTGGGAGTACAGAAGCTGAAAAGAGACATGGAAGACTGCTCCAAAAATGTTCAGCGATTGACGGTCAGAATGAAGTACCTTCATCTATATCTCAGACATAGGTAAGTCAGATAGGTCAATCTATCATAGGTGGACCTTTCTATATTCGCCATATCTGATTCTCTACCCAAGCATTAGTCACAGCTCACGAAGCCTATCCCTTCCTCTACGTATTACATTGCGAATCGTTTGGGATAGAGTGTCATGAACCATCTGCACTTTGTGACGAAATTTTTGTGAAATTTGAAGCATATAACTAAGCGTTCATCATCGCCAAAGCGCGTCAAAGTCGTTTTTTGACAATTTTTCCAGAAAAAATCGTAAAAGTTGTTTTATTTGAAAATTCTAACGTAGGCGATTTTAAAAACAGTTGGAAGATGTTATTTGAGCCCTGAACAACCATTTAAGAAAATATTTGGCGAGGTGGTCTTCCGACTCAGTTAAAGTTGGTTCAAGGACACCGTGTACCTTGACTACACCCCGAGTGACCCCGAGCTACAGCCTCAAGCTCTTCGATGTTTCCATGGTAATAGAAAGTTGTATCATCTACATAGAAATGCGCCACGCTATGACGCTTATGAGACGTGATATATGACGCGATGATAGAATATTATGCGTCGAGTGCCAAAAAACTTTGTTCTTTGCGATAACTTTGTTGGACGTCGGCTTCGCCGACGGTCGACAACAAGGTTATCGTGAAGAACAAAGTTTTTGGCACGAGACGCATATGCCGCTTTACACGGCAAAACACGCAGTTAGCGCGTCGAGCCGTGTAAAGCGACATCGATAGCAAGTATTGCATAGAGGGGCAACCCGCCTTTGACCCTTGCGGAACACCTGCATGGCGAGTGAGGGGTTTTGACCTTGACCGTGCTCTATTCCATAGTCTTACAATTCGAGTCCTATATGTCAAAAATGATTTGATTCAATCACGTGCCGAATATGAAAAGCCATGAGCTCTCGACTCAACAATAAAGAGCGAGATATCCCACCATATCAAATGCTCGAGTGAAGTCAAGCTCTGCCACGAGAGTAACTCTTTCCTGATTTATTGCCTCTCTAATATCATCCACGATCTTGATCGAAGAAGTGTGCGTACTATGATTCTTTCGGAATCCGGAAATATTTTTTATGTGGCTTTGTAGCTCCAGAAGCAGAGAATTTAATTCAATCACACGACTGTTAGTTCGTCAAAGTTTGATCTATATGTGCTCATTTCAGACTTTATTAAGATTCGCCCGATTCGAATTTCATCTGGAATAAAATCTCACTTAACTTGGCTCATTTGTTGCATTAGGTACTATTCTTACTCTATCGGTCGAATCAATATTTCATTGTGGAGCAAATCTAGTCCGTTTGAGGATGTCATCGTAGACGCGAGTATACACATGTCGCGCTATCCCATTGGAAACACCACTTTCATATCAAGCTCCTAGAACTGAGAAGTGGTTGTCGGCACAGTTTCACCTCGATTAATCAGGAGTTTGGCTTACATTATGCTAATACATTTCATGCTACACGAACTTCGAATTGGGAATATACAAAAGACCACTTCCACACAGGTGCAC
Organism: Eretmocerus hayati; assembly: GCA_029851415.1. Taxonomy (NCBI): domain Eukaryota; kingdom Metazoa; phylum Arthropoda; class Insecta; order Hymenoptera; family Aphelinidae; genus Eretmocerus; species Eretmocerus hayati. The sequence continues at coordinate 113,551,605 of CM056742.1, forward strand.
TGGATGCGATGAGTCAGGTGGTTGTAAGTCTTGTCTGATTGAGACTAAGAAAGGGTATTGAGAGATAATTTTTGGCCCCGCGTTGGAATTCGTGCATGACCGACGCAATTTGAACGACTCATACATATGCTTAGGACCCACAATATCTCTTATACAAAACTATACCCACGAGAATGTACTTGGGAAAAATTTCGCACTCGTTAGTGAAAATTTCAGTTGAGAAAAACTATGATATTGACGCAAATTTTTCTGGTTGACGGTACAACCGAATCGTAACTGAACATACCATCGACCCTCAACGCTGATGGCAATCAACTTTTACGGTGCAGTAAATATTGTGCACGCTTGATATTTATGTTCAGCGCTGTCGCGCTTCTCTTTCAAACTTTTCACATAATACTCGAATAATAGTCTTAGCGTTTCGTCATGGACACTTTCATCCGAAGAGGAATTTTCAAGGCATGCAACTCAAGCGATCAATTTTTACCTTATCTCGTGCGTAAAAAGCGTTATGCTTCTCTGTCATTTTGGCGAGTATCATCATGTCTCGTATGAAGCGTAATAAATAATCTCGTGTGCAAGTCGAGCGAATTGATTTTCTCCTCTTTAAACGAAAGTATCGGAGGGCAATCGTCACACGGGAGAATGGCAAATGAGCGATCCCGGGGGAGCACGCAATCCCCCCCGTCTATTAATCCACATCTGCGATAAGTGTTCACATGTATCGAATCGCTCTTTTCAGCTCGAAAATCGAATCGATTCTGTGGATCGATCTCTTCGTGGAGGCCACCATGTTGGCTCTTTGAACGTTGGTATAAAAAAATGCGTCGGTATGGAAGATTTCTATCGATATATCGGTTATCTCACTCTTGAAGTCGTTATAGGAGATTCCTATTTATTCTCTTACTAGCGATATCGTCGCTCTGTGAGGTATAAATATGAGGCAATTAAATTCTCAAGATATTTTCGATAAGAATGTGAACAAAAAGTTTAATTAGATGTTTTCAAAACTTGACAACAGTTAAACTTCATAACAGAAATCTAAGAAAAGTCCCAATAATGGAAATGAAAATGTGGCGATTGATACCTTTATGAAGAAAAACCCAATTTGGTTTCATCACCCATTACATTCATCACCCCAACACGCCAATGATCGCCGATGTAGAGATGGAATTCATCTCTACATCGGAGGGTGAGGCACACATCAAACGTTTTCATCATCATCAATCATCACACGTTCATCGTTATCATCACCATCATCGTCATCATCATCACCATTCATCACTCACATCATTGAAAACGCCAATGATCGCCGATGCAGAGATGGAATTCATCTCTACCTCGGAGGGTGAGGCACACATCACACATTTTCATCATCATCAATCCTCTCACGTTCATCAGTTTCACCATCATCATCATCATCACCACTCATCACTCACATCATTCAAAACGCCAATGATCGCGGATGTAGAGATGAAATTCATCTCTACTGAAGAGGGGGAGGCACACATCAAACATTTTCATCATCATGCTTCATCACACGTTCATCAGTTTCATCACCATCATCATCATCATCATCACCATTCATCACACATCATTGAGAACGCCAGAGATGAAATTCATCTCTACATCGGAGGGTAAGGCACACATCACACATTTTCATCATCATGCATCATAACATCTTCATCAAATCATTACCATCATCGTTATCATCACCATTCATCACTCACATCATTCAAAACGCCAATGATCGCCGATGTAGAGATGAAATTCATCTCTACATCGGAGGGTGAGGCACACATCACACATTTTCATCATCATTCGACATTAAATCTTCATCAGTTTCATGTTCATATTCATAACACATTAAATATTCACGCATCATACAATCATCAAACCATTTTTCAATTATATCAAATGAACACCAACATTCAATCATCACCATTCAATTATCACCCACTTCATCCCTCCATCATCATCCATTTTCCATACAAAACATTAATCCATATCAACACCATACATTCACTACAGTAATTCGATTCATCTATCATGAGAAAACATTTATTGTTCTCACATCAGACATTCTTTAAATCATTATATCTATGTTAATTAGTCATCATTAATCATTATACATCAAACAACATTTTATCATATATTTCTCTAACATTTATATATCATAACTACATCAACACCATTCATTACATTCATCACCCCAACACGCCAATGATCGCCGATGTAGAGATGAAATTCATCTTTACATCGGAGAGTGAGGCACACATCAAACAATTTCATCACCATCAATCATCACACGTTCATCATTTTCATCACCATTCATCACTCTCATCATTCAAAACGCCAATAATCGCCGATGTCAAGGTAAAATTCATCTCAACATCAGAGGGTAAGGCACACATCAAACATTTTCATCATCATCAATCATCACACGTTCATATTTTTCATCACCATCATCATCATCATCATCATCATCATCATCATCATCATCATCATCATCATCACCATTCATCACTCACATCATGCAAAACGCCAATGATCGCCGATATAGAGTTGAAATTCATCTCTACATCGGAGGGTGAGGCACGCATCACACATTTTCATCTTCATTCATCATTACATCTTCATCAGATGCATGTTCATATTCATAACACATTAAATATTTCCACATCACATTACACTCACTGATCATCATAAATACATCATACATAAAACATCATATAAGAACTCACAATGGACCGATAAACCGATAGACTCACGACAGGATCAGGTGATGAAACCACTTTTCTGCGAACGTTTGAAGACTTAGCACAGTTCACGAACTAATTCCAAGTCCGATACGCAGACGCTTGAGGGAATTGGGTGAATTCTAATGAAAAGGAAGGAGTGTGACAGACGCAAGGACACTCGACATCAGACTTGACACAGTAACGGACAAAAGTACTAATAATAATAACAAATGTATACATTTTTCCACGTAGTAATTGAAACATAACCATTAAGTAAAGAATTTTGTCATCATCAACACACCATTCAATCATCAACGAAATACATCAAATATTCTCATATCACATTACACTCACTGATCATCATAAATACGTCATACATAAAACATCATATAAGAACTCACAATGGACCGATAGACCGATAGACTCACGACCGGATCAGGTGATGAAACCACTTTCCTGACCACTGCGAATGTTTGAAGTCTTAGTGTAGTTCACGAACTGAATCTAAGTCCGATACGCAGACGCTTAAGGGAATTTCGTGAATTCTAATGAAAAGGATGGAGTCTGACAGACGCACGGACACTCGACAGTAGACCGAAAAAACAGTAATCGATATAGAGTAAAACCAGTAATTTTAAAGTAGGTTAAATCAATATACGGGGAAATCTAGTGATTCCCCAAAGAAAGGGTATATCGATATAGGTGTAAGAGTCGAATGAGAGGAAAATATAGGAGAAATTTAAGAATTTTAAGGTAAGGTTAGTAGATATTTGGGAAATTCTAGTGATTTCCCGAGTAAGGGTAATCGATATAGACAAAATCCAGTAATTTTAAGGTAGGGTAAGTCAATACGCGGGGAAATCTAGTGATTTCCGAGAAAAAGGTAATCGATATGGGGAAAAAACTAGTAATTTCAAGGTAGATTTAGTCAATCTGGGGGAAAATCTAGTGATTTTCCGGGTATGGTTAGAGCATCTAGAGGGAAATCTAGTGATTTTCCGGGTAAGGTTAGAGCATCTAAGGCAAAATCTAGTTATTTTTCAGGTAAGGTTAGTCAATCTAGGGAAAAATCTAGTGATTCCGGACGATAAATGGTCTCTCAAATTAATATATATAATTCAGATTGAGGGGTTCAGATTGAAGTCGGGTAATTTTTTGGTATCTATTTCAAAACATCCCCTTTGACACATCGCGCGTGACGCGCGCAATTTTAGTCTAGTCCAATATTATTGTCGTGGAGACTGAGGTTGGAGGGGATACGCGAAACGATGGACCTTCTCATGGTGAGAGTTACGTGAAGTTGGCCCGCCACTTTGAGATGAATATACCAAAAAATCAAGCAAAAAATCCTGAATCCAATGGTCACTTCTTTTAATTTGAACAATTTGACCATTTGAGCAATGAATTTTCAAAGTGCTAAAATATCACCCCCTACCAAATCACAATAAACGCTCATTACCCCACAAATATATGCAGTAGGGAAACCCACGCGGGCTCAATTTGAAGCTCTTAATTTGACCATATCAGTTTAAGCATCAGAAATCATCATCATTGACGCAAAGTTGTTTAAACAGACTAGGGAAGTCCCCATATATAAGGTATAGGCGGCAGGGGAGAGGCAGAAAAGGGGGAGCACGCATGGTGCCCATGGTCCCCACCAGTCGGCATCTGCCCATACCTTATACATGGGGACTTCTCCTAGTCTTTTCAAACAGTTTTGCGTTAATAGTGATAAGTTCTGATGATTGAATCGATATGGTCAAATTAACAGCTTCAATTTGAGCCTGCGTAAGTTTTCTTGTTGCATATATTCGCGGAGTTATGAGCATTCATTGTGTTTTGGTGGGAGAAAAGATTTCAGCACTTTGAAAATTCATTGCTCAAATGGTCCAATTATTCAAATTAAAAGAGTTGCGCCATTGGACTCAGGGTTTTTAGCTTGATTTTTTGGTATATTCATCTCAAAGTGGCGGGCCAACTTCACGTAACTCATGGTGAGAGCGCTGCGAAACACACGAACGAAAAAAGTCTGTACTCGAGCACACGCGCCAACACAGGGAAACCGATAAATACGTCTGTAGCTCGATTGTAGTGGATAGTAGATCTCTCAAATTTTGCATGGTGAGAGGTCACATATCGCCGATCAATATCATACCCCGTAAACACTGCCTCGAGAAACTTTGTCGCTTACTTCTTGTGGAACAAAGTCATGGCGGGCATACGGCAGAACCACACGTTCTCCGTGAATTTTTTAAATTTCATACAGACAATTCCTCATACACTTTGCGCACATCACCGGAAAGTTGATGCATTCAGGAGTTTTCATCTGAAACCTGAAGAAAATCCAATCACTGTAAAGCTGCAGAGAATCAACGAGTTGCAAATCACTATTTTTGGGCTCGCGAACGTGGCCATCACCAGCTGCTCAGGGTGATGACAGATCATGCGCTACGCCACGATTTTGCGCCACGCCACGACGCGCTATCGCACGCCACGATCCAAAAATTCATTCTAGCGAACCCGACCATTGATGGGCTGGATTTATTGTTACAGTATCAGTCGTAGATTATGAAAATGAATCAAATCCATCTATGGTCGAGTTTGTTGGAATGAAATTTTGGGTCGTGGCGTGGCGAAAAATCATAGCGTAGCGCCTTATCTGTCATCACCCTCAGCTGCGGCTCGCGTCTTCTGCTAAACTGCGCTGCTTCACCAACTAACACGGCATTCACCTAGATTTCAATAAGTTCAACTTCTGACGACAATCTTCTGCACCTACAATGGGTTCGGAATAGCTTCAGGATTAAATTTTAGCGATTGTCACGGTTGGCTATAGCACGAGTGTTTTTTGATAGTTGAAAATCACAGCGTGCCCATGCTTTGTTGTATATTAGGAAGTCCAGATTTCGTATCACATGCACGGTCCCGCTAGAGTCCGGGAGGCGGCGCGACAATCTAGTCTACTGGCTATGGGACATGTGAGTTTCAGCGCCTGCGAGCGGCGGAAAACGGCATTCCACGGGAGGTAACATTCGAAGTTTTTGAACGTGTTTAGTGCGGGCTTTGGTCTTCTCATGCAAGTAGCTCAAAAACCGTCGCTCGGATGTGGCAACAGTATGCGAGGCGATTTTATGGTTTTCAAAAACGAAGAGTTTGAGTGTTTGTGAGTCCGAATCCGAGCAAAATTGAGTAAACTAGAGCGAGTTGAAATTTTTGTCTATGCTTTTTGCATGGGCTATGCGGTCACCGCTCAAGCTACAGATTCTGCCCGACTCGCTCCGATATTTTTCTCGCTTCGGGCTCTGCTGTGAATCCCTCAATAATGGTCTGATTGACATGTGTGGTAGCTCAAAATTTTCGCAATTAAAAATCTAACAACTTTCTCCCTTACTCTTACGGAGTTTGAGTGACGGTTTCCTCAAAAATAAAGGTCAGAAATAGATAAGCAAAAGAGCGGCGCGTGGCAGGGGTTTCCATTCATTTTCGAGAAAACCATCACTCAAACCCCGTAAGAGTAAGGGAGAAAGTTGTTAGATTTTCAATTGCGAAAACTTTGAGCTATCATACGTATCAGTCAGACCATTATTGAAGGATTCACAAAGCCCGAAGCGAGAAAAATATCGGAACGAGTCGAGCGAGGAGTCGAGGCAGGAGCGGTGGTTGAGCCGTGGTGGCCGCAACGCTCATGCTCGCGCCCATGCAAAAAGCATGGGCAAAAATTTCAACTCGCTCTAGTTTACCCAATTTTGCTCGGATTCGGACTTACAAGCACTCAAACTCTTCGTTTTCGAAAACCCTACAATCGCCTCGCATACTGTTGCCGCATCCGAGCTATGGTTTTTGAGCTAAATGCATAAGATGACCGAAGCCCACACTAAACACGTTCAAAAGCTTCGAATGTTACCTCCCGTGGAATGCCGTTCTCCGCCGCTCGGAGGCGCTGAAACTCACATGTCCCATAGCCAATACACGGCAATACTGCGCTGCCCATATCGTGCGCGTGGAAGCGAAGGTACTCTCTCAGCGCGAATCAGCTAGGGTAGCTGAAAATAGCTATTGATAGCTGATTTCGTCAGCTAACGTGAACGGATTTTCACTGATTGAATCAGCTGATACACAGGGTTATGAACGATGATATACACTATTCGGGACTGTTTTTCCCTGCGCACTGGGTGTCACGTGATGAATTTTTGGCTCTGGTATTCTAGAATCGTTCGTGCAGTGCACTGGGATGCATTTGATTACCCGATTTCTAAGTCCCAAGTAGTGCGTCAATAGTGGGCCACCTGGATCGAAAGTGGGCCACCTGTATCGTAAGTGAGCCACCTGGATCGAAAGTGGTCCACCTGGATCGAAAGTGGGCCACCTGTATCGAAAGTGGGCCACCTGGATCGAAAGTGGGCCACCTGTATCGTAAGTGAGCCATCTGTATCGAAAGTGGGCCACCTAGATCGAAAGTGGGCCACCTGGATCGAAAATGGGCCACCTGTATCGTAAGTGAGCCATCTGTATCGAAAGTGGGCCACCTAGATCGAAAGTGGGCCACCTGGATCGAAAGTGGGCCACCTGTATCGAAAGTGGGCCACCTAGATCGAAAGTGGGCCACCTAAATCGAAAGTGGGCCACCTGGATCGAAAGTGGGCCACCTGTGTCGTAAGTGAGCCACCTGTATCGAAAGTGGGCCACCTAAATCGAAAGTGGGCCACCTAGATCGAAAGTGGGCCACCTGTATCGTAAGTGAGCCACCTGTATCGAAAGTGGGCCACCTAGATCGAAAGTGGGCCACCTAGATCGAAAGTGGGCCACCTGTATCGTAAGTGGGCCACCTGGATCAAAAGTGGGCCATCTGCGCGCCGTAAAAAATTTCTCCGAAAAACTTCAGCCAGCTGGTTGAATGAAAACGTCAACCAGTCTAACTGGTTCTATCTGTAGATTATGAAAATTACAGTTGAATGCCCAGCCACAATCTGTCTGTGCGGTTCCCGTATATGGGGTTACCTATTATGTAAAAGGAACAGAATGTGATAGGTGGTCATATGGGTGGATGGGAATGGGTGGATGGATGGATGATGGGTAATGGGTGGATTGCGCATATATAGCTCTCACGCCGTGCTGAATTTTATCGCAAATTCTGCAAATTTTCGCGGCCAGCGTACAAAAGTGTTCTCCAAAAGTTCTTTTAATATCTAATTTATTCCATGCCGAGCAATGAAGAAGCTTCACTAACGATTTAGGAAGAAGTATGAATGAAATGAGGTTCATTTGCGAATTTTTAATGTTTCAAGTTGATTTTTATTGCGTAACGAAAATATAAGGCACAACTAGCCCTGGAAAAGTTTGAGTAATTGCATCAAGCATAAGAAGACCGAAACCCGCACTATAAACCCGTTCGACTGCTCCCTCCAGTGCGGCGTGCCATGCCACTTTCCACCGCTCGGAGGCGCTGAAACTCATACTTCCCATAGCACGTTACACGCCACAACCTCACCTTCCGAGTATGAAATGAAGATCTCTCGATCTCGATATACTTATGTTGTCGTCATATTAGGCTTCCTCTCAATATATCCTCCTTCGATCCAATGTTGATTACGACAGTGTATAGTGTATACGGCACAACACGAATATCGTTTAGCTGAAAAATCAACTTTATTAGCTGAGATTCCAGCTATGTTAGCTGACTGAATTAGCTATTATGAGCTGATATTTCAGTCGACGGTTTTTTACTGACACGAATAGCTACTGTAGGTGAATTTCAGCTACATTAGCTGATTTTCAGCTACAATCACTGATTCATAGCTGATTATAATCAGCTATATAGGGCCTCCCGTGGCACAAAATGAGTAGATATCGAACGAATACGCCTTAGTTCGTCGTGACTTGGTCTGGAAAAGTCGTTAATGTGTTCATGTCGATATTAGAACCCGGATTTGTGGAGTTATTTCATCAGAATTACCGATTTAAGCGTGATTTTTGTATTTGCTGATTTGATCAGCAGTTTGACGACCCATAGCAGTAATAGCTGATATTTCAGCTATATATTAGCTGATTGATGCTGAGAGAGTAAGCACCTCTACTCTTCCTAGCACGAAGAAAGTCCGGGAACGGTGAGATTGAGATTTGAGAGCGGTTGGGTAAAATGCTCGAGGTGAGACGGAGTGGATTGAAACGTAGTCGACTCATCCATCCGGAGCGAAAGAGTAAAATCTCACTCGTCGATGGCAATGGCATGGATCCAGCATTGCTCCGCAGCCTTGCGGGATGTCGTGCCTGATGCAGTTCGATTTATAATTTTGGACCTGACTGCGTGTGGACGTTTAGTTACTAGGAACTTCCGCAATCCTCAGCGCCATCGGTCCGGCTCGTAGAATTAGGGCGAGTCCACATATGAAGTGCATGAGCCGTGAGCCGGCATACGCTGGGCGTGCGCCGCTCACCAAATTCGAGCCCGCTTGTGTCTTTCTGCATCGGTTTGCTACGAGATCGTCTGTCGTTTTTGATAGCTAAACTCGAGTTCTGTTTTGGATTAGCTGGTACTGTGAATAACACCCATCCATGGCTCAAATTTGGTGAGTGGTGCATGAGCCGTGCACCAGCGCACGCTCGGCGTATGCCGGATCACGGCTCATGCGCTTCATTTGTGGACACACCCTTACAAATCAACGCGTGGGATCGCGTGGAATATCTTGACCCACGCACGGAGGTTGCTAGCCGCTAGATGTCTTAATAACCTCGACGACCGAAATTTAGAATCGACCTGCTGATGGCAAATCACGCGGCTGTGGGTTTTATACATATAGGTAGTACAGATAGAGCACGCTAGGTATAGGCCTCCCTGTAAGTGGAAATGTCCGAGTAGGGAAGTGAGACAGAAGATACGATCGGCTGCGTGTTACGCACAGCGAGTATATCTATATGAGGGCCCGTCTATACCTGCGGTCCCGAGACCCAAAGCATGGGCCGAGCCGAGTCGATCCTATCGTGTGTCTCTCTCTCTCCTGGTATCCCTGTTTGGAGGAGCGCTTGCGCGCTCTATCCGTATTACCTCTATGGTTTTATATCGGTTTCAAGAAATACCAGAGCTCTATTGGCGTCACACTCGAGCTTGAATCCTGAGTGGACGATAATAATAATAAAGTGGGAAATCCGACAGAACTGCGCTCGACGATCGTGGTCCGGTGAGCACGCTCGGCTGTGCGCTCGAGAGTTGCGAATGGACTAAAATAGCAGCGCTCATATGGGAGCGTGATCTATTCACTCACTGGCCCGCATTTACACAGTTCTGAAGGAAGAGAGATCGATCGCGATACACGCTATCAGCCAGGCATACATTTTGTAGCAAAATCAAGATAACAAAAATAGTACATTTCGATACAACCTTGAAAAACTTTTTTTCGCATCCGAGTGTTGGGTTGCCGGCCTGAGCTGTAGGCGAAGGTCGGAATCAACACGAGGATACGAAAAATAAGTTTTACACCCGTGTATCGAATACTATTTTATGCAACGCTGTGCGTAAAACTGTGCGAAAAGTTAACTTTCTATGCAAGGTACCCGTGGCGAAAGAAATGCGGAAAGTCATTCTCGCACGGCTAAGTGTGCTAGAAAGTGAAATCTGTGCAAAAATGAATTCATCGAAATTTTCATAGGAAATTGAAAACTTAGAAAAAAAATCCAATGAGTCAACCTTGCTTGTCAATGTATTCTTAGGACGCGGGTCCAAACCCTTCAATTATTCATCGTTTTATATTAATTATATCTTCATCTTCACTTGAAAAATATTTTTGATGGATAATAGTATGTTTTGCACCAAGTTTATGAGGTTGTAGCTCGCTTCTGAGCGATTGGTTTTCGAAATAACCGCTCGGAAGCGGGGAACCTCAAGAACGAGGTGCAAATACTATTTTATGCAATTTTACGAGCACCCAAACATCGGAGAATTGCATAAGGATATTTATGAATTTCAAGACCACCTTCCCAAATGTATTTAGATGATTGATCATCATAATATCAATTTGGATGGATTAACAAAATTGAATTTTTTGAAATTTGGCGATATTTTTGAGCAAAGAGGGATTATGTGATATGAACAAGAGGTTTTTTCTTATACATTCTTCAGAATTTTATTTCAGTCGGGGGGCTCCACCCCGAACCCCCCGGCGGGGGCTTCGCCCCCTGCACCCCGCTCTGCGCCCTGAATGCCCGTCCCGTGCCACCGATCTCCGTGCAAAGTTCGTCGAACGAGCGGCTCTGACGCGATCGTTCCACACTTGGTGCCAAAAATTTGGCTACAACATCGTCTCTGGAGGATGGACTGGAATTATGATATACAAGAAACGTGAATTGAAATCGAATTCTGTTCTTGCAAAGTCGTGCGTAGATTTATTGGGACGCGCTCATTGCCTCGTATATACGTGCAATGACTGTGCCGATGATCTGAGTCAAACCGGCGCGCCAAATCTCCAGTTGTGCGGAGGAGCATTTACACTAATACGATTTACAAATACAAAAGGATACTTGTATTAGTTAAATAAAAAAACCCAGTATAAGATGATAATTGTTGTCATGTTATTCAAGCCCTGGCCGTCAATTTTTTCAAAAGTCGTGGAGGCACAGTTTTCCGCACAGGTTGCATAAAATACTCGAAAATAGTATAAGCAACGCGGGCGAAAAGTTCCCGCACTCTTTCCGGACACTCGTGCGGGAATCGTCCTTTTCGCCCATGTTGCTTAATGTACTAATTTTGACAAACTGTGAGAGAAAGTGAGAAATCAGTGCGGAAAAGTTACTCTCTCGCACAGTGTGTCAAAAAAGTTATTCAGCACGAAGAGAAAAGTGCAATTCATCAGTCGCGGACCACGGAGAGGGACTAGAGGAAATTAATATTGAATGAAAAATCTTGGATTGGGTTTGAAACGTTGAAAATCCCACAATATATCGGAGATCGATCGAGCCGCAGGACCTGGTTGAATACTTTCACTATCTGAGCCACACCTTGGCATTATCCCTATACAGTTACTCACTACTACAGAGATGGTTGATGCGAAAGAGGTATAGCTCGCAATTGTATGATTGCAAATTTGACCTATTTCTCATTACTAAAAGATGAGTGGACGAGAAATTCTTCAAATAGATAACTTGCATCGGAGAAAAACAGCAACATCTGTGGCCTTTTTGCCCTGACGTTATAAAAAGATGCTCACATGCTCATAAGTGTACGGTGCGAAAGAGGATTTCAAGCCGGCTAGAATATGCTGCAAAGACATTTGCAGAATGCTTCCTCCTCTCTAAACTTCACTCCATGGGAGTGAAATTTGACTCAAAGCTATGAGTCAGTTTCGTGCGCACCGAACTAGAGTGATTCATCATTCCAAGCTGGACTCAAAATGATTATCAGAGCGACTGATATTAGAGTAAAAATCTGATCCATTAAGGAGGAAACCACAGAAATATTACATTCGCTCTAAGCTCAAGAAGTCAATTTACACTCATCATTGAGTTAGTCAACTCTTTATAGGTTTGGGTATAATCCCAGAATGATTCGCGGGATTATTTATGAAGATCGTAGAAAACTTTTCAAGTCTTGAATGCTGCTGCGCTCTCTAAACCCATTGGAGTGCAATTTCACTCCGAGGGAGAGAAATTTGGCTCAAAGCTGTGAGTCAGTTTCGTGCGCACCGAACTAGAGTGATTCAGCGCTCCAAGCTGGAGTCAAATTTCACTAAAATGTGAGTCAATTATCACTCTTAGGATTAAGTCAAATAGTTCAGAACTCAACTTTTCAACATTCTAGATATTGCTATAAAAAAATTTTATTACGACGTGCACACATATTTCAATTGATTTCCTGGTGATACTAATTATCAATATTCTATGAAAAATGTATTATACGTAAATTTTGGCAGTTGTATTCGACTCGATGGGGATTTGAACCCGCGCCCTCTTGATAACCAGGCAAGTGCCTTCACCATTAGACCAAATGTAACTTCGTCATTTGATAGTTAAGAAAGCCTATGGACGGTTGTGAACGGTCGATACGAGTTTTTTAGTATATCCGAGAAGTGTTTCGAAGGGAAGCTCGGAATAGAGCAAGATCATTCAACACTTCAAAAGTTCTCTACTCTCTTCATAAGTAGTCCCCCGAATCATTCTGGGATTATACCCTAACCTATAAAAATCTACTTCACTCAATGTGAGGAGTCAATTTTCACTCTTCTTGGAGTGAAAATTGACTCAAGCTTGGAGCGAATGTGATATTTCTCTGGTTTCACTCCCTATGAGTCAAATTTTCACTCTAATATGGGTCGATCTCGGTCATTCTGAGTATCACTCCAAGCTTTGAGTCAGAATTTCACTTCAACAGTTGCAGAGAGTCTCCTCCTATTGATTATTTGAACATTGAAACAACGAAAACTTTCCTGTCCAATGACGTTATAATGAGTTATCCAACCAATTGATCTTCTCCTGTCAACTTTCATTATTGAATAAGATTTTCCAAAATATAGTATACAGATTCAGAACCCGAGTAAAAAAGATTAAAATATAATAATATATAATAATATATTCTGGATAATATACCGTCAACTGGGGTAACTTTGGGACAACCCATGAAAGAGTCATTATCGCGTGCGACCAGCAAGGCAGATAATCCTGAGGATTTGGTACCTGTTCTCCCCACTTGGGGCACGCATGAGCAATGTTTTGCACCGGCGCAAGGTCCTCTATTAGTTGTGAGTTCATTCATAGACAGACTTCTTTAAGAGTATGTTTCCAATCCAAAAAATAGTCTTTCGGAAAAATGAGTCTCCAACGTGACTAGGCTAGATTTCACTCTTCTGTATACAGATATCTGGACAAATCCATCATTACATCGGCGCACTTTTACCCACTTTCAATTCTGTAGCGTGGAAACTAAAAATAATGTGTTTCCTTCTGCAAACCGGGGTAACTTTGGCACACGACTTTGAGCACCCATAACTCTAACCAAGGATGTCCGAATATACCTTTATAACTGTCAATCGAGAACTGGGACTGTAAGCTTTCAATTGACCACAGACACAATGCAATTCTGATGCAACTGGTGCGACATACACAGGTTACAAGAGTCTTAAGGAGAACAATGCGATTTTTGTCCCAAAAGTTACCCCAGTTAACGGTAGCACTGGGATACCCTATACGATATAAGCTGTCCTAAAGTTACCCCAAATCGGTTTAACTTTGGGACATGACTTTGAGCACTCATATCTTCAACAAGAGATGTCCAAATACACTTCATGAACATCGCAATCGAAAGCTGGAGCTATACCCCTATAAACTGATGATCTGTTCTATTCAATTAGTTGTATCTCCAATTCATTGCAGCTTCAGATTCATCCACGAAAATATGAATACATGCACTTATGCATGCATAAATTGTTACAGATAATTTCCTCTCGAATTCCCCCTTATTCGACAAGTATCTCTTGAACGCATATTTCGATGCATAATGACATGCACAACTCCATGCAGGATGCAAAGACAAAACTCGAGTTGACTCAAGTTTGTCCCGCGAAAACAGTGCATGAGAATGTGCAACAAATCTTACAGGGTGCAATGCATAGAACTTGTGAATGACAGGTAGAATTACATGCAGAAATCCATGCACAAATGTTTACATGTAGACTCACTCATTTTTTCCGTAAGGGTAAGTTTTCGATTGACTACACATATAATGCGCCCCTAGTATGAGCCGTACAAGTTTCCCGAGTTTGAAGGGACAAAATGCGATTTCTGTCCCAAAGTTACCCCGGTTGACGGTATTATGATTTATTATAATATATAGCCGTGGTTATATATAATAACATATTATTTATTATATATTATAATCTATTATTACATATAATAATACGTCATTATATTCCTGTCGTTAAGAGAAATGTCGATGGGTTGTGGTGAAAAATCAAATTTGATCGAATCCCAAAGTCAGAGACGACCGAAGCAGTCGCTGCCAACCTTTATGTCAGTTGCAAAGTTATACGACTATATATGATATATAATAATATATTTTAATACATTATTATACATCATTATATGTTATAATATATTATTATATATTAAGGTAAGTGTACCCAACTTGCTCCCATATGCCGATCTCAGGAATGGGCGCTCGTTGACCTTCCCGCAATTTTTTTTTACGTTTGTTATGTTAAAATATGAGAAAATACGTAGTTTTCATCGACCCCGGATCATTTCTGCGTTCTCCAGAAAATATAAAGTGAGTTTTCCATTTTTCGTGTTTGCACGGCTAAGAAATCAAGGAGGAAATCGCGTTCACTAAAACCAGTGCCAATTTATTTTTATTCGACCAATCTTGACGTACCTTAGCGCATTCGATTCCTTGTCTCAAGACCTTCAAAATCCGCTCTTCAAGGTTGCAGAACTCTGATTTGGAGCGATTTTATGTACAAAACACGAAGATGGTTTGAGAATCAAGAAGGCCGACATCGGAGTGTACCCAACATGCCCCCATATGGTTATCTCGGAAAGGCGTGCAGTATGGCTTTTTTTACCATTCAGAACGTGTTTAACACGTCAAAATAGGTCGGAAACGATGTCTTGGGCCAGCTAAAAGCTACAAATGTCGCTGCACGGTGATCAAAACGGATCAAAGCGATTCTATTCACTTCATCGCCGATTTACATTGTTTTAAATGATGAAGGCAAGTTGGGTACACACTTTTGTAAACTCCAAAAAATCACCTTTTGGGAGAATTCAAACAGCTCGGCTCCACTATATCCAAATTGGACGTATCTTAGCTCATTTTAAAGGTCTTGAGACAAGCTTTGAAATGAGCTAAGGTACGTTGGAAAATATGGGGATGGGCCAAAGTTATTAAGAAAATGGCTTAATGGGGGCAAGTTGGGTACACTTACCTTATAACATATTATCCTGTATAGTCGTATAACTTTGCAACCGGGATAAAGGCTGGCAGGGACTGCTTCGGTCGTCTCTGACTTTGGGATTCGATCAAATTTGATTTTTCACCACAATCCATCGACATTTCTCTGAACGACAGGAATATGATGACATATCATAATGTATAATAATATATTATAATATATCATAATATATTATTATATATCATTATATATATTATTATATAGATTTAAAACAAACCCCCGAAGTTTCACAAAGATCAATCGGAGGGCTCAGAAAAAGGTCGCATGACAATGGGAAGAGAATATACAGACACCCACACTTGGGGAAATGCACAAGTTGTAATTCACAATGATTTACAAAAAACATTGCAAATGCAAAAGGAATGTATTCGCGCCGTGCTTGGTGGGAGCGCTGCCAAGCGGTCTCTCCCGCAAACACTGCGAGCGAAAGCATGGGAAAATTCTGGAGGAAAATATACACGCAAGTTATAGACACAGCAGTATACTTCCATTCTACCGAGAAAACCGCTTCACCAACCCAAGGACACTAAGCGACGAAGTTGTAGTGCCACTGATAAGGAAGAGATTGAGCCCTCGTAAGCCCCAATCAGAGCAAAATTCGGAAAGTATTGGGAATCGAAACTTCTGAAGCGGGCCTTGCGGCCGAAATGGCGGATGGTGACGGCATTTGGAGCAGACGAACCGCCCGAGATTTTCCACGCATTCGTGTGATAGGCCGCTTGACGCTCGGACTTTCACTCACTCCAGTTGCCTCAATTTTGATCTAATAAAGATACACGATAGCTGAAAAAGTTCGTCATAAAAAACTCTACAACTTTATTGCTTACTATCTACGGGTTTGGTGCGTGGTTTCCTTAGGTATTCTGTTCCGAACGTGTATGCTGCAGTGTTTCTTTCCCTCCAGTTCAATGCGTAGGCTGAGTCGCGCTTTGCTCACCATTGGTGCCTCGGTCGATTTTTGGAACCGCAAAACGGCGTGGCACGGAGTAAATAGGGGTGATATTTTATGAAGCTCCGCAAGTAAGATGAGATGAATTAACTTTTATTTGGGTTGAGATGGAATTGAGGGATCAAAAATGAGGAACTTGAAAAACTTTCATCCAAGAATTTACGTGCGAAAACTCAAATTCAAAGTAAAAAACCTTCCTAGGCCAAAATTGTTTGGTGAATGACTCCCAAAAAAGACTGGCCCCATCGCCCTAAAAGGTTGAACGATGCCTCAGAATTTCAAAGAGATCCATCGAGGCTTTCGCGAGATTTCGAGTAACATAGAACAAATTAAGAACTTTTCTTGGAGAAAATGGAAATTTTAATCAGAATTGCATGTTAACCAATCTCTCCAGAATTAGAAAAATACTCAAACAGCGAAATATCACGAACTATATTGAAAATCTCAGATACTAGAACGTTTGGACCAACATAGTCTGAAATTTGTGTTGAAATTTAGATAATCAGTTTGTCGTGGGAGTAGGAGGATTGCGAGTATGAAGCTGTCAATAGACTGGGCTCATTATTGATCGATTTAAAACAAACCCTCAAAGTTTCGAGGAGTTTGCTCTAGGGGTTCGGAAGAGTTGGCGTGACAATGGGAAGACAACAAACAGACACACATACATACGGACACACACAAGTCGTAGTTTGGAATAATTCAGACAAAGCGTTGTACATGAAAAGTGGAATTTATAGGGGTACTATTTAATAGGTCTCGGCAAGCAGAATAAGATGGATTAACTTTCATCTGTGTGAAGATGGAATTGAGGGATCAGGAATAAGAAATTAGAAAAAGTTTTATGAAAAAATTTCTGCAATGATACAATAGTTTCTCTTCGAGAGAGCAGAAGGTTTTAGACAGCCATCTCATGGTATAAGATATGCCAGAAACAAAGAAAATACACCAACAGTCTCACACAGCTTATGCGCGTGCATTTTGACAAAGCAAGTGAATTACAGTATTCAACAATTTTCATACGTATCGACGAAAGTAATAGATGATATAGACACATTCAAGATGTATCGAGGAATTGTTAATTCCGAAATGCTCATTGAATAAATGATCCATTATAGTCCAGTCCGCCACGGCCGATTCGTTGGTCCAAAGGGGTAAAGTTGTGAAATTAACATATTGTGTAGATCAGAACTAGAAACTAACAATTCTAAGAATGAAGACACGAAAACCCCACGGTTTTCGAGAAAATTGATTGTTTATTAACAATTTTGCAAACCGGACATGTCCATCGGGGTAAAGTGGGGGAGTCGACGGATTATGAAATTTGGCAGTGAGTAGAATGCAGGGTTGAAAATGCAGACAGATCAGTTCATAACTCTACGAGGCAGACAGGGGTCGAAGGTCAATTTTTCACACCTCTCCGAACAAAAAATCAGTAATTTGCTTCATAACTCGGAATCCGTGCGTTTTAGCGAGATTTTGCTGGGAACTTTTTTGAAGATCTCATTGAGATCTACAAAATTGGTCATATTGACCATTGCTCAGAAATCCTTTGTTTCTGAGATATAAGCAATCGTAGTTTCAAGGATAAACGTTTTTCGATCTCCTAACTCGGGATTTATGCGATGTGATGAGATTTTACAGGAATACTTCTCTAAAGATTTTTCAAAGACCTACAAATTGAGTTATCTTGACCGTTGCTTAGAAACTCACCAATTGTGAGATATAAGCAAAAGTAAGTACGACAATGGAATTTTTTTCGTCATAACTCGAGATCTATTCGGTTTGATGAAATTTCGTAAGAATACATTTTTGAAGATCCATCAGAGATCTACAAAATTGGTCATGTTGACCATTGCTCAGAAATCCTTCCTTTCTGAGATATAAGCAATGTTAGTCTCAAGGATGAGCGTTTTTGATCCTAACTCGGGATTTATGCGATGATATGAGATTTTACTGGGATAGTTTTTCAAAGATCCTCCAAAGACCTACAAAATAAGTTATCTTGACCTTTGCTCAGAAACTATCCAATTCTGAGATATAAGCAAAAGTAAGTTCGGCAATGGAATTTTTTTCATCCTAACTCGAGATCTATTCGATTTGATGAAATTTTGTGAGAACACATTTTTGAAGATCCATCAGAGATATACAAAATTGGTCATTTTGACCATTGCTCAGAAATCCTTCGTTTCTGAGATACATGCAAGGTTAGTCTCAAGAATAAAACTTTTTCGATCCTAACTGGGAATATATGCGCTGTGATGAGATTTTACAAGAATACTTTTTCAAAGATCCTGCAAAGACCTACAAAATAAGTTTTCTTGACCTTTGTTCAGAAACTTACTGTATCTGAGATATAAGCAAAAGTAAGTTCGGCAATGGACCTTCTATTACTTTAACTCGAAATGTATCCGATTTGATGAAATGTTTTAAGAATTCTTATTCAAAGATCCTTCAAAGAGCTCTTAATTGGTTCCACCGACCATTTCTCAGAAATCTACTAGTGCTGGGATATGAACAATATTATTCCCTATTTATAACTTCTCTAATGTCTCTAACTCACATTCTAGGAATTCCACACGATTCTGAAGGAATGCTCTTTGAAAAATCTATTTGTTGCATTTGTTGGGGAAATCGTTACCAAGTCTATTCAGCAAACTGGCCGAAACTATTCTAATGAAAATCTGCTCCACCAGAGCCCAGGAGATTCATCTTGTCTTCGACGATTACCATGAAAAATCTATTAAAGCTGTTGAACGTGCTAAAGGACAAGAATTCAATGCCCCTGACGAAATAACAGGTAGGTTTCAAAAGAGACCGGCGGACTTTACCAAAAGTTTAAAGAATCAAAATTTCAAAATCGCCTTGGTCAAATTCTTGGGTGAAGAATGGGGTAATCAGGACCTTGTGAAAATCTCGGTACCAAGAAAGTTTTTCTGACTGTTGGTGAAAAATGTCACTCATATGAGGTAGTGGATGGGCGAATGAACAAAACAGAAGAGGAAAGTTTCCGTTGCAACCACGAAGAAGCTGATACAAGAATCATGGTCCATTTGCATAGATGTGCGGCTAGTGGAGTAGTCGATGTCAAGGCATCTGATTCTGACATTCTGATAATTTTGATAGGTAATCTGCATCAGTTCTCGCATCGTGAGATTTATATGACCAGCAAGGCTCCCAATTCGCAAAATTTTAACAGAATCAACTGCACAGATTTGTACATGAAACTTGGACCAGAATTATGTAAATCTCTTCCAGCCTTTCATACATTTACTGGCTCTGATTATCAAGCCTCTTTTTTTGGAAAGGGGAAGCTGAGGCCTTTCAATACTTTGTCAGCATCACACCAATATCAAGAAGTTTTACAGAGTCTAAGGAAACCAGAAGATGTCGAGGACGTGGATAAAATGGAAACTGTGCAAGAATTTGTATGCGAGATGTATGGGATAAATTCATGCAATAGCGTTAATCTTGCAAGGAGTTTAAAGTTTAGGGAAGCATACGACATCTCAAAAATTGATGAGCTTTTCTTAAGAAGACTTGAATCTTTTGATTCAAGCTCAATACCACCGTGCTGGAGAACTCTGAAAAAGAAAATCCTACGAACAATTTATGTCAATAACAGGTGGATGAACGCTACTGTAGCATACTATCAGAATCACAATCCTGAAGATTGCGGATGGTTTAACAATGGTGAAAACTTGGAGATAGTTTGGTTCGATGGCGATCCATCACCCAGAAGAGTGGTTGATGTTGTTCAGGAAGAAAGTGGCACCGATGAGACGAATTGTATGGATAATGATGAGGGAGATGATTTTGAACAAATGCCAGATGATTCTGACGACGATGATTGATAGATGTTAGAATTTTGTATGAACATGATACACAGAAAATATGGAAGAATAAAATGTGATACTATTCAAGCGATAGATTATTATTGTGTTAACTTATGTAGAAATTTTCCCCACCACACACTCCTTGATCATTTTTCCAATAAATTGCATTAGATCCGAGATAGGCCCCGAAAATTTCTATTGTCACCCCTAGTATTGTCCATATTTCATGAAGGGTAGATTTTTGTACACTGGGTAATAGACTCAATATTGTGAATTTTAGAAGAATTTTCAAGAATTTTAGTGGATTTCCCAGACTGTGAGTTAGAGACATTACAGAAGTTATAAATAGGAGATAATATTGTTCATATCTCAGCACTAGTAGATTTCTGAGAAATGGTCGGTGAAACCAATTTCCAGCTCTTTGAAGTATCTTTGAATAAGAATTCTTAAAACATTTCATCAAATCGGATAAATCTCGAGTTAAAGTAATAGAAGGTCCATTGCCGAACTTACTTTTGCTTATATTTCAGATACAGTAAGTTTCTGAACAAAGGTCTAGAAAACTTATTTTGTAGGTCTTTGCAGGATCTTTGAAAGAGTATCCCAGTAAAATCTCATGTCATCGCATAAATTCGGAGTTAGGATCAAAAACGCTCATCCTTGAGACTAACATTGCTTATATCTCAGAAAGGAAGGATTTCTGAGCAATGGTCAACATGACCAATTTTGTAGATCTCTGATGGATCTTCAAAAATGTATTCTTACAAAATTTCATCAAACCGAATAGATCTCGAGTTATGACGAAAAAAATTCCATTGCCGTACTTACTTTTGCTTATATCTCACAATTGGTGAGTTTCTGAGCAACGGTCAAGATAACTTATTTTGTAGGTCTCTGGAGGATCTTTGAAAAAGTATCCTAGGAAAATCTCATATCATCGCATAAATCCCGAGTTAGGATCAAAAACGCTTATCCTTGAGACTAACATTGCTTATATCTCAGAAAGGAAGGATTTCTGAGCAATGGTCAACATGACCAATTTTGTAGATCTCTGATGGATCTTCAAAAATGTATTCTCACAAATTTTCATCAAAACGAATAGATCTCGAGTTATGACGAAAAAAATTCCATTGCCGTACTTACTTTTGCTTATATCTCACAATTGGTGAGTTTCTGAGCAACGGTCAAGATAACTCAATTTGTAGGTCTCTGGAGGATCTTTGAAAAAGTATCCTAGTAAAATCTCATATCATCGCATAAATTCCGAGTTAGGATCGAAAAACGTTTATCCTTGAAACTAAGATTGCTTATATCTCAGAAAGGAAGGATTTCTGAGCAATGGTGAATATGACCAATTTTGTAGATCTCAATGAGATCTTCAAAAAAGTTCCCCAGCAAAATCTCGCTAAAACGCACGGATTCCGAGTTATGAAGCAAATTACTGATTTTTTGTTCGGAGAGGTGTGAAAAATTGACCTTCGACCCCTGTCTGCCTCGTAGAGTTATGAACTGATCTGTCTGCATTTTCAACCCTGCATTCTACTCACTGCCAAATTTCATAATCTGTCGACTTCCCTCTTTACCCCGATGGACATGTCCGGTTTGCAAAATTGTTAATAAACAATCAATTATCTCGAAAACCGTGGGGTTTTCGTGTCTGCATTTTTAGAATTGTTAGTTTCTAGTTCTGATCTACACAATATGTTAATTTCACAACTTCACCCCTTTGGACCAACGAATCGGCCGTGGCTAGGACTATTATTGCACTGTGCGCTTGTCGCCCGCAGCCCCCCCCCTCTGCCCAAACCTCGAGCCTCGAACCAAACCTTTCTGAGCCACGTAGATCACTAAAATCTCGTTTGTGTGAGTCTATGAAAGATTCTCTATCTCACTGCTGAATATCGATACTTATTTGATGATCTTAGCCTTCACTAGCGACCTTGTTTGTAGCTTAAATGATTAAATTTGTGAAAATTATATCCGACGAAGAAGCCAACGATGCCACCACAGTATGCACACATTCGACGTGCAATTTTCCAAAACGCCAAATTTTGCTCGAAATTCTGAGGTTTTTCCCGTACAGGGGAGCATAAGTTTGTGTTTTCCCTGTTTTTCCATACAAACCATGATCGTTTCACGCAATTGCTTCTCTACCTCACACTTCTCATCTATCGGAAACAAAATGACCAAGGGCTTTGTGCAATGTAACTGTCATCTTGAATTGTTGAAAACGATTCGTGTAATTGGCTCTCGTTGGTCATAATGACTCAAATCTCCATGACAAGAGACAGTGTGCACCACCGTTGGTCAAAACGCGATGGAAAGCAACACTATAGCTATGTTTAGGTCGAAAAATTGCATGTAAATATCAGTCTGAATGTAGCTGCCAAGTCACTTTCCACCGCGTTTTGACCAACGCTGTTGTGCACCACAGATTAAGCAGAGACGACGTGTATGTTTTGTTTCCCGCAATCATTCATGCATGGAGAGGTAGCACATCAGATTTGAGTAACGCATATTCTTCGTAAATTAGAAATCAGTTGCAAATGGTACAGTTGTCTCGCCAATTTGATATGCGGAGTGATATAAACAGAAAGCAGCAGTCCGACGAGCATTAGCTCATACACGTTATACGAGCTGTGACATGAGAGAACTGAGATACGATATTTTTGAGGTTGATTGAAGTTGAGTCTGAGACAAGATTGAACGGGCCTTAATTGGTGCACCACACACTCGTATTCTCACTTTTCAAGGAACATATTCACCCAAATTTGATCTATACAAGTATACAGTCTAAACAGAAAAGTATGGGACGTGAGCATTGTTGGGCTGGAGATATCACTTTTTTGGTCACAAAATACTGCCGAAAAATGTTCCAATGCTATTTTTAATGAGTGCTAGTCAGGTTTCTCAAATCAATTTCAATGAAGGATTAGTGAGTCACTTGAAGTATTTCTTTTTTTCATCGAATAAATTGATCGGTTCTAAGATCATGACAAGAGATGCTCGGATTTCTTAACCAAACAATACCACGTGAACCAAAAATGACTACCTGATTTCTGAAATAGGTTATTGATCCTGCACAGTTTAATGGAACTTGCACTGGATTCTCTTATGGATTGAGAAAACGTTTGAGCTTACACAAGATAGAATTCATGCACTCTTTCCTCAGCTATCACTCAAAAAATTGAAAGACCTGGTAGTTGGTTACTGGTGGTTCAGTGGTAAGCTTAAATCTCTGGTCAATTGTGAAATGGGAAATCTGGCAAGTTATACCTCAAAGATAGACATGATGGTAACAACTTTGCCATGATTGAATTGAACGCGATGGCACAGCCAGAATAATGTTGATTCACACGTTCACCGATCCTCAAAACTTTGAGAGTGCACAGGGTGTATCATGTGTGGTGCAAAATGCAGGCTCACGCTACAGTCCCACTATACATACTGGACAGAAGTTCACGCAAGCTCGCTCGCTACACTTACCATGTTGGTCGGGTTGCTCGAGACCGGTGCGGCTCGCCGCTTGCCTTGGAGCTGTAAACTGCCCTCTGGTGTGTCACTGCTCTCTGGTGTGTCACTGCCCTGCCCAATTTTTTCGATGATGCACACTTTGATGAACGTGAAAAAATCGATAGGAGTCGGGGATCACCTTACGCGGTCTATCCGGGCTCGTCGTCACGTCACTCAAATCGGCACTGGTGCATCAAAACATGGTACATCGCCACCACTACTGTGGGCCCAATTCGCGATTATCAAATTTCACCCAAGCTTCTACGGGGAATGAAACACGGTATTAGTATCTGTTCAGCGTTTCGAATCTGTGTCGCGGTAAAGCGCGGCGAGTATGTGAGCGAGCTCGGGCCCTGCTCTACGGGCCAGTGCGAGTATGCGAGTCAGACCTAGCATCAGCAGCAGGGCCTTTTTGTATGGACCCCCTCTATCTGAGCTTCCCTACTCTATAGCAGCACGCCCAGTCCCACCAGGCCAATCTCTCGGGGGATTGCTGTGCGTATTAGGTACAGCGTGCATAAGCTGGCGGAGAGAAAGCCTTTTCCTCCCATCGTTCCAGCGGGGGGGGGGGGCTATGGTCTGTTCAATAATGACGGTGTCCAACTCTCGATCTCAATTCCTATCTCGATACCGATGCAATCTGCTGCAATGCCAGGGTACGTGCTCGCTCAATTTACATTGATGATTTCGTACCAAAGAGATCGCTCCATTCCCTTGACCTGCGTAATACATAACTTGCACTCAATCGAGCACTTAATCGATGAGTGCTTAACCACCTCTTATAATTGGATTCCATCTCGTTATCCAGTTGACTCAAGAGAAGTGAATATTCTGCCTTGTGCAACATTTGGCTGTTTCGAGCAGTAAGACATCTTATTATTCTATTAAAACCAGAGTCAAAACTTGTGGTATGACTTCCGAGGGCCCTATACGACTGCGTGATGGATCAGGTATGGTACTTCATTATAAGATCCCTGAAACAACAGAGAGAAATATTTCTTCCTGGATTTTATGTTTGTTTGGTAAGTCAGGTTTGCCTCGAAAAATTTCCAAATTTTGAGAGTGGTTTTCATGACCGCTTGAAACATCTTGATCTCGACACTGTTCCGTTGGACTATTATTCGATCAGACCTTGCACAAGAAGTATACCAATCTCACTGAATTAAATGCCAGCAAAGATGCCCATTTCTGCGGAAATCTGGCGTTGTTTGCAAACCTATGGCGATCAAACTAAACGGCGTGAATCCAATTCATATGGAAATTGAGATGAAACTGAAGTGGTGATGTTTTCCTCAGCTCTTTCTATCTCTCCCTACATTTCTTGAGTGCCACGATTGCCTTGCGAGGGAAAGAATATAATCTGAAGAAAGGCGTAAGCCCACAGTGCAAATGCGAATTCATTGGCGTGAGTTGGTATTAGAGTTTCATCTCCGTCAATTGGAGTAGGGATGATATTTTGCATGTTTGAAGTGGGTTCTCGACAAAAATTTTGGGTCAAGGTATCTGGCCTGTGATTAAGGGTCTTGCAGAAAGGACGACCGCGCTGAGAGGGGGGAGGGGAGGGGGTCGTCGAAATTGTGACTTTTCGTGACTGCTGACGGGAAGGGTTGTATGAACATTCGGACGTCCACTTACTCGGAATCAAAAATCAGATATTTCATTGGGTGCGAGACGCTTTGATAAAAAGTTTCAAGTTCCAGAAGAATTGTATGTACAGGGATCTTGCAGAAAGGACGTCCGCGTTTTTTTCCAAGATTTTGGACCCCTCCCCCCTCTTGTCACACGTGGTCACATTTCGTGGATATACCCCCCCCCCCATAAGGACGTCCGAATTTCTCAAAATTTTTCATACCCTCGACTGAAAATTGGCATCGAAAAAATAAACTTCCTCCATACAGAGGTTTTCCGAGAAATATGTTGCGTCTCACCATTTCTACCGTCGAAATTTATCGAAATCGGATTTGGAATTGTAATGAATTGCAAATAAGTCTAATTCATCGACTAATACGAATTGGCTCGTATTGAGAGTGATGACGAGATTCTTTCTTTTCCTCGGGAATACCTCTGCTTACTGAATCGATTTTTCGAGGTTCCTTGGGCAAATTCATTTGCCAACCCTTTGTTATTAACAATTTTTAGTGCAAAGTTAGGATTTTTTAGCAATATCTTGGAAAATATGCATTTTCCGGGGAGAACACAAGGGGTCAAAGTTGTAGATCTCAGAATTTTCCACAGAAACGGTCTTCACAACGTTCCCGGGAAACCCAGTCCTCAGCCTATAAACGCGTGGAAAGCGTCCGACGCGGTTAACATGGACTTTTATATGGGTAGCCAGCGCATCCCTTCTCAATTTTCATATAGTTTCGATGACATCAAAAATATCGAGATGGAACCAAGCCCATTCGAAAGAGGAAGATGTAAACTTGACAATAACATCTTTTGATATCGAAGAAATCTGGATTTTTCGATTTTCCACCGAAAGACTGCTAAAATTGAGCCCCAGACAAGGCGCTTGGGGACCAAGTCCACGTTATACGTTGGCTGTTACTAACAATTCTCCGTTTCATTTCTGTGTTTATTGAATCATTGAATTGATTCTTGAATGTTGCCGGATTCCATCATGCGTTGTCATGAACGAAATCTATTTGTTATAAACAGATATAATAACAAAACCATATCTTGTTATTAGCATCATTATTGTACACTCACAGCCGAAGAGGCAAGTGTTTGATCATGTTTGAAAATCCAATGATTTCTCACACCAAAACAAGTCGCCGAGTTTTCCAGGGAAACTGTGGTAGGTGGTGGAGAATCGTGAAAAGCAGGGAACATCATCCCGAAATTGCAGTGGATATCAGAGACATTGCACCATTCTGCCGTCCAAATATAAAAAGGCCGTAACTGCAGCTGAGTTGAAATTGAGAAAAACGCAAAAGACTTTGCGACTTTGCATTGCCGGACATACAATTCTTTAGTTTCGAGCTGACTTTTTGGTCACTTTAAATTAGATATTAAGATGCAAAATTTCCCAAGCTATCCAACCATATCAATATCTCAATTTCGACCAAGGGTGCAGTTACGGCCTTTTTATATTTGGACGGCAGCATTATGGTCAAGACTTTGCGCGTACGTCCTCTAACTCCCGCGATTTCCCCCACCCACCACAATTCCCCTAGAAAACTCGGAGTATAATTAAATGAGTAAAATTAATTATATGAGTAATAATTATATGAGTATAATTTTAAAGGAATCGAAAAGTTTCCAGATATTTCAAAATAAGAATTTTTTCCACAAAATTGCAAATTATCACTTAGATGAAATTTCCTACGTGTAAAAACACATTCTTAGCGATAATTTGCATTATTATAAATTTCCTACTACCACACAGATCGACAGGTAGGAGCGTCGATCTATTGCATTTTTGAATTATAGAAATATATATTTTATGAGCGAAATTCATTCAACGGGCCAGCAAATCAATTTATTTCAATGCAATTATTATTCAATCACTTAGGAGGGACAATTATCTCTAGAATGAGCTTTGCTTTATTGAAATCCGTCAAGATTTGAGCCCACACTAGCAAAAACACGCATACAAAGTACTATCGGCTATCGCTCATTATAAACGATATTTTCGCATGTCTTGCACATAGCTCACATACAGCTTATATATTCGCTCTCTTATGCTTTCAATTATCGAAAGTGTGGTAGATAGAAGTAGTTTGCACCACTATAATTAGTGCATGGTACAACAATCCCCGGTTATTTCAATTTTATGGAGATAGAAGCTAATTGCGGATGGACTGTAAACCGCAAGTATGTAGATCGCCGAGGGTATCACCGGTCCGGTGTCTCTTCGTTGATAAGAATAATATTATATGCACGTTTGGTGCATTTACGTTTGTCGTTCGCATTTAATTCTATCTTATTGAATCCGATACTTACATGATATGTGACACGGTGTGACAAGGGGGAGGGGAGGGGTTCAAAATCTATCAAAAACCTGCGGACGTCTTTTGTGAACGGCCCCCAACTGCATGGTTCTGACTTAGATTTTGTCGAAACTTCTCGAATATGCTATTAGGTTTCCGCATGGATGTGATCAACAGTTGTTTTTATAACTTCAGCTCCAAAAACTCACTCAATTCCAGATTAGCCTCTCCAGGTCACATTTAGGGGGGAATCTGATAGCAAATTAGAATAATTTAGATGATTTCGAATCGAATCCATGTGCAGGTTCGATAATTTTTGGGGTGATTCTTAATGATTGAATAGCGCTTGGGCAAGTGCAGTTGGCGCGTGGTCCCGTATCCTCATAAGGGGCTATGCATTAGAAAGTATTCTTCCCGGAGCTCGTGACTCGGACCAGAGAGGTCGTAGGAAAAAAATCTCCAATAACAAACTTGTAGGTTTTTGAATGATCTACAACATTCCGTTAGAATTTTTGTGATCAGATAACTCTCGTTAAAATTACAGGTGATCCGCTGCGAGTACTTTTTTTTTTTCAATTTTCCGCCTCGATTATCAGCACGAAAAAATTCTTGAAAAAATTTTCTGAATCCATAAATTGATGGGTCTTTCGTGATCTTTAGGATGCTTCTTCCAAAATTTCCATACAACAGAACGTTTCAGAGTTATCGTCGGTTCTGTAATACTATGCATAATCCATCAGTTTTGACGGGTACTGTAATTCGATGCGGTACACACGTTTGGGGAGGGGAAGAAATGTCGTGAGATCACACGCTCTTGTAAGAACAAGCAATGGACGCAAGATGAATACATTTCAAAATTGGCATCCATATTCTACCGCTGATCTCCGTATTTTGAACATAGAACCGCTCTGGATCCGACTTTTGCAACTATATGCAATTATCGAAGGTACGTGGCAATTCGTTGAACCAATAAAGTTTGATACCGGTTCTACTAGGAGCAATGCCTTAGTTGTGCGAACGCAAAAAAATTCAACACTCACTTTAGACGCAAAAATGATCCAGTTTGGGGTTCAAACAACTTTGTTCGTCAAACTTTGACATGACGAGTTTGGAAAGGATGTGTGGGAATGTTTCTGATTGCTCGTTGCCGAGACCAGCATATTGTCAGGGCACTTTTGGCATGAAAGGTATATTGAATACTTTAACCTCACTTGCTCCTGATTTCTAATTCAGCAATCTCAGCCCTCGAAAATCCCGATTAAATAGAAATTCCGGATTGATATCTATCCATCCAAAAACTGAAAAGTCAGAATCACTGTTCATGCGAACATATCTTATGTTTCTCACGCGGGTGCGAATCCTGTCGGCCGAGGTGGATAGTTGAACTCGGAAGGCCTAGCCCAGCTATGGGACTGAAACGCACCCCAGCCGATAGCGACCTACCTCATATAAGTCTCTCGGCCCGAAACTTCCAGCCCGATAGGTCTCTCCCGCGTCATCAATCCTATTGGCCGGCCAATAGCTGTGGGCTGCGGAAGGTAGCATATCTAGCTGAAAAACCAATTGGCCCGCGGAAGATATACTTACATCGACTGCACTGTGTGTGCCAGAAAAACTTCCCCTCCCCCCCCCCCCCGGTCAACCACGAACTCGCCAACGCAGCACATACAACCAACACGGCTGCATGGAGCTTGCCATTTTTGCGGAAGGTCTTCTCTTGCATTTTCTGCGAGCTCATATATGTATACGCAGAATCTGATCATTCCCGGCTCTCTAACCTACCATGCACTGGGCGCAGGGACCGCTGCTTGGATGCAAGTTACAAGACAATTTCGAGAGTTGCGTTGTGTACGAAGGAGAAAACAAGACTAGAAAAACATTTTTCGCTGAAAATTTATTCGTGGGTTTGAATAATCTGTGCCTACTATGATTATCTGTCGGTACCACCAAGGTCTCACGCACCACTATTACAATGTTTGTATAATCCAATGGCTCGAATCTGCTCACGTACTTCTCACTCCTGAAACAAATGATTGACTAATTGATGCCACTATGACTAATAGGTAGTTGCGCACGCTATAGCATAGGATATCGGCACAAGCAAGCAGACGACGCGCATACCGCTACCTTTGTATCTCTATGGATATAGCGCGCATAACTATCCATCGTTAAGATTGAAGAAACAAAGGGTTATCGCCCGGAAACATGAAATTTTGCTATTGGATATTGTTAAGGAGATCCCAATTAACCAATTTTCGCTTTGGCCACATGAGATTTTTGCATGTTTCTTACTGTTTTCAGTCGTTGGAAATCGTAATTTTCGCGTTTTTCAACTTTCAAATGCTTACAGCTCAGAAACAATGACTTTCAGAGGAAGATGACAGGAAAGACTTCATGTTCACAATAGTAGGCCAAATAACCTTTATAATTTGCTTTGGGACCAAAAAATTTGATATAGTATAGATAAAGTGGTCCAGGATAAGGATATCAGGTCAATAAAATAAAGCACTTCTCAAATCTGCGTTTATATAAAGTTCCAGTGCAATAGTAATACAAAAGGCTCGTAGCTGTAAGATGATGCAACCGTGATGCAATCGGCCGACGGGCGCGCGCGACACTCGACTTTCCCAATCAAGGGCTAGACAAAGACTGGCTTTCCATGCGTAATTCGGTGGCGAGGGGACCCAAGCGCGATGGGTTCCAGAAGCTTCTCTCTCGATGACTCACACCTACACGTACCCACACATAAAAGCTCCCTGAGATGCGGTGCGCTCAACTCACATTCCCACATTCGGCCATCCTGGCGGTCGAACGACCCGGTCGACAGATCCACACGTTCATTCGCGGATTTCCGCTATCATACTCTTCAAGGACTTTGCAACACACCTTGCTGCAGAGTCCTCAGCCGTCCACATCTCATATAATTTTTTTCGTCGCGTTTATTCTTAAATATAAATCATACCGTCACACCATCCATCATTCGAAACGATTTTCACTCCCATCACATTCATTGATCGGATTCATAACCCATAAACGTTCATAGCCCATTCTAGGACTCATCTCCCAATCTGCGAGCTTACAATTTCACACTGCTCGCACCACGCAGCATACCACCATACCACTGATCACCCACTTTTACTTCACTTTTTGGCCCCAGCCCTCTTCCTTGGGCGTAGGCCCTTTCGGCCCCAGCCCTCTTCCACGGGCTCAGGCTTTGCAAAATCCGCAACTCTCGCATCAGCATTCAGATCAGCTTCACAATCTGCATCAAAGATGTCATCTTCGATGTCTTCTTCGAGATCATCTTTGAAACCCCTCCACGGCTTCATGGAATCAGCTGCAGATGTGGTGCGGCGCGGACCTTCATGATCGCCGATCATTTCAACAGCATAACGATCATGCCGATCGCACCGAGTGATCTTGTATGGCCCAAAGTACTTGATAGCTACCTTGAGGCCTGGACCCTGCTGGGTTCTTCGAATAGCTACAATGTCACCCAATTGATATTTAGTAGCTGGTTTATGGCGCCTATCATATTGGCGTTTGTTCTCTTCCTGGATCTTGGCAATCTGGCGACGAGCTGTCGCCCTGAGATCCTCTCTTGCTTGCTGGTAATAGGCTAGAATCTCTTCATTGATGATGTCCAAAATACGTGTGTCCTGGTTTGTTTTGATTCGAGTCCCGAATAACAGTTCAAATGGGCTTGTCGCAATAGCCCGTTGGAATGTGCCATTGATTGCTCGTTGCACGCGGCTCACGTATTTATGCCATTTATCTGACTCAGTGTTAGATAATTTAGTCAGAACACTGGACACTATGGCATTCACCCGTTCCACCTGTCCATTTCCACGTGGAATGCCTGCTGTGATAAGACTGTGCTCAATCTTCTCATCTTTGCAGAACTGCTCAAACTCCGCTGACGTGAATGCACTACCTCGATCTGTGACCATCCGCTGGGGATTTCCAAAATGTTGTTGAAGTATACGTAAGCGATCTAGTACCTCCGCCGTTCCCGTAGATTTAGTTGGGAAGAGCCACGTATATTTGGTAAATGCATCAACCACCACAAGGACATGTCAATATTTTTTCTGTGTGGATTTGAGTGGTCCTATATGGTCAATATGTAGTGTATGGAACGGGGTTTCCCCTGTAGGTATGGGGTTTAGGAGTCCCTCGCCTTTACCTTGCTTGCGAGCTCCCAGTATGCACTCTACGCAATTTTCAATTACGTGTTCGACTCGTTTTTCCATCGAATCCATATAGTACTCACGTTGCAGCAAGTCCATCGTCTTCTTAATCCCAAAGTGTCCCACATCATGGGCTCTTTTGATGAGCTCGGGCTGCATTGCTCGTGGCACGACGAGCTTTTCATCTCCCTCCTGTCCTTTGTACAGAACTCCTTGTTTCAACTGATAGTCCCGATGAGGTTGTTGAGTTGCCTCCATCAAACTTTTGATTGTTGCCAGATGTTCATCCCGTTCCTGAGCTCTAACGATCCTTGGTATGACCGGATCTTGGATGATGTTGATCGAATCCATGCGACTGAGAGCATCAACATGTTTCATCCGCTGGCCAGCTCGATGTTCGGTCGTGAAATTAAATTGATCCACGATCATCATCCAGCGACCAACTCTTGGCACCAACTCTTTTTTGTCCATAGTCTGCTTGAACGCAGCGCAATCTGTAACGACTTTAAAATTCAATCCCATCAAATAACATCGAAATTCCTCCAGAGCCCGGACCACAGCTAGGAATTCGAGTTCGTAACTGGAGAACTTCTTTTCTGCATCGGTTGTTTTTCTACTCATGTAGTAGACTGGATGTAATAGCTGGTCTTCTGGATTCTTCTGCAGAAGCATTGCTCCGTAGCCGTCCTTTGATGCGTCTGTATGTAGTTCTGTTTCTCGATCCTGGCTGTACAGTTGCAGTACAGGTGCATTAACCAACGCTCGTTTTAGTTCAAGGAATGCACGACGTTGTTCAGGGCCAAATGAAAATTTAATTTCTTTCTTCAATAGATCACTCAATGGCTTAGCGATTTTCGCGTAGTCGCGAATAAATTTGCGAAAATAGCCAGCTAGTCCTAGGAATCGTTGTAATTGCTTCGGTGTTCTCGGTTCCGGAAATTTGGTCATCGATTCGGTCTTGCCCGGTGATGGTGCAATGTGTCCACCTTCAACTATGTGTCCCAGGAATTCAATTGTCGTTTGTAGAAGCTGGCACTTCTTCCAATTTATTTGGAGTCCAAATCGCGAAGCATGATCCAAAACTCTCTTGAAATTCTCAAGAGCTTCTCTCGGAGTCCGGCCTCGGATGATGCAGTCGTCCATAAAAAAGATTATGATTTTCTGCTTGATCAAATCTCGAAACACATACCTGAGAAATCGTGTGAAGACTGCTGGTGACGTGGCTAGACCAAATGGAACTTTCAAGAACTCAAATTGTTCTGACCTAGTCACAAACGAGGTATATTTTTGGCTCCCTTCCGCAACTCCTACATGATGGAATCCATTCTTTAAGTCAATTGTTATGAACCACTTAGCATTCACCAGATCATCCAACACATCCTCGATCAAAGGCATTGGTGTCTGTTCTTTGACGATCCGACGATTCAGCGGTCTATAGTTGACACAAACTCGCAAAGATCCATCCTTCTTCTTCACGGCTACCACGTTGCTAGACCATTCCGACAAACTAGGTCGAATGACTCCTTGCTCCAACCATTCCTTGACCTGTCGCTCCACAGCTTCTTCTTCTGCTGGGGCCAATCTACGCCAATGACATCGGATAGGTGTCTCGTCCGCCAGAATAAGTTTCATCTCGACAGGAGCGCTTTCAGTGGGCACCGGGTCATAAGAATCGATGATTGTCTTGAGCTCTTGCTTATACTCTTCTGGAGCAGTATCGAGAGCACGGTACTTGTCATTTTCCTCCACCAATCCGATGAAATTCGTTTCGGATAAAGGTTCAATTACAGTGACGTCAGGTTTCAAGGTTATTTCAGCCGCGTCCCGCACAGGGTCACCAATAATGACTTCTTTCGAGGATGAATGGTTGGGGACAATGGCGTATTCCAGCTGATATCGAGCATTGTTCAAAATAGTTGGTAGAGTTACATGACCCTTGGTCTTCACAATTGCACCTCCAAATCCATTTAGGTTACGAGAGTTGTTACTCACTTCATACTTGTCCGGCTACTGTTGATTTACTCTTGCCCAAAAGTCGGTGCTAATAACATTCACGTCGGCTCCTGGATCTATGTAAGCTTTAACGTCGATGCCACCTACCCGAGCTTTTGTGTGTCGCCGGTCCACTAGTCACTTTCGGTTCTTCGGCTCCAGTTTGGAGTCCGGATCTTCCAGATTGTAAACCTTGTTCAGACCACCTCCAGAATAATTAGATGGCTCCGAATTCCTTGACTGAGTACAGTACTTTGCTATGTGGCCCGGCTTGCGGCATTTGTAACAAACATCGTTGGGAACGTTGCTTCTGCACTCATTCGCTAAATGTCCTCTCCTCTGACATTTTCGGCAAGTGATTGATTTCGACCTTTTAGGTTGTCCATGCCCACCATTGCGGACCGCGTGTGGCCGTTTGAAACCTCTAGAACCAGTCGAGGGCGAAAGTCCCTCAAACGTGCGACCAGGGTATGAATGTTCAGACCTGTAAAGTTCTTCATATGCCAATAAAGCGTCTTTGAAAGCTTTCCACCCTTGAGCTTGTATTATCGTCTGTTTATCCAAAGCCGAACCACCTAAACCCTGTACAATGTAATGCCGAGTTTGATGTTCAGAGACCTCTGCAGCCTTGCCCAAAGCCCTGGCTCGGCTGAGATATTGAATCATTCTTTCCCCGTTCTTCAATCTGAGTTCTTTCAGCTCTTGATAGGCTAGCATCGGATGGGAGGAACGCCCAAACCACTCCTCCAGATCTCGACTGAGATCTTCCCAAGTGTTATAGGGATCCTGGAAGTTAAACCAATTTTTTGCTGCACCTTCGAAAGCTGAACGGGCCGCAATTAATTTCTCATAGGCATTCCAATTGCCTGACCTAGCCAGCTCATTAAATATAGCAACCCATCTAGCTGCAGGTAAATCGTTGTTCTCTCCAGAAAACTTTGGCAGAGTCTTCAATTCCAACTGGAATGTTACTCTATCTCTGGAGCATGCCTCGTGCTGATTACTTGCGTATCCGAGTTGCGAAACCGATGCACGAGATTCATTAACTCGGTTCGTGTCACTCGTTACCGATCCTGATATTGGCAAGGTATCAGATTGAGATTCTGAAGATCTATCCAGCACAATATTATTAGAACGCATCCTAGGTAACTGTGCCTCAAGCACGGACCGCGCCCCCAACTGTAGTGTTCTCACATTGTCCATTTCAGCACGCAGAGCCGTAAGCTCCCGCGCTTGAGCTTCGATGGTCGCCTGCATAAGGCGCATCATGTCATTCTGCGCTTCGACCGCCGGGTCTCTCTCACGACTGGGTTCGATCGGCTGAGCGCCAGCATGCGCTGCCGTATTTGCTCTGCGTCCGCGCCTCCGAGCTCTAGGATGTGGCACGAGAGCCTCACCTGTAGGCTGCTTGCCACCATGCACGATGTTTCGTCGCGCGCGAGTCCTCATCTTGACTATATCACTGAGCTTTTCTAACTTCGTGAAGTGGTATTCACACAGATCCAGCTGAGTGAGGCTCGGAAATTGAGCACTAAATATTCGTGTCAGAAAGCTCTGCGACTAGTCAGCCTCGGTGCGTAGAGTAGATGTATACTCGTACGCGATGCGTTACCATGTAGGAGTCCTCTTTACTCTATACTACTGGCCCGCACATAGACGAGAGAATGCGTGTGGGCGGGCTAGCTGGCAATGTCCAAGGGCTGCCTAGCTATACAGCGAGCGAGCGACTCCAGCTCGAGACTCTCTCCTGCAGCGGAGAGCCTCTCTCCCCCTTCCGCGGCCGATTTTCTATTTTCGGCGCGCTCGCTCTCTCGCTGCGCTGAGACACTGCGCGTAGAAGAGGCTTTCTCTCTTTCTCTCTTTCTTCCTTTCTTCTTCAATCTCGCAAGCTTATACTGGGCTTCCAGAATTTTCCAGCAATAAGCGCGCGAGATCGGATAAGCTTAAAAGTATAGCTTACGTATTGCGTGGTTCTACACCTGCAGCGTTTGCGACCTGTGCGTCAGATCCCGGATTCTTGCATCAGCCACTTGTAGCGATGCCCTCCCGTTTCCGTGGAACCCACGAAGTTGCAGTTCCGACTGCCCAGATGCTGGTACCTCCGATTTCCTCGAGCGCACTACAGAGCACTGGGAAATATGCGCCACAAGGCTGGCCAAGCCCGCGCGGCACCCCAGATGCAAGCGTCGACGAGTCCCCAGCCTCGCACGTACTCTCTTCGAGACCTCACCCTCGTCGAGCTGCAACTGCAACGCACTTCGTGTTCGCCGTTGTCACACACAATAACTGCACAACCACTTGTCGCGCGTCGCACCGTCGGCGTTGCGCTTGACTCGTCCTTATCCCGGACGAGCCCCCACTTTATATAGATAAAGTGGTCCAGGATAAGGATATTCCCAATCAAGGGCTAGACAAAGACTGGCTTTCCATGCGTAATTCGGTGGCGAGGGGACCCAAGCGCGATGGGTTCCAGAAGCTTCTCTCTCGATGACTCACACCTACACGTACCCACACATAAAAGCTCCCTGAGATGCGGTGCGCTCAACTCACATTCCCACAATAGATAACTTGTTTAAACAATTTCAGTTCGAGGAGAGGTCATACCCTAATTTTGAAGTCCCGACTGAAAAATCATGAAAGGCTGAAGTTCTGATTTGATATGTATTTCTTCGATCTAGAAACGATGGCGTAGTCAGTTCTTCAACGAAAAAAAAATTTTCGACTCTTTTTGTCCACTGGTTTCCGGCCCCATCGCCCGATTGCCAGACTTTTTCGACATTTTATTCAAAACCATGAAGAGTACCCCCAAACAAATTTGCACGCCAATCCATCAAATTCTGTGTGATTAGATACATTTTTCCGGGTCAAAAATCTGAATTTTCTTGCTAAAATGCCTTAGAACTCGAAAAATATTAATAATTTCGGAAAATCACAGGAATCCTCTCTTGATGAAATTAAAGAATCACGTCGGATCAGTGAAGAAAAAAAAATCAGAATTAAACAATTTTTATCTGAAAAATTAGACATATATATGATTATATATGAATTTCTCGCGATATTTCTCATTAATTGTTGGGATATTTTGTTCACTAATCCTATGTAATTGTTTAATCTGAACAAGAAAGTACTCTTGTGATTTTTCGAAAATACAAATATTTCTCGAGTTTGAGGAATTTCAGCAAGAAAATTCACATTTTTGATCCGAAAAAATGTATGTAGTCGCACAGAGTTTGATGGATCGGTCTGTACATTTTATTCAGGGCACTTTTTATGGTTTTGAACGAAATGTCTTATGAATTGCACGAAGGGTGCGCAAACCAGTGGACAAAAATGGCAGAATTTTTTTTTCAGCTGACTACGCCGTCGTTTTCAGATCGAAAAAATATATATGAATCCAGATCTTCAGCCCTTCATGATTTTTCAGGCCAGACTTCAAAACTAGGGCAGGACCTCCCCTTAAACAATTTTGCACTAAAATGTTGACTGGCCACATAGATTTTTGGATTCAGAGGAGTCTTCTGGAGGGGATGCCGCGAAAAAATCCCTGGAGAATAATTTTCCATTACTCTCACCTAAAAATGCCGCGTTCAAATAGGATTTCAGGGTTCTCGTAATGGAAAAAATATATCCGCACTTCTGTTGCAAGCCCATTTTGGGCACTGGAGGACATGTCAGTCTCGCTTCGCTCGATAGACAAACTGTCCTAGTGCCCAAAATGGGCTACCGCGCTCAGTGCGGAAATATACTATTTCCAGCGATGGCGCCGATTTTGCCTAGTCTAACTTGGAATTATTTGATAGTATGTATCACCATGACATTCTCTCACGTAACCAATCGTACTGACAACGAGAGGTCCAACCTTGCGGAACACGGATCTTTATGAAACTCTGGGAGTCATCTTGTTTTGGTGAGAAATGGAAGTACTTCCAAGGGCTTGATCCCATGGGCCTCCTATCCCGAGATACAGCTATAGAGGCTAACATTGTTACTATATCTATACATACAATTTCTCAACATTGGCCTATGTCGGCAATGTTAATCTCCATAGCTGTATTTCAGAGTAGCAGGCCCATAGGATCAAACCCTTGGACATACCTTCATTTTGCACCAAAACAAGATGATTCCCAGAGTTTCATAAGGATCCGTGTTCCGCAAGGTTGGATTTCTTCTTGTGAATGAAATGAAACCGAGCGAGCATAAGCGCCAACAAGGCAGTACCGTTAGTTATAATTTCCCGGAAGCCACGAAACTATAACAACAATACGCGGCATACAAGCATTTCGCTTTGTTTGTCAACAGAACAAAGTAAACAAACAACCAAATATCGAATAAATAACGAGTCAAACTTGATCAAGTACGAGTTTTTTTTTCCTCGTGAGCATGGCTTGGTGGAACACATGATCAAGATTTGATAGAATCTCCAAGCCACACTTGAACATATTTCTGATCGGAGGGCTCATGATACACATATATGAAACCGCTCCGGAGTCCGCGCTCTCTTTTTTCCTCTTTCACTCTCACTCAGCAAGGAAGAGGAGACGGCGCCGCTGTGACCTACTTCCGATCAAGTTCATTGCTCATCAAGCGAATGACCTCGATGCCGAGTCTTAATCAGTACACATTGCCGGCGCTGCTGCTCATAAGTGAGCGTATCGAGTTACGTCAAGTTGACCCGCAACTTTGAGATCAATTCACCAAAAAATCGAGCAAAAAACCCTCTATCCAATGGTATAATTCTTTTGAGTTGAACAATTTGACCATTTGAGCAAAAAAATTTTGGGAGGCTGAAAAATTACCCCCCCCCCCCCCCTCCCCCACTGAAACACAGGCGATTATATACACGATCGTAACCTCTACAGGCTCAAATTGAAGCACTTAGTACGACCATATCGATCTGAGCATCAAAACTTATTCTTATTGACACGATAAACTGTTATATAAACTGTTGTTCAAACAGACAGAGAGAGGCCCCGATGTATGAGGCGTCACGTCGCCGGGCACCAACACGGGGACTATACGCACTTTTCTTTTCGCTGTCCCTCCCGCCACGGATACATGGAAACTTTCCTCAGAAAGACTGAAAAATTTTGCATCAATAATGACGAATTTAGATTCTTCGATCGATATGGTCTAATCGAGAGCCTCAACTTGAGCCTGCGTAGGATTTGATCGTGTACATATTTGCGGAGTAATGAGCATTGATAGCTTTTTAGTGAGGGTAATTTTTCATTACTTGACTAATTCATTGCTCAAATGGTCAAAGGAGCTCATATTGAAACAGTTATATCATTAGAGTAATTCCACGAAAAAACGATATATGGTCGACAGTTGGATCTCAGATTTCTTTCGAAGTGAACTTTTTCGATTCTATAGGTTGAAAAATGAACTCCCTTCAACATAAAAGAATAACAACTTTTTTCGGACCCTAGTACACAAATCAAAATCATGTTTTCAACTTTTTTTGCAAAATTTCCGTAACTTTTTCACACTCAAATCGTTATAGCTCAAAAATTACCGCAGATAGAGGGACGCCGTTCGGCGCATCTGAAAGGTGAGCCAAAAGCCTATCAAAAATTACTTTGGAGTTCTGGTTCTCATAGAACCTCTATTATAGATGGATGATTCCGTGAAAATCATCTTTTATTTTTTTTCTCAAAAAGCTATTTTTTTGGAAGATTTAAAAGTACATTATTTCATGTAAAAAGTTGTGTCCTCCACGAATGAAATATTTTCACTCTGCATTTTTGGGTTTAAAGCTGTTTTCTGGGCATTTTTTCGATTCCAATGACAGGAAACCTCAATTTTTTGCGCATGCGTGAGATTTTAAAATTCCAAAACCAATTTTTCGAGAAGCTGAGAAAATTTCCTTTGAAATGACTTCTGTTGAGTTCAATTTCATTAATTGAAAGCGGAGTTACAGCGCCCGAATGATGAAGAACGATTTGAGCGAAAACATGATGGCTTCCAGGCAATGACTGGAGCGAACGTGGGGCCTAGCACCAAGCTGCTTTTTGTAGTGGCTGCCAAAAGTCACTGTAACTTTGGTTTAAATCAACGGATTTAAGCTCAACAAGTAGTCATTTTGAAGGAAATTTTCTCATCTTATCAAAAAAATTGGTTTTGGAATTCTAAAATCTCGCGCATGCGCAGAAAATTGAGGTTTTCTGCCATTAGAATCGAAAAATACCCAGAAAACAGCTTAAAACCCAAAAATGCAGAGAGAAAATATTTGATTAGTGGAGAACACAACTTTTTACATGAAAAAATGTACTTTCAAATCTTCCAAAAAAATAGGTTTTTAAGAAAAAAAATAAAAGATGATTTTCACGGATTCATCCATATATAATCGAGGTTCTATGAGAACCAGAACTCCAAAGTCGTTTTTGATAGGCTTTTTGCCCCCCTTTCAGATGCGCCGAACCGCGTCTCTTTATCTGCCGTGATTCTTGAGCTATAACGATTTGAGTGTGAAAAAGTTACGGAAACTTTGCTTAAAAAAGTTGAAAACATAATTTTGATTTGTTTACCGGGGTCCGAAAAAAATTTTGTAATTTTTTTTATGGCGAAGGAAGTTCATTTTCCAACCTATAAAATTGAAAAAGTGCACTTAGAAAGAAATCTGAGACCCAACTGTCGACCATATATCGTTTTCTCGTGTAATCACTCATTAGATAAAGAAATTTCAGCTCGATCTTTTGGTATAATAGTCGCAAAGTGGCGGGCCAACTTCTCGTAACTAGCGTATTGCGTGTTTTGATGCCTACACAAAAGGGATCCTGGCACTGAAATGGTCAGCTACAGAAAAAACGAGAGATCAACACTCCAAAAACTCCTTCCTACAAATACGCGCTAAGAAAAACACCTCTACTCTCCCATTTTTCAAGATTATTGATGAACACGCTTGAACCAAGCTACCCATTACGTCTCTTCTAGTGCACGTGAGGACATGTTGGTGATATAGAAAAAATCGTCTCCAAAAAGAAAATACCTGTCTCCTTGAAAATCTCTTGCTATTTATTGGTTCTCCCACACTGAGCATTGTTATCCATAGCCATGAAAGTCCAGATCACTCGCTATCTTACACGACGTCCGCGCGTGACGAGGCTCGCGACTTACACAAGACAGCAGGTGATCTGGACTTTCATGCTTATGGACAACAATTCCAAGTATGGAAGAACTAATGAAAAGCTAGAAATTCCCGAAGATACGTGTATTTTCTTTCTTCAAGACAAATAATTCTATACCACGAACATGTCTCCACGTGTAGTGAAAGGAGCGTACTGGACTGATTGGTTTCAGCATGTTTACCAATAATCTTGAAAAATTGGAGGGTGCAGGTGTTTTTATCAGCGCGGATCCATATGGAGGAGTTCTGAATGTAACGATTTCTCTTTCTGGATTTCTTGTAGCTGGCAATTTCGGTGCCAAGAGCACTCAAGTGATGCCTACTCGCCTGCACGAATAATTGCATGCCTCCCCATTCTTGGACAGCATCACACCCGCAAATGACCGACCTCCTACTCTGATCATTACAAGCTCTGTGAGATATTCACTCTCTCCTCTTTTGAACCTTCTCGCGTCCCACTTGTGTGTATAACATTCCTTTCATACATTCGTACACGGGCGAAAGGCTGCACTGGGGCCATTCAACCGTTCTCTGGACCGCTAACTCGCTCATCTGTGTTGTCGTGGCCACCGCCCTCGCCGCATTCGAATTCCGTCTTGGTTCCGATTCTCGCGATTGTTATTCTGATTGCGGATCATTTCATAACACGCTCACAATTTCTGCCATGCTTAGATAAAAACATTCCCTCGTTATCGTGCAGTTTGAATGTCGTTCCTCGTTCGGGATGTGTGTTCTCGTATTTCTTTGTACAGTAGAACCTCGAATCGCGGACACATTTTTGCCCAACAGAAAGTGTCCGCTATTGCCAGGTGTCCACTATTGCAAGAGTTCCCCAAATTATTGCTTGTCATCATTCATATATTAATGCATCGATGAAAAAATGACTTCGGGCATTTTATTGCAAATCAGAGTGTATTTAATAAGGAACTTGCATGTTTTTCAATTTTAATTTTAACAGACAGACGAGGTACGATTCACAAAGTCTTCTCCTTCTTCTTTTAACTTTCTTGGCTAAATCTCTCTGTACCAGATGGAAGATGTGACTTTAGCCATAACACAGTGGGTTTTTGTAGACGGTAATTACTTGATGGTATGGTGGGATTTTTTGATTTTCGTTGTTTGTTTGTGTTGTTGGTGTATTTTAAAGTGTGTAAGGTGTGTATTTCGGGCACAGGGTTCTTCTTAATCCGACCGGGAACAGCCTGGAAAATTTCATCGGAAAAATTCCAAGTTGACCCGACCGGGATTTGAACCCGCGCCCTCCCGAGCGCCGTGTTTCTGCTCGCTAGGTTTGGGTACCTAACTAACTGAGCCACGGTCGCTCTGATTTACAAAGTGATTATATGTCTCGAAATTTTTAAATGCACGGATCGCGAGTAATAAAATATTGAAAATCGTTCAATATTTGCAACGATTCAAACGCTCCGGAAAAAGCTGAGCGACATGCCCGAGCGTGCTCGAGCGCCCGCGTGCGTGTTGTATCTGTGTGTTATGTTTACAATGACGTTCGAAACGAATAACATCATCAACACACCAAATCTACTGATAAATAACACTCTCCGAGTCAGTGGTGGGACTAGTTTTAAGAAAAATGGCCGCAAATGACATCTAGTGAGAAAGGCTGGTGATGACGAAAATCACTGAGATCACGGAGTGATGGTTATTGCCGGTTGCGAGACTTGTCGTCATCGTGCGGATTCCGAAATCGAGTCTAACCTCAAACGTCGCGCGGTCAATGAAGCGGCCGACGACGCCAAGGTTTGGACGAAAAAGATTTCAATATGGCGGACCGTACCTCCCGCCCCTCTCACTCCTCCTCGCTGCCAACAAGCTCTGAGAATGAGAGGCACGCGCGGAACGGTCTGCTTTACGATTTATCGGCACTCGGGAGGTTGCAAACGCAAGTAGATTCTGAGTTAGAGCTGATAAAACGTGATAATATGCTTTTATTTTCACATCAAACAGCTTTACATATTTCGAAGCCAAATTTCCGCGTGCGAGGTTTCACTGCAGCTTACTGCAGCGTGGTGGAGGTTAATGCGTCTCATTGGCTTTTTACATAAGAATTGATAATTGACGAGAATTTTGGAATTTTGGGAGGGAAGAAGATAATGGAATATTTTTATAAAAGAACCGATGTCTTTGGACAGCTAGGTATACAGGTATGCTTCATTTTCCAACGAGAAATGAGTGGAAAAAATTTTGAAAAGGAGATTTGATTATTGAGGGCCAAAAGAACTTTGTTGCCTTCTTCCGATATTCCATTCCAGTTTTTCACGTTCAAAAATGAATGAGGGCATGTTTGTGCGAATTGAAGGGGGTTTAAACTAAATTAGTAAGAATCAAAACCCAAGCCCCCCACGGGGGGCTGATGAACATAATGTAACATTTGGTAAACAGTAAAGTATTACATTTGTGGTCTAGCGGTAACGGCCACGCTGGAAACCCGGGAGGTCTGGGTTCAATCCCCGCCCGGGCAATTTTTTTTTATTTTATTTTTTTTCATTTTTTTTCGTACCTTATGAGAATATATACGCCTCATTTTTTACATGTTGTTACACACTTATTATCATCAATAGAAATAATGTACTCTCGGTGCATTCACCTGTAAATGACACTAGACCACATAATTCTTTCTCATTCATCT
Organism: Eretmocerus hayati; assembly: GCA_029851415.1. Lineage (NCBI taxonomy): Eukaryota > Metazoa > Arthropoda > Insecta > Hymenoptera > Aphelinidae > Eretmocerus > Eretmocerus hayati. The sequence goes on from CM056742.1 coordinate 113,595,457, forward strand.
ATTGACGTAGATATCGAAACCATGCTCAGTTCTGCTCCTACGCTTCAAGACCTTCTTTTTTCAATCACAAAAGACTGATTTCCTACAAATACTATTTTTTGGATTTTTTTCCGATTTCCGAAGGTGATGATTACCCAGCGAGGGAGTACCATTTGGTCAGAATGCATATCAAGACATGTTTTCCTATCAATTTTCACCCGCTAAACATGACCCTGGTGGTTATACAATGCTACAATAAAACCGTGAAGTCATTTTAGTCTAATTAGTCCACCTAGTATTTGGCAAAAAGGCCAACTCTGCACTGAATTTCCAAAGAATCATAGAACCAGCTAGGATGGACCGAATTGAACGTTCAAGATCGCACTCTCTTTGTTCTGTCATGAACTTTGGGAGAACATTATTTTGGTGCCCGTAGAAAGTGTGATTTGATGCCGTGAATATTTTTTTAAACACCTGTTCTTGCAACTAGTTTTGCTGTGTTGAAATCACGAGCAGAAAAATTCCTCTTCGCACGGAGGATCCAAACATGGTTGTCGGACGCAAAATGACCCATGAACACGGTCCCGTCGTCAGTTTTGAGGTACCAAATCGGTATTTTTGTCGAGGTCAAGAATCCTTGAAAAATAAGATTTCTTGGCTGTAGCAAAAAATCCTGATGCAGTAACTCAAAACTGACTACAGGGTCGTGTTCAGCGGGTCAAAGGACGTGGGAAAATATAAATTGATATACATTTTGACCAAATTGTACCCCCTCGTCAAATAATCATCCACTTTGAAAATTGAGAAAAAATGTCCCAAAACCATTGTTTTTTGGAAAATCAGTTTTTCGCGACTCCAGAAAATCCTGACGTGTAGAAGCAAAATGAAAATTCTCATCATCCGGAAAGAACACATCATTCACAAAAGTTTTCAGGCACTTTCTATGGAGATCTTGGAAAGTTCTATAAATGTTACTCTTTACGTTATTAGATAAAATAGATGCACTGTATAAAATTTATCTCAAAAACTCCAACCACCTGGTTGAATGAAAGCCAGTCTGGTTGAAAATTCACCCAGTTTGGTTGAATAATAAGCCAATGATAACTATTATGATAATTGGATGCCCAGCCACAACCTATCCGTCCGGTTACTTGCTGGCGAGTATATATAGGAGAAAAACTCGCAGCGCTTCCGTAGCCTTATATACGCCAATTCGGGGTTTTTTAACCTCTCGTTCTGCCTCGATCATAGAATATTATGGATTCTTGCGCTTATCAGACACAGGGGCGGACAGAGATGACGGCCCAGCCCGGAAACCGGTCCGGCCCTATTTGAGGACCTGAAAAAAAATATATCCTCGTCTCCAGAAAAGTAAATCTGCCTGTGGAATTACTTCATCGTATCATTGGAATCATTTTTGCTAATAATACCTCTTGCAATACTGCATCTTTGCTCATCTGCTCAGGATGAGAAATCAAAAACAATCCCGAATCCGCTTGTTTCGGCTTCTGGAAGAGATTCGATTCGCAAAAATCCCGTTCAGAATCACTGTTTTGGTCAAAATTATTTCGGAGATCGTTCGCTTCATTTCGATCTTCATCGACTCGAATATCGAACTCGTCTGCTTCTTCAATAAGTTCTAATACGTTTGGAGATTTTTGTGAGAATTCTGCTTTTGGAGCTGATAAGAGGTTTTCGGAATAGGACTCAAAAACAAAGGCGATCAAAAAGTGTATACATGCAGTGTGTGATGGTCAGTGTACGGATGAGTGATTCAGCTCTAATTATCTGAGATCCGAGGTGAGCTAGTAAAATCAGGCCCTGCTTGGGTAGGCTGCGGCCCATCGAGGGTCGAGGACCGCGGCCCACCGGGAAATCTCCCAGATTCTCAAATGGTCTGTCCGCCCCTGATCAGACACGATGTGCCCCAGTAATCGCGAGTTTGATCATTTCTCTATCGAAATACTATTTTGTTTCGTCGATGTATGAACTAATGGCATCGTTCCACGACCGACAAATTTGAGACCCTCCCCGATGAAATTCATCGTGGATTTTCGTCTTCAGCCACTTTCGAGATTCGACTCATCTCGAAGTCGACACTGCGTCGGTGTGACACTGTTGGGAAAAGAGGTATTTTTCCTTGGATCGTTGTGGACTTCAATTTCAATGACACTTGTTTCACTAAATAATATTTATTCAATACTTGCTCCGAGTTCCACGCTCCCTTATACATCTTTCTCTTACAACGTTCTTATCCGATCTCCCTCACTTGGCGCAGCGCTTCTCCTTCGCACATATGCATATTTATCCTCTCGTGGCTCCGTCGCCAAAGTCGGTATAGCAGTTTCCTTACACTACTACCTAATAGCTTCTGCTAATGTCAGTGTCACAGCTGAATGTACACATATCTCAACACGCCTCCTTACATTCATGCTGTTACAGCTGACTTACAATCATTTCTCAGTTTCTCTATTTCACATTTAATAAATTTCTGAATTTCACAAACTTGATTCTCCCAAGTGCTTCAGTGAAAATGTCAGCTATGTTATTTTATGAATTTACCTTTTTCATATCAATTGTGCCATCCATGTATGCTTCATTTACAAAGTGATAGTGAACTTCTATGTACTTATAATTCTTAGTGTAGTTACCAAATCTAGCTATACTTATAGCACCCGAGTTATCTTCATACGCGTTAACTGGCTCATCATTATTGCAATCAAATAAGGTAAGTGTACCCAACTTGCCTCTGTACCCAATTTGCCCCCATATGCCGATCTCGGGAATGGGCGATCCTTGGCCTCCCGGAAAATTTTTTTTCACGTTCGTTGAGTTAAAATATGAGAAAGTAAGTAGTTTGTGTCGACCCCGAATCATTCCTACGTTCTCCAGAAAATCTAAAGTGATTTTTCTATTTTTCGTGATTGCTTAGCTAAGAAAGCACCGAGGGAATCGCCTTCAGTAAAATCGGCGCCAGATTTTTTGAGTTCAACCAATCTTGACGTATCTTAGCGCATTCGATTCCTCGTTTTAAGACCTTCAAAATCCATTTCACAAAATTGCAAAATTTGGATATGGAGCTGTTTTATGTGCAAAACACGGAGACGATTTGTAAACAAGGATGCCAACATCGAGGTGTACCTAACACGCCCCCATACGTTTATCTCGAAAGGACATGCAGAACGACTTTTTTCACCACTCAGAACGTGTTTATCACGTCAAAATGAGTCAGAAATAGTGTTTCGAACCACCGAAAAGCTCCAAATATGCGTGCACGGCAATAAAAACACTTTATCGCCGATTTCCATCATTTATTTCGGAAGAATTGCGACAGTTCGGCTCGAATTGATCCAAATTGGACGTAGTTTAGTGCATTTTAAAGGTCTTCGAACAAGCTTCAAAATGAGCTGAAGCACGTTGAAAATCGTTGAAGTAAACCAAAATTATTAAGGAAAAGGCTTAATGGGGGCAAGTTGGGTACACACTTTTGTAAACTCTCAAAAATCACCTTTTGGGAGAATCAAAACAGTTTGGCTCCAGTTGGTTCAAATTGAATGTACCTCAACCTATTTTGAAGGTCTTGAGACAAGCTTTAAAATGGGCTAAGGTACGTTGGAAAATATGGAGATGGGCCAAAGTTATTAAGAAAATGGCTTAATGGGGGCAAGTGGGGTACACTGACCTTATTTCCAAAATTCCTTTTACAAGTTTGATCTTACTAACTGCTTCTGATAAAGCTACATATTCAGCATGAGTAGAAGCTTTTGTAACACTTCCTTGTTTTCTGGATTTCCAATGAATGACGTTACCATAAAATCTTAAAGCGTAACCAGTGGTAGACCTTCTGTCTGTTGAGTCGCCTGCCCAATCAGCATCTACATAACAATCTAAAACTTCACAACTCCCTTTTCTGGTGAATGTCAGCTTCAGGTCTTTTGTACTATAGAGATATTTTACAACTCTCAAAGCATACTCAAAGTGTGTCTCGTCACAACAATTTTGAAATCTACTCAAATAGTTCACACTATAGCTTATATCTGGTCTAGTTCCAGCACTCACATATGCCAAAGCACCGATCAAATTCCTGTATCCAATATCATTCATTTCATACTCAGCTTTGTGTAATTTGAGATATTCTTCGATCGGTGTTTCATATGTCTTAGCATCCTGAATTCTGTATTTTCTACCAATAGATTCAATGTAACTTTCCTGATCTGAAGTCATCTTTCCTGATTCTATGTCATACTCAATATTGATTCCCAAATAACTTTTGACTTGACCCAAATCTTTCATTTTAAACTTTTCATTCAACAAGTTCTTGACTCTATTGATTTTACTCTTGCTCTTACAGCAAATAAGCAAATCATCTACAAAAATTATTATATAAATTGTCACATCCTTCAAAATCAAATAATACAAACAGAAATCATATTTGCTCTTCTTGAAGCCTAGTTCTTGTAAAAACTCGTCAAAACAATCATACCATTTCCTAGGACTCTCTTTCAATCCATAAAGTGCTCTTATAAGTTTACAAACTCTGTTCGTACCATCTTGGTAACCTTTCGGTTGCTTAATATACACCTCTGGAGTAACTTTACCATTTAGAAAAACTGTCTCTACATCCATTTGTTCAATATAAAATCCATTTTGACAACAATAAGATAATAAGATTTTCAAAGTCATCACTTCTGCTACCGGTGAATAAATATCTTCAATCATCTCATTTTGTTGGTACCCTAAAACAACTAACCTTGCTTTGTAAACATTTCCTGGTTCCTTTGTGAATATCCATTTAACATCTAGAGCTTTTGCCTCCTCTGGCAATTCAACATATTCATAAGTTCCATTCTTTTCTAAACAAGACATTTCTCTATCTGTTGCCTCTTTCCAAGACTCAGCTTCAGGACAGCTCATCGCCTCCTCAAAATTTGCTGGCACATCAGCGCTACAATAATTCACATAGATTACATTATTTTATATGAAATTCTCATCTAAATTTGGCTTTCTTTGCCTAGTTGATCTCCTCAACTCTTGAACATCATTTGCTGACCTATTTTCACTTCTTATTTCATTTTCACCTGAACAATTTTCATCATAATTTTCAGAATCTGAGTGAGGCTCATCTTCTGATTCATTTAGACCAATACGACTTTTATCACTCTCAACAATATCACAATGGGCAGCAATTCTAATTTGGTTATCAATCAAAACTTTGTATCCAACATTAGTGTACCCAATTAGAATTCCCAATTCAGCCTTCTTGTCCCATTTGGAAATTCTTTCAGGTATCCTAACAAAAACTTTACTTCCATACGTTCTTAAATGTTTCACATTTGGTTTTATACCAAACATAATTTCAAGAGGTGTTTTCTTTTCAAAAGTGTTTGCCAATGTTCTATTTTTTCAAATAAGCAGCTGTCAAAATAACTTCAGGCCAATACTTTCTCTCTAGTTTAGCTTCATCTAATGAACATCTTGCTATCTCCATGATGGATCTGTTATATCTCTCTGCAGTCCCATTTAATCCATGAACATAAGGTGGACATTTGTTCATTACTATACCTTTGCTTCTTGTGAAATCATAGATTCTTTCATTTAAATACTCTAACCCATTGTCACACCTCCAAGTTTTTATCTTTTTACCTGTTAAATTCTCTACCCCATTCACAATGGTCACAAAACAGTCAAAAACTTCATCTTTAGTTTTTACAACATAGACTCTGGCTATTTTACTGTAGTCATCGATGAAACTCACAAAATATTTCTCTCTATTTATACCAATAGTTGCATGAGGCCCATTCACATCTGAATGCACAATCTCTAGAATCTCCCTAGCTCTAGTTCTGTTCTTTAAAAAAAGGAGAGTTATGCATCTTGTTCTCAATACAAGTTCTGCACTTCAAAAAATCTGCTTCTAAGTTTTCTGGTATTCCTTCAAGTAATTTATTTCTGCTCAAAATATTCAAGTATTTGAAATTTACATGGCCAAGGATACTATGCCATCTTTCTTCATCAGTCATTTTACTCACTGTATTTACTTGAACTTCTTTCTTTATTAAGAAACTATTCATCTTGTAAAGCCTATTTTCTTTCCATGCGATTGCTATATTAATTTTATTCCTCTATTATAAATCTTTGAATCATTTCCTAATGAAACTATTTTGTTGTGTTCGTTATTTTGACGTTATTTATCCTGTCTAACTCTTTGACAAAATATACATCAGTCATTCTGATCAAAACTAACTCATTGTATACTGGGAATCTACTTAGGACTGTTCCTACTTTTGTGGCTCTCAAAAATTCTCCATCAGCAACTTTTACTCTTACTGGCTCTAGCAAATTTTTGAACTCGTAAAAATATTCCTCATTATTGATAACGTGATCAGTGCAACCACTGTCCAAAAGCCAATCAATTCTTTGAGCTGACTCATCTTTAAAATCTGTCTCTACACTATAAGTCGATACTTGCGCGTTTACCTGCACTTCTACATTGAACGTATTGAGGCCCATATACTGTTGCTGTTGCTGCTGCTGATGCTGATTCGGAGTATTTCCTCCACCACCACGATGATGATTGTAGTATCCATAAGAAGGAATGTGGCAGGCATAGTAACCGCCACCGCCACGATAACCACCTCGTTGTTGACCTCTACCTCTATGGTTGTATTGGTGCACGTGCCCTCTGCCGAAGGAACGGCCGCCGCGATGATTCATGTTTCCTCTCGGTGCGCCTCTTCCTCTTTGAATAGAGTTTTGCGAATTCTTGCTTGCGCAATCTCTTGCTATGTGACCGGGCTTGCTACAAGTGAAGCGAGTTTGCTCTTGTTTCACTGTCGTATTATATGCACTCGCTTTTGCGCCCGCGCTTTCTTCACTGGATTTTAATAAATTTTGCATTTCAATCTTACTTGTCACGTACTCTGTTGTGCGTTCCTCTTCTGGCAATACATCAATCAGATCACCAATATGACTGTAATTTTCCGACAATGTCCTCAAAATATGATTCACTTTTTCTCTTTCATCTACTTGTGCCCCAGCAGTTTTCAGTTTATTAATCATTTTCTCAAAATCACCGAAAAATTCTTCACAGTTCTCATAGTCTTTCAAACGTAACTTTTCTATTCGATTTCTTAAGACAATTTGGAGCGCCGTTGATCTGGTCAAATATAGTTCATCAAATTTTTTAATAATATCGTAGGCTGTTTCAAATTCACTCACAAACTCCAATTGTTCATTATTCATCCCACTGTAAATGTAATTCACTCCCTTCAGATCTTGATCATCCCAATCTGCTGCATCAGTACTCCTTTTTGCTCTCGTAATCACTTTGTGGCACTTCTTCAGTTTCAAGAGCATTTCAATTCTTTTTTCCCATTTACTGTAATCTTTTCCGTCAAAAACTGGCACTGTAAAATCTCCTGCCATTTCTTCTGTATTTATACTGGGAGCTTTTTCACTTTATTTTTCAACTTCTCCACTTTCTTGGAACTCGGTTTCACTTATTAACGACTCTTCACTTGTTTTGGAACTTTGCGGCGTATCTTCATCTTCTTCACCAATGCCGCTTCTCATCAAATGATCAGTAAAACTTTTCCACATTTATAACCTTAGCAACTGCTACCATGTTGGGAAAAGAGGTATTTTTCCTTGGATCGTTGTGGACTTCAATTTCAATAACACTTGTTTCACTAAATAATATTTATTCAATACTTGCTCCGGGTTCCACGCTCGCTTATACATCTTTCTCTTACAACGTTCTTATCCGATCTCCCTCACTTGGCGCAGCGCTTCTCCTTCGCACATATTCATATTCATCCTCTCGTGGCGCCGTCGCCAAAGTCGGTATAGCAGTTTCCTTACACTACTACCTAATAGCTTCTGCTAATGTCAGTGTCACAGCTGAATGTACACCATGGCGTAAAGATAACAAGGTGTGGGACCCCGAGCGGTTAAAACGCATGAGCTACCGCGCAGACATGGCGGCCCACCAATGCCATCCATATTGGATTTCTAGATGTTGAATAGTTTGCATGTGTGAGTAACCGTGGACCAGCTGTCGTGCCGTTTTGCTCAGATTTGCATGTGGCTCCACAAGTCCCACATCTTACATCTTAGAAATGTTATATTTTTGTCTTGAGAATCAATGCAAAAATATAACAGAGCCTGTCTGCGATGGAAAGAAAAAGTAAATCTACCGATTTCCACGAGCTAAAAATCCTCTGTACAGATGCATAAGGACGTGTGAAGCATATGTGAGAATTCTAAACTCCAATAGCGTCATTGAATAGTGACATTCATAGAGAAATCCAAATTAGTGATTGATGTGTTGATCTGAACATTCTCCACTTGTCTGTATGAATGATTGAAACCGTATAGTCGTGAAACCGGAGGCAAAACACCGTGCTACGTTCATTCAAAGGTCCCGCGACAAAATCTCATGTTACGTGGGTATTTTCTGTGGCACGAACGGGAATGTTTGAAAGTCCGGAAGGATGAATGAATTTGATAAATAAATTGAAAAGTCAAAAGTTATAAGAGATGATGCAATACATTCGGGAAGAACTCCGAATACAAGCAGCTAAGCGCGACGAGAGCCAAAGTTGTAATGTAATGATGATTTGATGCGGTTGGATCTGCTGCTGGATGTTGCGATGAGCGAGAGCGATGATGAGTCCGAGAGCTGCTGCCCTCTTCCAGCTATGGTGTAGTAGATATATGTATAGTGCAGTACGTGTGCCGGTCTTCTATGTGTTGGTGAGTGGGAGAGTGAGCCGCTGAGTTGGGCACCCCTCGCCACCGAAGTTTTTTATACACGCTTTTCTTTAAAATTCACTAGCTGGGAAAGCGACATGAGATCGTGCACAGAGTCGCGCTCAAGATTTGTCTATTTCCATACATGGGCATTGAAATTAGGGGAGCTCAAGGCTCTTGTTTTTGGGCTGAATCTTCCATTTGATGACGTAAATCGTGACCTAGGTAATATTCTTGAAACTCCTATTTCCTACTAGAATAATCTTGGGTGATCCTTTTAATATTATTTTGTACGATTGAATTTCTGATCTGGAATAATATCATTTCTTATAATTTAAATCCGCGGCTTTTATTTTGAATAGGTGTAAATGTATGCGTGCCTGTATGTATGATTGAGTATGTGTGTATTCGTGTTTCCTCTCTATAATATAGTAAGTTTAGTAACAAATTCGATGTGCTATACGACACTCATCATGGCGTCGGTCGGTGGGCTAGCGAAATTGTGCGCGGTCACACACCTTGTTAATTTTACGCCATGATGTACACATATCTCGACAGACACAATCGGCCTTGTCGTGCGTGAATGAGCGACTAAAGCAAGCTATAGCACTGCTAGCAGACCATATTCACCATTCAGTGCCATTCAGGTTCTGTTCCAGATGAGTGTTTACTCTATGCACGTGTATCGAATATACAGTGAAGATTTAATACAAATTGATGCCAATCTCTGTTGGTCTACTAGTACAAAAGAAGCCATCTGATGTATGCTTTCTTGTTTGCAGTGATTTAAAAATGATGGTCTGATGGCCAAAATGTGTGCCATTCTTGCTGTAGTGCAGTGCAAGGTGAAATGTCAAGGATAATCTTCAAATATATTTGGAGAGTTTATGATGCATGGGTGCGATTAAGCATTAATGTACATTTTATCAGTGAATTGATTTTTACTTCCTCCGATACTTGAGAAAATCTTAACTCTGAAGCTATAAATTATGTATCTCAAATTCATAATCTACTCTATAGTGAGAGAATTACATTGCAACCAATGTATCATCCATTCAAGCTATCTCTCATATCTCACCAAAAACTTATTTGGGTCCAACACAAGAGGGATCGTCTCGCACATTTAGATGTTGTGGGACTGATCAGTCCTACTAGTGACTGTGGAATACTTGTTTTGATATGTGTATTAGTGAACTCTGATGCTGCTCTAATCAACTTTATATACTTTCATTGCATATCATTGTACATCTTAGTCTTGGCTACACTTTTACTCTTGATTTATGGGTCTGAGCTGTTTTGACGTGCCACTTACATTCATGCTAAAGACTTCATCAAGAGCTAGTGGGCATATGTCAATTCCTAAATAGGTCTAATTAAAAGATGTTCAGGGATCATCTGATTCATAAAAACTATTATTGAGAAAGAGTAGCACATTTACGCTTTCAGAGAAAACTGGTAAGTTGAACTTGGAAAAATGTAGGGCGAAGAAGTCAATTAACATAGAAACTGGATCCATACATTCATCTGAATGTACTTTGAGGATCATTCTGTATCAAAGCACTTCTCACATAACGCTATTGAATCTTCATTCTCAAAATGAGTTCCCACGCAGCACTTGAACTTCTTAATGTGTCACAGATAATCAATGTCCTAGTGTAAATTTGTTCAAGTTTTTGGTTTTCAAATAGTGTTGAGAAACAGATGTATTGTTATAGTTTCATGTTTCATTCGTTAGTCACCCATTAGTTGGTCATTTTGGTGGTTGGGATCCTCTCTTCTTGGAGAGTGGATGAACCAACTCGTGTAAGGAATTTTCAAAATTCAGAAGTTTCTCATCAACTGAAAACCTTGTACTATTTGAAGTAGAGATGAGAGTCTTTGCATCAACTCAAGTTGAATTTCATGAACTAATTCCAAGTTTTGCTATTGACAGTGCCCGACAGGTGGATCTTGAGGGAAATCGCGTATAGCGAGTCCTCGGGATCCCTGTCAATGAGCGAATTAAAAAATTCACCCGTTCGACGGCTCGGCCTTCGCTGATAGATGTGTGAGTTTGAAAGATTTGACACACTTGGCAATGACTCGATGGAGATTCCAAGATTTCACAAGGTCGTCACTGGAACACGTGCAGGGGCAGGAAGACGAATAATACGAATGTTTTCCAACACTAATTGCGACTCGGAAACAGAAGTGCTGAACACAAAAACCACACACACGCGGTGACTCATGACTCGAGGGAGGTGCGGAACTCGCGGAAGTCGAAGCGCGTCCGGGGTGGCGAGTGAGCGCGCACCACGTCCAGGAGCGGAAGCGATTCCGGCAGAGTAACGGCGTCGAGGCGAAGAGTGGCAGCGTGGCGAGGCGACGGCGAGAGAGCGCCGGGTGAGACTGAATGAAGTTGGCTTGTAAGCCCGGACTAATATACGCGTGGAATAACATGGTGGTGATAGGGAATTAGGTCACTCGACGTAATTACGAGTCGCGTGCTGCAATCACGGGTCACGTGATGCAATTAGCAGTCACGTGACGTTATTACGGGTCATGTGACGTAATTTCGAGTCACGCGGAATGGAACTGAATCTACGAATGAGTGAACGGGAACGTGATGCTTGTTCTAGTCACAGCCGACGTGATGGGGTTCGTAGTCACTAAGCGCGCGGCGCATAGAGTGACTACGAGTCTCTAGACGTGAAATCATACGGAATCGATTTGAAAAAGAACATACGAAGCTTATGCGCACGTCACTATCAAAAACAAAAAGTTGTATTGGTCCAGATTCTGTTGCTTGGGATTCAAAAATATTTATCTTGGAACATAGCACACTGCTGTTCATTGGAGGGATGATTTTTAAGAATAAGACATGGATGAGTGTTTTTGGTTTTTCTATTTGTTACTGTTCACAGCTTATATTTGTCAATCTGGGAATTTTCAATCATTGCCATAGCCAAGTCCTGAAATCTTCCCCCCTCCCACTTCACTTTTTCCAAAAGTCTAACTCGGCGAGTATCACCATCCTTTCCCCCCATAACTTCATCTGAGATCAAAGTATGAATTTCAATTCTTAAGGGTCATGAGATCAGGCGAAACATGTCGAGTAACTTTTTACTAAAATCTAAACGTCAAACAAATGCAGAGAGATTGCAAAATATTAATTTCAATTCTTGAGAGTCATGAGATCAGGGAAAGTATGTCGAGTAATTTTTTTGCAAAATCTGAATGTGAAATGCATGAAAAATGATTCATCACATTACAATCTGATTATCTCTCTGTAAGTTTGACTCAACTTGAGTTACTCACCATCTCTTTTTTCCTTAAAATATATTGCAAATAATAGACCAATAAAAAAAACAGAAGTGAGCAAATTCAATCTAGCATTGATCGTTCCAGTTAGGAAGTCAGTTAAGATGGTGAGTAACTCAAGTTGAGTCAAACTTACAGAGAGATAATCAGATTGTAATGTAATAAATCATTTTTCATGCATTTCACATTCAGATTTTGCAAAAAAATTACTCGACATACTTTTCCTGATCTCATGACTCTCAAGAATTGAAATTAATATTTTGCAATCTCTCTTCACTTGTTTGACGTTTAGATTTTGGTAAAAAGTTACTCGACATGTTTCATCACAATCTGGAAAAAATACGCTGCTAAAAGAGATTAGCAGAATGCTCCTTCTTAGCGATAAGTAGTCTCAGATGATCACTCAAACTAATGGTAGATTCGGAAAACTGAATAAATTCCAAAATCATGATTGAAATTCCCGGCAAATAGTTTCATTTCCCCTGTGGTCCAATCCATTTCATTCTCACCTCATATTATACCCATAATAACATACAAAAACAATCGTTTGGTTGAGGCGGAGTTTTGATACAGTTGGTTCATAGATAAAAATGGAGTGCTTTGAGGAAATTTTGATTTTTGGAAGGAAAAATGGATTTTAATCGGGTTCAAACGTAGTTGAATCAAATTCGATTCCGACTAATTGGTGTAGAATACTGGAAAATCATCTGTCTAGTTTATTAAAAGGTGGATAAATTAGTTGCAGAGGGAGATCTAAGCAGGAAAAGAATTTTAGTTGAAAATTTTCCATCATGTTTTGAGTTATTTTCACAAGATTCCCTTCAAGAGGAATTCCGATGACTACACTAGGGTTTTTTGTGCAAGATATACCGTCTGGTTCAGGCGAAATTTTCATATAGTTGGTATGAAGATTATGAAAGTGGAGTATTTTGAAAAATTTTTGGATTTTTCAAGAATGAATTTAATTTTGACTGTATTGAAACGAATTCTGAAAGAATTCCGTATCAATCAATCGATTCAGAATGAGGAAAAAGGATCAGTCTAGTTTATCGAAATCCGAATGGATTAGTTTGTGGAGAAGATATGAGGAGAGTATGAATATTAAAAAAAAAGGGACGGAGCGACGAGTCCTTGGAAGGTATTGGAGGATTTGAGGAGAAAAAGTGTTACTTACAATCGTTAGATTTTGGCGAGAGGAACAAGATGGTTAAAGCACTTTGGTTATATTTGTTGAAGAAAATATTCGATTGAGTGGAAATATTGATCAAAAATTTGTTGGGCCGGAAACAAAGCTTCCTCTTTGGAGATTGCAATACATAGTCAAATGTTCCCTGAAACAGACTCAATCTGTTAATTCTCGGATGCAGTTTATTATTTGTTGAATCTGCGAATTGAATCTGTGAATTTTACAAATTCAAACTGTTAACTGACAGCTTTCTAAGTTGATATGATGGCAAGGTGCTCGTCTAGAAAAAGTTTCAACCGGCTCAAGCGGTACTGTAGAATCCCAGAATTCAATTAATAATTAGAAAATCCTTTTCCGAAAATTGAATCCATCCGTCATGGGATCGATTCGTAGATCGTCGGGTTAGAATCTCGGAGGTATGTCCACGGCTCTCTTGAGATACCAGTATTATTCCGTGTAGCGGATTTCGTGGCGTTTTGTTTTCTCGTACATGAAAAATGGAGATTTGTATGTGGTTTGACTTACGCAACGCGTTTTGGGTAGTGCTGAGCTATAACTATTTACCAGAAATTATTAACAAGTAACTATTATGGAGCATTGCGAACTATTTTCATTGGGAAAAATTTTCTTGCATTTTCTACCACATTTTGAGAGGAAATGGTTTGCCTAAGCATGTCATCAAAACCCATAGTTTTGTGGGGTAATTTCTTGAGTTCCAGGAACTTTTTTGGAAAGATTAGACTTTTCAAATCCATGATTGTTTGTTGATCTCAAGTGAGATGAAATTTCTCGACTCTCCGTAACTCCAAACTGCTGTTCAAAGCATCTGCAAGAAGAGGTAAACCAAATACATCCAGAAAATTGTTCTACTTATCCGTTAATCCCTTGCAAATCCCCGCGCGTCAGGGCATTCTCCACGGCAAGTTATAGTCCACATATTGAATTCGTAGAATTTACAGATCCAAATGTGAATGATTCTGCCAAGTCTAAGATCTAGACGAATTCATCTGTTGAAATTGAATATTCATCTGTTGAAGTTACATACTCATCTACAGAAATAACAGATATATTTATAGAAATAATTTCTGCAAATTCAATTAGTGAGATTTCACAGTTTAAGATTCACAGTGTGCCTATCCGACTATATATCCACCCTCCCACCCATTCATCTATCTATCCAAACACCATCTATCCCAACACTCATCTATCTCACCCGTTGATCAATCCACTCACCCATCGATGCCACTCATTCACTCATTCATCCCTCCTCCCATCCATATAACATCTATCCATTTCAGAATATAATCATTTGGTTGAAAATTCAACCAATTCTTTACAGTAAGGCTAATTTTCGGCTAAAAATGTTCATGCAGCGCTCTGATTTTGAATTTTGGGCCTCTTCTCGCACTAGGGTCTTTTTGTTTGACATTTTTCCTTGAACTTTGTCCGTGACAAAGTCCTCTAAAAAGGATTCGGGATACGCTCTCGTTATTTGAGGAAAATTCCTCATTCTTAGTGACAATCCCATAACAAGAAAGAGATGCATGGCTCTGGGTCTAATCTGGGCAGAATGTCCACGAAACCTATGCATGATAGTTGGTTTAATATTGCATTTTGAGAAACGATTTGAGCGAACCCACTATATCGATCACCTCTACGCCACTACTAAGAGTGATGCATGGTACTCCAAATACATTAGGTAACAAAACGATAGGTCTGGATTGTCTCTGTCCTAAGAGAAGATGATTTTCTGATGTTTTTTTTTTTTTCACGTAGAGACCGAATTCCGTGCTCAATTTAGCTCCTACACGTCAGGATTTTCTTGAGTCACGAAAAACTGATTTTCCAAAGAACAATGGTTTTGGGATTCTTTTCCCAATTTTCAAAGTAGATGATTATTCAGCGAGGGGGTATCATTTGGTCGAAATGTATACCAATATGTATTTTCCTACGTCCTTTGACCCGCTGAACACGACCCCGTAGTCAGTTTTGAGTTGCTGCATCAGGATTTTTTGCTACAGCCAAGAAACTTATTTCTTCAAGGATTTTTGACCTCAACAATAATCCTGATTTGGTACCTCAAAACTGACGACGGGGCCGTGTTCAGGGGTCATGTTGCGTCCGACAACCATGTTTGGATACCCCGTGCGAAGAGGAATTTTCCTGCTCATAATTTCAACACAGCAAAACTTGTTGCAAGAACAGGTGTTTAAGAAAATATTTGCGGCATCAAATCACACTTTCTACGGGTACCAAAAAATGTTCTTCTCAAAGTTCATAACAAAACGAAGAAAGTGCGATATTAAACGATCATTTCAGTCCATCCTAGCTGGTTCCATGATTCTTTGGAAATTCAGTGCAGAATTGGCCTTTTTGCCAAATACTAGGTGGACTTACTAGACTAATGACTTCACGGTTCCATTGGAGCGTTCGATAACCACCAGTGTCGTGTTCAGTGAGTCAAAAATGATAGGAAAATATGCATTTTGACCAAATGGCACTCCCTTGCTGGATAATCATCACCTTCGGAAATGGGAAGAAAATCCAAAAAATAGTATTAGTAGGAAATCAGTTTTTTGTGATTGAAAAAAGAAGATCTTGACGCGTAGGAGCAGAACTGAGCACGGTTTCGATATCTACGTCAATAGATGAATGAGAAAGAATTATGTGGTCCAGTGTCATTTACAGGTGAATGCACCGAGAGTACATTATTTCTATTGATAATAATAAGTGTGTAACAACATGTAAAAAATGAGGCGTATATATTCTGAGGAGGTACGAAAAAAAAATAATAGAAAAAATAAAAAATGAATAAAAAAATTTCGCCCGGGCGGGGATTGAACCCAGAACTCCCGGGTTTAGAGCGAGGCCGTTACCGCTAGACCACAAATGTAATACTTTATTGTTTACCAAATGTTACATCATGTTCATCACCCCCCCCCCCCCTCTGGGGGGCTTGGGTTTTGATTTTTACTAATTCAGTTTAAAACCCCCTCAATTCGCATAAACATGTCCTCATTCAGTTTTGAACGTGAAAAACTGGAATGTAATATCGGAAGAAGGCAACAAAGTTCTTCTGGCCCTCAATAATTGAATCTCCTTTTCAAAATTTTCTCCACTCATTTCTCGTTGGAAAATGAAGCCTAGCTGTTCAAAGACATCGGTTCTTTTATAAAAATATTCCATTATTGCCAAACCCATACGATATTCCGTTCAAAACCAGAAAAATTGCCCCCTGTCACGATGAGAATCGCCTTCCCCTGTCGCTTGGCTATCAAAAATACGTGAGCGTGGGCGGGTTCCCATTGAAATCTGTAAGTGAGGACTAATTGGTGCGCTGGGCGATCAGCGGGGCTTCAGCTCAGGGGCCCTATTGAAGTAAAATTTCGCGCAAACTACACGCGTGGCGAGCATGATTTTGCGCGCGTAGAATGTATTGATATTCGCTACGGCCACCGTATCATAATCTATTTGGAAACAAGAGGTAAATTAGATAATTTCAATAAACCCTTTCGACTACACTTATTAGGACAGGCGTAAAGTTGCATGCTTACTCAAGAGTCAAAATATTTTTCATGAACACAGAGAAACAATACCAACGTCTCCAAAAATCTCCACATGGTAGGAACATTTTCTTAAGCAGGAATTGGAGTTGAATCTTAGGGATACTGAGATAAGAATAGTGAGACAATTCATCATTCTCTCACCTTATACATGAAAAGGAAGACTTCTGCCTGAGGAGTTCGCAACATTTTTGTGGAACTAATCAGCCATCTGACCGCAGTTATATCCGTATTGGCTTCAATTTCGATGTCTGCTCTGAAAAATTTTCCTCTTCACGTCCAATCTTTCTGGTGACGTTGCGGTATTATTTTCCTGCGTTAATTAAGAATATCTTGACTCTTGAGTAAGCATGGACGTACCATAACGCTTGTTCCAATAGGTGCTGTCGAGAGAGTTTGTCTAAGCTATTTAATTATTCTATTCACCTCATGTTCCCAACTAGGTTATGATACGGCGGTCGCAGCAAAGATCAATACATTTCACGCGCGCAAAATCATACTCCGCACGCATGCGATTTGCGTGAAACTCTTCCTCGATAGGGTCCCAGTAGTTAGAGCGTCGTACTTCCACCCGAGAGGCTCGGGGTCGATTCCCATTTGCGGCACGAGTTCCTTCAGTCGCTTTCTTTTTCGGAGTTAGAATACCGAAATGCATTGACGAGCCCACGTTACATGGCATC
Source organism: Eretmocerus hayati (assembly GCA_029851415.1). Lineage (NCBI taxonomy): Eukaryota > Metazoa > Arthropoda > Insecta > Hymenoptera > Aphelinidae > Eretmocerus > Eretmocerus hayati. The sequence goes on from CM056742.1 coordinate 113,612,916, forward strand.
TTTTGTGGCGACCCGCTTGATATCGCTTTCGTATAGAATGGATAATAGCCTCGACTCTAATTCGATAATTCAATTAAATTAATTCGAGAAATTCAATCGAAATTCACACTTCCTTCTCACTATAAGAGGTAGCGCCGGAATCGGCCTTTGCTGTGGCACAACCACTCGAGTTGAAGTATACAGGTGGTGCTGATACCTCTCACTCCATAATCATCAATTCACAGCTTTATCGACCGACGTAGATTAGGTAGTAGTCTGGTCATTGGTCATCCGATAAGGGGAATCTAGGATTAAAAGGAGGATTCCTGAAGAAGAAATCGGTGATGTGTACCATGACATAAGAAATTAGTAGCGGTCAGTAAAACTGCCATAGACAGCAATCAGGGCTGCCGCGATACGAGACGACACGATATTTCACAATTATCGATGTCGATGTCGTGGTTCCAGAATGATATCGTTATCGATATCGATGTCGTGAAATGTTGTCGCTCTATTGTCGTTGTCGTGTCGATGTCGAACGATAATGTCGTCGACATTATCGATATCGTCTTAAATTTTTCTATTTTTTTAGGCAAGTGCGACACTTACAATGGGAGGACCAAGCCTTTGGATCACCAATCCTTTCCAAAATTTTCTTACCGTTTGTTACTACCTAGAATAGGAAAAATCCAGAGTACCGTATTTACCCGTGTAAAAGACGCACCTATAGATAAGACGCACCCTATTTTTTGGGGGGAAGAATCGGAAAATAATAAGAACCTGTAGATAAGACGCACCCATGGATAAGACGCTCCCCGGTTCACTAGGGCTCGGAGTGAAAAATTTCAGATGAAACCGGGCAAATGAAGGACAATAGAGATTCATTCGATATATCACAATGCATTTATTGTCCACTCTCTCGATTTCCAACAGCTCCAGCTTGTCGCACAACCTTTAGTTTGAAAGCACTTGTATATGAATTTCTCTTTTTGAGCTCCATATTTGTAATCTCGCTCAGCTGTTGAGCTACTGAGATTCGACAGTGTACTGATGTTACCGAATGTTGATGAAATTTTGAATATCATATTCATTCGCGATGTGGCAATGCTGTTATGACGATCACTTAGTTTTGATGTAATTGAAATACGTACACAAAGTCACACAACTGCGCGTACATTCACGCGTGTTTACGATTGTGAACAATTTCAAGGGTATTCTATACATTTCTGGTGCGTCTTATACACGAGTGCTGCCAACATATTTTCCGCACAGAAAATATTAAGCACCTATAGATAAGACGCACCCATAGATAAGACGCACCCCTGTTTTGGAGTGCTCAAAACTGATTTTTTGGTGCGTCTTTTACACGGGTAAATACGGTACATGGCGCGGGAGCAGGGTCGAGGGGCAAAAGCCCCGGAGGAGGTGGAGGGGGCAAAGCTCCCGCCGGGGGGTTCGGGGGGCAGAGCCCCCCGACTGAGGAAGATTAGGAAAATAACTTCTATTAGACAACTTTATGCAACTTTCCGATGTTTGGGTGCTTGGACAATTGCATAAAATAGCATTTCGTCCGTGAGAGTGCCTGCTACTGAGAGAGTATTTCGACCGTCTCCTGCGGGTCGGGCCGGAAACCAATCGCTCAGAAGCAATCTACAACTTCATAAACTCACAAGAGGAACACCAACCTTGTGATCGCGGTCAGGTTATGGTATATATTCACGTCGCATGGCGTGAGCAATTTCGACTAACGATGAAACGGCACTTGTCGTTAGCTTATGGAAAATCTGTACAAACTCACGGCACATGGCGTGAGCGCGTTTCTTTTCAAGTTCCTGGGCCATGTGCCCTGTATAAGGACCATCGATGCCACATAAGACACAGTACAGTTCATAGAGTCATTCCGGGTCACGCGAGAGAGTGTCGAAACGAGTTATTTCTGGGCATGTTGTTCCCTCCGCGGGACTTGTCTGTCACGCGTTCTCCTTCGATATCTCGTTATGCGTGAGTGCGTGTGTGGAAGTTGGATAAGTTTTCAGAGGCACCCGTGATACAATGTCTGAACATTCATAATCTTTTCTTTTTCCGACATAAAGTGGAAACGTACCTTGAACATTTTTTGAATGCATTCATTTCATTACCATTCTTACGTGCCTACGAAATATCAATTTAAATCGGAGATATATTCTCGACGACGCTCCAGCAGTTGAAGCAGTGAAGCAGCTCGCAGCAGAAAGCGCCCGAGGTCATTGCACTCGACCTCGAAGCGCCTCCTAATCATCTTAAACCTTCACACGAAGCCCAAAACTTCTACAAAAACCTTCGGTCGAGTGATGATTAAGGTCTTCGAGTTTGTTTCATTTTTTTTGTGTGCCATCTTACTCCACCTCATCAAGACCTTATTAAAACTTCTTATGGACACCAATGAAGCTCACCTCATAGCTCGAAGGGCGTTCAATACCCAAGACCTGCCGATAGAAGAACACAAGCTCTCTGTATCGAATCCACCCGACATCCTCAATGTATTCGGAGCTTACTTCGAAACAATCAATTCTCCCATGCAATTAAACTAGGGTACAGAATATAGGAACACGGTGGAAACGATCATGGGCCTTATAGTCAACAATTCCAAAGAGAACCTTCAAAACAACGCTACGATATCATATTTCAGCGATACCAATTCAGCTCTCTGCCCCGAACAACCCGAAAGCTCCACTCATTTCACGAACCCAGACCTGTTAGAAATAATTCTGTGCAATCTTCCGAACAAAACCCCCTTAGGAATCGACAAGATACCCCCAATCATTCTCAAACATCCACCACGCAACATAGTGCCATGCTACACGATAGTTTTCATCAACTGCCTAGATTACCGGACCTTCCTCGATGTGTGGAAACGTGCCAAAATCCTACCCATACTGAAAAAAATAACCCAGAAACTAATTTTCCTAGCTACCGCCCAGTCAGCCTCACACCAGCAATAAGCAAAGCCTTCGAGGTAGTCATCAACCAAGACCTCAAGGATTACATGCAAACCCTCAAAACAATTCCCGTCAATCAATTCGGATTCAAATACGGGCACTCAACCACACACGCCATTCACAAAATCGTCAACCACATCAACGACCACCTATACAATAAAAAAGTCGTGGGCGCTTGCCTAGTAGACCTCCAAAAAGCTTTTGACTCTGTATGGATCCTAGGACTTGTATACATCTTATACTCCGAAGGATATGGACCCCTATGGACCTCATCCAAATTATCTGGCACCTGACATCCAACAGGTCATTTGTTACGTGGGACGGCTTCAACTGCTCAACACTCACTTTCCTTATAGTCGAAGGTCTCATGCAAGGGACCGTGAACTCCACAGATCTTTCCAACATATCCTCATACAAAATCACGAATCTCTTCAGACTCAACCAGAATAATAGCACATACTCAGCAACTTTCGGAGACGACTACGTCATCCTTGTGGCCGGCAAAAGCATAGCAAGAGTCCAGAAAAAACTCGAAACGCTGGTAAACCAAACCAACAAATGCTATCAGTCCCTCAACCTCAAGGTCAATTAGGAGAAGAAATGCGAAACAGTCTTAATCCGAGTCTCTCTGAACCAACTCGGGAACAACAAAAGAGAACAAATCAAAGATTTCCAAACTCCTTCCAGACGGAGAGCGGACCCATCCCCAACTTCAATAAACCTTCTGTTGAATACCTAGGAGTCGAACTTGACAACCTTGTGCGCTTTCACTCACGCAATCTGCAGCAGTCCAGTATATTTTTTCGGCTGTAGGCCTGAGTGATCACCTCAGATTCATTTCTACCATTCGTGTCCGGCCTTTTCACCCCGTTCTTCTGAAACTCCTCATTCTGCAAATACTAAACATCCGAACAACTCTATAGCTGTTGTGATTAAAGTTATCTCGCCAACCATCAGGAATAGAATGTATCTAGAGCTCGTCTCCTGAAAGATAAATCTGCCAAGGCTATTTTCGGCGTAGGAGGCGAGCAAAGAGTCTTTATTACTCCACTATGGCCACGCTCCACGCATGAACTTTTCAGTGCTGCTATCATCAAAGCAAGAGAACTCAATTATCTGCGCCCAACTGTAAGGAACCTTGTTGTCTGCATGTGCCCCGAGCGTAATGCCCCGATAATTTGTATATACACTGTTGCCGACCTTGTCAGACTCAACCCACGAGCTCCTCAACAAGACCCTCATAGACCAGATCCCTCTAACTTCGGCCAGCAATCTAATTGGTCGCAGCCCCCGCATTCTTCACAGCAGCCAATTTACCCACAGATCCCGTCATTGGGGAGTTTGGTTCGAGCGTTCGATACGAGCAGACGTGTTTACGTATAGTTACGCGTTATTTGAGTCGTATATCTGGTGAATATTGTGACTTTGTTGACACCGTTGATGTGGTGATATAATAGTGCAAGTGTGAACTTTTAATCGGAATCTCTCACTACTGCAGTACCACAATATCGGGCACAGATGCCGGATGAGTGACGGAGGGAAACGAGACGCTCCCAGGAGCACCCACTGCGGTGGCCAATATTGAGACTCCTCAGCAATCTAAAGAGTCTAAAATGTCGTATGCTAACACCATCGCAAACAGCAAACTACCGGAAAAAGACCAAGCAATAATCATCGAATCGTTGGAAGGCCTCACGCTGGAAGATTACATCGATGGTCTAGAAGAATTTACTGATGTCAACAATGTACTTGCTATATCTATAGTTTATGGTAGCCGAGTCTGCATATATTTGTCAAACAAAGATCAAGTAACACAACTAAAGAATAAGACTGTCAACGTGAAAGAATATGCCCTCAAGATAAAACCACTGGTACCCAGCTCAAAATGTGTAGTTATCTCTAATGTTCATCCTGGCATCCCAAATCAAATCATCGAGCAAGAGCTGAAAAACAAAGGTATCACGATAATCTCTAGCATTACGAGCATTCGAGCAAGCTTGGCAAAGCCGGATAGAGCACATATAGTATCGTTCAGACGTCAATTCTATATCAAAGAAGATGATGAAAGCAAACTTCCAGAAACAATACAAATTGTATATGACAACAGTCAAAGCTGGTGCTTCCTATCCACTGACTCAGCGATATGCTTCATTTGTTAACAAACAGGGCATATTGCGAAATCGTGTCCAAGCTCTAATCTTGACACCTGCGAACCACGAGCAGAAATGTCTCCATGTGAGAATAAAAATCTAGAGCATACAGAGGAGATGCAGCACCAGCTGACTCCTCAAAATCTACCAAATTCAAGAAGACCTCGATCCTCCACTTCTGGCAGTGTACTCGCAGATCTCTCAATCGATGAAGAAGATGATATACAAGTAGCAAGCACTAGCAATAATATCTTAATAGATGCACCTATAGATGAACCTACAGAAAATGGAGTACTGAAGACCTCAAAGAAAAGAAAAACAGGAAACTCTCTTTCACAAATGGAAACAAAGCGCCATGTCGAGGAAGCACTTTCTCCAGCAATTGATGCTTTCAAGAGTTAAATCTCTACAGCTATCACTATGCTGAATTTGTCGAAATTATCAGCCATAATGACCCAGTCAAATTTTTGGAGACATTTCAACTAGAAAATGGACCAGAATTATTCACGAAGCTCATAGACAAAGTATACCCTTACTTGAGTGACAAGGGTATGGAAGGAAAATTAACGAAGCTGAAAAAAAAAATTTACTCGCAACTCTACCAAATTGGATGAGAAAATCTCGACAGAAAATGCGACAGAAATCAACAATGTCGATACTGATTTATAAATTCCAAATCACCAATCTTCCACTATTCTATTCGAGCTGGAGGCCAACGATTTGAAAATTATGTTCTGGAATGCCCGCAGCATATCACGAAGAGAGGAAGAACTACCCATGATGCTGAGTGGTATTGATATACTTGTGTGTGTGGGAAGCTGGCAGAAGGACGGCAAGACCATCAATATTCCTGGATATGTCCCGGTGCAGAAAGACCGTGAAGACATTGATGGTGGAGGAATAATATTCCTCCTGAATAGCAGCCTTGACTTCCATATTTTAGACATTCCTAATCATCCTGACGGCAAATTCGAGATGTGCGGCATAAAAATCAATAATGTCCATCCACGTCTGAATATAATTGCATGTTACCGCCCACCTGCAGACATCGCATTATCGCAGAGTGATTGGGACGAAATCTTCGATGCAGTCCCACCTGAAGGACACACTGTTTTATTGGGCGACTCCAACGCCCACCACGCCTATTGGAACTGCAACTCAACCGATGCAAATGGCAGAAGATTCTTGAACTCCATTGGGTATAAAAATCTACATTTGTATAACACCGATACCTTCACTCGCATTGATAGTAGTCACGGCACTACATCTAACTTCGATCTAGTTTTAAGCACAATGAATCTAGTAGATAAAATTAACTATGATATTCTTGATGACACTCATGGATCAGATCATTATCCTATACTGTGCTCACTTTCAATCACTAAAGTAACTTATAGTAAGAGAACTTTCAACATCAAATCTCAACGCACCGATTGGGGATCAGTTCAAAAGTCTTTGCTTGCTCGTTATGGAGAATTCTTTTCCGAAGAATATTGTCACTCAAGTGCTGATAAGAAGAAGGGAATTTTTTATAACCAAGTTAGAGACGTAATCACTCTTCATACTCCCAGAAAGAAAAACCGTAATAATGATAGATCATACACGCGCAAGAATCCAGTGGTTTGGTGGGACCCCAAATGCGACCGAGTTGTTCAACTACGAAAAGCCGCACTCAAAAAATGGGAATTTTCTAAAAGAATATATGATTGGGTTGAATTTAAGAGAAGGAGAGCCATTGCGCAGAAAACGTTGGAGAGAAAGAAACTTGAAAGTTCCAAAGCTTTCTGTCAGACGCTCAATTTCCGCGAAGATATTAGTGACGTTTGGAAAAGAACTGAGATTTTGAAAAATAAGTGGATGAAAGATAATAAAACTACTTTCAAAAGAATCAATCGTCAGGGAAATGTGAGAATTGCTCTTGATAAAATATGTCCACCTTGGGCTCCCACCAACCCTGACCATGTGCCCTTATGTAATGATAACGAATTTTTAGCGAGCCCTTTCAATTTACAGAGTTCAAGATAGCCTTAGAGTCAAAGAAAACGAAATTGGCCCCGGGCATGGACGGTGTTGATTACGAAATTTTACAAGATTTACCAATTCAACATAAGCTCATCTTATTAGATATATCCAATGAAATATATAGCACCAATTGTTACTCTCAAGATTGGAAGGAAAATTTTGTACACTTTATAGAAAAACCCAATGGGGGAGTTCGTCCAATCAGACTCAGTTCATGCATATATAAACTCCTTGAAACGCTCGTCAAAAATCGCTTACAGTGGCATATATCATACAATGACCTCATATCACCGACACAAACAGGGTTTCGCAAAGGACAGTCTTGTGTTGATAACTTGACCGAACTCACGCTCGTTCTAGAAGAAGGCTTGAATAATCATGAGCACGGACTAGGGGCTTTTCGAGATGTAAAAGGGGCCTCTGATACCGTAAATATCGATATTCTACTGAAGACACTCGCAAAAATAGATTGTCCTTCAAATCTCCTTCATTTCGTAAAATTCATTATTCATGGTAGACTCATTTACTCGGATGTAACTGGTGATGAATACAGAATTGCATACCAAGGTTTACAGCAAGATGGTGTTCGCAGCCCCCTTTTATATATAATATGCACAGCAACAATTCAGAAAAATGTCCCAAAAAGTGCGATTGTTTCAAACTACGCTGATGATATATGTATAAAAGAGAAAAGACCTCTCAAGTTGCAAAACTCTTATGGAGAGATCAATTTCAGCTGTAAAACAAAATCTACTAGAAATTGGACTAGAACTCTCCCCAGACAAATTGTACTGATGCATTTCAACAATGAGGGTATCATGCCAGGTCAAACGCAAATCACAATAGGCAATATTGTAATAAAAACGAGCGCATCTGTTCGATACTTAGGGGTCATCATGGACTACCGATTGAATTTTTTAGAACATACAGAACAAGTGAGGATTAGATGTTTGAAAGCTATGAATGTCATTGAATTTGTCCGAGGTACTTGGTGGGGTGCTGATCCATACACTTTACTTCAACTATATAAATTGTACATACGTTCATTAACCGATTATTCAATTTTCGTTTACTATCCCAAAAGAAAAGATGCTCAGGAAAAACTCGAAAGGTTGCAATATGCAGCGATGAGATATTCGTTGGGATTTAGGATAAGTACCCCCACCAATGTGCTTACTGCCGAATCGAAACTCTTGACAATCAAAGACAGAGCCAAATATTTATGTCCATCATATTTATCCAAAATTTCATCAAATATGAGCCTTCCAGTTAGAAAGAGGATTTACACAACTCGTAGAACCAACCGCTCACGCAAAAAAGAGACTGTTACATGAATGCATAGATGAAATATTTCAAGTAAAATGTGATATTGATGTAAATAAAAGATATAATCTATATACAACGAACTATAAATATCAACTCATAGAAATAGATTGTGATACAGAATTCGGACTCTCGCTGAAATACCATGATGACCCAAACAAGCTTATTGTTGAATATGTCAACCAATACAAAGCTGTAGCAATATATACAGATGGAAGTAAAGTGAGCAATGCGAACTCAGTAGGAGTAGCATGTATATGTGATGAGCTAGACATATGTGTAAAAAGGAGCATTAATCCCAAGAGTTCAATATTTACCGCTGAATGTATGGCCTTGTTAGAAGCAGTTCAAATTGCACAACGAGTAGTTGACAAGAGTGTGATAATATTCACTGATTCTCTCAGTTCTTTGCTTAAGCTAAGATCCTCTGAGATGAATGTCAAAACTAGTTCATTTGTATACAAAATCAAAGAGAAAATTGCTGAGTTGACTCACCTAATAGAACGTAATACATGTATCAAATTTGTATGGATTCCTTCACACATAGGTATTCGCGGTGATGAAAAGGCTGATCAGGCAGCTAAGAGCGCCACTGATGATGAATATGATCTCGATATCAAAATTCCGTTTTCAGATCTCCGATGTAAATTTTATGAAACATCCAGATTAAACACTAATGAGAAACTTGTCGTGGAAGGTAGCTTTAAAGGTCAAAATTACATCGAATATTATTACACTGATAACAGTCACCCAAGGTTTCAGAAATTCAATCTCCACCGTAAAACTATAGTTACAATAAATCGCCTCCGAGCGAATCACTACCACTTGGGATCATCCCTGTTTCGAGTCAATCTTATAGAAGATGAGAGATGCCCTTGTGGTTACCCTCAGTAAGATATCGACCACATAATGTGGTCGTGTCCAAATTTTGATGAAGCAAGGGTATCTCTCATGAAGTCTTTAGTCACGTCAAAAGTCATATTCCCCACCAGCACAAGATGCCTGCTCGCGAATCCATCGAAAAGTATATATCAAGATATAGTTAAATTCTTGAATGATTGCAATCTAAGTGTATGAAATGTATCAATTATACGAGAAATTAGCTCAAGTAAATCTTTATACTTCTGTGTATAATTTTTCTTTCTCTCTCTTTCTATGTTTATTCCACGATATATACAAATTATTGAATTATTGAATTATTGTAGCTGAATAGCTCTGTAATGGAGCTGATGAAGCTTAATAAAAGAAAAAAAATTCCCGTCATTCTCACAGCAGTCAACCTGTCAATGAAACTTGCGTCACACGTCGTCAGAAAATCAACAGCAATACACATCACAGCAATTTCCTCCACTCCTTCAGCCAAATCACCCTCAACAATCCGACAATTCTGTTCAAACTTTTCAACTTCCTCAAGACCAACAATATCAGCCTCAGTTGACTCCAGGTATACCAAACCAAAGTACATCACATGGTAATATCTGATATGCAAATGCTCAGGTGAATGTCCCGAAATCGTCGAGGTTTTTCAGACTCTGTCATAGTAACATCAACCGTTTACCTACTCATTTCAACGACCTCGAGTTTTCCCTGGCTACACAAGAGAATTATGATGCTATTGCGCTTTCTGAGACTTTTCTCACTCCTGAGACACCTGATTTAACATTTTCTCTTGAAGGTTTCAACCTTTATCGCCACGATCGGATTGGTAAAGGGGGAGGTGGTGTTGCTATTTACGTTCGCGATTGCTATAGTACCAAAATTCTAGCCTGTTCCAACCCTCAATATGACAATACACCTGAATTTATGATTGTTGAACTCACACAAAGCTCAGTCAAAATTCTCATTGCCGTTGTCTACCGTCGTCCAACAGCAGCTTACCCCACTGAGTTATTTGAGTCATTAAACAGATTTCTGCCTACTTATCGCATCTTTGTCATGACTGGCGATTTCAACTTTTACATGCATGAGTCACACCCAGGCTCAGACGATTTTCGCGAACTCCTTCGAGCACATTCTCTTGAACTTGTGCCATCTGAACCGACCCACCATGCCATCCGATCAGATGGCCATCGAAGTGATACATGGCTTGACCTCTTCATTGTCGTATCCCCAAAGTATATCAGATCGTACGTCAAAACTGATGTCCCTTTTGCAGCTGGACATGACTTGATCTCCATTGAATTCTACCTCCCTTCTCTAGCTATTCTACCGAAAACAATCCTCACTCGGAATCTCAAGAATGTTAACATGCAAGTTCTTCACTCCGAACTGGAACACAAACTCAACCACCTAGGGAGTATTCCTTCTCAAACCACTATCGCTCATTCGAACTACACATCTACATGCGCACGCTCGCTGTTGACAGCCACAATTGATTGCTTCAATGACCATGCTCCGTGTAAACAAGTCACCATTCGTGCAAATCAGAAGCCTTGGATTTCTCATGATATTAGGAATCAACTTCATACTAGGGATGCCGGTTACCGGCGAGCAAAGAAACCACAGGGGCCACACGATGTGATACAATGGAGGAAACTCCGATCTGCTGTAAGTAACAACATTGACATCGCCAAAAACAAGTATTTGTCGTCCATGCTTGACACAACAACAGACCTGAAAAATCTTTGGAAGCAACTTGGTAACATGGGCATAACAGCTCCAAAAACACCATCTCCCCTGAAATACTACTCGTCTCATGCGCTAAACCTGCACTATGCAGCTGTGTCACGTGTTACTCCTGCTCTCGTCCAATCAGATCTCGATGAGATACTCAGTACCCCACTTTGGTGTGAAGAAGCTAATCAATTTGGATCCAAAATTATTTCTGACGAAGATGTTGATGAAGCTCTAGCTAAGGCCACAAAAAACTGTGCTGGCAGTGACTCACTGTCCACAAGCATGTTAAAATCACCTTACCCTGTCCTTCGGCCGCACCTTGTGAGGCTTTTCAACTCCTCAGTGCAAGAGGGAACTTTTCCTGATTGCTGGAAGATAGCAACTATTTTACTGCTAGCTGAAATCAATCCCCCATCATCACCATCAGACACTCGCTCCATTGCATTACTCTCTGAAATTTCTAAACTCTTCGAACGTATTATACATAAGCAATCACTATCATTCCTCACAGCTCAGAAGCTCCTTGATGAACGTCAGTCTGGTTTCAGACCACGCCATTCAACTCAAACTACTCTACTTGGCTTTACCGAGGACGTTCACCTCGCAGTGGATAAATATATGGTAACGCCCCTCATTCTATTTGATTTCTCCAAAGCATTCGATACGGTCTCTCATAAGCTCGTTCTCAAGAAACTTCGAGGTATGAACTGTTCTGAGAATGTTATCAAATGGCTTGCAAACTACTTATCTGGGAGAAAACAATCAGCTCGAGATGATGATGGAGAACTATCAGAGCCCGTATCAACCTTTGCAGGTGTTCCCCAAGGGAGTGTTCTAGGTCCTCTATTTTTCACCATCTTCATTAATGATCTACCTCAAGTTCTTGAACATTGTAAACATGGCATATACGCCGATGATCCTCGAATATATGGCCACTGTAGAGTTTCTGATCTACCCGAGTTTATGACCAAATTGAACTTTGATGCAGTAAGGGTGCATGACTGGGCCAAATTGAATATGATCGAGCTCAATCCTGGTAAAACCAAATTCATCATCCTATAACTGTGAAGTTAGCCTGGGTAAGCTCTAGCCTGGCATTAAGGTAGTCTGCAATAACGGTGTCTGACGCAAACGTGAAAAAACGTGCGTCGGACGGGTTTACAAGGTGTGTCATTGATATTTTGTGATGTGGATGATGTCTGGAGGGCAGTCGAAGGTAGTCTGATTTTCTACGCACAATTTTTCATAGTTTTCAGTGATGGACGTAGGGCGGATATAACGCGAAGATGTTAAGATGGTTTTTTTGCGCTCTGGGATTGTCTGATGAAATTGTGCGTCGAGGAAAACACTGCGGATGATGAGGTATGAGTGTTTACTACCGATATACATTATTTCTGAGGATCGGTCAAGACTTGGTTCCGCGTATTTTCCGAGTTTTCCAGCAGGGCGACCTGTAGCGCGGCGGTTTGTCTTGATGAATGAGTCTAGCAAGACCCTTGATTCCATCAGAGAGTGGTGAGAAAGTCGAAATAAACTCCCTGGGACATGTTGTAGTTGTTTCATCAAGAGCCGGGGAGAGATCGTGCCAATATTTCCCGAATTTTCCACCCGAAACCATGGAATCCACCTTGTATCTGAGGTATTTGGCCGCCCCACACAGCCGATCCCATTTATGCTTGGGGGAAAATACTGTAAATTGGTAGCTGAGAGTGCATAGGAACAATATCGATCATTTCCAAAGCCCGCTTATGGCTTGAACACCCGTATTTCCCGAGTTTTCCGCTGGATATCATACGAATACCATCGAATATGAGTTATTCTGGGTCATTAACCGAGGTAGAAGAATTTGTGCCTCGGGAAAAACACCGCGAATGAGGAAATACACATGCCTAGTACCTATATCAATTATTTTCGAGGCTCGGTCAAGACTTCGTTCCGCGTATTTTCCGAGTTTTCCAGTAGGACGGCCTGTAGCGTGGTGGTTTGTCTTGATAAATGAGCCAAGCAAAACACTAAATTCCATCAAAGAGTGGTGGGAGCGTTGAAAGGAACTCCCGGAAACGTGCTGTAGTTAATTTATCGAGAGCCGAGGAGAGATCGTGCCAATATTTCCCGAATTTCCCACCCAAAACCATGGAATCCACCCTAAATCTGAGGTATTTGGCCGCCCCAAACAGCTAATCCAATTTATGCTCGGGAAAAAACACTGTAAATTGGTGGCTGAGGGTGCATAGAAACGATATCGATCATTCCCAAAGCCCGCTGATGGCTTGGCCACCCGTATTTCCCGAGTTTCCCGCTGGATATCATACGAATACCATTAAATATGAGTTAGTCTGGGTCATTAACCGGGGTAGAAGAATTTGTGCCTCGGGAGAAACACCGCGAATGAGTAGATATACATGCCTAGTACCGATATGATATATTTTCGAGGCTCGGTCAAGACTTCGTTCCGCGTATTTTCCGAGATTTCCAGTAGGACGGCCTGTAGCGTGGTGGTTTGTCTTGATAAATGAGCCAAGCAAAACACTAAATTTCATCAAAGAGTGGTGGGAGCGTTGAAAGGAACTCCCGGAAATATGCTGTAGTTAATTCATCGAGAGCCAGGGAGAGATCGTGCGAATATTTTCCGAATTTCCCACCCGAAACCATGGAATCCACGCTGAATCTCAGGTATTTGGCCGCCCCACACAGCTTATCCTATTCATGCTGGGGGAAAACACTGTAAATTGATGGCTGAGGGTGCATAGGAACGATATCGATCATTTCCAAAGCCCGCTGATGGCTTGGCCACCCGTATTTCCCGAGTTTCCATCTGGATATCATACGAATACCATCAAACATGAGTTAGTCTGGGTCATTAACCGGGGTAGGAGAATTTGTGCTTCGGGAAAAACACCGCGAATGAGTAGATATACATTCCTAGTACCGATATAAATTATTTCAGAGGCCTGGTGAAGACTCGTTGCCGCGTATTTTCCGAGATTTCCAGTACGACGGCCTGTAGCGTGGCGGTTTGTCTTGATGAATGAGTCTAATAAATTACTAGATTCCATCGGAGAGTGGTGGGAGCGTTGAAAGGAACCCCCAGGGACATGCTGTAGTTAATTTATCGAGAGCCGGGAAGAGATCGTGCCCATATTTCCCGAATTTCCCACCCAAAACCATGGAATCAACCCTAAATCTGAGGTATTTGGCCGCCCCACACAGCCAATCCAATTTATGCTCGGGAAAAAACACTGTAAATTGGTAGCTTGGGGTGCATAGGAACGATATCGATCATTTCCAAAGCCTGCTGATGGCTTGGACACCCGTATATCCCCGAGTTTCCCGCTGGATATCATACGAATACCATCAAATATGAGTTATTCTGGGTTGTGAACCGATGTAGAAGAATTTGTGCCTCATGAAAAACATCACGGATAAGTACATGGAGGTTTTGTGTATCGATATTCCTTGACGTTCCATCATGGCTTGGTTCTGCGATCTTTCTGATCATTCCACATGGAATCATCACGTGCAACTCGGGATCGAGTCGTTCACCCCACTAAATATCATGTTATGCGATTATAGAACAACCCTATCTCTCTATCCGAGATGCTTTTTCCGAAGCACGAATCCCTCTACCTCGGTTTACGAGCCAGAATAGCACAAATACGATGGTCTCCATATGACATCAAGCGGGAAATTCGAATGGGGCGGCCAAATACCTCAGATTTAGCGTGGATTCCATGGTTTCGGGTGGGAAATTCGGAAAATATTGGCACGATCTCTCCCCGGCTCTCGATGAAACAGCTACGACATGTCCCAGGGAGTTTATTTCAACTCTCTCACCACTCTCTGATGGAATTAAGGGTTTTGCTAGGCTCATTTATCAAGACAAGCCGCCGCGCTAGACGTCACCCTACTGGAAAACTCGGAAAATACGCGGAACCAAGTCTTGACCGAGCCTCGAAAAAAATTGATATCGGTACTAGGCATGTGTATCTCCTCATTCGCGGTGTTTTTCCCGAGGCACAAATTCTTCTACCTCGGTTAATGACCCAGAATAACTCTTATTTGATGGTATTCGTATGATATCCAGCGGGAAACTCGGGAAATACGGGTGGCCAAGCCATAAACGGGCTTTGGAAATGATCGATATCGTTCCTATGCACTCTCAGCTACCAATTTACAGTATTTTCCCCCAAGCATAAATGGGATCGGCTGTGTGGGGTGGCCAAATACCTCAGATACAAGGTGGATTCCATGGTTTTGGGTGGAAAATTCGGGAAATATTGGCACGATCTCTCCCCGGCTCTCGATAAATTAACTACAGCATGATTCCGGGAGTTCCTTTCAACGCTCCCACCACTCTTTGATGGAATTTAGAGTGTTGTTTGGCTCATTTATCAAGACAAACCACCACGCTACAGGCCGTCCTACTGGAAACCTCGGAAAATACGTGGAACGAAGTCTTGACCGAGCCTCAGAAATAATGTATATCGGTAGTAAACACTCATACCTCATCGTCCGCAGTGTTTTCCTCGCCGCACAATTTCATCAGACAATCCCAGAACGCAAAAAAACCATCTTAACATCTTCGCGTTATATCCGCCCTGCGTCCATAACTGAAAACTATGAAAAATTGTGCGTAGAAAATCAGACTACCTTCGACTGCCCTCCAGACATCATCCACATCACAAAATATCAATGACACACCTTGTAAACCCGTTGGACGCACGTTTTTCCACGTTTGCGTCAGACACCGTTATTGCAGACTACCTCAATGCCAGGCTAGAGCTTACTCAGGCTAACTTCACAGTAATCATCATCCTCGGTAGTCCTTACTAGTAAGACACATTGATTTTCCGTCACTTCCACCCCTCATCATTGATGGAATTACAGTACCACACTCAGAGCATGTTTTGGCCGAGTCTACATAAAAGCGCGAGCGGGGTGCATTCGCTCTCGCCGATCAATAGCGCAGGTTTTTTTATATTATAAAATTTGTGCGAAGACTGACGGGGTAGTCTCGCACTACAGAGACACAATTCTAACATCAAAGCAATGAATTATCACGGGGGAGGGGGCCTCAATCCCGAAACTCAAGAAGCCCCCAAAACCGCAAACACTCGGAAACTGGGCCTGAGAAAATTATCCCCAAAATCTAAGGAAGTAACCAAACTATTGCAAACATCCAGATGCTTCTATCGATAAACCAGCCGGGAACCAGAATGCGACCAAAAGTGAATCCCAAAACTCACTAAGGTAATCAAACTTGCTAATACTCGAATACTAGAACCGAAAATATTGTCCGTGAGAGAAATCAATCTCAAAACCCAGAATAACAAATAAACCTGCGATAAAACCTGGATATTAATGACAAAATTTTCTGATTGCAAGAAGAATCGATCGCAACACCCCGAAAGAAAATTAATGAACTCAAAATTCTATCGGGGCAGTAATCGATCCTCGAATCTGACATAAGCTCTCAACAGAAATTTCAGGCCGAGCATTCGCGTGTCTTGAGTTGCGGGATTGATACCCCCCCCCCCCCCCATGATGATTCCTAGCTTTGATGTTAGAACTATGACCCTATAGTGCGAGACTATCCCTTCAGTCTTCGCATACTAATTTGAAACATGATTGAACCTTCGTTGCAGAGTGGCGAGAGCGAGCGCAAGAGCGCTCTCGGTGCGCGCTCGCTCTCTTATGTAGACTCGGCCAATGGATCTTGGTGTGCAACTTGCGAGTACACTCAACTGGAATAAACATATCAACTCAATTCCAAGTTCTGTTCATAAAGCCCTGTACTCACTGCGTTTCCATGAGCATGCTCTTTCTCGCAGACTTAGGCAGCGCCTTGTTGAATCCCTAATCTTTCCGTACTTTGATTACGCGTGTGCTGTCTACAATGACGTTACTGAAGTACAAAATCTGAAACTTCACAGGCTGTTCAATAAATGCGTACGTTTTGTTCATGGTAACATTCCCTGGGAAGCACCTATGACCCCTTAGAGGCTGGCGCTAGGCTGGCTCTCAATTGAGGATAGGCGTAAGCTTCTTATTGCATCCCTTGGCTTCAATATTATCTCTTCACAAGAACCATCACACCTTGCAAAGCTCTTCCGACGTCGAATTAATGTACCATCTAGACGTTTCTCTACGCGCCACACTCCTCCACCTCTACTTTACGCCATCCCACGAACCGACACCATGCAGTTTTCTTTCCACATAGTAGCATCTAAAGTCTTAAATTCTCATGCATCGAGCACTGCTTTTGAACTCAAATTTTCAGTCAGTACAAAACAAATGATCCGTGTCAAACTGCTTCACGAAGAAGTTGTAAATTGGTGTGAGCAAGCAGCAAGGGAAAACCTAGTCGTGAACCCTCTTCCTAATGACAAGGCTTTTAGTGACCTCCTGGAGCAAGTGAATTCTCCATCCAATTGAATGTTACTACGAATTTTTTTTCTCCTGAGCAACTTCGTTTATTTCGCTAACTGCACATTTTTATTTCATTAAAATGTATTCTTCAGCTGTTCAAATATACACGTATTTTTGGATGAAAATATTTATAATGGTACTTTCCTTTAGTTATAGCGAATTCATGGAATAACATAATTACCCGACTTTCTTATAGTTATTGATACTGATTTATTGATTACTTATTACGTACTCTTGATATGATCTTTAGGAGAACGTGAACTACAATCTGTTATTGTCTTCCCAGAGCTGTATAGGGTTATACCCCATAGCTTCAATAAAATTATCAATCAATCAATCAATCATTCACACCCCAAAACACAATTTGAAAAAGCAAGACGATCATCCCGAGCCCTTAACCGACTTTTCTATAGCAAAGCAATCTCACGAAGAACTAAGATCATCTGTTATTTATTTTTCAACCGGCCAATCTTAACCCTTAGCTGGCACAACTCCGCCAAATAACATAGCTGACAAACCTGGGTCAATTCGACCTACGCCGAAAAATTGATGCTGTAGCTATTATATTGAATCGTCTGACTTGAAAATCCTTTTGTAGCTTCTTTCATATGTTTCCGATCGGCCAATGTATCTAGATATCCTTCAAGGTCGAATGAAAAATTCCAAAAAATACAAATGTCCAGAAAAATGCAAAGAATCGCGTTTTTCACTAAAAAAACTGTAGACGGCGCAATTTTCATCCAAATGAGCTGGAAATTTGACTGAGTCATCTCGAGATAAGGCCAATTCAAGGAAGAAATAGCGCAAGCGTGGATCTTGGAAAAAGGTATTTATTCTGACATATTTCGACCGAAGAATTGAGAATTTTTATTCTCGCACAATAAGCTGAAATGAAGACCTCAATTGAATGATCGACCACTGGACTATTTTTTCTCATATCTACTCAATCTTGAGATAACTCAGTTGAATTTTCAGCTAATTCCAGCGCAAATTGCGTCCTTTAGAATATTTTCAGTGGAAAGGCCTTTTTTGCAATTTTTCGCAATAATTTATGATCACAACAATGAAATGCAATCAAAAATAGCGCGCATAGCTGGCACACCTGGCTACTTTCGACCCAGCGGCAATTTCGCTTGGCTGTGATGGGAAAACGCGCGCGCCAGACCTGTTGCTATATGCACGGTCCGTAAGTGGCACATCTTGACTACCAAAAAATGCCACCCTGAGCCCAGGAAACATCGAATTATACGTGACGATCTCATAAAAAAGACCTTGGATCGAATAAACCCACGTGTGCCAACCGAGGGTTAACATATGCGGCCCCTATCTGCTGGAACACAGGCGCAGCTTTGATGAAAAAGTTTAGAAAATTCGAAAGGCATTGTTTGGGTACCTCTCTCCACACTTACAGAAAAGAAGGCGAGAAAAAATTCGTCGATAATAAGATCTTATACAATTCAGCGTAGCAAACATACCGAGAATAGACGACTTCATCATCAAACTTACTAAAGACTATTTCGAAAGCCTGAAGAGAGTCGATAACGAAATCATACAATCTTCTACATACATAGACGAACCTAAGTGCAAAGAAAGAGCCCGGTCTGACTACCTCCATACTCACTCATTCATGTATTATGATCAAATCAGATGCATACAAGACCTGAATGATGTCCCTACAATATACCACGTACCCAGACATCAGTCTAACAAAACGATACTTTTCGACCGCAAAGACCCCGACCTATCACTCAAGTACTCTAGAGACATACCTGACCGTGACTACCGTGACCAACGGAGGACCAAAGATCGCTACTGGTGGCTAGAGGATGACCCGCAAATGAGGGAAGACATTCGCATATGATCTGTGCACAAAAATAGGAACTAAGTAGACATCCCCCATATTATAAGTGTCTCACTTCGAAATGTACCAAATCTGGCCCACCCCTTCATCATCCATACCCAACTAACACCCTTGTAAATATGTACATTCTGACTCTACCTCATGACAATATTTTTCTTAGGGTTTTCAATGTTCCTAAATATTTCTCTAAGATCACCTGTTATATGTAGCTTATTGCCCAGCTAACGCTGACGCTTACATTATCCAAATATTTCGATATCGAACAAATTACGATTAGACACCGATCGGGGAGCGAGGTCGCCCTACAAGGGCCATACTCCCCACCATCCTCTGTACTCAAATTAATGGATTTTGTTAGTAGTTTCATTTGCTCCTGTCAGCACCATATGTATAACACATCTGCGAATCAATCAACTCTTCAAAAGAGAAAAAAAGGGTCGATTCCCACTCGCGGCACGAGTCTCTTCAGTCGCTTTCTTTTTCGGAATTAAAATACCGAAATGCATGTTCAAGCCCACTTTACACCCCAAAAAATTTACAGACCGATCCATCAAGTTTCGAGTGACTACATACATCTTTTCGGTCAAAAATTTAAATTTTCTTACTAAAATGACTCAAATTCGAAAAATATCTATAATTTCAAAAAATCACACAAGTGCTTCCTTGTTCAGACCAAACAATGACGTGGGATAAGTGAACAAAATAATCCAAGAGTTAATCAAAAATATCACCAGAAATTTATATATATTTTTATATATGTCTAATTTTTCAGATAAAAATTTTCTACTTCTGGTTTTTTTTCTTTACTGATCCGATGTGATTCTTCAGTCTGATCAGGAAAGTATTCTTGTGATTCTTCGGAATTATTGATATTTTTTGAGTTCTAAGGCATTTTAGCAAGGGAATTCAGATTTTTGACCCGAAAAACGTATGTAGTCGCACAGAATTTGATGAATTGGTCTGCAAATTTTTTTGGGGGTACTTTTTATGTTTCTGAACAAAATGTCGAATAAGTCTAGAGATCGGGCGATAGGGCCGCAAACCAGTGGACCAAAAAGGTCGAAGTTTTTTCCAAACTGACTACGGCTACGTTTCTAGATCGAAAAATACATATAAAATCAAAACTTTAGCCTTCCATAATTTTTCAGGACAGACTTCAAAATTAGGGCAGGACCTCCTCTTGAACTGAAATTGTTTGAACAAACTATCTATATCAAATTTTTTGGTCCCAAAGCAAATTTTAAAAGTTATTTGCCCTATTTCGAACATAAAGTCTCTCCTGTCATCTTCCTCTAGAAGTCATTGTTTTTGAGCTGTGAGCCTTTTAAAGTTGGAAAACGCGAGAATTGCGATTTTCAACGAAGACAATATGAGTAAGAGTTGAGAAGAATTTTTCAGATACACTTTATGAACTGCGCCTTGTTTTCATTCCTCATAACGAGTGCGATGCAATACATGGCCAGAGACGCGTCTGCAGTGGGCGTTCCGGAAATGAGCTATGGGTGTCTCATATTAGGCGCCACTATGTCGCGAAGTCACATACATGCAGCAAACATCAAAGCCGGGTAAGGGTAGCCACCATGGTCAAGTGCATGACACCCTCGCTTTCCATGTATAAGGCTCGGGGTCGAACGTCGGCCGGCACCAATGTAAAATTTTCTCTATTAATCAAACAGCCTAAACACTCCTCTGATCACATATTCGTCACTCCTCATTCACCATTACCGTACTATGAGTATTTGCAAAACTCAGATATGACACGATATGTATTCTGAACACCCATGATTGAGCACGCCCACGAGATCAAATGAGCGCCTAGCCGGAAGATAATTATCGTAAGTCACGTGGCATGATCGGAATTACTGAATTTTGGACGGAGAGAAAAACGGCTCGGTGGAGCAGAATGATAAAATTTAATAATGGATGCCCATTTTAGGCCATGAGGGGGGGGGGGGGGGGTGGCCGTCATAGATGGACGGGTGGATGGGTCGGAAAATGGATGAGTGGATAGAGATAGACAGTCTGATCCGGTTTGACTCGGTCGAGTACGGTCTAATGCAATCGTGGGCAGTGTGGTACGAGACCGTTGAATCTCAAAGCTAATTATTCAATTGAACAAATTAGTAACCTTTAGGTATGTGAGTAGTTCTGCGGGAACTTTGAAATCATGTGTTCCCGCTTGTGCGAACATTTAGAACACTTCGGGGAAAAATTGTACCAATCATCTTTGATGTATTTTTAGAGCTCATTTTGAAGCCGTCGGGGGTCAGAATCGAACTTGTTTTGTACTGATTTTTCTTTATCCAAAAAACACATTCATAAATGAGGAATCATATTTAACACCAATTTCAGATAGATTGGAGGTATGGAAGATAACATTTTTGAAGGGTAAAATTTTCAAACCCTCCAGGAACAGGATTAGAATCGGGATGGATTCGCGGAATTTTGTGGGATACTCAGCATTCCAAAAGGATCGATTTGCTACAGATTTCAGTCCGATGAGAGTTGCGGAAAGCACTTCTTCTTGGAGGTTGATTCTCTGAAATACTCCGTGGACAGGGTCGTAGTTAGGATTGAAAGGCGTTTGCATGATTTTCGTTAGGTACTCGGCCTCCTAAGAGAATCGGTTTGCCACAGGTTTCAGGCTGATGGGAGTTGAGCAAAACTTTTATTTTGGGAAGTCAAGTAACTGAAGTACTCCGTCAACAGGGTTAGGATCGGGAGGCGATCGCAAGGTTTCTGTGAGAGTGAGATACTCAGCCTTTCAAGAGAATTCATTTGCCTCAGGTTTCGGATCAACGGGAGTTGCGAATGTTACTTTTTCTTGGAGGTTACGTATCTCAAGTACACCGTGGACAGGGTTGGGATCGGATGGCGTTTGCGAAATTCTCGTCGGATACTAAGCCTTCTACACTAAGAAACTCCCGACATGGAAAATTGCTTCGATCGGCTTCATCTGGGGGACAAGATTGATTTCCATCAGAAAGTGTAGTATCTGCAGCAAAATTTGAAGATTCAACATCGAATTTCAGTGATCCCGCAACAAAATTTCTCTTCCGTCACACAGGCACCAAAAATTGGCGCGTGGGAAGCGAAAATTAGTGCTCAAGAACTAAAATTTAGTGTCGGCCGCTACAACCACTTAAACGTACCAAACAGAGGGCACCATTTGTTGTTAACGCCACCAGATGGATCCGACGCGCTCTCGGCTCGTTCTGCTTCTGAGACTCAATAACAGCTCTTTCGAACCAAGTTCTGAGTTCGATGAAGATGTTCGAATTCACCATCAACGTTAGAATGTTACCCAGCCAACCGAACCGCAAAATTCTGAAAGTGTTCTAATGGAATTCTTAGACTATAAATCTTGAAGAGTTCTGAAAGAGTTCTTATATGCGCCACCGAAATGAGTTCTCAAAGTGTTCTTGGGATGTTCGCATGGTGCTCGAAAAAGAGTTCTATTGAAATTCTTCAAATGTTCGCAAGATGCTCGAGAAGTGTTCTCTAGATAGTCTCGAGATGTTCGTGATACGGTCTTGAAGTGTTCCTATAAGGATAGTCCTGTGAATATTTCGATATTCGAGGGTCAAAAATGTGCCAGCCCTAAATCTAACTTTCGAAGGTACGAAATGTGTTTTTCGACTTTTTGAAACGGATAGAGTACGAATTAGCTCGCGCACGAGTATAAATATTTCCACTCATGAGCGCCATAAGTGTAATAGTCCGGCGGCCGAGTATGGTTCCGTAGCATTTTGGATGTGACCGGACAAAAGTTGATTATTCCCATGTATTTTAACCCGCTGAATCCGATTTTCGATGGTGGAAATTCGGAAAACTGGGCCAAAAATCGTTATTAACAAATTATTGTTAACAACTGTAAAATGCACTTTTTCGCTCCGAAAAAATTTTTGTAATATTTTTTGGCATATTTTAAACAAAAAAGGTCTCCACAAAAATTTCCTGAAAATGCACTGTTTTCCCGTGAAAAATTCGCAAAGTTTCAAAAAACACGATTTTTACAATTTTGTAACAATTGTTGCGCGGCCGTGAAGAGGAATTTTTTGATCTACCAAGGCGCAAATTACTCCTTGAAGCCTCTTCTTCTGATGGAAACCCCAAAATAGTCAGTATGCTACACCCCATGTGGGTAAGAACGGTGAGACCGACCCCCTACTTTTGGTGCATTCTCTCGCTATATAGATATACTTATCCATGCCTGAATTCACGTCTTGATCCCCTTTCGTGCACTTCGTGCGCTATCTTCGAACGCAGACAAACAATGTCTCGTATCTTGGCGTACGTGGACATGGGAGAATCTTGGAGAAGTCTTGGAAAATTCCGGAAAATTCACTGTGAAAACTTGTGTGAACTAGGTAAAATCAATTCTTACCGAACATGAACGCTGTGACCTTCTTGACTTGCAAAATTCAGGGCATTCTGAGAATATGCAAGATTTATCAATATTCTTGACGTTAGATTGTCATCATTCGGGTGGAATTAGTATTTGATTAGAATCCCGACCTCTTAAACCCAATACCGAGTCGTATGATGAGCAAAATAGAATCGACGCAACCGTACTCGTCTCTCCCAAGATCAAAATTATACCTTACACATGAATTGCGTAGTCGTTGTATCCGTTGCCACTGTTCGTCCGTGGCGTCGAGGTACACGACCGTGCAATAGTCTATATGCGGTTGAACCAGGGACTCAACTAGGCGAACTCGGAGAGGTCTGGTGATACATGCCCTAAAAAACCGCAATCCATATAGGGCTCTGTTGACTTTCTTAGTTACTTGGTCGATATGCGGTTTCCACGTCAATTCACTGTCAAGCGTAACACCAAGGCTCACGACCGTATCACTGAACGGAATGAACTTTCCTTCCTGTATCTCAAGTCCATTCTCTTCAGATCTTTAATATTCCTCTCAGAACTGAAGTAGATTGCCTTGGTCTTGCCACCCAGATTGGTTTTGAGCCAATCAGAACTACAAGATTTTGAAGTAACTTTTTGGGTGTGTTCTTATAAGTATGATTTCATCCACAGGAATGCCGATCTTGAGAAGCCTAGATTTCGAAGTTTGCTCAACAGCTTTGATGGTGATATTGTGTCAAAGGCTTTACTGAAGTCGAAAAGCAGGAGCAAGGTGATCTTTTTCTTGTCAATACCTACTCGGATGTCATCGGTCAACTTTAGTAAAGCTGTCTGGGTGCTTTAATGTTGTCTGAAACCAGTCTGGAAGCGATCTAATAATCTCTCAGACTTCGAAAACTCCGTGATTTGGTCGTGTGCGATTTTTTCCAAAACTTTGGCAAGGAAGCAAAGCAGCGCTATAGGACGGAAGTCCGAGACCGTTGATGAAGCGGTGGTCTTTTTTAATGCAATTAGCTGTGCCTGCTTCCAAGCCTCGGGAAATGCACTGTGAGCGAAAGAGGAGTTGGAAATATGCACAATAAGATCACCAATAGCCGGAAGAGCCTTCGCGATCACGCTTTGAGGTATTCCGTCCGCCCCACGGGCCTGTGAAGAAAAATGTTCAATAGCAAGGACTACATCATTGTAATTTGTGAGTTTGAACTTAAAACCCTCCTCTGAGGCCGAATTTATATCGTCCATTGCTTCATCTATATTTTCGTGGGGCGAAACCAAAACTCCCGCGAAGTGAGCGTTCAAGTCATCCGGTGTGGAACCATGAAGTTCCTCCTCTTTGCTCTTAGGCAGACGGCCGAGGTTGCGCATTTCCTCCCAGATGTTTTATGCTGATCAAGAGCGTCTCAAAGATGGTTTTGAAGGAAGGAGTTACGCTCTTGTTCCATGCGCAAGTCGACCTCTTCGCTAAGCCGAAAGTACTCACTTTGAAGCTCAGGACACTTTAGCTGGTTGCGTTGATTCCGCTCCCAGCACCTGCGCGTCGCATCTCGCTCATTCGTGAGTACCCTCAACTCAGGACCAATCCAAGGAGCATCATTTTTTCGCGGGTTGATAGCTTTTTCCGGCGCTAATCCATGTATAACAGTCTTCAAGTTCTCATTCAAGCAGTGAATTGCATCTTCCAAACTGATTTCAGCATTTTCAAGAGCTGTCCAGTCGCAGCGAAGCAGACGGTCATTCAGCATCTTCAGAGTGATGTTACGAAAATCCCTATAAGTGAAGGTATTTTTTGGCGGAGTAGGAGTAAAGACGTTGATGGTGACGTCTATGACCGAGTGCCTGCCGAAACTGGGCAAGAGTCTATTTTGAAAGTCAGTAATGATGTCATTGTCATCTACGTAAATATGATCAATCCATGTGTGCGATACATTTGGGGTGTGTTGGTGAGTCGGGCCATGTGGGATGCCCATGACAGTGTGATATCAATGCTTCGGCTTCGCCGCGGCATTATCATCACACAGTCACGGAAATCCAACTTCCCTGCCTAGTACAGTGATGTACTAATTCATCTAAAACAGCCTTGAAATATTTTGTTCCTCTCGCCAAAATCTATCAGTTATAGGTAACTCTTTCCCTCCGAATGGCCTTCCAAATCTGTCAGAGAGTCATCTTTGCGCCTTTTTGTCGGTGTTTGTGTGTGTGTGTGTTTGTGTTTGTGCATCTGATGTTTCATTCCGGACACGCCTTTTCTTCTACTAATCACCTTATCGACTATTGGCTTGCTACAAGTTGTCCAGAATCCAACAGTGGTTTGGCAACTTTCAGTTTCCAATCAAATTTGATCCATGGGCTTTTTAAAGCAATTGCTCAAATTTCGACTCTTAATACATGAATATCTTCTTCTAACACGTTCTCATCACAAATTTATCCGAGTCAACTAAATTTGTTTTTTTTCCTGCATGATCTATCGATTGGTTAATACCGAAATTTTATTGAATCTTCACAGATCTCAAATTTTCGAAAAAATCAAAATCCCCATCAATAATCTTATTTTGACCTTTTTCAAACCCACTGATCGGAATTTCGTGTTAACTAAACAAAAGATATCATCCAAAAAATCTCAGACTAGATGGCCCATATCGCTCTAAGAAGCTTCCTCTAAAGAATAACTCGAAAAATAGTGCAAAATTTCTTATAAATACTCAACTCTCACGGTGCTCTAGAAATGAGTTCAACCCAAAGGTGCTTGCCCTTCAGAATCTTTTTTTTACGCTTGAAATACATGATAAATGTGATATTTTCCCGCAACAACGAAAATCGTAACCGCTCCTGTTTTCGAAAGAAGTCCATTTTGAGATACTCCTATGAAAAAAATGAATTTTTCCGAGATGGAAATTCGTCTCAAGGAAATGGCGGTCGTAGAATTCCATCCACCCTCAATATCTTCACGTGAAAGACCTCATAGATCCATCAAGTACCACTCCTAAAATTGAATCCATCAGGAAATGCGTCATAAGGTGATTTTGGGGACAAAATGATTTAGTCCGCCATGATAATGGGAATTGGCCACACTCTACATCCGTAGATGTGATAGGAAGACCAAAACACTATAAATGGAATAGAAATTGATGATTTATGAATTAATACAAAACTGGCTTGCCCTATCATGAGGACTGGAGAAGCAAAATCATCAACGGAAGTTACCATATTTTTTAGTATTTTTGGACTGTGACTCAACTTCTACTCCATCCATTGACATTCTTCAGGGTACATTGTGAGTGGTTTCATTGAAACCTAACATCTTGAAAATGAATCTTGTTATTCTTTGCGGAAAACTTCACCAGTTTGGAAATTTTCGAAGTTGAGAGTCGTATTGGAGTTGTGAATCCTTGAACCTCTTTCATTAATACTCGATCTGGTTACTTGACGAATATCGAGAACGACGAGTTGATTCATTTTGGAATTGAGATTATTCTGCTGGAGAGAACTTGTGTAGATTCCTGGTACCTGCTATTTTGATCCAATTTTAATGCGAATGATGCAAGAATCAACATGTTGAATGTGGCTTTTGACTCAGAATATTTCCAAATTAGTTGGGTTTACCGGAAGGAATTACAGAATTCAATTCCAACAACTTCAAGAGATCATCCAGGGTGTATCCTCAAAAATGTCAGCACGCGTCGTAACAGCTGAGTCACAGTCCAGAAATGATCGTAAAAAATGATAACTTGCGTTGAATATTCCTTTCTCCCAATCCTTGTTCTAGGACAAGCTGTTTTTTTATGAGCATATCATCATTTTCCATCTTATTCACAGTATTTTGGTCTCTCTGTCACGTGCAGGGACGTAGAGTGTGGCCCATTTCCGTCATCCCAGCGGACTCACTTATTTTCCCTTCAAAATCACTCCATGACGCATTTTTTCCTATGAATTCATTTCAAGAAGTGGTATTTGATGGATCCAAGAGGGTTCTCATGTGAGAAGATAGAGGGTGGAAGAAATTCTTCGACCGCTGTTCCCCTGAGACAACAGTCCATCTCGTAAAAATTCATTCTTCCATAGAAGAATCTAAAAATGGACAACAGGAGCGGTTACGATTTTCGTTGTTGCGGGGAAATGTCACATTTATCATGTATTTTGAACGTAAAAAAAGAAATTCTGAAGGACAAGCACCTTTGGGCTGAAATTTTTTCTCGTATCTCCTTTTATGACTCATCTATCTCAATTTCAATGACACAAAGACTTGCTTATACGCCATTCTGAATCGATTGGTTCACTGAAAAAAGAGGTTCGTTGCGACAAAGGAGAGGATCCTTTGTGACAAAGGACCCTCTCCTTTGGCGCAACTAACCTCTTTTTAAACGCTTTTATTTAACTTCACTTCGGCCTAGCGCTTTGTAACTATAACTAGTGGTGCATGATTTTTGTCATGATTCGCGGGGTAAAACCCGATTCACGAACTTGGTAACAGGCCTGACCGCAGCGCCAGGCCTACTGGCCGTCTGGCGTGCGAACTATACCTCTGAATTCAACGCGGGCTTAGGTATACTTGGGTCGTGAGCTCGCTCCGATGAAGCACAGAAGTGCAAGGGGGCTTGAGAAGAATTTAATTTATTGAATATGATTGACAATGTGAAGCTCAAGAGCTGAGTAGATACTGGAAACCAGAAAAAGTGTACAAGATCAAATCGCTACTTATAGCTGGTCCTCGTCTGAGCGTACGTGCATGCCGGCACTACGGGTGGTGGGGCTTGCCCACAAGCCAGAGTTTGTGCCTCGGAAAATTACAAATGATTTATAACACAACGCTTTGACACGTGTCGATGCTGATTACTATCTGCGCGACTCTCGTGCGTATATCAATACTGGTAAGTTCCATAGCTCGTTCGCATTTGGATGCTGCGTTATTGTAGTGTGTGCGTGTCCATACTATAAGGTAGCTAGAAAATTCCAGAGTCCACCTCCACCCGAGCACTGCGTGACTCATCTCGTGCGTCGCGCTTGAAATTGCGTAAGCCGTTGAGGCCCACAGTTAGTGACGTCATTTGGTAGATTTCCTTCCTCCGTTCGTTTTTATACAGTTTATGCCTCTGAATTGCGTTCTCCCTCAATGTAATTCGTATAGTTCATGGTCCAAGTACATAACAGCTCCCCCCATCTGGGTTGAGGGGTTTTCCTAGAAATATCTCCTGGAAATTATCATGATTATTGTTTATTTTCGGAAAATGATAAAAAGTAACACATAGGTACGAAGATCATTTGTTCATCAGAATTTCATATAAAAGAGTATATGCACTTGTCACGCCGCTTGGAATTAGAAAGGAAGAAATGACCCTCCAGTATTAAAATGAGAATTTTATACGAATTTTTCTACAGGAGAAGAGAGAGAGAGCTCCCAGATTGTTGAGTTACGATCATGATTCAAAGAAAGCCGGATTGGGTAGAACAATTTCAAACCCTGATCCTTACCCACTCTACCTGATGTCGTGATCTTATATGTGTTGCTCTAAGAGCTCCACTTAATTCGTCTTATATCGATGTTACAGGGCTCAACCCTCTTCAGAGTTCAGTACCACGATTGCGAGCGGATTAGATTGCTGGACTAGAGTGCTTTTTCTACCAACCTTTCTCTCTACAGACAAATCCATGCTAACGACCGAGCAGCAGTGAGCATAATCTTCAAAACTGTCAAGGTGGGATAATTTCCCAAGGTGGGTAGTGAATCATGGGAGCCCAAGGGTACTCCCAGATACAAATTCAACTTCCTCTTCTTGGCATCCATATAATTCCCCGAGGTGGGTAGTGAATCATGGGGGCCCGAGGGTACTTTCAAATACAAATGCAACTTCCTCGCGCTGGCAGCCACATAATTCCCCGAGGTGGGTAGTGAATCATGGGAGCCCGAGGGTACTTCCAAATACAAATTCAACTTCCTCGCTTTGGCAGCCACATAATTCTCCGAGGTGGGTAGTGAATGATGGGAGCCCGAGGGTACTCCCAAATACAAATTCAACTTCCTCGCTTTGTAAAAATCTGATAACAGTTCCCCAATTCTAAGTTTTCCTCACGATGTGATTCCTTATCACTGTTCAGAAGCATACCCTCGAATTTAGAAGCAAGAGAAGTGCTATTTCATGTAGCTTCTTGAGAAGAATTTGCATGCAAGGGTTCGCGAGAGGATTTTTCGATGTTAGTGGGAGGGGAATCAGATAGAATAGGTTCCTAGATAGAGCATCTGCACATTTATTCGTCTTTCCTTCTTTACGTTTCACGGCAGACTGATAGTCCGGGGGTCTGATCTTCTAGCGAGCCGAGAGCGGAACCGATGCAATGTTTAACCATTAGACGAACTTACTGGGTGATTGCACGTACCGTTATCCCTGTTGTTAAAGCCCTTATTTTGACGATCAAGTTTGGCGGAATAACGGTCCATCTCGCTTCGATAGGGCCATGTATTTTGGTTGTTGAGAGGAAGAATGTTGCACTCGCGTCTGCTGTCAGAATGCTGATTAACATCGCGAGCTACATGACCGACCGAACCCACGACAATGATAACACTGATGAGAGCCCATATCCCTAACAGGAGTCACAATAGCGATAGGAACCGCGAGAACGGGTGGAGCCTCTGGATTTGAACGCTCGGAAATCTTATCGGGAGGCCTTTCCTCCCATCGGGAACCGGCCCCGGCCTCGATGATATGACAAAATGTGCACTTTAACCCGGTTCGTGATTGGGATTCCTGTTCAGCATGAAGATAGCGGCGTTGGTTGTTCCGTTTTTCGTAAGTGATAGCTAGGCCCATGGCGGCTCCGAGGGAAGATGGCTCTTTTGATGCCATGGAAGGCATCAATTCTTTATCAAGACCGAGACAGAAGTACTCTATAGCGGTGCGAGTGGTCCCTTCGATCATTTCAATGGCTACTGTAGGATTAAAATCCTCTTTAATTACATTTCCAGGAATCAAAACCGTTCCGGGATGATCGAAATATCTTTGAGTGTAATTTCGCGGGTCTATTGAACCACCGGAGGTTGATTGAGTATGATTATGGAGGGGCTTCATAAGGTCACCGGATAATTGTTGTGAGTTGCCAGAATTAAACTGAGCATGGGTTGACTGAGCATTTGATTGATCATTTAAAGGTACAGTTGTATTGGGCACTTGTTGTGAATTATTTAAGGATCCCGACGCGGTCTCGGTATCACTAGAGTTCGCCATGTCAACAAGCTGAGGTGTGTTCGAGTCTCTACGTCGCAATCTCATAATGTCTTGCTTCAATACCCAACCCCTAGGAGGACGTTCTTAGCGTTATTTTCAAATATAGCTTATTAGATTGAAATAATACGTTTAACAATATAAATTCTTATGATAACTTTCCCAAATAAAATATGCTCTAGGAAAGAAAAGTAAAATCAGGAATACTCATGTGTTAAACTACTGACTCGCCAAAACTCACTCTTATTAATCTGACTATTCAATTCACACTCTTCTGAAATTTTGCAATATGTAAGCTGTCTTATTTTGCACGCTGAGAAATGATTGTGGATTTCAATTACTCCCTCTAAATTAAAGGGTGTTCACAGGAACTACTCTATCTTATTTTGTAAAATATATCGATATCCATGTATCAAATTGAATTCTACAGAGATTAAACTACCTTATTTTGTGACTTAGATTAACTTTCCCAGATCAATCGAGTTCTACAGGGACTAAGCTAACTTATTATTTTTTTTTTCTCTTATATTACTTCTCCCCGGATCAAGTGAGTTCCACAGGGACTAAACTACCTTATTTTGTAACTTATATTAACTTCCCCGGATCAAGTGAGTTCCACAGGGACTAAACTACCTTATCTTGTAACTTATATAAACTCTGCCAGATCAAGTGAGTCTCACAGGGACTAAACTACCTTATTCTGTAACTCATATTAACTCAGTCGAAGGTATAATAATAATCCCGGATCCGTATGGCTTCACAGGACTTTTCAATATAACCTATTTTTTTGTCAGCGCCTATTCCTTGGATTGGAATCCAATGAGAGCTCCTAGTCAAGATCACGTAAGATATTCGAATGTTCTATATATGTCTGTCCTCTAGAAATCTCAACCTATAAATACGGTTTCTTATTTTACCCCAATTATCAATGAAAGGAGAAGATAATCCTATAATATGTCCCGAAATACATATGCACAGAACTGCAGAACACAACACGATAGTCAAATACTTGCCAATCAAGCATACTGTTTCTCGAATATTCTCAACTGTCCCTATCAGCTATTTTCACGCTATTCACAAATTTCCACGTTGCTAGTCCGTGAATTTCCCGAGTCAACTCAGCAGGGGCAGACCAGCGTCCTCACATGACACCTCTCAATTTCCGACACGACTTCTACATTTCGTAAGAACTTCAAGCTCATGTCCGATATGTCAGACACCCTTCCAAAAGATAGACATTCGTCTGAATCACTCTTAGCTTAGGGTACTTAGCTTGAGGTGTGCAATGGTAAAGGGCGATGAGGAGTTACTGCTCCTCCGTCTCTGGCTGCCGCCGCTGCGAAGCCTGGGTTGAATCTGGTTCGGGTGACTCAGGTGACTCGGCTGACTCGGCTGACTCGGTTGACTGTGATTACGCTGATTGTGGAGTTTCTGCTGGCGTTGGTTTGTAGCGCGATGCTCCTTGAAGGGCAAAACGTCTTGCTTCCGCCAATCCAAGTTGAGATTTCAACTCCTTCCTGCGCCTATCCACCTTGTATAGTTCTTTGTAAATGAGTTCGTCGGTTGACTTTCTTGATTTATCTGGTTTTGGCTCTGTTCTTGACATATTTCTCAAAAACCACTTCGGAAAAAAGATTTGAATCCCCCCGCGTCGCCGAAAAATCTGTCATGATTTCGCGGGGTAAACCCCGATTCACGAACTCGGTAAGAGGCCTGACCGCAGCGCCAGGCCAACTGGCCGTCTAGCGTGCGAACTATGCCTTTGAATTTAACGCGGGCTTAGGTATACTTGGGTCGTGAGCTCGCTCCGATGAAGCACAAAAGTGCAAGAGGGCTTGAGAAGAATTTAATTCATTGAATATGATTGACAATGTGAAGCTCAAGAGCTGAATAGATACTGGAAACCAGAAAAAGTGTACAAGATCAAATTGCTACAAGTAGAAGTGCAGTCTAGGAGCAACAATCCAGAAGTAAGAATAAAAAGTGCCGCTGGCTGTCGTGGCACCCGAATTCATAGCTGGTCTCCATCTGAGCGTACGTGCATGCCAGCACTACGGGTGGTGGGGCTTGCCCACAAGCCAGAGTCTGTGCCTCGGAAAATTACAAATGATTTATAACACAACGCTTTGACACGTGTCGATGCTGATTACTATCTGCGCGACTCTCGTGCGTACATCAATACTGGGAAGTTCCATAGCTCGTTCGCATTTGTATGCTGCGTCATTGTAGTGCGTGCGTGTCCATACTATAAGGTAGCTAGAAATTTCCAGAGTCCACTTCCACCCGAGCTTGCGTAACTCATCTCGTGCGTCGCGCTTGAAATTGCGTAAGCCGTTTAGGCTCACAGTTAATGACGTCATTTGGTAGATTTCCTTCCTACGTTCGTTTTTATACAGTTTATGCCTCTGAATTGCGTTCTCCCTCAAGGTGATTCGTATAGTTCATGGTCCAAGTACATAACATTTTTAAGCATCCAGCCCACCGCCAACAGCCAATCATGATCATAAGTGTCATTTCAAATCAGCCAATCACAGTCATGAATTTCTAGCTGTGCTACGTCGGAAGCGCGATTTTCGACTCGTCCTCGCTACGCGAGGACTCGTCTAAAGTCGCGCTTCCGACGTAGCACAGCTAAAAAATGTTGTTTGCGACTCGTGCTGCGCACTCGTCACATAATATACTACTATAAGTTTTGGGGAAATCTCAGGAATCCCCTCGGTCTTGTCAGCGCAGTCGCGAGTGACTCTACCGGCACAATCGCCAGATCTTTTAGGTTATACTTACGTTGAGTTGCGTCAGTGTCTGATGACTCTGATCTACTGGAGCTCATTAATAGATGCTTTCATTACACTTCACTTAGCTCACATAGTTTTCTCCGGACTTAGCTCGTCTATTGTTCCACAAATTTTCATACCCGATCACATATTTGTGAACACGTGTTCGTGCAGGCTCGGTGCTCGGCAGCGTTGATGCTAGTTTTATTTTTGTTTGGCACTTTCACCGGAAATTACTATAT
This sequence comes from Eretmocerus hayati, assembly GCA_029851415.1. Taxonomy (NCBI): domain Eukaryota; kingdom Metazoa; phylum Arthropoda; class Insecta; order Hymenoptera; family Aphelinidae; genus Eretmocerus; species Eretmocerus hayati. The sequence goes on from CM056742.1 coordinate 113,646,870, forward strand.
TGATCGGTCTGGTGCCAAAGCCCCGAGCAGACGGATCCAAAACACACGTGGCTCTCGTCGTCTTTGAGTTTGCGGTCGAAGTGTGAGGTTAGGTCGCAGTGTTTTGATTGACACGGCCCCGCGTTGAGCGCATGTTGAGCGATAATCATATAGAATATAAAATATAACAGCACCGCGGTTATGTCTCATCGCGACATCATCTTTCGCGTCTTTAAAAAGTACTCACGATTTTAGATCGTTTCGATTAAGTGTAGCATTTTCGTAGAATCAGCTACAATGCGATGCTGGAGAAATCGCGAGTGCAGTTTTATGATAAATAGTGTTATTGTCGAGATTCTTTCAATCTCTTATTCAAGAGCTGAATTAGCAGGTTTCGAGCTCGCCAATTTGAGAGCGGCTGCTGTGTTCCTTAAATATTAGATACTGTGCTGTGGGTGAGTATAAATGAATTTCTAGTCTAAAATCTGTTCATAGCTATTGCTACTTACAAAGAGATGCATGCAACTATTCACCTCTGAATTTATCCCTTCTGACATATTTGATATTATAATATAGGACATAAAAAATTTGGGAAAATATCGGATTGGATACATAAGTTCTCGGACAGAGAAATTCCTCAATATATAGCAGGAATCAGACTTCAAGTTCCGAACCTCTTGTACTTTGTATTCAAAACTAGCTGCTCAATTGTACCATTCCATTGCCTTTGTTTTGATCCACTGGATGCGTAAACTCATCAGAACTTTGCCAAATCCCAGATTAAGAGATTGGATTATAATGGAGGTTTCGACTTGTACAAAAGCACCATTAGTGACCTCCAGAAAAATAATCAAATTGATGCGTGTTCTCTGAGTTTTTTAGAAATGATGTATTTAACAACTGGATCTCAACCCTGTGGACGACTCATTGATAATTTTCCACAGATTGAGTTGTCAATAAAACATGGATACCTGTGATGGCTACCGATTGAAACTGTGTGGAAAAAAAAGAAATGCTTGTCGAAGAAGAGGCTCAGAACTAAAATTGACACAAACTGGCGATGGCAACTCTCCAGAATTCCTCAGAACTAAGAGTGTAATTGGTGACTTGAAACGACTAGAATCTTCATTCATGCAGCTTTCAGTCATTATGAAACTCAAAGTTAGGCCCCTTCAGTAAGATGACCATGGATTGTTGGAAGATCAGCAGATTGGATTCATTCTTAAGCATTACTAAGCACTTGGTAAATACTGCTGTTCTATATTTTTTTTGATTTGCAATTTCTTGCTGTGATGTACTGTCTCTGAATCGAGAACTGAAGATCATCATCCTGTCTTTCAAATACTGAAGTATCGTGCACTTCTTACAGCTTGTTTGCCAAAGTGACTGCAGATTTGATGTGTTACTGGTGAGTATAAACATAAATATCCGATCAATATGTGTCACAAAAGCCAGAGAGCTCTGACAGATCTGGTTAGCTAAGACTTTGTTCCTGAAAAAATATGGCTCACATGATCTTGAATAACTTGTCCTTTCTATTTCTAGTTGGCATGAAATGAGGATATGCAATTTACAGTCTTTGAATAATTATATCTTGAAGAGAACAAATCAAGATGATCTGCATTCTAGTAAACATAGCCAAATCATCAAATTTCTCTAATTCATGTCGAACGAAAGACCTGGATATGATGGGTAGAGGTGGAGGATATGGTCAGCAAGGTTCCATTCCACAATAGCATTCTGGACTCACGGTTCAATTTCATAAATCCAGTCTATTGATAGACCTCACATTAATTAGGAAGCAAGTTGAGCTTTGTACACCTTCATAACTCTAATGTATCAATCCAAGGTGTGTGATAATTTTTTGAGAGATTGATAGCTTCTGCATTCCATTTCGTGTTGTATCAATTTGTACTCGATTCTAGTAGATTACTGCGAAGTAGCAAAGTTTGTTTTGACTTGATATCATGCTCTGTATTCTTTGTCAGTTGAAATATGAAAAAGTGTATATTCTTCAACTGGCTGAAGAGTAACATAGAACAAAGTCCAATGGTTTTTTCCTTGTCTCTCAAAAGTGATCATTTAATGTAGCTGATCCTAAAAGCAGTGTAAAGAGCCCTCAAAATCAACTTTCAAAGAAGATATCTCATACAGCATCTGAATATATTGTATGATGTTTATATTCCAATCTATTGTCATATTTCATCTTCTTATTGTAGAAAAGGTACACTTTTTCACAATTTATAATCCCTTCGTATCTTTCTGTCAGGAACGAGAAGCATGACTCATATTTTGGAATACCGATCAGGTAAACTGCACTAGACAAGTAGACGAGTAGTTCCCTTAAAATGTTCTCCATGTTGGAAATTTGGAAATCTTTACAAGATATATTTCAAGCAGCTGAACCAAAAGCCTTCATAGTTGATTATCTTGCAAGTCACTAATTGTAATATTAATTTGTCGAATAAATCCATCATTTTGTTGATATTTGTCTGTTCGACTGGAGCTGTATCGTTCATTCAAACTATTCATCTTATTCAAATCATACCTAGACGTGAATTTTTAGAGGTACATTATTCAATGCTAATAAAACTACAATACAAAGTTGAGAGAATTTTTGTAGCTCTCAACTGGATTCAATTCGCAAACTCCCAAATGACCACGCCGAAACTATTTTTAATGAATTGATTACGATGTATTTTCATTGAATCATTGCTCAGTGCATACAAGCACACGAAACTACGAATATCCAATATACTTGAACTGGTATAAATAGTTTTCTCACTTGAGAATACGATTCCATTGCCGGAAAATTACTTAATCGATGATGAAGAATAGTTGCTTTCCACTTGGATTTGAGACGGATTGTCATGATCTGACGTTAATTCTGGACAATCTCGGCCTTGCGAACTGTTGTGAATTATACCATGAAAGCTATGGTGTGAATATTCCATGTTGTAAATTTTCCAGTTCATAGATGCTGGAAAATTATTTCGGCATGGTTATTTTCCGTTTGTGAAAATTTCTGATGGAATGTGGGAGAACCATTCGATTAAAAATTTCGGATTATCGCATAGTCCATTAGGCCAAGAATTGAGGTCTATGTTTCCAATAAATGCCATTTCCAGGAGAATCTATCACTTCCATGAGCTGTGAGTCTAAATTATACGGTTGAATCTTATACAAGGGTCTTTATATATGGTATAAATAGTGATATAAGCTCCTAAAACCTGAATTGGCTCAATTTTTCTTAACTTTTAGACTTTTAAATGTCGTATCGGCCTTGAGACGTTAAATTGTGCAACTGAAACATTTCAAAAATATAATAGCTCTGTCAGGAATTGAAGTCAAAAAATAATTGAAAAGCCCGTTGCGTATCCAGTGATACCCCTGCGAATTCGCATGGCGAGTTGCCTATTCGCTGTCAAACCCTCAATGACTCGGCGCCCGGTAGATAGTTCAGGAGTTTGGCGTGGGGGCGCTCACCCCCCGCAGCTATTCGAATGTTATTGTTTTGTTTTCATTTTTAATAGCAATAATAACCTTAAGCTAGAGTACTGCGTGGGTGTAATTTCGCTATAATCCTTGTTGAATAACTAATCCACGGCTCTTGCAGTTATCAGATACGTGATTGAATTTATCAACTTTCAGTTCCTCAATATCACTGCGAGTCCGCGACGACCGTCGCGTCGTCCCCGAGGATCTTGCACGATCTTGTCACCGGCGTTTCAATGAAGCGCGCTATCCAACCCTTTCGCGTAACCTACGGTGTGATGACGATTTGATAGGTGAACGCAACTTACTAAACTTAGCCAATAATAGCATATGCTGTTTGCACGTCAAGTTCTATAAAAAAAATTTTGAGGCTACTCTGATCAAGTGTGGCTCATGAAATATTCTTGCCGGGCATCGGTAACAATATACCCAGACTCTAAAGTTGTCAAAACTCCAAGTATCTATATATAAATGTAGATAAGTACGTATGTACGCAATCACAATATCTCAAACATGTACAATATCACGAATTTTATAGACGCAGTCAAGTATTGAGAACCCTTTAAAGCTTCTCTGATATTCTTTGTGGAATACTCTTTTCATCACAATCCAATGAATTTCGATTATTTGCGTGATGCAACAACATTTCCACTTCCAAGTGACAATCGCGAGGTCGCGAAACACAAGTAACGCGAGATACAGTGATTTTTTGTACGCACGAACAAGTAGTATTCTCGTACCAGAACCGTCGATTCGATGTTCGCTGAGAAAAAATGTATGAAGAACCATCATTGCAATTTGCGATAAAAGTCATAGAAAATTTGACGTACCTGCTGATAACAGCCGATTATGAATACTTATTCCATCTCATCATAAAGTTTAATGTCTTGCAAAAAGTTTTATTAATATTTTTATTTCGAGTTGTACTTTCGAGAATTCGCGCTATAACTCAGAGATAACCATTATTGTTCTTCTGTTCTTTTCCAACCAGCAGTCAATTCGTAGTGAATTTGGGAATTCACGACGTGTGACAACAGGAAGCTTCATTGTGGAGGGATAGTTTGTGACTTACGTTAAGGCAATTAAACATCTTTCAAGGTAAGTGCGCTAGTTGATTGATTCCTCAGTTTAAAGCTAGCCAAACCGAGGAAAATCGATTATCATCAATAATTTCACTGTGTTGACATCATTTTCAATTCCGGTGGATTTTGCCAATCAACATTCTCATGTCCAGGTTTCGATGTTAGAAATTATCTGAATGGAGTTTCGAATGAGACGCAGTACTTTTTGAAAATGTTGATCTCGAGCCTATAGGATTTGGATCCGACCACTTTTGTTGGCCTGTTATTTGGCCCAATCTTACAAATTTGATTTATAATGCGCACACCTCACAATTAAACGCAGATAATGAATATAAAGTTGTTCATTCTAAGTTAACTACTTCCTGGAAAGTTCGACATCCAAATTACAAAAATTTATTCAGACGTTGCAAATTAGTAGCTTGAGCCAGTTTTCAGAACGTTCACAAGCGTATACGATTGATTCATTCTTATGAATTTTCAGGATATTGTAGTAAACCTTCAATTCCAGCCTTCACCTTTCAAACTTCCCAATAACTATACCTTGATACCCAAAAATACTGTTACCTAAGCTATGATCAAGTCAATGTTAGTTCGCGTCGATTTTCCTGTTGAAAGAAAATGATGAAAATCCATCATAAATCTACTTTGAATCTGCGGAGAGCAGTTTCTATATCGCTCATATTTGATTTTGAACGAGCAGCCCGATATTTCGGTCAACATAAAACGACCGCATATCTGGTTATTATATTAAACTCACTTAAATGTCGTATCGTCGGCAATGTTTAAATACATATTTCATTAATATTTCCGATCAAAATTGTCCTGATCTCTGGGCAATTCATTCATCTCCTCCTTGTTCTCTCAGCGACGGCTGAGAGATCTCCATTCGATTACTCTTGACCGTTCTAGTTTAAGTTACTTGTTAAAATTCTTGATTGATTTTGAATCTATGAAATGGCTTCTTGATATGAAATAGATAATTATGTGGCCCTGTTTTCAAACAGTGAATTTGATTCCATGTTCGTTTGTACAAATAATTCCAGATATACTACAGAATTCTCTTTTCAAATCAAGCTAACATATATTATTTTACGCAATTGATGCATACCTCACGGAAATCCGAGTATTCCATCTATTTGCCGTAAGACTTTTGGATCCGCACAAGCCCTTAAATCTGATTCGTTCAATATTCCTCAAGCAAGAACTCCAGAATAGTTAAAAGTTTTATTATAGAAGCGATAAGTTGTAGCAATTTTGAAGTGGGATCAGGCCGATTTTCTGACTGCTTTTCTCGACACCAGAATTAGTCTTCACTCGAACAATATATGTTTGCTCTGAATCAATTCGAAAAAATAGGCGCAAAATTTGTCTTCTACATTTTGAGACGAAGACAATTCCGTAAAAATCAAAATAAGAGCTGCTTTTTTTAATGTGAGCAATACCCCGATTTCAAATGTTTCGTCGATGGGAATAAACGTAGATGAATTTCAGCAGCAGTCAAGTTTCATTAGTTTGGTACGGCAAAAACACCTGTGTAGAGATTTTGGATTTATGATTCTTATAGACTTTTTTACTTCATTGAACTAATACAGTTTGACTGCCTAATCCAATCTTAAAACGATTCGACTCGTTCTGGAGCTATGAATCGAGCCTGAAAGTGAATTGGACTACGTTTGAACACCCTAAAATGCACTAGAATCACGACGAACAAGTCTTCGCGGACTCAAATGGCTAAACTTTTTTTATGTATTATTCCATGCAAAGAAGTCAAAATAATACTTTTGCTCTCGTTAGAAAAAATTAGCAGCCCCAATTCTGATTTTAATGAGATCTACTTTGTTTTGACTCGTAAAAAAACACCACACTCACGGGCCCTATTTGTTTAAAATTTCGTCAAATGGTCCCACGTTTTCGCCCACCGCGGTGCACCGTGAGAAAGCTCTGTTCAAAACGACCCATCAGTTTGAAATTTGTTTGTTTTGGATTGATTGCGGCACACGAAACGGCGTATCTTCTCTGTAAAATACAAAAACTGCACTCTGTGAGTGTTATGTATAATTTAATAATACCTTTTGATTCATTTCAAGTTACTCTAAATCACCCAATTTTCATTCTGAAACAATATTAAAATTGTGCTCTGAGACTTTGTAATAATAGCCAATGTGTACTTCACTCAGTTATTCATTCTCTGTTTTGGACTGAAAGTGCTCTGAAAAGTTCTGGAATTTTAAGAAATTCCACCTTGAGTCAAATATGAACCCTCTGAATTACCCCATTTCTACGAAAAAATGTAGTAACGAGAGTAACTGCAATACGAGCAATACGAGGCCCTCGTTCCACCACATTGGTATATTTTTATTTGGCCGAAAAAGCTGCGAAATTATCGACTCTGGTATTTTATTATTGTTTGAGTCCGAGAAAGTGGAGTATGCAAGGTTTAATAGTTTTAATATGCTCTTGGTACACTTCGAGGAGGTAGCGCTGAGGTTATCAATTCACAAAATCAGCAAGTGAATTAAGAACGTTGTTTCCACAAGATATTCCTTGCTATTCACGACGAAGCTTGACTTGCAAAGGCAAAGGGCTCAAAATCGGCTTTCACGCTCAAAAGTACGGATGGATCCAATGTTCTGTCGATGCGACATTTCGACTCTACAATTATTCAGCACACTGTAATTACTCTTTCCTCCGCAGTCGTAACTATCATAACGATTATAAGAGTCAATAGTGGACCATTCTGTGTCCCATGATTAACATCCAACAACCAAATTCGCGCGTGATGATAAGATGTCAATCATCTCACTCGTGAGTATTTGAAGTACATCGATGCTTAGAGAGGCACCACTGTACGGCCAAAACTGATATTATTTGGAGATCATTACGCTCCAGGTCACAGTTTTTATTATCACGCACGTGAATCAATACAACATTTTTCACACTACTTTCGAAAGTAAAACATATAATGTTGTTTCATGGCAATTTCAGTGCAGAATCCATGAAAACGTGCTCAGTTCCAATTTCAGACACCAAGGAGCTCTTTCGATCTAAGAGAAAGCAGCGAAGATGAGAAACACCAAATTCATAGAACTTCATAGACTGTTTTCTCAGATATTTTGGCTTGCTGAAACTTTACCCTGGTGGTATTATGAAGCGTGGATGCCTTAATTTTAATTCTTGAGTAATCGATGACGAGTCTGTGGAAACGCATAGATAAGGGTGAGTAAGCCATAAAGGAGACATAAAGTGTGATGACTTTTGTGTCTGAAAATTTGAGAAATTCGGTGTTTTTCACGTCTGCTGGGTTTCTCCCAAATCAAAGAGAATTCCTTTGTTCAAGATACAAACTGAACACGTTTTCGATTTCTAAATACACAAATACAACATGGACAAATATTCGGTACCGCCGCTTAGTTTTTGCTCTACGTGGCTTCTCTTTCGAAAATAACGTCAAAATAACACTTCTAATTTACTTCCAAACTTCAGAGCTCTTGACCAGTTCCACGTGAAATGAATGGTCGATAAAACATGATGTTCCGGATCGTATCCGCATGATTTTCTACTGATTCTATACCTCAAAATATGAAGAATAGCCGATCGCTAGGACTCCAAAAAAATTTCTTAACCAGCTGGTAGGCGAATTGATTCAATTTTTGTTTTTCTTTCGGTCCAAAAGGTACTGACTTCTTCTCATTAAAACAGCTCTAGTTCAAAAACCGAGGGAGATATCAACACGCGGTTGAATGCATTTTAAAGCTGAGACAAAAATCTATCGCAATAGGCTTCGATATATTTCTTTGGAGGTAGTTGGGCTTACACATGGGGGATTCCGTGAAAATCACTATTAAGTTTTTTTTCCCAAAAACAAAATGAAAAATAATTTTTTGAACACTTACTTCCACGTAAAATTTGATGCTCTTTCCGAAATAATATGTTTTGAAGAATGTTTTGAGGCCCGACCTGAGTTTTTAGCAATTTTCTGCGATTCAATTTTTCAACCAATCCGAGCGCGTCAGTTTTCTGCGCATGCACGTTATTTCACGGGATTGAGATCCTGCGCAATCGATAGCCCGTAAAATTTCCTTCAAAATGACTACTGATAAAGTTTATCTTGAAGCTGTAGAACCAGACATGTGGGCTCAGGAAGAGAACAAAAGTATTGAGTGCCGGATCCACCGTTCCGAAATTCTCGAGTGAAAAGCCGACACTCCTCCAGCCTTCGTGTTCCCTTGAAAACGTTATACCTACGGTCTACGTGCATCAAAATAACTGTATCAGGGGTTATTTTAAAGAAAATTCCACGGGCTATCGATTGCGCAAGGTTTCAATCCCGTAAAATTACGCGCATGCGCAAATAACTGACGCGCTCTGAATGTTCAAAAAATCGAATCGCAGAAAATTGCTTGAAACTCACGTGGGACGTGAAAACACTTTCCAAAACATATTTTTTTGGAAAGAGCATCAAATTTCACGTCAGAAAAAATTTTTCCAAAATTTTTTTTTATTATATTTGAGAAAGGAATTAATTAGTGATTTTCACGGAATTCCCCATGTTCCAGATTACTTCCAAAAACATATTTCGAAGCACATTCTGATAGGTTTTTGTATGAGCTTTTGAATGCGTTCAATCGCGTGTTGATATTCTCTTTCATTCTTTAATTAGAGCTGTTTTAGCGAGAAAAAGTCATCACTATTTTGACCGAAAGAAAAAACAAAAACTGAATCAATTTGCTTACCGAAAATCAAGTTGCGTAGAAAAATTTTTTGGAATCCTAGCGACCATTTATTTTTCATATTTTGAGGTATAGAATCATCGAAAAATCATGCGCAGACGATCCGGAACATCATGTTTTATCTACCATTTATTTCACATAGAACTGCTCACTGCTAGACCCTACAATCTCTTCTTATGAATTTCAAAGCAGTTTTTCTTCATCTACGTCAATGATGGTTGAAAATGTGACCCCAGGCATAAAGATTTGGAAATAATTCATTGTTGGACCGGCTCACTATACTTCTGTGTCATGCATCCCTGATCTGTGGAATTCAACATTCGATCAGCATACAATATAATGAAGTTATTGTGATCAGATAACTCTAGTTAAAGTTACAGTGACCGAATTAAGAGTGCTCCCCAGCTTTTTTGAAATGCCGGTGGCGCCATCTCGCGGTCAAACTGGTTAATTTGAAATAATTAATCAACCGATTAATTTTGAGTGGTTAGCGATGCAGACCTAGGTGAGGGAAATTCAACAGCAAATTCAAATAGAAGTTCCATTGAGATTGGTGCAAAATTGAGCGAATATAGTTGCAGCAAAAGTTTCACTAGTTTTGAAAATCGTCAGAAATTTTTGCTGTAACTATATTCGCTCAATTTTGCACCAATCTCAACGGAACTTTTTCCAGGACATATTTTCATAGAATTACGACATCAATTTGAAACGCAAACAAAATTTGGAGAAAAGTTTCCTACACACTCGTTCCCATGTGATTGGTTAATGCCGTTTCGAGTATCGCTACGGTTATGAACCCTGGTACTTGTTTCTTTCATACGATTGAGTAGTAATAAGACTGATTTCGAAGGTCAAAGTGCTTTGAGCTAATGAATTGATTCTGTACTGTGGTCTGTATAAGATTTGTGATCATGAATCGCGAAATCTCCTACTTGAGACCAGTTTGAGATGTTGATTTGAGTTGTGAATTTATTTCAAGATTGTTCGTTGCAGTAAAAATAACACTCACAAGTTTGCATGACCATTCATCTCTTCGACTTTGAGAATTTTCTTGCAAGCCATGACAGTTATTGAGGCCATTCCACTCGGGGTGCACTACACTATACTAGGGGGATTATTCCCAAAAGCACTCTCATAGAGTATAGGCCTCGAAGTGATTCCCCTACGAATCGGCGCAACAGTGATCATTTCAGCCCTTGAGCAATAAGCTATTCTGGACGGGCAGGAAGAATAGTCGAGCATTCATCAACTTCTTCAGCCGTTGTGCCATCGATACTCGTCGAAACTTCTCATAGCCTTGCAAAAAATCTCAATAAACATTTTGAGGTGGTTATTGTCATAATCTGCGCGCAATTCCTTAGCCCACTTGTATAATATGCCGTGTACATCTGTAATTGAAAATTGTCGTCTAAAATGGGGCGAAGAAGCGCACGAGCCGAAGGTTTGGACAAGCACCATATTGTACAGCTATCGTATTTACCACTCTTCGAATTCATTATGGTCAATTTTGACTCGAAGAGACTCAGATTTGTTCCACTCAGAGCATCGAATCGCAAGAATCTGACTCCAAACTAGTAAGATTTGATTCTTAGCGAGCAAAATTCACTCGAACGAGCTCAACGAGCGAGATGTGGAATGTTATTCATTTTTCTGTATACAATGTTGACGGTAATTTTTCAAGTTTAAGTTTTCTGAGGACTTTAAGATTGGATCTTCCTAATTCTGTAGAAGAGGGAGAAGTTTTATCAGAAAAATTTGGAGATTCCTTGATAATGCCACGTGAGCACACATTTTTGCCTGGTAGAGCCTATACTAGAAAATTTGCCCGTTAATCTCTTCCAGTCCGTACGGTCAGTGACTTTCATGGTGACTTTAGGGGCCGTCCATAAACTACGTAGACCGACTTTAATTATTTTTGACCCCTCCCCTCCCCCCCGTAGCCAATCGTAGCTTTTTGGCCAATCTAACCCCCCTCCCCCAAAAAACTACGTAGCTTTTCTAAAAATAATAAAAGTTCTATTCCATCGAAAAGAACCAAAGATCCTGGAAACTATTTCATTTTTCAAAATATCTTGAGTTGGAGTAGCACGACTGCTTTAAAATATCCTATGTGATTATAATTTAGATCATTTACCTTCTCCCTGATTACGGGCATGATTTGTCTTGTCAGCCGTATTAGAAGGTTTATCTGCCTTATGGAGGGACATTCGGAGTCAGAAGATTTTAGGGAATAAATTTGGAAAACATAGGTAATACTCGATAAAAGGATGTACAAGTGAGCCAAGCTCAAGTATGAAAATGATTCACCAGTTCGGAACTTCCAACCATACTTACACACGAGTACTCAGCAAATGTGAACAATGCCGTGAACGAATGAACATCTGACGTACATGCTTTACATGTACAACCATTGGCTGCGTGGCTTCATAGATTATTATTACATCCAATCGAAATTTATCTGACCGATAAGAATATTGAGATCATGTACCGAGAGCCATTTTCACGCACGCAATCTGAAAATATGAAGCTACGTAGAAAAGCCGATGACCCCCCCCCTCCCCCCGTAGCCGAACGTAGTTTTTTTTAATTAAATTTTTGACCCCCCTCTCCTCTTGGCCACCTACGTAGTTTATGGACGGCCCCTTATTGCTCGAAACAAATTTGCATCGATCATTTCCATTTGAAATTTCATGAGAATTACAATGAAAATATCTTCCAAACTGTGGATGACACGTGCGTGATGATACCGATTTCTCGAAAAAAAATGAATGATACCATGCAGATAGTAACTTCCAACTTCGATATATTTCGATCATTTTTGTTCGTGAATCCTACGTGAAACGGGTCATGACGAGAAATCAACGTGCCCGTAGAGATATACAGGACGAAATGGGCAACGTTTGAAGTATAAGCCTCGTAATGTAGGAATTTGTATTGCCATTGCACTTAACGGCATTCTTCAACATATCTACAGGAGTTTCCTCCTGCTTTACTCACAAAATGAGGAAAGTGCTCGCGTGAATCCCTAACGAAAGCCAAAGCTTGATAACTGTTGATAAGTAAGCCTCGGTCCGCTATATCATCATTACTTTATTGACCCGAATAGATTATTTGCTAAGGACTATTTCCTTGAGCAATTAATCTCGTTTAACTAGAGTAGATGAAATATCGTAATGATTTTCGATAACTGCGCCTGAATTAGTGATCCCAATCAAAAAGCGTTATAATAACTGAGAAAGCTATCCTTCAATTGAAGTGCATCCTTTGTGTAAAATTGTACTCACATCATGAGCCTAAAAGTTTTGAGAACAAACTATGGGTCACTTTGCTTGATCTCTCAAACCCACATGTTTACAAATCAAGTATCAAGAGGCCATTCAATTACTCATACTTCAATTCAACCCTATACTTCTCACTCCCTCGTCTCCTCACCTATGTTCCCTTTTTCCATCCCAGAGCCCGTCTCCATGGTCCGAGAGATTTCCTGTCCCCCAATGAAGGATGAATCGTCCATATTTGAAGAAGTGGGAGGACAAACTCCCTTGGCTTAGTCGAGATCCCCAGAATCCAGACAATGCTTACTGTTGTCTATGTGAATGGTCTTCCGCCCCACCACTACGATTTTCGACATTGTCCAGACATGGATCAAAATGTCAAGAACACTTGGACAACGTAAGAAGACTCAACGAAGACGTTATTCAACAGTCGACGTCAATTCATCTCGTGGAGCACGGACATTCTGTAAATTATGAACGTAATCTCACTCGCCAATCAACACCAGCTCATGTCTCTGAACAAGAAGATGATGCTCGCAATGGAGAAGATCTTACTCGTCAGTCACCATCAGCTCATGTCTCTGAACAAGAAGATAACGTTCGCAATGAAGAAAATCTTACTCGTCAATCACCATCAGCTCATGTCTCTGAACAAGAAGATAACGTTCGCAATGGAAGAAATCTTACTCGTCAGTCACCACCAGCTCATGTCTCTCAGCAAGAAGATAACGTTCGCAATGGAGAAAATCTCACTCGTCAGTCACCATCAGCTTATGTCTCTCAGCAAGAAGATAACGTTCGCAATGAAGAAAATCTTACTCGTCAGTCACCATCAGCTCATCTCTCTGAACAAGGTGGCGATGTCCATAATGAAGAACATGTCACTTGCCAATCTTCATCAGCTAATCTCACCGAACAAGTAGACAGCATCGTTCTAGATTTCAATCAAAGTAATCAGTTTGATGATCAAGTTCCTGAAAATGTTCTTGCAAATCCCACTAACATTGATGAGGACTCCGGTACAAGAGGAATTAATCAGACTTGTGGAAGTACAGAGGCTGTTGATAGATCTGGAGATAATGGCTCTACATCGGTTTCGATTCCAAACTCTTCAAACGAAGAGAGTCATGATGCCGAGCTAGTTTCGAGGCTGAATTCTCATCTTAATCATTTTCGCACTCGCATAAGAGAAGCGTGGAAAGGGGAGTTCGGATGGATGAGAGTATCAGATGACGGGAAAATCAGTTGCGTCTATTGCGGACACAGTGAGCTGGCAGCTTATCGCAACAATTTGATTCAACATCAAGGAACTGCAGAGCACAAAATCAATTCTGGTGAGGAGTAACCTTCCGTTTAGATCTCGATCAGGCTCGAGCAGACATGCGAATGGCCGCTCTTGTTCTGGAAAAAAACCTATCATTCCTACTTCTAGATACTTTAGTACCCTGCTTGCGAGGTTCGTATTATGATTCTATGATATTTCAGGAACAGACTATGAATCGACAAAAGGTACGAAATATCATAGTGAATGTCATTGCAAAAAGCTATGTAGAAGAGCTATCAGAAGATCTCAGAAATTCTGGGTTCGGGTTGGGTATCGATGAGTTTACAGATTGCACAAATAAGAAAATTTTGTGTTTAGTAGTGAGGCGCTTTGATGAGAAAAAAGGAAGGATTGTGGAAATTCTATGGGAGTTAGTCAATGTACTAGACGGTGACGAAAATCAAAAGGCCGATTCGGAGACAATCATTCGAAAAATTGTCGAGCTCTTCGAGAAATATAAGATTCCTTTGAAGAACCTCATTGCTTTTTTTGCAGACAACTGCAGTGTTATGATGGGGATTAACAAGTCGGTAGCTGCAGGTCTCGGGATTCTGATTCCAGGTTTGAAAGTCATCGGTTGCCCTTGTCATCTCGAGAACTTGTGCGCTCGAGACGCGATATCAGTAATGCCCAAAATTCTTGAAAAATTGCCCAATTTAGTGTAAAACTACATACATAGTAGTCCCAATAGATTTGAACGCTGGAAGATTTTGCAATGTAAATCAATTCTGGACAAACTCGTATGTATAGCTCCTTCGGAAACTCGTTGGCTAGCTTACTATCAAGTTATGCTCAGAATTTACTGCAGATGGCCATCCATGGAAGTGTATTTCAAGGAAGAAATAACTTCGGAAAGCACAGCAAATTCTGATGAAGTCCTTCTTTATAAATATTTCAGCAACCCTGTGAATAAAATGTACCACAGATTTTTACTAGATGCTTATTCTCGTTTATGCTTGGTGAACACAGAACTACAGAAATCAACGCCATCAATCTCAGAAGAGCAGTATATTGTTTGCAAGCTTTATACTAACTTGCTCAGCATGTATGTGAGGCCATCCTGCATGAACAGCACTACTGACGTCAGCAAGATTGATCCAAAGGATAAAAACACTTTCAGACCAACTAATAGGATGATACTTCCAGACGATGTGAAAACAATGCTTGAGGAATCGTCGTTGAGCTCTCCAGACAAAAGGAACTTTAGAAAGAATTGCCGAGCATTTTTGGTTGAATTATGCACAAGTTTCAGGAAACGCTTTGATTTCAGCAATGAAAACATGCTTGAAATGCGTTTCTTTCATCCAAAAAATGCTTTGAGCCTGCAGTTCCGAGTGGAGCAAGGTCCGGGCCTGGATAAAATATTTGAGCAAGTACCGTTGTTGAATCGGCCTGAAAAAGATACGAGTCCTCATCAATTTCAAGAACTCGTCAACGGCGAATGGGAGGCCTTGGCTCTACACGAATTTCCGGAAGATATCACACGGGAAGACTGTCAGGATATTTTTTGGAGAAAAATTAGAGATTATGTCGAAATCGATGGACGTCGTCCCTTTGCTCGAGTAGGGCAGCTAGCACTGAATGCTTTGTGCATTCCCAATTCTAATGCAGAACCAGAACGTGTTTGGAGTATATTGGGTATTCAGAAAACCAAGTTTAGAGGTAGAATGCTGTTTAAGACGCTTCGTGGCGGTATGCTTTCTAATCAATGTGTGAAAGATAGGGGTGGATGCGATAATTTTGAACCAACGTATAACATGTATTTACGCATGGCCTTGAATTTGAATGATGAGGTGAAAGATAAGAGGACTATACAAGATTCTTCTAAGTACAAAAATACAGAGATGACCGACGAATACTTACAGCGGTGTAGAGAGGCGGAAAATTTCAGACATGAGCTGACCAAGAAGATGAAGTTGAGGGATGAATATTTCAAGCACAATGATGACGATTATCAGTCAGATGTCTCAATCGGCAGCGATAACGGAGTAGAAATGCATCACCAAAAAATTCACACATTGCTAGACACCGATTCCCACGCACTGAACGACACTCAAAATACCCAGGAGTGCAGTCAAGAGATTGCGCCGGGAAGTGGTCAATCCAGATGTGTTCCTCGAGCAAGCTCCACTCTGAGCCTCCATGAATCTACTGCCCGATCGACTTCGACCGCATCACAAGTTCCTCTTTTCAATGTCACGCGGCAAACCTCTAGTAGAGTCCGATCTCGAAACCGTCGCCGAGGATCAATAGCCACAGCATCAGACGACTCCCTTCAGCAATTGCCAAATGGGTTGATAAATAATTGCGAGTATTATATGAAACCATTGATTTATCGACGTCCTTTAGACGAAGAAGATTCAACACAACCCTATGTAGTTGCCACAGTGCAACTAACGAGCGAAACCAAGTTGTTCGTGGGCTCAGAGGACTACCAGTCATTAGCTCCATCCACGGGGCTAACTGGAGCCGTGATCGATGTCATAGTGGTAATTCTCAGTAGATCATGGACCTCGGAGTGCATGGCTATGCGGACCACTGATACGTTCCTCTTTTTTGAAGACTATCCTCGAGCCAGCGAATGGTTCCGAATGAATTTACCTGCGTCTGGCAAAATTCTCTTGCCATATGTGAACGGTGGCCATTGGCGTTTGTTCCTCATTGACTTGGATGATCATACTTATTCACTGCTGGATCCTTTTTTCCACACTCAATCCGAGATGCAAAACGAGATTGATAGGGTGACACTCTATTTCAAGAGATTCATCAGCCACTGTCGGGATCTTTGTATCCAGAACTCGCTCACTGCTATCGATGATTGGAGCTTTAAATGGATAACAGATCCAAGAAAGTATCAAGAAGATGGATTCAACTGTGGACCTCTTGTGATCGAAATGATGGATAAGTATGGCAGAGGGATCCCTTTTGATCCAGGCTTCAATCCAAATGCAGTGCGACCGATTTTTGCCAAGATGATCCTCCAATGCTCCATGCGGATGAGCAACTGCTGCATAATTTGCTGTAGAGCCAAGGGAAATCAAACACTAGCGAGCACCTGTAAAGTCTGCACAAGATTCATTCATCACCGCTGCGTCAATCATTTTCTACCGAAAGAAAATGACGTTTGTCATGTTTGCTGTGCATTTATTAGCCGTGGACGAAGGTGAACGGGAGGTATGAGTGTCCATTTTCTGATATACTGAATTACTCAACTCATGCTCGATTTCTATTGATAAAACCGAATTAGGATACGGAAAAATGTATAGAAACGTATATTTGCCAGATGTAAATTTTGCATGAATCTGAAAGATCTATTTGTTCTTATTCATCTTCAGAATCAGTTCAGACTATTCTTGGGTGTCTCAAATAAGATGGATAGTATTCTTGGAATACAAATCTATCGAGATATTATGATGAAAAAGACATCCAAACTCTATTTTCTCTACTCTGCAAGCCTTGCGGAAGCCATTGAAAAAATCTGAGAAGATAATTTTTTTCACCAGTTTTACACCACACTCACGAAAATAACATTTATTGGAATATTTCATAGACACCCCCCCTACTCCTTGTGATAACAGCAGTGTGATAGATGCTTCAAAATGTACAAGCTAACCATATCTAATGAATAGCTCATTGATACATCGATGATAGGCCCAAATGATGGACGAACATTCCATGTCTATAATTCACGGAATCTCACCAAACAAAGTGAAACTATCTAGCATCGCTAATACAGAAAAGTCTGTAGCTGCTTCGCAGATTGTGAACCGACCGTTACCAATGAAGAAGCTTTTGATTTACAAAAATCGGGGCTCATTCATAAATGCATAATATATAAGCTTCGCAATGAGTCTCCTTCCGAGATAATTCAGATGCTGGTAGAATATTGGTAGACTAGAATGGTGCATAACGCTGAGTTCCTATCCAAATAGAACAGTGCAACTTCAGAAATGACCGTTGAGGAATAGTAGATTTCGCACCGAGATTATGAGGTTGTAGCTCGCTTCTGCAGCGCTTGGTTCTCGAAAAATAATCGCTCGGAAGCGGGGAACCTCATGATCGAGGCGCGAATGCTATTTTATGCAATTTTGTGAGCACTCAAACATCGGAAAATTGCATAAGATTTAATAAAATCATTCGTTAAAGATCAAAGCTTCTGCCAAGATCAACGCCTTGCAGTCGACAGTAGATGATGGAGTAGACGAAATTGGCAATCCCATCAAATGTCACGAATTCCGTCAGCCAGTGCCAACCCCGTCTTACATGATAGCGATTGCAGTTGGTGGATTATTTTACGAGCAAATCGGGCCACGAGCAAGAATATAGACGTGATAAAAACTACTGGATGGAGTTTGGAGGAACTGAAACCATGTTGAAGCGACAGCAGAGAAAAATTGATAATCGTAGACTCGGGGTAATATTGCTTTTTATACTGATTACGATGATACGTTATCAAATGAACACTTCATTTTCCATCACGCTCTTTTGAACATGCTCTTTTATATGGATGTTGATCGGGATTAAATATGAGAAAACCGGTTTTAGGTTTTCTGCTGACACTCCCAACCATTTTTGCTATGCGTGGAATGAACAATTGAGGTGACAAATTGATAACTCCCACGTTTTCAACCAGAGATTGTTCTTCTACTAACGCCTTGGCTCATGGAATCGCATCGTGGATCAGAAATTTAGCCACCAATGCTTCTTTCGAATATACCTTTTTGGATAAGCGTCTCACTTTTTGTCGCAAGAAATGTATTTGGAAGGATGTATGGTGCTGAATCACAACACCTCAGTGCTCTAATGAGTTTTTAGAAGTTGGAAAATGAGGTGAGCCTCGTGTAAGAGTTATTGTCTGGCGGAAAATCAATTTATACTCACGAATTCACAGATTAAATATTTGGGCGATAAGGAATCCTCCACGACTCTCGTGCTCAATTTAGTCGGAGTTTACTCTGATGATGCCTTCTCATCACATATGATTCTCGGCACACATTATTATTCTACTAGGAAAAATTTGTAGAGGATTCCTATGCATTTGAACCATTTCTGCAAAAGTACTTGAAGATCTACAAGAATAAAGGTGTCAATACATTGCACTGAAAAGACAAGTTTTTTGAATTTTTCGAGATAAATTTGAGGGCATTATGCAATATCATCTCATATGTATTCGAACACTCGGATACGCAATCTCGCTTACTTTCTATTCAATTACTCATTGAATATTTTGTGTACTGACAACTGCATAATATACGCAGGAAGTGTCTTAAGCAGCTGTACGTTCCATCAAGTGATGCCGTCTCCTTATTGCAGGAGACTGAAGTGGAGAAATGAACATCTAATTAGAAATGAGCGTTTTCAACGAACTAATCATGAGAGCTCGTCAAATCATCGAATGAAATCAGTAGATGGGCTCCATATAGCGGTGGTCTTAAAAAAGAGTTCAGAAATCAGGTAATCTACATCTTCATTCGTGCGGTACTGGTCGTTTCTGAATCTTGGATTCTGTAGTTTGCAATTGTAATTTTCGCGACGTCAATTCAACCTTTTCAAAAATTAGATGGCAAATGATCATGGACTCTAGACGCGATATCAGTTCTTTTTGTCTTCGTCATGGCCACCATCAGCAGAATTGGAACATCTCTCGGGCCCTACCATATCTGTCTGATTTTCTATAGGCTGGGGCCGTATTCTAAATTGTGCGGGGAAATTTTACCGTAAAATTTGCCGGCATTGATGGCGCTCTGACGATATCCTGTAGAATTTGCCACTGTTGCTGCAGTTGGCCAGCGTTTCATAATAGCATTGCCGATAGCATTTGCCCTAAAAAAGATGGCACACCGCCCCAGCAATCTGCAGCAACAGACGTAAATTTTACTGGTTACCGGTAGAGCGCAACCTATGCCGGCAAATTTACCGCAAAATTCAGAGTACAGCCCATGGTATGCATTTCGGTATAGCAAGATGCAGAAGCCGTTCATTTTCGGTGGATCAAAATAAAAAAAATTGATCTTTGGAATGCTCGCCAGACTTCATTGGAGAATTAATACTATACAATGCAACCAAAGAGAGGATGAGTCCTTCCTAGTATGATATTAGCGCTCGAAGTGCAGACCAGAGCCATGAAAACCGGAGGGGGCCGTTTTGCTCCCGATTTGCGTACTTCACTCTCAACTGTGAGGGAACGGAAACGGGTCAATTACATTTCGCGAAGCAAAGTAAAACCCGGCTTGTAGGCCTAAGTTAGAGAATAGTACATTACGTGTCGAGTGCTGTAAACATTTTTTCCTTCGGGAAACCGGGCTGGACGTGGACGAAGGCAAAGTCCAGCTTGGTTTTCCTGAAGGAAAAATGTTTCCGCACGAGACGCGTATGCAGTTTTATACGTCTGTACGCAGAAACAGCTTGTTTCCAAACTCGCTGTTTCTACGTATGGGCGTATAAAAGCTGATTCTTCAAAATATTCCCAACCCTTTGTGCATCTCACATTGATGCTAGATCAATAGATGGAAATCCTGATTTGATCGTTTACTGAAAGCAGAAATTTTAAATTCGGAATTCATCGGGTAAATTGTACTTCCTGAATCTATCTGATCCAGACGATTTGTTTAAATAATCGCTCGTTACAGAAGGGATTTTTTGGACGTTGCGAATTAAGGCCATGTATCAACCCTGCAATTATTACACTGCGACGAACCCACGGTATATTTCCTCCAGAAATAATGTCAATGCTGTCTTGATTTGAAGAGTATATCTTTTAGAAGTAGTTGTGCATTCCGAGAACTCGGAGAAGTCTTTGATGACGAGCATGATCTCTGATCGTATCGTCGGGAATATAGTTCATCAACTATTTCAGTTCTTAATGAAAAAACAATGTCCTTTCTCAGCATGAAATGTTGATTCTAAGAATAATTTCCTTTCAGATTCGAGTAGCTCTATCAACTCCAAGGATCTAGATCGAAAGAAACGAAGGCTGTGAATTTCACTACATTCCCGAAGAACATTGAAATGTGTGCGCTATCTCTTCAGAGAAGATTGAGCTTAGGAAGAAAAGCGTCGACAGGCCATTTTCATATAACTTTGCTTTTACAGACAAAATGATGATCATACGTCTCTCGAGGAATCGCTACCGAATATAGGTACCTAGACTTCGGGGAATAGTGAAGATTAGACTCTCTACAGTATCGAACATCAGTGTTATAGTAGTGTCCGAGTACACTAATTTTATACTATTTTTACACGAATTTATGCAATTATGCTTCTCAATTCCATGTATTATATGACTTAAATGTGATATATTTTTGGTGAAATTTGGTTGACTATTGATTGATCACTATCTACTTTCTATTCAATTACGTCAAAACGTAAGTCTTTCAGTTACTTGGGTGACACATGATCCAATTTGTGTCATTTAAGTCTCAATCGTTTGGTTTGAATGCAGCCATCTCCTTTAATGTACTCTGGAATATAAACATCACACAATATATTCAGATGCTGTATGAGATATCCTCTTTGAAAGTTGATTTTGAGGGCTCTTTACACTGCTTTTAGGATCAGCTACATTAAATGATCACTTTTGAGAGACAAGGAAAAAACCATTGGACTTTGTTCTATGTTACTCTTCAGCCAGTTGAAGAATATACACTTTTTCATATTTCAACTGACAAAGAATACAGAGCATGATATCAAGTCAAAACAAACTTTGCTACTTCGCAGTAATCTACTAGAATCGAGTACAAATTGATACAACACGAAATGGAATGCAGAAGCTATCAATCTCTCAAAAAATTATCACACACCTTGGATTGATACATTAGAGTTATGAAGGTGTACAAAGCTCAACTTGCTTCCTAATTAATGTGAGGTCTATCAATAGACTGGATTTATGAAATTGAACCGTGAGTCCAGAATGCTATTGTGGAATGGAACCTTGCTGACCATATCCTCCACCTCTACCCATCATATCCAGGTCTTTCGTTCGACATGAATTAGAGAAATTTGATGATTTGCCTATGTTTACTAGAATGCAGATCATCTTGATTTGTTCTCTTCAAGATATAATTATTCAAAGACTGTAAATTGCATATCCTCATTTCATGCCAACTAGAAATAGAAAGGACAAGTTATTCAAGATCATGTGAGCCATATTTTTTCAGAAACAAAGTCTTAGCTAACCAGATCTGTCAAAGCTCTCTGGCTTTTGTGACACATATTGTCGGATATTTATGTTTATACTCACCAGTAACACATCAAATCTGCAGTCACTTTGGCAAACAAGCTGTAAGAAGTGCACGATACTTCAGTATTTGAAAGACAGAATGACGATCTTCAGTTCTCGATTCAGAGACAGTACATCACAGCAAGAAATTGCAAATCAAAAAAAATATAGGACAGCAGTATTTACCAAGTGCTTAGTAATGCTCAAGAATGAATCCAATCTGCTGATCTTCCAACAATCCATGGTCATCTTACTGAAGGGGCCTAACTTTGAGTTTCATAATGACTGAAAGCTGCATGAATGAAGATTCTAGTCGTTTCAAGTCACCAATTACACTCTTAGTTCTGAGGAATTCTGGAGAGTTGCCATCGCCAGTTTGTGTCAATTTTAGTTCTGAGCCTCTTCTTCGACAAGCATTTCTTTTTTTTTCCACACAGTTTCAATCGGTAGCCATCACAGGTATCCATGTTTTATTGACAACTCAATCTGTGGAAAATTATCAATGAGTCGTCCACAGGGTTGAGATCCAGTTGTTAAATACATCATTTCTAAAAAACTCAGAGAACACGCATCAATTTGATTATTTTTCTGGAGGTCACTAATGGTGCTTTTGTACAAGTCGAAACCTCCATTATAATCCAATCTCTTAATCTGGGATTTGGCAAAGTTCTGATGAGTTTACGCATCCAGTGGATCAAAACAAAGGCAATGGAATGGTACAATTGAGCAGCTAGTTTTGAATACAAAGTACAAGAGGTTCGGAACTTGAAGTCTGATTCCTGCTATATATTGAGGAATTTCTCTGTCCGAGAACTTATGTATCCAATCCGATATTTTCCCAAATTTTTTATGTCCTATATTATAATATCAAATATGTCAGAAGGGATAAATTCAGAGGTGAATAGTTGCATGCATCTCTTCGTAAGTAGCAATAGCTATGAACAGATTTTAGACTAGAAATTCATTTATACTCACCCACAGCACAGTATCTAATATTTAAGGAACACAGCAGCCGCTCTCAAATTGGCGAGCTCGAAACCTGCTAATTCAGCTCTTGAATAAGAGATTGAAAGAATCTCGACAATAACACTATTTATCATAAAACTGCACTCGCGATTTCTCCAGCATCGCATTGTAGCTGACTCTACGAAAATGCTACACTTAATCGAAACGATCTAAAATCGTGAGTACTTTTTAAAGACGCGAAAGATGATGTCGCGATGAGACATAACCGCGGTGCTGTTATATTTTATATTTTATATGATTATCGCTCAACATGTGCTCAACGCGGGGCCGTGTCAATCAAAACACTGCGACCTAACCTCACACTTCGACCGCAAACTCAAAGACGACGAGAGCCACGTGTGTTTTGGATCCGTCTGCTCGGGGCTTTGGCACCAGACCGATCAATATAGTAATTTCCGGTGAAAGTGCCAAACAAAAATAAAACTAGCATCAACGCTGGTGCTCGGGCGCGCGTGAGCCAGACCGTGAGGTGGGGAGGATATGGGGAGATCGATATCGATGCGACTGATATGAAGTGAGCAGCGCTCATCACCCGCCTCATTGGCGCCGAAATTCGAATACGATATTATACGACACCCATAGATCATTCTTCTCCAAGCACCGCGTACTCTGACGTTGCACTTTTTTCCCGATGATTTTCATCGTTCTACCCATTTTCATCTCCTTAATATCATGCCAAGGTTGACAAAGTTTCTTGGTATAGTTCATAAAAGCGCTTCTTAAGAATTCTTTTTACTCTTACTCATTTCAGTGTTGATACCAAATTCTATTAAGATTTGTGAAACAGTGTTCAAGTAAAGTTTTGTTTCAGAACAGAAAGATATCCATCAAAGACTTCAATTTGATCATCTCTTTACCCACTTCATCGAAATTCCGTCTCAACCAAACAATAGATACCATCGAAAAACCCCCAGTCTAGATGGCCTAAATCGCTCTGAACAGCTTTCTCTAAAGAATCACTAAAAAAATAGTACAAAATTTCTTTTAATCGAAGACTTACTTATACGCTATTCTGAATCGATTGGTTGATACCAAACTGTATTACAATTTGTAAGACATTTTTCAAATGAAGTTTTTCTTCAGAAAAAAAAGATATTTATCAAGAACTTCAATTTGATCATCTCTTTACCCACTTCATGTAAATTTCGTCTGAACCGAATGGTACGGAATGACGCAGAAGTCTTCAGGTCATTTTTGCCAACGAAGTTCTTTGTCGAGCTATTTAAAGTCCAAGGATTAGAGATTTCGGAGAGAGTTACGGAAGTATTGCAAGAGTTGTTAGAGAATAGTCGAGAGAGTCTCCCAAGAGCTTTTCAATTACCTCGAAAGGGCTCTCAGGGGACCCCATAACACCTTGCATGAAACTCTCTCAAGAGTTCTTGGGAGATGTTCGAAGAGTTTTCTGATAATCAAATAGCCTATGCTCAGAGAATGTAACAGGATTGAAATTCGGCAGTACCCGAGGAGTTCCCAGAAATTTTTGAAAATATTCGCGAAAATTCTCGAGAGAGAGAGAGAGCTCGTAAATAAAGTTGCAGTGAAAGCTCTCGTTTGGGGATTCAATCACTTTCTAACGTTGTTTTCGACTTCCAATGGCATCGAAGTTACAAAAACTCCACAAGAGAGTGTCAACATAGAATCTTCAATGGCGTGGAACTCGCGTGAAAGGGTTTGAAAATGTTGACAAATTCCTGACGAAGTTAATTTCATATTTCAAGCTAAATCATTGGAAAAGGTAACTTGGAACAAGACTTCAGACCCAACAATGTTGGGTATATCGTTCTCTCGTGGAATATTTAATAGGTGCTGTGTCAAGCGCGAGTTATTTGATCGGATAGTTGCAACAATCGCCGCGAGCGGGCTAGGGGTCAATGCAGCTATTGATGCGGGAAGCTAATCGCTTGACCTAGGGGCTCTCGACTCTCGTTTGCTTCTTCGCGGTGGCGTGCGGCGGCTATGCGAGCATAAGCGATCCGTGTCATGTCGGGGCACTGCACCGCTTCTCATCCCTCTATAAAAGTCGCGCAAGGGTGCGCATTCGGGGGTGTGGGGCATGCGCATGACCGTTGCAGCAGCAGCAGCGTCGACCAGCAGAGCAAGCGAGTCGGGCCGCGGGCGCTGCCAGGCGCCGCCAGTGCAAACGCGAAAGCGAAGCTGGCCCGAGGGTGTGATGCTGGCCGGCGGCGCGGAGGACTCGAGCGAGTCAATCGATCGCCTCGACAAAGATGACGACGGGGCCGGTGGCGGTGATGACGGTGACGCTCGTGGCGCTGAATACGGGCAGTCCCAGCCTGTTGAGGGCCTCAGAAGGCGTAAGGTTATACGCGCCGCAAAGGAGACCTTCGACAAGGGTGGGTATACGCTCCGGTAGCTATTCAAGAAACACGATAACCACGCGGTGCAATCGATCTGCCCCGTGAACCGTGCACCCTTGCGCACAAAGACAGGTTAATACGCATTAGCCCCGGCAAAGGTTGTCTCCCGCTCTCACATTGGTCCTGAGGGCATCGCTCGTTTTCGTTCTACTTGTGTACCGATTCCGTGAGCCTTGAGACTCGTATTTGGCAAGAACGACTTGTTAATCCTGTAATGAACGCACCTCCGCGAGATGGTTTGAGCTGCGTGATACGACCAATATTCGAGGCTCGTACGAGTTACATTCTAATAGCTTCGTAGACACCAGTTGAACATCTCAGCTCTGCGGGCATCTGCATTCCATCCGACTCAAGTTTGAATAATTTGTGATTGAAATTCTTAGATGAGATACCGCCTTGACAGAACTGTACTAAAAACGTGCTTCAAAACCGCCAATACACGCCGGGCATCTCGGCTACGATCTCATCTTAAGATCACCGTGCCTATTCTACTCGCTGAATCTATCTCTAATCTGCGTCACTGCAAGTCAATGAGAATGAGATCAATCATGTATTGCAGATCTCATCTTGCTCACTCCACCCTGATATGTTTGAGTTTCCGTTGTCAACAATAATTTGAAATGATTTGAGTCTCTTCCACTACTTTCGTGAAGTAAAAGGCACCTTCCACCGAGTAATGATCCTTTTGGTGAAATGGCAAAGGCCTCTGATTACTTCTAATGTCAACAGAAAACGAATGAACGCAGCATAAGCTGTGGAAGCAAAACTTATCAAAAAGGTGCGGTAGCGCCTCGATAGCGATATACAGAGAAAAATCTCGCAGCGCTGCCGTATACTCTCTTAACATCAAACAGCTATTCTAGCTGATTTGCAGCTAACGTGGGCGAATTTCCACTCAAAATCAGCTACAATAGCTGAAAATCAGCTAAAATAGCTGATTTTCAGTGTTAGCTGATTCATGTTGAGAGAGTAGCCATGCCTCATTGGGGTTTTCTAACCTCTTGCTTTTCTTCCATCTTAGATTATTGTGGAATGTTTGTTGGCACCAGCCACGATGCACACCAATAGTCACAAGCTTGGTCATATTTCTCACTAAATACTACCTTGTTCGGCCGGGCTAGTATTCAAGGTGCTGCGGTCACCGTGCAAGCTGAAAGTCATACCAATTTTCCTGTAATTCTCTTGCAATTTGCGCTCAATGGTGAGTGGACGAATACTTGTTACAGTAGAACCCGCTTAATGTGTTCACGGATAATAGAATCGATTGTTCAATGTGATCAGAATTGCTGATTCCGACCCGCTTCTATATGGACTAATTCGAAATTTATTGGATTTTGTGATCGGATTTTCAGTTATTGTGATCACAACAACAGCCCGTTGCAAGTCAGCCGACTTGCTTACCAATCAAGTCAGCCTACACTCGTCTATAATCTTCCGCCTGAGTCTTTGTCCGATCGTGATTCTATCATTCAAAATGAGTAGACGAAATGAGTAGACCGATGACCGATCACAGTGATAGTGAAAGATTGCAACTGTTTGTAAAATAAGATATTTTAACCAAAGGCGTAAGGCGTGACTCAGCGCGATGCTGCATTGAAAAAAATACAACGAGGTTGTGATGAAACAAGTCTCGTTCAAAGAGATCAGAGCAGCTATGGGTGTCCTTAGATAAGGCACATACGAATATGCTAATGAATTCGACCTGCATAATCTGAAATTTCCATTCAAAGTACGCTTTATTGCATTCAGAAGGAATGAAAATTGACTCCTTTTCTTATGATATAGGATGTGGCCTATGACATTTATACCTGACAATTGTGTACAAATTCTGATACGTCTTTACTATTGATGAAATTAGTTGGGAGATGATGAAAATCTATTTTTCCTTCTCTTGCCATCACAACTGGCATAAATTGGTGATGAAACATCATCTTCGGGTGTAAGAATCACCCGCTCACTGAAATTTTTTCGGCCTGAAGTTTTTTTTTTTAATAACGCATTTTCAACCTCTTTTTGAGGTTATTCTGCGGGACCTACAGTTTAAGGTGGGCTCCGAACCACCGGAACCACCGAAAAGCACTTATTTCGAACCCCAGCCTTCTTCGGCCCGAAGTGATCACATTAAGCGGAACCTACTGTATCATCTAACTTAGGTTCGCCCACTCGGCGTTAAGCTCAAGAGAATTGGAGAAAAATGAGGATGAAAATGGGTCTTCATTATAGGTTAGGAGGTGTTTGCGATCAAGTTGCTCACATTTTTCTCCGATCCTCTTGTGATTGTGGCTGAGAGACGGGAAGTGGAATATGAGTCGGACAAAAGCAAAGTTTCAACAGCTCGTCTCAAAGTCGAAACCATCAAAATTTTTATGTGAGATGTGTTTTCAAGTTCCGTGGTCGCAGTGCACGGTGGCCGAATCGCCTTAATAGCTCTGTTTTCCGACCTCTAAGATTCGGGCCTCCCTGAAAGAATTCGCCGAGGATTTTCAGTTCCAGCCACCTTCGAGTTTCGACTCATCTCGAAATCGACACTGCGTCGGTGTGACTCGGATCGACCTTCATTGCGTAAACGCGAATGCAAATAGCTATAACAGTATATCGTTGCAGACAATGATTTACTGCACCACCCAGATTCTGTATATCCTGATGAGTGTTCAAATTCAGCACCATCATAGCAAAAATTGAACGCCAATTGATATCAATCGTAGTTGTTCGTCCACTTATAGAGGGTGTCATTACTTTGTTCCGAGTGATTTGAAAATAATATGGACCAAAAGCCACGGTGTGTGTCATGAGAATGTATACAGTTGCGCTGTTATGCAGTGTCTATGAATATCTTCGAAAATATTTGAAAAATTTGAGATTTGATTTTGATGAATTATGGGTGCCAGCATGATAATCTACGTTTTAGCTGTGTATTGACTTTCAATTCCCATTCAATGTACGGGACAGACCCAACTCTAAAGCTATGAATAAAGAAGTTTTCATAATCCACTCTAGTTGAAGGATCAGAAATACTGCTATGTGTATCTCACCAAAAATCTGTTCGTATCCAACTCAAGAGGATCCCTCATCTCTCACAATAAGATCTTTTGAGACTGTTCAGTCCCATTGATGACTGTCCATGAACAGTTGTTGCGATATGTGTACTGATCTCTAGTGCTGCTCTAATTACTTTTGAATAACATACTTCTGATGTGTGTTGCTCTGATCCCATAGTTTTGGCTCGATTCTGACTCATGGTGGATTTGGTCTCTGGCTAACTTGAGGTATCGTTAAAAGGTTTGCTATTCCCACTTCCATTTCTATTGTTCACACTAATGCTAGAGTTGATTGAGAGCTAGCTGGCATGGGTTAATTTCGAAGGTTCAGAGAGTTGTGCAGAGGATTCATCTGTTTTATCAAGAGTATTATTGAGTGAGAGAGAGAGAGAATATTTGAATTGTTTAACATGTCAAAGATCTTTCAGTCATTGTCAAAAGTGTTACCAAAGAAATCTGCGCAAAGTCAAAAAGACGAGTGGCTTGCACATGAATCAATGTGGAAACTCCTCCGTTCAAATATCCATGTCATTTTGGACTATGTTATAGATCGTCTGAATCTAATATGATCTGAACATGTTATATATAGTGCGTTACCACCTTCGTCATTACTATTATGAAGGTAGAACAGATGATTGAGAATGCTGGAACAGAATCCCACCGTATGATCCAAAACCACACAAGTCTGTACATATTTTCGATAAAACCCGATTTTCGAGACTCAAGAATCGTTTATCTTACAATCGGCCTCATAGCTTCCGACAAAATTTCTCCGGAAATGTATTTTGACATACATTTAAATATAACGTTGGGTCTTCATTCTCAAAATGAGTTCGCGCGTAATACTTCAACTTCTCAATGTGTCGCAAGTTACCAATGTCCAAGTTGGAATTCGTTCTAATTTTCGATTTTGAAATAATAATTGGGAACAGACGTATAGCCATAATCTTATGATTCGTTCGCAATCAGCTAGTTACTTTGATAGTTAGTTTGCTCTATTGTTGGAAAGCGGTTGATCTAACTAGTGTGTAAAATTTTCGCAATCCAGAAACTGCTCCTCGCCTAAAAATTTCCCCGTGCACGCACTACGACAAGTGGGATTGATAGCTTCTGTATCAAGTCAAGTCGAATCTCGTTAGTTAATTCAGAGTCTTGCAATCAAAAACACAAATCTGTACTGCTCCAGATCTCTTTACTGATGATATAAAAATATTCATCTTGGAATTCAGCACTCAGCTCTTCGTATGAAATATGATTTTTTTCAAGGGGGTATGTATACGTTTTCCGGGGTTTTCCACATGCTACTGATACAGCGTATATCTTTCAATCTGCGAGTTTTTGTCATTACCCTAACCAAGTATTGAAATCTTTCCCCCTCCTACTTCACCTTTTCCAAAAGTTTAACTTGTCGATTATGACCATCCTTGTCCCCAATAAGTTGATCCGGGATCAAAGCATGAATTTCAACTCTTGAGATTCACGAGATCAGGGAGAACATGTCGAGTAATTTTCAAGCAAAATCTGAACGTGAAACGAATGGAAAGAGATTGAAGAATAACGATTTCAGCCCTTGAGTGTCATGAGGTCAGGAAAAATATGTCGAGTAGTTACTTTGCAAAATATGAACGTGAAACGCAAGGAAAAGTATTGATTATATCACGATTTGATTATTATTTGGGGATTGAAGCACAAGATTTTAAGCTCAGCTGTAGACCTGGAGATTACCGCTGACAGCTCTGGGATCGGTTCTGAGGCAGCAGTCAATGATGGTCACTGCGAATCAATCAGGAATCTGCAAATTATATCGATAAGGTAGATCTCATCGATATTTTGACTCTATCGCTCGATTTGATGAAATACATTTAATGAATGAATTTATCGTTTTTTCGAGCCACATATAATCGTCGCGCACAGGCGGCGATCACAGTTAGACAAATGCTGAACTGCGACCTTCGAGGCTCCACTTTCATAGTGGCTGCATCACGAAGGGATTTTTTATTTTTTTGATGGATTTTTCAATTTTTTCATTGAAAGATTGACCAAGAGATGAAAAAATTTTTCCTCGGGCGGGACTTGAACCTCGCAATCTCCGGTACTCACATTTGTCAAACTGTGATCGCCGCCTGAGCGCGACGATTGTATGTGGCTCGAAAAAACGATACATTCATTCATTAAATGGGTCCATGAAGTTAGCGGACAAGGTAAGAATCCCGTTAAACTCGATATTGCAATCGTTTGTTATAGCAAAACTAAGTATTTTATCATCAGTGACATTGGTTTGTTAGATTCTTGGTTTTTGAGTTAATCGCGAAAAAAGTTTGTCTACAGCGGACAAGCTCGAATATTCATTTCCTTACCGACTAATGCCCTTAAAAATATTCCGTAAAGAGGGATCGGAGCAAAATTGTTTGTTAAAGCAGCGGTCATGACCAGAGCCGAAAAATTTTCAATACTCGTGAAGAGCTTTGTGATTCTCTAAAAATTGTTCAAATTCGCCGCGCAAGCAGTGGTGGGAGAAAGTATACTTGTCCAATACTCGTGTCAGGGCCGTATATACCGCGTGATTGACACCCCACACCCGGACCCCGCGCCGCATCCCTCAGCGACCATGGTCCTTATTCTCGTCGGGTTGCCACATGCATGGCGCGCATTAAACTTGAAGAAAATTACTTGATTTAAATAATTTATTAAAAAATCGCTCCGATCGTGATGGGTGCGATCAAGTGGTAAGAAAGAGGAAAGTACATCATATCAAGGATTTTTTAAATCAATAAACACACATGGCTGATCTTGATGACTTCGTGATCGTCGTCACTACAAATCTTCACAGAGAAACTTTGGAATCTTTGGAATCCTTCGTTATATTGTTCACGAGTTGTGGAAAGGAAAGTCAGGCCATTTGGCACTTGTTTTTGGGCCTAACTACCCTCATTTTCAACCCTCTTTAAGTTGAGATGAAGAACGATCTCCCCTTGATTTTTTGAGGAATTCGCGTTCCAAAGTTAATACCTCCATTTTCGGTTTTTTTTTCGTGATCATCTCGGATTTTGATCGTTCTATCGAAGAAAAAAAACGAAGATGGATGAAAATTCTTATCGTTAATGAATGATCTTTCCGCTAGGTGGAAGCAGGAGATTCAGTGGCTTCCGAGACAAAGCCAAAAAATTGCCTCATACGTGCGTATTTTAAATCAGGAGATTCATTGTCTGTGGCAAAACAGTTTTTTGTTACTATCAGTAGTAAGTCTCATGAGGAATGAATTTACTAGCATACTCAGACACCCAGAACAGGTCTTTTACATGATTTTGGGACCTAATTACTTGAGTCGGATTTGGGCTCATTTGCAACAATCAGGTACTTTTTTAACACCGATCCAAAATTGCTGACACCCATAGTCAATCTGCTGAACCTGACAAATATTTTCAGATTCAATGAAGTTCAGCACAAAGATAGCCCCTAATCCCCTTGCTATTCAGGAGCCAGTCGAATGAATAGAAAAATGCGTAACAGCAAAATCATCTCACGAACTAGAAACTAGAACACAGAGGATTCTGAGCTCCAGTTTGAGAAAAATCTCGAATAAAGGCCCAGTTCGCTCCGTATGATTATAAAAACTTTTTTTGAACCAAAACGCATCGGCGTTTAACTCGAAGTTGTAAGTGGGCGGGGTCCACCAAATAGGGCACGCTATAACCATTATCTAATACAAAAAAAAAACTCACGAGAATTGGCTGTGTATCCTCGCCATCTTATGGTGGTTTATACGCTTGGCTGTCCATGAGAAGCCGAC
The DNA here is from genome assembly GCA_029851415.1 of Eretmocerus hayati. Classification (NCBI taxonomy): domain Eukaryota; kingdom Metazoa; phylum Arthropoda; class Insecta; order Hymenoptera; family Aphelinidae; genus Eretmocerus; species Eretmocerus hayati. The sequence continues at coordinate 113,679,202 of CM056742.1, forward strand.
GGGGCCCAATCGATTTTCCAACATTCCAAACTTATTAAGTGACGAGTTGAGTAAACTCTTATTCACGTAGAAAGCCTTTAGTCATAAGACAAAGTGCATGTGCCAAACATTCACCCCCCCCTTATTTTTTGAAAACTACAGTACTGAGCTGTAATGATGTGATAGTAGTGAAATTTGAGATGATGACATATACTTTGCATCACTTTGTTTCATTGACTGCTGAGAACACATAATCCGAGGATCGAAAAGCAAATCTGCGATGAAGTGCCTGACGCAAAAGATCGTTTTCATCACCTAGGATAGTACATTCCGATACAATTGTGGAACAATAGGCTTTACACTCGTGTATCGAACTGTGTTTCTCGATAGTGTGCAAGAAAGTGGAAAATCAGTGCGGAAAAGAGACGTTTCCGCACAGCTTCTCGGAAAGCGTATTTTGAGCATTTCAACACGTTGAAATCATTTTATTCGACGTACTTCGACGTGACAGACACGTTTCGAGTGTGGAACCGTCTTCCTTTGAAATTAAAAAACCAAGAATCGCTATAAAATTTTGAAACATTCTTTCTATCATCTTTAGAGTTCACAGACCTGTATGGTACCTTCACAGCAACTGTTGAGCGGCTCCTTGTAATAACGAAATCCTACTTACATAATTCGAAATCTCCGTGCAGTACTATTGCTCGACTTTTATCATATTTATCATACACGGTAATCGGGAAGAGGGGGAATATAAAATCGAAAATGGTAACCAAATCTGCACACGTAGTCATTTCCTACTACTCCGTACGAGTACGATCCCATTGGGATCAGACCCGGAGCTGCTCGGTTTTTGAAATGCGACCAAAAATGGCATTGTTAATTTATAACCCGTGAATCGTTTCTTGACGATTTGCACACGCGGTGCGTTCTCTTTAAATTCGACGTAACTTAATCTACATTTTTTTGAATTTTTTCATGCTGCTCGGCTGATTTGGAAGCTTATCACAAAATCGATGAAATAAGATGGGGGAGGTTTGATTATTCCTACTTCGAACCAAATGCGAGTGGGAATAGTGTCACTATTGAAAATTACAAGCAAATAGATATTTTGGTAATACGCGTCTGGGAAGCGTCTGGCTCATGAATTCCTCGGTTTTTGGAATTCTTCGACTTAGCTTGGTTCATTTGAAAGATAACTCGAGAATTTATAAAATCAATAAAAGAACATCGCTTATAGTCAAAAGGGATCCGAATGCCTTCCGTACGTGCGTCGACATAAATACCCATTTGTGTGTATGTTGTAATTGTATCACTGCTGAACATATGAGACGATCTCCTCTTGATTCCACAAATTTCTGAGCTATCTTCCAAATGAGCCAATCTGAGCTGAGGAACTCTCCAAACCGGGAAATCTGTGAGTCGGACATCATCCACATGCGTATAAGTGAAAATACTTATTCACTTGTAATTTTCAATAGTGACACTATTTCCACTCGCATTTAGTTTGAAGTAAAAATAATCAAACTTCCCCCATCTTATTTGGTCGATTTTGTGATAAACTTCTAAATCAGCCGAGCTGCATGAAGAAATTCAAAAAATGTAGAAGTTATATCGAATTTGAAGAACGCACCGCGTATGCACATCGTCAAAAAACGATTCACGGGTTATAAATTAACAATGCCATTTTTGGGCGCATTTCAAAAACCGAGCAGCTCCGGGTCTGATCCCAACGGGATTGTACTTGTACGGAGTAGTAGGAAATGACTATGTGCGCAGATTTGGTTACCAATTTTGATCTTATATCCCCCCTCTTCCCGACCACCGTGCATAGTTCATGAGTGGAATTCCATGGGAGTGGAAAAAGAATCGTGGAAAAGGTCCTCCAGAAAATTTCAAGCACACTGCACTTTCTTAGCGATATTGTCGTGAGATTGCTTAGAGATCGAATTTCGGAATTTCTCTAAGAGCATTTCGAAGTTTAGACGAAGACCAACAAAATGAGTTGAGGTGCGTTGCAAATGGTTGGGCTAATTTTATTTGGTATGGCTTCGAGTGACTAACAAAAAAATTCAGAAGTGTGAAAACCATTATATATTTACTGGAGAAAACGCCGGAATCATTCTAGACCTCCAGTCCGAAGCGCTTATTCCCTCATATTGTAATATAACACAACTAGGAAAATTGCGCAGCAAGATCTGCGAATGCGTGCCTTAGAGATCTTGAGTGCATGGGGCCAAATTAGGCATGCTTACCTCATTCGTATATGAAATGATTAATTTTGATGTAAAATGACTATAAAGTTGATCTCAAGATGGTTAGTGTTATTATGGATAGTTGTATTAGATAAGATTCCACATGTTTTAAAACTTTCAAAAAATTTATTGTACGTGCATTGAAACAAGAAGCGGAATATTCCAGACGCCTATGCGAGTAGTTAGTGACTGTTGCCGTGTTAACAGAGGTTGGCATTGGATACAAAAGGGAAACTGCACAAGGATGCAGAAAAAGAGAGAAGTATCAGTACTGTTTTTTGCAACTACAAATTCAAAAGTATTGAGAATATCAGGCTGCGTGATGATGATATTCGCAAACGTTTTTGAAAGTTTTGAGGGTTACAAGAATGATTATCAGAAAATGACTTGACAAGCCTGGTCTTTGCCACTACTCAAGCGGAGCGTCGCAATGAACATAGATTTATTCAATCAAAGAAACAGTTCTGTTAGCAAACGTAATATTGATATATTTTGATAATTTTACGTAATTTCGTAGTATTACGATTGGAATTCATTCAAATATCTTCATGTATGATTCAATGGAGCCGGAACTGAAATTGCGACGGGTCAACTTCGGAGAAATAATGAAGAATATATATTTCTAATCATTCATTTAGCCTATTGTGACAATATCGGCTTTTGCAACAAACGGCATTTCGGTTATCAATTGTTCTTCATATCGTGAAAATCACGGCACAGAAAATCAATTATATTTCCAGTGTGCCTTGTTATACGGAAATTGAAAGGAAACATTTTGGAGATCACAAAAAATCAATCGATTGATGTATTTCAAGTATTTTTCACGTATTTTTTACATGTTAAATATTCAAAAAATTCAATCTCCAATCATAATCAACTTCAGCTTTGATGGGAGTCACTCAATCATGAAAATGCTCATCAGATATTGTAGCTCATCAAAAGAACTATAAGATTGATCCGTAGTAGAATTTTATTACGTCCCTTCCCGTCGGAGCTACGAGCCCTGGAAGGGAAACTTATCATTACGTGCATGGAACCTCATGAAGATCCGAAGCTTGCACCGGTTTATGCTATTAGATTATGTCTCGGATGTGACCTGAAGAAGTAACCCCGAAGCGAACCTTGTTTTCCGAGAAAAAGCTGAGAGAAGCATGTAGGTCGCATCTATGACAAAATTTTGTTTTATTTAGATTATAAAAGATTAATCTGATAGCACATCCTGGAAAAACGGGAAATTCAACTCAGAAATCGAGAGACTCAATAAGTTTTAGAACTAAATTTGGGATTTCAATGGACCCTGAAGAAGTTTGTGCGAGCTGCGGGTCCTCGTAAGGCTCCATGTAATAATAATTTTTTCTGCTAAGGCTCGTAGCTCCGACGGAAAGGGCCCTAGGGAAATTCTTCTAGAGATCATAATTATAGATTTTTTGACGAGCTATACAACATCCCGTGGAAAATTGTATGATCGAGTAACTCCCGTCAAAGCTTTGATCTAGATACAGGTGATTGATAAGTGAGTAATTTTTTCCAGTTTTCAACGTAGATTCTTACCACGTAAGGAGTGCGTTTAATATACATCAATCCATAGGTTTTTTATGATATTCAAAATGCTGCACTCAACATTTCCACACGACAAAGCACATCGGAGGAATTGTTGATGTTTTGAAATTAATATCCATTATCCGTTAATTTTGCAAGATACTGAATGTTTAGTGATTATGACTGTCGCCATCGGCAGATTGTATTGGATCTGAGAGTTCCCGAATTAGAAACGTTTTAATGTATAAGATATACAACTCTTAAATAACAATTATCAACAATGCTGGGCGAAATAGTAAAACTTCGCTAAAACTGGACAGGTTTTACTGTACAAAAAGATACAACTCTCTAGGTGATAGTGATCGACATTGCTAGTTGAAACAAGGGAAAAACATAAATAGATTCTCTCCTACCGAATGTTGATGATTCCATATCCTTATATCATACCATCAATAACGCGAAGATAATTGAACCATGTATGTTTATTGATTTAAAAAATCCTTGATATGTACTTTCCTCTTTCTTACCACTTGATCGCATCCATCACGATCGGAGAGATTTTTTAATAAATTATTTAAATCAATTGATTTTCTTCAAGTTTAATGTGCCCCATGCATGCGGCAACCCGACAAGAATAAGGACCACGGTCGCTGAGGGATGCGGCGCGGGCTCCGGGTGTGGGGTGTCAATCACGCGGTATATACGGCCCTGACACGAGTATTGGACAAGTATACTTTCTCCCACCACTGCTTGCGCGGCGAATTTGAACAATTTTTAGAGAATCACAAAGCTCTTCACAAGTATTGAAAATTTTTCGGCTCTGGTCGTTTTGCTATAACAAACGATTGCAATATCGAGTTTAACGGAATTCTTACCTTGTCCGCTAACTTCATGGACCCTCATTAAATGTATTTCATAAAATCGAGCGATAGAGTCAAAATATCGATGAGATCTAACTTATCGATATAATTTGCATATTTGAATGGTCATGGTTCCTTGATTGGCCGCATCGAAAGATTGGCACAAGAGATGAGAGAAGGCTTCCCCGAGCGAGTGAATACGCAATCGCCTCGGTGGTCTAGTTGGTTAAGGCGCCGATCCGGAGTTCCGGAGATTGCGAGGTTCAAGTCCCGCTCGAGGAAGGATTTTTTCATCTATTGGTCAATCTTTCAATAAAAAAAATTGAAAAATCCAAAAGAATAAAAAATCCCTTCGTGATGCAGCCATTATGAAAGTAGAGCCTCGAAGGTCGCAGTTTAACTTTTGTCAAACTGTGGTCGCCGCCTGAGCGCGACGATTATATGTGGCTCCAAAAAACGATAAATTCATTCATTAAATGTATTCAATCAGGAATCATAGTTCTTAGGTGGAAAAGGATTCCACTGACATCAGGGAGACCAAGACAATACAATTTCACGTCGATTTCGAGGATATTGAGCCAAGTCACGATCCTGAGAATTGCCACCGAGAACTCCCAGATAGATTCTCGTCCACTCCAAATCGAGGAATACTCTTTAAAACCGAAAAACCATCAGGAAATTCTGATTCCAGCTTGAAACTCGATATACTGCCGTTACAAAAATATCCAAAGTATATTCCGGTATCGTTGAACAAAATTTTGAGCCCGATGCAAAGTTTTGAAATCGCCGTACGAGTAAAAGAATTCATTCAGTCGCGGAAGTTCAATGTGATCTCAGAGAAAGATGACATATTTTATGTCAGTTAGAACTATGCTACTGATATAAAAATACTCATCTTTTATTTCAGAACCGGACGATAGAATCTTGAGCCCAGTCTCAGCCCCAAGAACTGCGGTTAAGAGCTCTGAGATTCTCTGCCGAGGGCCGATGATCGTAACTGCTCTTTGGTTGAGAATCATAGTTCGTAAGTCGAAAACGACTCTACTGCCACACGCATCACCTACCAACCTACAAAGTGACCATCAGCGACTGCTTGCCCAAAATCGATCTCAGAGCTGTCAGCTGTGATTCTCAGGTCTACAGCTCACTTTGAAATCTTGTCCTCTAATCCTAAAATATAACCTGAGAGCTTTCGGATTGGCAGCAGTCTTCTTTGCACCTCAAATTTACTATTCCATGTTGAATATGCACTGATTTTCAGTGTTCTCAAGCAAAATATCGATGTGAAACCTTCATGCGGCAATCCCCAGATACGGAATTTGGCTTGAAATCATGGTAATCGGGGAAAAAATACACTCGAAAGATTCTAGACCTGGCAGTATATCGAGTTCTGAGCTGGAATCAATCATTCCTGGTGGTTTCATGGTGCTAAAGAGTCTTTTCCGCTTCAGAGCCTATGAGAATCGAGATTGAGGTTCCCAGCGGCAGTTCTCAGGAGCGTGACTAGGCTTCAATTTCTCAAAATCGATGTGAAATTGTATTGGACTGGTCCTCCAGATAGCAAGTAGAATTCTCTTTGACCTAGAAACTATGATTCTTGATTGATTCGCAGCGACCATCACCAACTGCTGGCTCAAAATCGAGCTCAGAGCTGTCAGCTGTGAATCCCAGGTCTACAGCTGAGTTCGAAATCTTGTGCTCCAATCCTAGAATTCAACCTGAGAGGTTTCAGATCGGGAGCAGACTTTTTCCGCTCCAAAAATTCACTATTCCGTGCTTAATCTGAACAAATTCTATGTATTTTCAAGCGAAATATCGATGTGAAACTTCCATGCGGCAATCCCCAGACACGGGATTAGGCTGGAAATGATGGTCACCGGAAAAGGAACATACTCCAAGTGTTCTGGGCCTGGCAGTATACCGATTCCCGAGCTAACATCGATTATCACCGGTGGCTTCGTGGTGCTAAAGAGTCTTTTCCGATTCAGAGCCGATGAGAATCGGGATTCAACTTCTCAGCGGCAATCCTCAGGATCTTGACTAAACTCACATTTCTCCAAGTTGTAAAATTGTAATGCATTGGTCTTCCATATAGCAGTAGACTCCTTTTTGACCTAGAAACTATGATTCCTGATTGATTCGCAGTGACCATCCTCAGCTGCTGGCTCAGGATCGGTCTCAGAGCTGTCAGCTGTAATTTTCAGATATACAGCTGAGCTTGGAATCTTGTGCGTTAATCCTAGAATATAGTCTAAGAGGTTTTAGATTGGCAGCAAACCTTTATCCCACCTAAAATCCATACTTCTGTGTTGAATCTGCACGGATTTCGAATGTTCTCTAGTAGAATATCGATGTGAAACCTTCAAGCGATAACAATATACAACATATATATATTAGGGTGGATCTTATTAAAAAGTGACAAAGATAAGTTGGCGGATTTTTATTTGAATTCGGAGATGATTGAGAATTATTCTAAACTTATGCGGCAAGCTCATATCTAACGCAAAAATTCCTCAGGAATCGATTGGTGAAGTCAGAATTGCAATATCACTGATAGTTTCAGATTTATTGATGAATTTTCGCATGCATGTCATTTCTATTTCAGCGAATATCGATCGGGGGAAAATTTCATTTATTGCATTGGAAAGATCGCGGCATTTTGAGTCGGAAATTCTTCTTTCCGGCTTCCTTCTCTAGCGTTATTTCATCTAAAATCATCGATAATGAATTCTTATGAGCAAACTGTAACGCTTCTTTGTAACGCATGTAACGCTATCGTTGTTATTTTGACGTCGGCGTGCGTTTGCTACTAGCCCGTTGCTAGTAATCTAGAATTGGACGGTATGCGTGATCTGCGAATTAATTTTCGATCAACCGCGGACGAGACTAAGCGTTCAAATCCATGTGAAATTTTCTTGCCGTTCGTGCGATGTGAGTGAATCATGATAGTGAGTGTCGCTACAGCCACGTGGAGTTAACCTCAACCTCACAGCGAGGTACCGGCAACCGGAGTCTTAAGCCTGTAATCAGGGGGCCGATTGAAGTAAATTCCTGAGATGCGCGAGCGCGCACGCTAGAATTGCGCGGGTACTTAGGTCACGCGCAAAATTTTTGTCTCGCGTCCTGGGTATTAGTGATTGATCACATAACCACAATAATTGTCGGGTTAACGAAAATGGTGTATGCACAAATTAAAATATCGAAGGCACGTAACTCTGGTGGCCATTTGTAGCAAAGCCAAAATGCTGCTTATCGGCTCAGCATCAAGATACTCATAAGCAATGAATTGTGGTATATATACGCTCATCGGTCTCAACAGATTTTGAAACTCAGGAAAAGCGAATGACATCAAATCGCTACATCTAAAGAATCTCTCCAGAGATCTACGAGAGATGCATCTCAACGTTTGAGGCTGCGAGGAGATTCTGTAACGTTATTTCAGATCAACTCGTCACTAAAATTTGATTTAGATCATAATGCATCAAAATGTTCCCTTGATGCTGTGTTGGAATGAGATTGAATCACATTTCTTTCCATCACTCTTGCTTTACCCTCCACTTCTTTCATACTCTTCGTATACTAATAAATAGGATCATTCGTATACAAATTATCCTATTTATTAGCATATCAACAGCGGTGATGAAGTAACAGGAATGAATTTTTGGTGTTAGTAGTAGCGATGATGCATTTGCATGCTTGAAATTTACTCGGTCGAGGAAATTATCATCATCAGTTTTTGATCAACTGACTCGCATTGTAATGCATACAAGTAGTGTGTAAATTTCACAATTCATTGCTTATCACTATCTTGATGCTGAGCCGATGAATAGCATTTCGGGTCTGCTACAAACGGGCACCAGAGTTACGTGCTTTCGATATTTTACTTTGTGCACACATCATTGTCGTTAACCCGACAATTATTGTGGTTATGTGATTAATCAATAATACCCACAACGCGAGACAAGAATTTTTGCGCGTGACCTAAGTGCCCGCGCGTTTCCCGCGAGCGCGTGCGCGCATCTCGGAAATTTACTTCAATCGGCCCCCAGATTGAATTGATTACTGAATCACTTTCTTTTGAAACCTCTGACATCAGACGTCAATGAAGAGAACTGGTTATGATGGATTCATTCAAAACTTATTAAACCATGACCTTGAAACTCTTACTTATTTTGAGAAAGAGTTGAGCCCTGACGCATCAAATGGCTCTTGAAATTCATAGACAATTTCATTTATCATTACAATCATCAATTTCACCTCATTTTGAATCCTATTATCCGGAAATTCAAAGTGCAAATCGATTAGAATGGCAATTTTTCGATAATTTTAATCCGATGATCTCGAGAATCGTATTCTTTTCGAGGACGAGGTGAGCTTAATCGCATCAAATGGATCTTGATATTCATAGACTGTTGATATTATCATTTTCATCATTGAACTACCTCATTATGGTATCTACCATATTAAAAATCCAGCAGGCAAATCGATTGGATTCAGAATTCTTCGAGTTCTTCGAGAATTTCAGATCATAATCTTCGGAACCCGTATTCTTCATAGGAAAAAGAATTGAGATCCATCGTGTCATTGACTTTCAAAATCCATAGACAATTTTGTATATTCTCTTGATGATTGTAATACCTCATTCTCATGTCTATGATATGGGACTTCGATAGAGCAAATCGATCGATTCGGAAATTCTCGTTGGGCACAAACCCTAGTTCGATTTTGGTCCCATGGTGGTCCGATAAGAGTGTCAAAATGGTCCCACGTTGCTACTGTTTCCGATGAACTTAACTTGATCCGGGTAAGCTCTCTTCCACCCACACTCGCCATCAGTATCAACTAGCAGGGCATCTCGTGACACAACAAAATCATGATATCGATTATGATCGGCGCTCGGCAATCTTAGATGAGTAAATCATGAGAGTACCCCGAACAACATACAGCCTATAGTTCCATTTCGGTCCCATTACGGCCCCTCGGGAGTTCGAGACCGGTACTAGATCAGTACCGTGATGGAATAGTAATAAGATCTTCCATTCGATGTGAGCCAACGTCAGACCTTCGTTTTACCTCTCTGATGGTGGTGTCAACTAGCAGGGCATCTCACTACAACAAATTAATTACTCGGTCATCCAAAAGTATCGGTGAGCCCTGAAAAGAGTTGAACAAATCGCTTGTCCGGTTCCAATATCATAGGCAGATGAAACTTTCATGCCTTGTTCGTTACGCAATTCAACTTAAAGGTCGAAACGCGAAAGCCCCGTTTTGGCGTCTCGCGCGTATCGCATTTGGGTATCGTTCGTGACGCGATACGCGATACGCGATACGTTGAGGTGATATTCTGTTTCTAATTTCTTTTTGTGGATAAAATGTCTGCTAGCTCATTGATTTCATGCCCAACTGTTGCGCATGGTATGGTAATTCCGAGAGACCGAATTTTGAAGAGTTTGGCTGATGGCTTTTGTCGCTATTGATGCAGCGTGTTCGGAACGTGCGATCATTTCTTCATTTTTTTGAGCAGATAAGACCAAACCAATCGATTGAAAAGAACAATGAAACTTGAAAACTTGAAAACTCTGAATGTTCGTGGATGTTCAAATTATTTTCATTTTGACAACTTTCCATTTAGAATCCCAAGAATATTCCTTACAACGTAAAATTACTTCTTTATTTTTTTTCTCATTGCTTTCTCTTTAGCAAAACTCAACTATTATCTTAGCGGCATCCGTATGCAGATGATACGAGTTCATTGACGTTTACTTTTAGTGAATAATATTCGAGGCAACGTCTGGAACCAGAGGCAAAATAATTGGCTCACAAGAAGGGCATAGATTGATAATCCATTTTCCACGTAAACATATTGGAGAATCTGATGCCCAAAGTTATCAAAAAGGCTCCTTGAGATTCTGTATAATTGGGATTTGATCTGTGAAGAAAATATTCTGCTTCAAACTTGTGGCACTTAGCTGAATGCGAAACATAATTCGCAACCTCATTTTTCATTTGTATTGTGTGAAAATTTAATGAGAATCTGCTGCGTATCCATCAAACTTTTTTGCAAAGAGTTTGATACGAGAAATTTTATTCAACTAGTATTGAATAGACAATTCCAGCGCGATATCATTCATGGATGGCCCCGATGATTGTTTTACGGCGGCTCATAGTTTGCTGATCAAGTCCTCGAATCTTGTCTTTCTGTTTCTTCTAAATTTTTCATCAAGGGAAATACGGCAACGACAAGATTCGAGAACCTAGTCGGAAAATTACAAGCCGCTCATCGTAAATCATACCTTTCAATGAGTGCCTTGAAGTATGTCAAAATTCATGAAATCTCAAATAGAATATCAATGTCTGATTAGAAAGATTAAGAAATGCTCAATAAGATTTTTGGATTTTGTTAATAATTGGAAATTTGTGAACGTGGCAAGATCATTGAAACATTGTCACACGTCTTTAGCTCAACAATGGTAGACTCAAACAAGTGAAAACCGAGAGTTTTTGACTGGAGTATGAAAATCTCGGAGGAAAGATTCATCCAAAAACAGTCCGGCAAAAGTCAATCAACTTTTTGTAGGAACTCTTTGTGCTGGAACAATGACAGGTTGTATGAAAACACATAGTCATTACCCCAATCGAATAAGGCGAAAGTTTGAAATAATTGGGCAAGAATAAGATGATTCTACAAGACACTCGCCGGTGACCGATACTGGACCAGATCGACACTGGGCGATGACTGATACGGGACCAGATTCACACTCTCCGGGCAGCAGTACGGGACCAGATCGACACCGATACGGGATTAGGTCAATACTCGCCGGGGACTGGTTCGGGACCAGATCGGCACTCGCCAGGCATCGGTACGAGACCGAATCGACATTTGCCGGGGCCCGTTCTAGGACCACATCGACACTCGCCAATTACCGATACGAGACCGAATCGACACTCGCCGGGGCCAGTTCTAGGACCAGATTGACACTGCCCGATGACTGATACGGGACCAGATTCACACTCGCCGGGCAGCAGTACGGGATCATATTGACACTCGCCGGGGATCGTTACAGGACCAGATTGACACTTGCCGGGGACCGTTACAGGGCCACATCGACACTCGCCGGGTATCGTTACAGGACCACTTGGCACTCGCCTATGACCGTTACAGATTTAGATCGTCACTCGCCGGGGACAGGTACGGGACCAGATCGACACTCGCCGGGGACCGGTACGGGACCACATTGATACTCGCCGATGACCGATACGGGATGAGATCTAAATTCTTCGATGGCCGGTACGGGACCAGAACGTAATTCACCGATCAAAATCGAAAAATCTTATTGAGCATTTCTTGATCTTTCCAATCAGACATTGATCTTCTATTTGAAATTTCATGCATCCTGACATACTTCGAGTACCAAGCACTCATTCGAAGGTATGATTAACGATGATCGGCTTGTAATTTTCCGACGAGGTTCTCGAATCTTGCCGTTGCCGTATTTTCCTTGATGAAAAATTTAGAAAAAAAAAAGAATGACAAGATTCGAGAACTTGATCAGCAAACTACGGGCCGCTGAAAGTCAATCATATCTTCGGGGCCATCCAAGGATGATATCGCGCTGGAAATTTCTATTTGATACTAGTTGAACGAGATTTCTCGTATTGAACTCTTTGCAAAAAAATTTGATGGAAACACAGCAGATTTTCATTAAATTTTCACACATCACGAATGAGAAATGAGGTTGCGAATTATGATTCGCATTCAGTTAAGTGCCACAAGTTAGAAGCAGAATATTTTCTTCACATATCGAACCCCAATTATCCAGGACCTAGAGAAGCTTTTTTCATAACTTTGGGCATCAGATTCTCCAATCTGTTTACGTGGAAAATGGATTATCAATCTGTGCCCTTCTACTGGGCCAATTATTTTGCCTTTAGTTCCAGACGTTGCCTCAAATATTGTTCACTGAAAGTAAACGTCAATAAACTCGTATCATCTGCATACGGATGCCGCTGAGATAATAGTGGAGTTTTGTTCAAGAGAAAGTAATGAGAAAAAAAAACAAAAAAGTAATTTCACGTTGTAAGGAACAGTTTTGGGATTCTAAATGGAAAGTTGTCAAAATGAAAATAATTTGGACATCCTCAAAGTTCCAGAGTTTTCGAGTTTTCAAGTTTCAGTGTTCTTTTCAATCGATTGGTTTTGTCGTATCTGCTCAAAAAAATAAAGAAGTAATTCCACTTTTTGGACACACTGTCCCAACAGCGACAAAAGCCACCAGCCAAACTCTTCAGAATTCGGTCTTTCGAGATTACCATACCATGCGCAACAATTGGGCATGGAATCAATAAGCTAGCAGACATTTCATCCACAAAAAGAAATTAAAAACTGGATATAACCTCAAGGTATTGCGTATCGCGTCACGAACGATACGCAAGTGCGATACGGGCGATACGCGCGAGAGGCCAAAACGGAGCTTTTGCGATACGACTTTCAAAGTTGATTTGCAAAACGACCAGGGCCTGAATCCTTTATTTGCCTATGCTATTGGGATTGGACAAGCGATTTGTTTTACCCTTTTCAGGGCTTACCGATACTTTTCGAAGACCGGTTGTACATACGATGTGAGAGAAGTAGGGCATCCGGAACTTGCAACTGATGGGATCGAATCTCGTAGCATTCAGCCTAGTTCAGATTTTGTCTCAAGATGGTCTCATAACAGTGTCGCACCGGTATCACGTTGCTACTGATCTCGTTGAAATTGATTGGATTTCAGCGAACTTACTTCCACCCACACTTGACATTGGTCCCCACTAGCGGGTTATCTTTGCACACCAAAATCATCATACAAATGAGGTGCAAAATGGTGGGAAATCCGGATATGCGATTGATGGCAATGTATCGTGTAGCATCCAGCCTCGTTCCGATTTGGTCTCATAGTGGTCCTATGGTGTTCCCATGAGAATTTCAGAATGATACCGCATTGCTACTGTTCCCGTTGAATTTGACTTGATTAGGGTGAGCACTCTTCCACCCACACTTGTCATTAGTATCAACTAGCAGGACATCTCGATGCAACAGAATCTCCATACTAATACTTTTAGGGACTACGGAAAATCTGGGACTACTGATTGATAGGAGTGTATTGACAGCATCTAGCTTAGTTCCGTTCTGGTCCCATGGCGGTGCCGAATAAGTGTCAAAATGGTGGTACCACCTTGCCACTGTCCTCGTTCAAATTGACTTGATCCGAGCAAGCTCGGTTAGATCTACACTCGTCATTGGTATGCGCTAGCAAGACTTCTCGCAACAACGAAATCTTCATACAGATGGTGTGAGAGCCGGCGAGAAATCCGGATATGCGATGTATGGAAGTGTCTCGTGCAGCACCCAGCTTGGTTCCGTTTTGGTCCCATAGAGGTCTCATAGAAGTGTCAAACTGGTCAAACTTTGCAACTGTTCCCGTTAAATTTGACTTGACTCGTGCAAGCTCTTTTCATTCACACTCGTCATTAGTGTCAACTAGCAGGGCATCTCGCTACAAGTAAGAATTATCGTACGAATGGTGTGGAAAATTGTGTGGATGTCCCGTATGAGCGATTGATGGGAGTGTCCCGCTCATCCAGTTTAGTTCCGATTGGGTTCCATAATGGTCCCCTAAGAGTGTCCATGTAGTTCTACTTTGCTACTGATCCCGTTGAACTTAGCTTAATTTGAGCAAACTCTCTTCCACCCACACTCTCCATTGGTGTCAACTTGTAGGGCATCTTTCCATAACAAATTCTCTATGGAAATGGTGTGCAAGACAATGGGGAACCTGAATATGAGATTCATGGGAGTGCCTTACGCAGTAACCAGCCTAATTCCGAGTTTAGACCCATAGTGGTCCCATGGTGGCCCCACGAAAGTGTCTAAATGGTACCACGTTTCTACTGTTCCCGTTGGATTTGCCTTGATTCGGATAAGTTCTGTTTCAGCCACACTCGTCATTGGTGTTAAATGACAGTGCATCCAGCCTAGTTCAGTTTTGGTCCTTTGGTGGTCCCATGAGAGTGTCATATGAGTACCCCGTTGCTACTGTTCTCGATGAACTCAACTTGATTCAGGCAAGCTCTCTTTTACCCACCCTCGATATCAGTGTCCATATCAACTAGCAGGTCATCGCGATACAACACAATTATGATACTCATTGTAATCGACGTTCGTTAATCCGAAATGAGCAGATTATGAGCGTATAACTAGCAACATCCAACATAGTCCCGTTTTGGTCCCATGGTGGTCCGATGAGAGTGTCAAAATGGTACCACGCTGCTACTGTTCCCGAAGGATTTGACTTGATTCGCGTAAGCTCCATTTCATCCACACTCGTCATCAGTATCAACTATCAGGGCATCGTGACACAACAAAATCATGATATGGATTGTTTTCTTTATTTCTTTCATTTTTGATGCTATCGATTGTGATCGGCGCTCGGTGATTCGGAATGAGCAAATTGGGAGAGTATCTCGAGCAACATACAGCCTATTCCCGTTTGGGTCCCATAACGGTCCCCCGAGAGTTTCAGGGCAGTACCAGATCAGTACTGTGGTGGAATATCAACAAGATCTTCAGATTGAATGTGAGCCAACGTTGGCAAACTCTCGTTTCTCCTCTGTGTTGGTGGTGTCAACTTGCACGGCATCCCACCACAATGAAATATCCATACAAACGGTGTGAGAAGAGGTGGGGCATCCGGAATCAGTGACTGATGGAGGAGCCTATTGCTCATTATCCAGCCTAGTCTCGTTCGAGTCCCATATTGGTCCCATAAGAGAGTCAAATTTGTGCTACGATGCTAATGTTCTAGTCGAATTCGACTTGATTCGGGGAAGTTCTCTTCACCCTACACTCGTGTTTGGTGTTGCCTCGCAGGGAATCGGAAAACAACAAGATCATGATACTAACATTCGGTGATAGACGGTTGGTAATCCGAAATAAGCGAGTGATGTGAGTGTCTTGCGCAACATCTAAAACGGTGCCGTTTTGGGCTCGTGGTATCGATCTCAGCGTTTTAAACAGTACCACCTCAGCACTGTTGCGTTACATATGAATTATAGCAGTCATTTGATGCGATAGAGCTGAACACATTCTCGACAGGAATACGAATTTCGAGGCCATCGTTTCAAAATATTTTAGCAATTCAGTAGCTTTTCGCAGTTTCATATCATGAGCATTGAGATGAGATATTCCTTGATGAGCTGTACATGGAAGTATACTTTGCACTTTGTTCGTTATTGTTTATTCACAGCTCATCAGAAACTAAAATTTGATACACTAGAGTAAAACCGATTTTCGCTTCCCCGTAATAGTTTCCGACCCTCGCCTCCGGCTCGGGCCGGTAACCCATTACTTGGTCGCGAAAAACAGACCTAACACACATGTATCAAAGAATGTTGATCTAGTGATGATCGAAGAAATGGAAAAACAACTCCTGTAAATTTTGAGAGCCATTTGATGCGATCAAGCTGAAACTATCTCAAAAAAGTATGAGTTATGGTCATGCGTTCAAAATTTACAAAAGAGTCCCTGAAAGATCGATGAACCTGATCAATTTTGAATACCGTAAGCTTCATGGATAGGTGTCCCACAGATTAGGGAAATGATTTAAAGTTATCATGAATTTAAGAAGTCATTGATCTCTTGATTTTTCGATGAAAAATTCGAGTTCAGAGGCCACCGTTTCAATATCTTCGGAAAATCTTCAATTCAATCGAAATACCTTTTTCAAGTTTCATTATAAGCATGAGAATGGGATATTACAATCATCAAGAGCTCTTGATGATTGTAATACCCCATTCTAGAATGAAGAAAATTGTCTATGAATTTTGAAAGCCTAATGACACGATGGATCTCATTCTTTTTTCTATGAGGAATACGGGTTCCGAAGATTATGATCTGAAATTCTTGAAGAACTCGAAGATTTCTGAATCCAATTGATTTGCCTGCTGGATTTTTAATATTGTAGATACCATAATGAGGTAGTTTAATGATCGAAATGATGATATGAACAGTCTATGAATATCAAGATCCATTTAATGCGATTGAGCTCACCTCATCCTCGAAAGAAATACGATTTTCGAGATCATTGGATTAAAATTATCGAAAAATTGCCAATCTAATCGATTTGCCCTTCGAAATTCCTTATAATAGGCTCCAGAATGAGGTGAAATTGTTGATTGTAATGATAAATGAAGATGTCTATGAATTTTAAGAGTCATTTGATGCGCCAGGGTTCAACTTTTATTCAAGATAAATGGGAGTTTCAAGGCCATGGTTTAACAAATTTTGGATGAATTCATTATAATCAATTCTCTCCATTGACGTCTGATGTCATAGGTTCCAAAAGGAAGGGATTCAATAATTAATTCAATCTGATTACAGGCCGAAGACTCCGGTACCTCGCTGTGAGGTTGAAGGTTAACTCCACGTGGCTGTAGCGACACTCACCATCATGATTCACTCACATCACACGAGTGGCAAGAAAATCCCACATGAATTTGAACGCTTAGTCTCGTCCGCGGTTGATCGAAAATTAATGCGCAGATCACGCATACAGTCCAATTCTAGACTACTAGCAACAGGCTAGTAGCAGACGCACGCCGACGTCAAAATAACAACAATAGCGTTACAGGCGTTACAAAGAAGCGTTACAGTTTGCTCATAAAAATTCATCATCGATGATTTTAGATGAAATAACGCAAGGAAAAGGAGCCGGAAAGAAGCATTTCCAACTCAAAATGCCGCGATCTTTCCAATGCAATAAATAAAATTTTCCCCCGATCGATATTCGCTTAAATAGAAATGACATGCATGCGAAAATTCATCCATAAATCTGAAACTATGAGAGAAATTGCAATTCTGACTTCACCAATCGATTTCTGAGGAATTTTTGCGTTAGATATGAGCTTGCCGCATAAGTTTACAATCATTCTCAACCACTCCCGAACGCAAATGAAAATCCGACAACTTATCTTTGTCACTTTTTAATAAGGTCCACCCTAATATATATATGTATTCCTATAATATATACTCCTTTTCAAATTGTCTTCCCTACAGTGCCCCACACATCGATTTCGAGGGTGCAATTCAAACAGATCCAATTTTAATAC
Organism: Eretmocerus hayati; assembly: GCA_029851415.1. Classification (NCBI taxonomy): domain Eukaryota; kingdom Metazoa; phylum Arthropoda; class Insecta; order Hymenoptera; family Aphelinidae; genus Eretmocerus; species Eretmocerus hayati. The sequence goes on from CM056742.1 coordinate 113,696,978, forward strand.
CTATTATGCTAGATGAATTGATCAGAATGCTTGACAAATATCTTTCTGCGCATGTAGATCACTCATTGTAACAATCAAATTCTTCAAAGTTGAACATTATCGGTACCATGTTATTCCAAATGTTTGGAAGTTGTCATCATGATAAATACATATAGCGCAATTTGATTTGATTCTTCTCAATTTCATAGTAGTCTTTAAAAACTCATCTGTTTCTGCATGCCACAGACCATTTTCAAATCATCCAAAGTATTATGTTGATTACTTTTGAAATTTGAATGTGAATCTTGGAAGGCATTTGACCAATATCCGAACTAGAAATGATTGAAATAGTCTGAATGACTTTAGGAATGAGATATCTCTCAATGGTTCTAGCCTTGAATCGCTCTTTGAAACCCCCTTGCTCACTCCGTTCGCCAACCCCACTCCTTGATTGGACGAACTCATACTTCACCTTCCGGCAGAAAACTTCTCATTCGAATAGATACAGATTCAAGAGATTCACGAAGATGCAACAAGATTCAAAATTCCATAAATTATCAGACTCGCCTCATCGTGGTATTTCGCCTTATAGTGTAAGGGAGAATGAATGAATGGAATGACATCATCCTTCCTAACAGTTCAATAGATTATTCGTGGAAAATCTATTTTGTTCATGATTCATGTTGTTCATATCATAAGTGATGATATCATCCATTAGAATTCGATACATTGACGAGTTTAATCACGAGGAAGGAATTAAAAAATTTTCACTCAAAAAATTTTAAAATGTGATTTTTTCCAAAAACCCTACATGGCGCATCTCAATTCCAATTCGATATAGTTTTTTACACCATAAACTACCTTTGGAACAAAAATCGACAGAGGGGTCTTGAAGTTCATTGAAAGTTGGTTTAGGAACACCGTGGGGTAAAAATTGTCGTCGGGTACACACCGAGAAGTACTGAATTCACCCGTAACCTCGTTATTTTAAGGTATTTAGGATTATTTTGACCCAAGAATCACGATTGACCCACGTTGGCGGAGTCATTAGGATGTTGAAGAAATTAGGATGACTTGCGAGTGGACCAGATAAACAGAGTATGCAGAATATCAAATGTTCTGTGGAATGACCCATGAATTGAATAAGGAAAGCAATGTATCTGATTTTAATTGAGATCATGGACAAATGTATGATTGAAATGGTAGAATCAGATGAATATGAAAGTTTGCTTGTTTTTACTTCAACTAGTAGAAAGAATGATTTTCATCAGAGAACAATCGGAATGAACGAGGTGGCACTTGAAAATATTAGCCAGCAGCGATAGATATGCGACTGCCCCCGTCAACGCAGAACTCATCACTCACAGTATATTCCTCACAGAAAATGCGCACATGTTTTTCCTGACACGACATTACGGCCAATCATAGCTGGAGTCAGGATTCACACAATGCAATTGGAATGAACACGGTGGCAATAAAATTATCCCAGAATTTTCAGAAATGATGTTGGTCTTGAGCTTTTAGGGAGTACAATAGTTTTCTGCGTGCATGAAAAATCAACTAGATCTCACTGAATTCCTAACAACGTAATGTGATTGACGTATCTCCTGTCTCAAGTAACGACTATGTGGCAACTCTGTCCATTAATTTTTTTAGCAATAGTTGATATACTTCATACACGTTTGGAAAACAATAGCGCGCACAGATAGTGTGAGCCGAATCGTTTTGATTGATTCGTGAATACTTTTGATGCCATCGTTGTCATTCCAATTGCATTGCATTGGTTATCGAGCCTAGCTCAAAATATGCTGGATCTCGACCCAGAAAAAACATGTGGGCATTTTTCGTGAGGAACATACCGTTTATGTTGAATTTCACGTCGACGGGTGCACTCGCGATTCTACCGTTGTTGGCTTATATTCTGGGAAGCCACCTCATTCGTTTTTCTTGTACTTCGTGGAAAATCATCCCTTTCATCCATCTGCTCCAAGCACTCGATGGAAAAATCATGCTAATAGTCTAAAGGAACATGGAAGAAGAAGCTTATAGTTTTTTAGGTTATGTTACCCCGCAATGGAAATAATGCCACCATAACCTCGCTCACAAGATCAATGCTACATACGCGTATCACTTTGGCGAAAGAAATGTTCAGGAAACTCGCAAGCCCTCGAAAAACTATCGTCCTCGTATATTGTTTGTGATCCCGGATCAGAATTGCACAAACTTTCGACTGCTCTCAATTCCATGTTGAGCACACTCATCAGTTTTCAACGCCGAGATATAAACAAACCTGGGTGATCAAAACAAAGAGTTATAAAATTACTAACCTCCATGACACCCCGAGTTACCAATGCCCTGATCTGCCGGGAAAGCCCTTGCATTTTCAAATTCCGACGTTTTCGATCGATTATGCTGGAAAAGTGGATAATCCCAAATTTATCGAAGAAGTTAGTCTGGAACTAAAATTTCGCCGGCTACACGATCTCGCGACTCAAACTAATTTTTCCTCAATATTTCGAAGAAATTTTGCGGTTCACATCGGAAAAAAGACCAAATTCCAAATTTGGACCTGCCATTGGATTGTTCGGACCAAAAAATATGGAGATTAATTTCGTCCGAATTTGTACCTTTAACAGAACAAAGACGTCAGGGAGGTGGCCATTTTATCGTGGTTATACGATATATACATAAGATTCATAAGAATTGCACAAGTGATGAGCTCATTATACGTGCCCAGAGGACTTTAGGAGATGTGATAGAGCAGGTGGTATGACTTTTAGATGCTCCCGGCGAGCACGATCGAACCAATCGTTATAGTCGCGTTCTAACAAGGTCGATAGGAAACGGCGTTTGAATGATTCTGGAGATTGTTCGTCGAAATCAACATCCGTGAGAGAGTTGATCAGTTTTGGATGATACAATCGTAAAGGACTGATTAAGGGCTCCAGTCCAAGGCTCGTTGTACCTGAGTGAAGCATTTTGTTACGCTGGGATGACGAAGATCTGATGAGTCAGAAGTAAGCGTGAAGCGTAAGCGGAGGAGAGATAGTAGCTCATTGTGGATTTCAGAAAAGGCCAATGAACCAATCAAGTATTCTTGGCGTCGAACTATTGAGAGCCATCCTAGAGACAGTTAGTAGGGTGTTACGTGAGCACGCCATGGACCAAACCCGCTCAGGAATCTTATGCAAGTGTTCAAAAGGCGGTGAAGTTTGAGCTCTTGCTCTTTGTTGAGGCCTGTAAGGAGAGGTGCACCATAATCGAAGTGTAGGAGAACCATACTGAAGGTGATATTATTACATGACTCGGCTAATGCAAGCTAATTTTAATCAACGGATTTGTTGATTAAGTGACATAGATCGATATTGGATTACTCCAATTCGATCTATGTACCTTCAAGGCACCTCGCAATTCGAGTGTCGCAACTTGAAGGATAATGTTCAACTTTGAAAAATTTGTTTGTTACAATGAGTGATCTACATGCGCAGAAAGATATTTGTCAAGCATTCTGATCAATTCATCTAGCATAATAGGTATTAAAATTGGATCTGTTTGAATTGCACCCTCAAAATCGATGTGTGGGGCACTGTAGGGAAGACAATTTGAAAAGGAGTATATATTATAGGAATACATATATATATATATTAGGGTGGACCTTATTAAAAAGTGACAAAGATAAGTTGTCGGATTTTCATTTGCATTCGGGAGTGGTTGAGAATGATTGTAAACTTATGCGGCAAGCTCATATCTAACGCAAAAATTCCTCAGAAATCGATTGGTGAAGTCAGAATTGCAATTTCTCTCATAGTTTCAGATTTATGGATGAATTTTCGCATGCATGTCATTTCTATTTAAGCGAATATCGATCGGGGAAAAATTTTATTTATTGCATTGGAAAGATCGCGGCATTTTGAGTTGGAAATGCTTCTTTCCGGCTCCTTTTCCTTGCGTTATTTCATCTAAAATCATCGATGATGAATTTTTATGAGCAAACTGTAACGCTTCTTTGTAACGCCTGTAACGCTATTGTTGTTATTTTGACGTCGGCGTGCGTCTGCTACTAGCCTGTTGCTAGTAGTCTAGAATTGGACTGTATGCGTGATCTGCGCATTAATTTTCGATCAACCGCGGACGAGACTAAGCGTTCAAATTCATGTGGGATTTTCTTGCCACTCGTGTGATGTGAGTGAATCATGATGGTGAGTGTCGCTACAGCCACGTGGAGTTAACCTTCAACCTCACAGCGAGGTACCGGAGTCTTCGGCCTGTAATCAGATTGAATTAATTATTGAATCCCTTTCTTTTGGAACCTATGACATCAGACGTCAATGGAGAGAATTGATTATAATGAATTCATCCAAAATTTGTTAAACCATGGCCTTGAAACTCCCATTTATCTTGAATAAAAGTTGAACCCTGGCGCATCAAATGACTCTTAAAATTCATAGACATCTTCATTTATCATTACAATCAACAATTTCACCTCATTCTGGAGCCTATTATAAGGAATTTCGAAGGGCAAATCGATTAGATTGGCAATTTTTCGATAATTTTAATCCAATGATCTCGAAAATCGTATTTCTTTCGAGGATGAGGTGAGCTCAATCGCATTAAATGGATCTTGATATTCATAGACTGTTCATATCATCATTTCGATCATTAAACTACCTCATTATGGTATCTACAATATTAAAAATCCAGCAGGCAAATCGATTGGATTCAGAAATCTTCGAGTTCTTCAAGAATTTCAGATCATAATCTTCGGAACCCGTATTCCTCATAGAAAAAAGAATGAGATCCATCGTGTCATTAGGCTTTCAAAATTCATAGACAATTTTCTTCATTCTAGAATGGGGTATTACAATCATCAAGAGCTCTTGATGATTGTAATATCCCATTCTCATGCTTATAATGAAACTTGAAAAAGGTATTTCGATTGAATTGAAGATTTTCCGAAGATATTGAAACGGTGGCCTCTGAACTCGAATTTTTCATCGAAAAATCAAGAGATCAATGGCTTCTTAAATTCATGATAACTTTAAATCATTTCCCTAATCTGTGGGACACCTATCCATGAAGCTTACGGTATTCAAAATTGATCAGGTTCATCGATCTTTCAGGGACTCTTTTGTAAATTTTGAACGCATGACCATAACTCATACTTTTTTGAGATAGTTTCAGCTTGATCGCATCAAATGGCTCTCAAAATTTACAGGAGTTGTTTTTCCATTTCTTCGATCATCACTAGATCAACATTCTTTGATACATGTGTGTTAGGTCTGTTTTTCGCGACCAAGTAATGGGTTACCGGCCCGAGCCGGAGGCGAGGGTCGGAAACTATTACGGGGAAGCGAAAATCGGTTTTACTCTAGTGTATCAAATTTTAGTTTCTGATGAGCTGTGAATAAACAATAACGAACAAAGTGCAAAGTATACTTCCATGTACAGCTCATCAAGGAATATCTCATCTCAATGCTCATGATATGAAACTGCGAAAAGCTACTGGATTGCTGAAATATTTCGAAACGATGGCCTCGAAATTCGTATTCCTGTCGAGAATGTGTTCAGCTCTATCGCATCAAATGACTGCTATAATTCATATGTAACGCAACAGTGCTGAGGTGGTACTGTTTAAAACGCTGAGATCGATACCACGAGCCCAAAACGGCACCGTTTTAGATGTTGCGCAAGACACTCACATCACTCGCTTATTTCGGATTACCAACCGTCTATCACCGAATGTTAGTATCATGATCTTGTTGTTTTCCGATTCCCTGCGAGGCAACACCAAACACGAGTGTAGGGTGAAGAGAACTTCCCCGAATCAAGTCGAATTCGACTAGAACATTAGCATCGTAGCACAAATTTGACTCTCTTATGGGACCAATATGGGACTCGAACGAGACTAGGCTGGATAATGAGCAATAGGCTCCTCCATCAGTCACTGATTCCGGATGCCCCACCTCTTCTCACACCGTTTGTATGGATATTTCATTGTGGTGGGATGCCGTGCAAGTTGACACCACCAACACAGAGGAGAAACGAGAGTTTGCCAACGTTGGCTCACATTCAATCTGAAGATCTTGTTGATATTCCACCACAGTACTGATCTGGTACTGCCCTGAAACTCTCGGGGGACCGTTATGGGACCCAAACGGGAATAGGCTGTATGTTGCTCGAGATACTCTCCCAATTTGCTCATTCCGAATCACCGAGCGCCGATCACAATCGATAGCATCAAAAATGAAAGAAATAAAGAAAACAATCCATATCATGATTTTGTTGTGTCACGATGCCCTGATAGTTGATACTGATGACGAGTGTGGATGAAATGGAGCTTACGCGAATCAAGTCAAATCCTTCGGGAACAGTAGCAGCGTGGTACCATTTTGACACTCTCATCGGACCACCATGGGACCAAAACGGGACTATGTTGGATGTTGCTAGTTATACGCTCATAATCTGCTCATTTCGGATTAACGAACGTCGATTACAATGAGTATCATAATTGTGTTGTATCGCGATGACCTGCTAGTTGATATGGACACTGATATCGAGGGTGGGTAAAAGAGAGCTTGCCTGAATCAAGTTGAGTTCATCGAGAACAGTAGCAACGGGGTACTCATATGACACTCTCATGGGACCACCAAAGGACCAAAACTGAACTAGGCTGGATGCACTGTCATTTAACACCAATGACGAGTGTGGCTGAAACAGAACTTATCCGAATCAAGGCAAATCCAACGGGAACAGTAGAAACGTGGTACCATTTAGACACTTTCGTGGGGCCACCATGGGACCACTATGGGTCTAAACTCGGAATTAGGCTGGTTACTGCGTAAGGCACTCCCATGAATCTCATATTCAGGTTCCCCATTGTCTTGCACACCATTTCCATAGAGAATTTGTTATGGAAAGATGCCCTACAAGTTGACACCAATGGAGAGTGTGGGTGGAAGAGAGTTTGCTCAAATTAAGCTAAGTTCAACGGGATCAGTAGCAAAGTAGAACTACATGGACACTCTTAGGGGACCATTATGGAACCCAATCGGAACTAAACTGGATGAGCGGGACACTCCCATCAATCGCTCATACGGGACATCCACACAATTTTCCACACCATTCGTACGATAATTCTTACTTGTAGCGAGATGCCCTGCTAGTTGACACTAAAGTAGTCAGACGCTAGATGGCAGCAATCTCAAACAGATTCCTGCATAACCAAGCCTGATTCACACGTGGTCAACGGTACGTGTTCTGCCAAAGTGAGCTGCCTGATCAACGCGTTTACACGTCCGGCAACAGTAACAGCTGATTCAATCCTGTTCCGCTATATTGCTTCTATAACGTTACCATGGCACCTAATCCACTAGCAGTGGGTTTTTCTCAACGAGATCGAGTAATTTCATATGAATCACGTGAATCTGATGTTACCGGCAAGTGTGCTGATTATCCATGTGACATGCCACCTCACTTTAAAATGTTTATATCTCATTTTGACACTTGTCAAGAGAAACTTTTTTCAAAATTGAATGAAATTGAGGCGAGGATGGAAAATCGAATAATTGCGCTTGAAAAAGATGTATCGAAAATCCGCGAAAAGCTTGTTCAGTAATCTCATCAAACTACATTTGTTGACTCAGCTGAAATGATCCCAACGGACATTCCATGTGACATAAATCTCTCGAACTGAAATAGTCAATAGAGTTTTTGATGCTACAGATGAGCCAATGCTTGAAAATTGTGTGATAAACGTCAGAGAATGGAAAGGTCCTAGTTTTCGTAATAAGTGTTCATCAATTTCAACTTCGAACTCGATCTCTCAGAAAGCCAAGAATGTAGACTCCCAAGCAATTGTTATTCAATTATCTTCATCTACTGTCAGAGATAGAATTATTTCGAGTCCACCTAAATTGAGGAAGGAAACGGTAAAAGATATTTTTGGCTATGATAATACTCCAAAATCAGCTGTAGCACACTGCGGCCTAAAGAAGTCCATAACCTTTCTAAGAAAGCTCATTCTGTCGGTGTTCAATTGAAATATCAAAGTCCAGTGGTGAAAAATCTAATTGTGTGCATGAGACGTTCGAGGGATGGACCTCTCATACCTATTTTTCAGATCTTGAGCTCGACAATTTTATATGGCTAATATATAAGCCCGATCAAAATCATGACCATCAAGCCACTTTGGCTAGGTGACGTCGGGGGCCAACCTCTACTCGGATCTCTTCAGCCCCCCTGAAGAGTCTGATCCGGAGAGGAAAGACGAAACGCACCAACATCTAGCGTAGAATCAAAATTTTTCGTTTCTCATCTCATTTTTCATGTATTTGAAATTCCATCAAAATCCTTCAAGTTGCGACACTCGAATTGCGAGGTGCCTTGAAGGTACATAGATCGAATTGGAGTAATCCAATATCGATCTATGTCACTTAATCAACAAATCCGTTGATTAAAATTAGCTTGCATTAGCCGAGTCATGTAATGATATGATTTGAAATTCCCGCGAGCGATAAAGTCTCGATCGTTCATATCGATCGAGACAAAAATTGATTCTAATCATACTGAAGGTGAGTTGACGTTCCAAAGAGATGGGAAGGGCTCCACCAAGTACACGAAGAGTGTAAACAGAGCCGTGGACTTTCTTGAATGAGAGAGAGAGAGAGAGAGAGAGAGAGAGAGAGAGAGAGAGAGAGAGAGAGAGAGAGAGAGAGAGATTGTAGATTGTAGATTGGTTTTTATTTTGGTACCTTGGGGTATAACCCTATCTGGTACATCTAGCAAATTCAGTTTACATATATAATAAAATACAATATGAGAGTAAGTATGAAGATCATTCGAACTGGTGAATAGATTATGATATAATATAGTGATCAATCTTTGTACTCATGTTCATACATGAATATGCAAAAACTATGATTAGAGTTACATTTGATAATGTGAATTTGATATAATTCAGTGAGAAAAGAAAAGATGAGAGGAGCTGAACTGATTTGAACGTGGTGAATTGAGTAAGTTAGGAGAATGAATGAAATCAATTTCTCAAGAGTAGGCATAGAAATCTAAGTACTTGGTGGAAATTCATAAACAATCCGCACGCTTTCAACTTGAGATACCATCCATGTGAACTGCGGCTATTCATTGATGAGAATGGTGTAAAAACTCACTAGAGTCATATAAAATTATCGAGCTCAAGATCTGAAAAAATAGGTATAAGAGGTCCATTCCTCGACCGTCTCATGCACACAATTAGATTTTTCACCACTGGACTTTGATATTTCAACCGAACACTCACAGAATGAGCTTTCTTATACAGGTTATGGACTTCTTTAGGCCACAATGGGCTACAGCTGATTTTGGAGTCATTCTCATAGCCAAAAATATCCTTCACCGTTTTCTTCCTCAATTTAGATGAACTCGAAATAATTCTATCTCTGACAGTAGGTGAAGATAATTGAATAACAATTGCTTGGGAGTCTACATTCTTGGCTTCCTGAGAGATCGAGTTCGAAGTTGAAATTGATGAACACTTATTACGAAAACTAGGACCTTTCCATTCTCTGACGTTTATCACACAATTTTGAAGCATTGGCTCATCTATAGCATCAAAAACTCTATTGACTATTTCAGTTTTCGAGACATTTATGTCGCATGGAATGTCTGTTAGGATCATTTCAGCTGAGTCAACAAATGTAGTTTGATGAGAAAACTGAAGAAGCTTATCGCGGATTTTCGATACATCTTTTTCAAGCGCAGTTATTCGATTTTCCATCCTCGCCTCAATTTCATTCAATTTTGAAAAAAGTTTTTCTTGACAAGTGTCAAAATGAGATATAAACAATTTAAAGTAAGGTGGCATGTCACATGGATGATCAGCACACTTGGCGGTAACATCAGATTCACGTGATTCATATGAAATCACTCGATCTGTTTGAGAAAAACTCACTGTAAGTGGATTAGATGCCATGGTAACGTTATAGAAGCAATATAGCGGAACAGGATTGAATCAGCTGTCACTGTTGCCGGACGTGTGCAAGCGTTGATCAGGCAGCTCACTTTGGCAGAACACGTATCGTTGACCACGTGTGAATCAGGCTTAAAGTTGGTTATGCAGGGATCTGTTTGAGACTGCTGTCATCTAGCGTCTGACTATAGAAGTTCGTAGATCCAGCAAACCAAGCTCGATGCAGCATGCAAACTAACCTCAAAAACTCGCAATGTGCTGATGGAAAAGCAGATGAGATTCTTGCAGGATGAGTAGATTCACAGAGATATATGAATCCAACGAATCCTTGCAAGATTTGGCGTGCAAGAGTCTGAAAAAGAAAAGCCCGGAGGCACCTTGCGGCAGAAAAAGTGGCGCAATACAGAGAAACACTGAAGAAAACTTGTTGTCAGACTCACCGAGAGAGAGAGAGAGAGAGAGAGAGATTGATTGATTGATTGATATCCTTTATTTGCTCAGAGGCAAAAGTTAAAAATTCTGTTACATATGATACACATGTCACTCATAATAAATATATATCACATTCATGAAATTTGTCGTTTTGGTCAAGGACATTGTATTATCACATCAAGTGACTAGTCATTTTGAAGCACTGCAAGGTGCGTAGAAAGTCAAATTACACTATTTATTATACAGATAAAGATAGGAAAAAGGAGCAAGAAAATATAAAACATTTTTGTACATATAAAGGATAGTGGGCTCGGAAAATTATCACAGATGTTTCAGTCAATGGCGGGAAGGCCACGCATAACTAAGTTATAATTAAAAGCCTAATCGGAAAGAGCCCAAGCCTATCAGAGGTTAAAGTATTGTTTGTTATCCACATCAATCCTCTGGGATGGTTGTGATAAGAGAAACTCTTTCAAAGCTTCTTTGAAAAATGAGATCTTCTGAATTTGCCGGATGCCTGAAGGGAGAAAGTTCCAGAAGTGAGCGCATTGAACTTGGAAAGATCTTCTTCCATATTCAAGTCTCACCTTGGAGACTTTGAGTTCCTGCTCTTGTGCATCTCCCCGCACGGGGCGCTCGGATTGGTGCCTGGTAAACATTGCAGACAGGTAACCAGGTTCCCTCATGTGCATGATCTTATACATGATAATGCCTGCAAAGTACATTCGCCGCGAATCAGTACGCAGCCAATCCAAGTTTTCCCTGAACGGAGTGATGTGCTCGTCTCTCCTAAGATCAAAAATGTATCTCACAAATGAGTTATTTAGTCTTTGTAGCCGTTGCCGCTGTTCGTCCGTGGCGTCAAGATACACGACCGTACAATAGTCTAGATGGGGTTGTACTAACGCCTCGACCAGTCGAACTCGGAGAGTCCCGGTGATGCATGCCCTGAAAAACCGCAAACCGTACAGGGCCCTGTTGACTTTCTTCGTCACTTGATTTATCTGCGGTTTCCACGATAATTCGCTGTCTAATACAACACCAAGACTCACGACTGTGTCACTGAAAGGAACGAAAACTCCATCCTGTATCTCAACACCTGGCAGATCCATCCTTTTCAGATCCTTGATATTCCTCTCGGAAGAGAAAAAGATTGCTTTGGTTTTACCAGCGTTGAGACGCAGGCCGGAGCCCATAGCCCAATCAGCAACCAGTCGTCCGATTTCTCCCAGTCGAGCGATGCCCTCCCTGATCTTATTTTTCTCGATTTGGAGATAAATTTGGAGGTCATCAGCGTAAAAGAGATGATCTACCGACTTTCCATTCAATAGCCCAGGCAAGTCATTGACGTACAAACTAAAGAGTAAGGGCCCGAGAACAGAACCCTGCGGAACACCCAGATTGGTTGCGAGCCAATCAGATTTACCATTCTTGGAGGTGACTAGCTGGGTGCGACCTTGTAAATATGATTTGATCCACAGGAGTGCCGAACGCGAGAAACCAAGTTGTCGCAGTTTACTCAGAAGTTTTGTTGGTGATATCGTGTCAAAGGCTTTGCTGAAGTCGAAGAGTAGTAAAAGGGTGATCTTCTTCCTATCTATACCTAGTCTTATGTCATCAGTCAATTTCAGCAAAGCTGTCTGGGTACTGTGGTGTTGTCTGAAACCAGCCTGGAAGCCATCTAATAATTTTTCTTTCTTCAAGTACTCCGTGATTTGGTCGTGTGCAATCTTTTCGAGAACCTTGGAGAGGAAGCACAAGATCGCAATAGGACGGAAGTCCGAGACTGATGATGGAGCTACAGTCTTTTTTAGCGCAATCAGCTGTGCTTGCTTCCAAGTCTCAGGAAAGATGCTGTGAGCGAAAGAGGAGTTGAAAATATGTACAATAAGATCACCAATCGCCGGGAGAGCTTTCGCGATCACGCTTTGAGGGATTCCATCTACCCCGCGAGCCTGTGAGGAGAAATGTTTTATGGTAAGGACTACTTCATTCAAATTGGTTGGCTTGAATTCGAAACCCTCCTCTGGAGCCACCATTACATCGTCCATTGCTTCTTCTATATTCTCGCGAGGTGAGACAGAGACTCCTGCAAAGTGAGCGTTCAACTCGCCCGGGGTGAAGCCGTGAAGCTCCTCCTCTTTGCTCTTAGGCAAGAGGCCGAGGTTACGCATTTCCTTCCAAATGTTTTTATGTTGATCAAGAGCGTCGGAAAGGTGACTTTGAATGAAGGAATTTCGCTCTTTCTCAATACGCACGTCGACCTCTTCACTGAGCCGGAAGAACTCATTCTGAAGACCAGAACACTTGCGCTGGTTGCATTGGTTTCGCTCCCAGCGCCTACGTGTTGCATCACGCTTCTTAATGAGTCCTTTCAGCTCGGGACCAATCCAAGGAGCGTCGCCTTTACGAGGGCAAATCGTTTTTTCAGGCGCTAGTTCATCTAATACAACTTTCAAGTTTTCATTGAGGCAATTAATCGCATCTTCCAAACTAGTTTCAGCATTGTTGAGCGCTGTCCAGTCACAGCGAAGCAGGCGATCATTCAACTGCTCCGGAGTGATGTTACGGAAATCCCTGTATGTGAAGGAATTTTTAGGCGGAGCAGGAGTGAAGACGTTGATGGTGACGTCGATGACCGCGTGCTTGCCGAAACTGGGCAGTAGTCTGTTTTGTAAGTCGGTGACGGTATCATTTTCATCTACGTACATATGGTCGATCCATTTATGAGACACATTGGGGTTGTGTTGATGAGTCGCACCGTGTTGCACAATCTGAAGGGACAGTTCTTCGGTCAGTGCGGTCAATGTCTTTGTGTCAGAATGAGCCGTGTCCAACAAGTCTGCGTTCAGATCCCCCATAATAACTTTGTGGCTAAAATCTCCACACAGTCGGCGTAATGAGCCGTAAAGCCCATCATCCTTCTGCATGGCAACCTTTGGAGGTCTATAAATCACACCTACTAGAATCGATGGCGAGTTACCCTGCTGTACGCTGCAAAACAAATACTCGGGGATGCCAGGACACCGCGGACCAGAAGTATTAGACGAGGCAAGCCTCTCCACTTTGAAATCATTACGCACATACAGAGCAACCCCGCCACCGTTTCTGTTACGATCTTGCCGTAACAGCGAATAACCTGGGACCTGAACAAGACTGTCATCTACAAACTCATCGAGCCACGACTCAGCTACCCCGAAAAGATGGTAGGAGGGGTCGGCAGCGACGAGCAGGCGCAGGTGCTCAATCTTATCTGTTAAGGAGTTAAGATTGATGAACCCCGCCTTTAAGGAACTACCACTCCCTTTTGACTCTCCGGCAGCCGTATTTAGTCAGGGAGTCCCCGCTGATGCTGCTAAAGAATCTGTAGCCTGGTCTGGAACGGTTGGACTGTTCGGGCTACTGTCCGATGACTCATGATTTGGTCTTGGGGCTGTTCGACACGCCGTTTGAATGACATGCAATTCAGTGAGGGACTCGAACGCATGCGCTCTCTCGCCATTTCTACGCCTGACCCAAAAGCGTCCACCGCTGTGCCAAACATATTTGAAGCCTAGACCTCGTGCAAGTGGCCTCAGCTGAATATATTCCTTGTATTTGTCACGAGGTAGCATTTCATTGATGTAAATCTTTCGGTCCGGCACATGGGCTTTCGCTTCAGGGTCAAGCAATGTGGGCTCGATGTTATGAGTTGTGAAATAATTGTTGGCAATCGAGCGCTTGGCTCTAATCACCTCCCTGACTAGACGACTGCACGAGAGTTGGACTACGCAGGATGGAACAGAACGTGAGCGGATGACCGAGGCTCGGGGCGATGAATCGGGTGATTTGTAGTTACGTTTCGGATTCGTCCTTCCAGACACGTGCCCGGGCTGCAGAACACGAACATCAGAAATGTTCTCCCTCTCCAGCGAGGGAAGAATGGACTTGAGTACTGCGAAGGAAATATTACGTACCTTATCCTCCGAGGCAGTAGAGTCTTTTTTCAAAGCACCAGTGACAATGAGTTGGCTGCACTCAAGACCTTCACCCCTGAGTTCAGTGCTCCGCCGCCCAGCACGTGAATTGTTAGAAAAATCCGTTCGAACTTGAGGATCTGGCCCGGAGGATTGATGTGGAAGCTCAGAAATGGAAGACTTGATTTCATTACTAACATTAGATTTTCGCAGAGTGCCCTGGTCGTCTTTCAAAAGATCAGTCAGATGTGAGATCTGGCTTTTCATCAAAGTATTTTCCTCAAGAAGCAGCTCACGATCTAGGCGAAACTCCTCCAGCTTGGAGTTTTGCTTCTCTATGAGTTCCTCCAGAGACGACATGCGCGCTAACAGTTGAGCACTCTCCGCACTCACTGCTGGTGTGGGTGGCGGAGAGGAGATGGCAGCCTCACGTCGGTTTAAGAGGGACATTATTTCGTCGAGCCGGTTCTGAGTTAAGTCATTTTGTTGAAAAAAGAGATCCAGAGTACTCTGCGAAATCAAAACCCACTTATCTCTAGGAATTCCCGGTGCTGGCGTTGTTGCTGGAGTGGTTGGCTGGACTGGTGTTCTGTCGTTCCCGTCTTGGGATATCCCACGACCATCCTCAGAAGATGTTGATAAGAGTAATGGCTGGGATGCGCCGATGGCCTCTGTTTGAATTTGCGCGCCACGAGCGGTAAGCGCTGAGGTGCTGCCACCGCTGCGAGTTGGTGGTGCAGCAGACGACATTCGCTGTTCATCGGTCCTCCCGACGGGAGTAGAGCCACTGGTGGTAGGGGGCTTCTCGCCGCGGCCGGTGGTAATGGTGTGCGGGGCAAGGGGAGATGTCCCCACCTTGCTGCGAGAGCTGAGCCGAGTCTGTGTAGTGGTAGACAAGCCACTCACACTAGTGCGCAAGCCGGTATTCTCCATCTCTCTCTCTCTGACGTGCTTCGTAGTGCTGCGCCGAGCAGACGAAGCCGTCTGCTTAATGGCGCCCGGCGACGCTATTTTGTAGGATTTTCTGCTCACCTCTTGACACGCTATGCAAAACCACTTGTTGTTCGATGTTTTTGAACATTTTGTGTGGACGAACCGTTTGCAGGTGCTGCATTGCTTGCTGCCATGACGCAGGTTGGTGTTGCATATGTGGCAGGTGGTGTCGCCCATCGCGTGACAGCAGACAGCAGCAGTACAGGTGTATAGTTAGCGTGGAGCAGACGACGATCGCCGGGCATGCGCAGGATGGTTGGTTTCGGCGCCAAGAACTGCTGACTGAATGTTATTGTCGAATTGCAGAATTTGGAATAATTCCTCTCAGGCTCTGATTGGAGCCATGCAGTGTTGCTCCAAAGGTATGAGCCTGCGAGAGGAAGTCCAATCTGCAAAAATATGCCCCTCGGGACGATGTTTTGTCGGTGAGAAAAGACATTCAAGACGGAGCGATGTAGAGAGCGTGTGGTTGTACTCACCGGCAGAGAGAGAGAGCGGCAGAGAGAGAGAGAGAGAGAGAGAGAGAGAGAGAGAGAGAGAGAGAGAGAGAGAGAGAGAGAGAGAGATTGTAGATTGTAGATTGGTTTTTATTTTGGTACCTTGGGGTATAACCCTATCTGGTACATCTAGCAAATTCAGTTTACGTACAGGCAAACCTCCGTATTCGCGGATTCCATATTCGCGATTTTCATTATTCGCGGACAGGTAAATTATCGCCGATCTGAATATTTCCATAAGAAATATGCTTTAGTATATTGCGGGATTCCGTATTCGCGGTCAATTTTCTTGGCACGTAACCCCCGCGAATATGGACGTGCGCCTGTATATGATAAGATACAATATGGGGGTAATTATGAAGATCATTCGATCTGGTGAATAGATTATGATATAATATAGTGATCAATCTTTGTGCTCATGTTCATACATGAATATGCAAAAAACTATGATTAGAGTCACATTTGATAAAGTGAATTTGATATAATTTAGTGAGGAAAGATGAGAGGAGCTAAATTGATTTGAACGTGGTGGAATGAGTAAGTAAGGAGAATGGACAAAATCAATTTCTCAAGAGTGGGCATAGAAATCTAAGTACTTAGTGGAAATTCATAAACAATCCGCACGCTTTCAACTTGAGATACCATTCATGTGAACTGCGGTTATTCATTGATGAGAATGGTTTAAAAACTCATGAGAGCCATATAAAATTATCGAGCTCAAGATCTGAAAAGTAGGTATGAGAGGTCCATCCCTCGAACGTCTCATGCACACAATTAGATTTTTCACCACTGGACTTTGATATTTCAATTGAACGCCGACAGAATGAGCTTTCTTAAAAAGGTTATGGACTTCTTTAGGCCGCAGTGTACTACAGCTGATTTTGGAGTCATTATCATAGCCAAAAATATCTTTTACCGTTTCCTTCCTCAATTTAGGTGGACTCGAAATAATTCTATCTCTGACAGTAGATGAAGATAATTGAATAACAATTGCTTGGGAGTCTACATTCTTGGCTTTCTGAGAGATCGAGTTCGAAGTTAAAATTGATGAACACTTATTACGAAAACTAGGACCTTTCCATTCTCTGACGTTTATCACACAATTTTCAAGCATTGGCTCATCTGTAGCATCAAAAACTCTATTGACTATTTCAGTTCGAGAGATTTATGTCACATGGAATGTCCGTTGGGATCATTTCAGCTGAGTCAACAAATGTAGTTTGATGAGATTACTGAACAAGCTTTTCGCGGATTTTCGATACATCTTTTTCAAGCGCAATTATTCGATTTTCCATCCTCGCCTCAATTTCATTCAATTTTGAAAAAAGTTTCTCTTGACAAGTGTCAAAATGAGATATAAACATTTTAAAGTGAGGTGGCATGTCACATGGATAATCAGCACACTTGCCGGTAACATCAGATTCACGTGATTCATATGAAATTACTCGATCTCGTTGAGAAAAACCCACTGCTAGTGGATTAGGTGCCATGGTAACGTTATAGAAGCAATATAGCGGAACAGGATTGAATCAGCTGTTACTGTTGCCGGACGTGTGCAAGCGTTGATCAGGCAGCTCACTTTGGCAGAACACGTACCGTTGACCACGTGTGAATCAGGCTTGGTTATGCAGGAATCTGTTTGAGATTGCTGCCATCTAGCGTCTGACTACAGAAGTTCGTTGATCCAGCAAACCAAGCTTGATACAGCATGCAAACTAACCTCAAAAATTCGCAATGTACTGATGGAAAAGCAGATGAGATTCTTGCAGGATGAGTAGATTCACAGAGATATATGAATCCAGCAAATCTTTACAAGATTTGGCGTGCAAGAGTCTGAAAAAGAAAAGCCCGGAGGCACCTTGTGGCAGAAAAGTGGCAAAATACAGAGAGACACTGAAGAAAACTTGTTGTTAGACTCACCGAGAGAGATAGATAGATAGATAGATATCCTTTATCCGTCATGCGACAAAATACACCTACATATTTTCATATGTGTCACATATATATATATATATAAAATTAATAGATATTCCGATAAAATCATATTAAGAAATAATTTGGTCAAGGATAGATATATCACAATTGTGACTAGTCATACACTTTACGATTTAACTTGAAAGAAAATAAGATAAAGGGTATGGGTTCACAGAAATATCACAGTTTTTCTTCAGTCTGGTGACAGAAGGTCACTTACAATTAAAAAGAGATAGAAAGAAAAGGAACAAAGCCCTAGCCCATCAAAGATTAAAGTAATGCTGCTTCTCCGGATCAATCCTCTGAGGAGACTTTGTTAATAGGAAATCTTTCAAGGACTTTTTGAACAGGGGTGTTTCCCCCAGCTGCCGAAAGCCCGGAGGGAGAAAGTTCCAAAAATGAGCACATTGAACCTGGAAAGATCTCCTTCCATATTCAAGTCTCATATTGGGAACTTTGAGTACCCGCTCTTCTGCATCACCACGTGCGGGGCGTCCAGATTGGTACCTGGTAAACATCGCAGCTAGGTAGCCAGGTTCTCCAAGATGCATGATCTTATGCATTAAAAGTGCTGCGAAGTACATTCTCCGCGAATCAGTACGTAACCAACCCAAACGCTCCCTAAACGGGGTTATGTGCTCGTCTCTCCTAAGATCAAAAATGTACCTCACACATGAATTGCTCAGTCGCTGTATCCGTTGCCGCTGTTCGTCCGTGGCGTCGGAGGGGGGGGGGGCACGGACAAGCCGTATTGACCGAAACCTCACCAACCCGGAGAAGCCGAAGGGTTGCTTCCCGGCAGAAGGTCTCAGCATTGTTCACCCTACAATCACCTAAAAAAAAAAGAGAGAGAGAGAATTACAGTGAGTCTGCCGATTCAAACAGAAGAGGTCCAAATGGTTCCAGGAGGGATATGATGAACTGAAGAGGGGAGGGAAAAGAAAGAAGAGAGAAGAAAGAAGACTGAAGAGGAGGAAGAAGATCGAGAAAAGAGAAACAACACCTGCGAGTCGCGAGAAGAGAGACGCTCAGTCCTGAGCGCGAGACGCCGCCGGTCCTGAAGTAATGCTCACGCGGTTCCGGGGCCGTATTGGTGAGTCGCAGGATCTCTACCTTGTCCGATGGTCAGTGCCAACGGAGGAAGGGAGAGAGGGTTTATCCGGTACGGATGGCCGCATCGGTGCAGATTCCAGACCGGAAGCTTCGAGAGGTATTGGACAGCCATGATCGTCTCTCCAGAGCCTCTCCATAGCTACGTCGAAGCGTATCTCCCCTACAACCACCTGAAGAGAGAGAGATAGATTGATTGATTGACAACAGATTTATTCATGCCTAGGTCTTGATAGACCATGAGGCAATAGTATCTTACAACAGTGTACAACTTAAAATTAGGTACGGACGAATTTGACATTAAAAGTAGTATTTTAGTAACACAAATACTTTCTAGAACTCTAAATGAATCTACGGGCATTCTCTATTTCATTCGAAATGAAGAGTAACATATAAAATTTAAACACAGATTCAGAATCTCAAAAACAAAGAATATCATCCATACACACTCGCACTGGCTCCGAGTACATTAGAATGGACTTTTACCTTTCAAGTGTTATGAACCAGGGTTCTTGAGGTTCATGTGCTATGGGTTCTATTTTGTCCTTACCAGACCGTCGGGTCATCAAGTTGGGGTGCAAGGTATTCTCTGAATGATAAGTCCAAGATGTTGAGTGCAGTATAGATTTTATTCAAAGGTAAGTTATGAACCCGAGAGAGAGACTGTTACAACTGTTCGTTATTCTACTGATTCTCCAACGGTACGAAAGTATCAAGGGCTGAGTTTACTCGTCCTGGAATGCTGCTAATTGCGGAGTCTACGCTACGAGTTTACGTGGTCGACTGAGATTCTAGAAGCCTAATGTACGCGGTGAGAGTCCGCGGTCAACTGTTAGGACAGAAGCCTGGATCAGCGTTCTCACCCCGCTTTTATACTCGTTCTCACATCGAGGTCAAATGCGCGTCAGCGCCTTTGTTCTCGCGCATTCTTGCGCCAGTGCGCCTGCGTTCGAACGTTCTTGAAGGCTCTAGGCTGGCGCCTCTGAGTCATGAGAATCAAATCTTGCACGCGCGGTTGGTGACGCTTAGTTGCACCGCATTACAATAAATACTGCAATAGCTGGAGCTCATGTTTCTAGACTCGATCCATGACGCACGGCTATAGATTCTTGCACGTGCGGCTATAGTTGCACCACAATCCATTGAATCTTGCGATAGCTACAACTCGTAGGCATGGAGCTTAGACTAGCTCCATGACACGTTCATTGGCGCGCAACTGATCCCCGGATCAGAAAGTTATGAAGTGGCATGGTCTCATTTGGTTTTGAAATTTTCAAGAATTTTTCTGATCGAAATTATTCTAGGGTAGCATAAATTTGAGAATACTTCCACCATATGAAATTACAACTAAAATGGAATTCTTGTTTTCTCAGTGGATGTATGAAAGATGAGATCAATACATCTATTTGATAACGCAAATATATCTTGGGTACATTGTTAAATTGAAATTAGGTAGTATTTTCTACATATATAGTCTTCAAGTAATTTTTTACAGTAGCTGATATCCGATTCAATACACGAGTCTCTCAATGAGTATCATATGAATGGTATGATGATTAATTTTGGTAGCGTGGAAGTTCATTACTGGGGAAATTTCATTAGGTTAGGACCATATATTCGTGCAGTAACGCGAATACCATCCGAATTTCTTCAGGAAGTCGATGAATTCCGTTGTGTTAAAGGTATATTGTTCAAGTTGTGAATTCAATTTGGTAGCGCAAGGAAGATATTCAAACATATTGAAGTTTCAAATTCACGTCAGTATCAGAAAAAACGCGATTAAGATATTTCACGGATGACATTTTTGTAGCGTGGAAACCGTTCCCCAAGGGATTTTTAACCAGTTAAAGTAGCGGCGTGAAAATCTATCTCCCGGAAAGTCTCAAAATGAATTCAATCTGCTAGCATCAATACATTCAATGTATCATCAAACTAATGATTGACTAAAATGTTAGCGTGTTCTTGAAATGCTGGAGTAAAGATGTTTCGTGACCGAGCGATTATTACTATGGTATTATCGACAAGAAAGAATGTTGATTGATTTATCGTAATGCTCTCTCTCTCTTCCTCTAAATATTTGCTGTGTTGGTTATACGAAATACTTCCAGCATTTACTGCTGAAGGAATGAATATCCTTATCTTATTCTCAAAGTTATGATTCACTTAATTCAATCAGTCTCTCTCCCTCGCATGAAAAATGGTCCCAAAATTGGATTATAAAATGTTGCTAGTGAGTTTCACATTCTGGCTCTTCCATGAAAATCTCCGTTCACATGTGTTGGCATGCCATCCTCACACAGTATTCCGTCAACGTATTCTGTATTTGACTCGTCTATTATGAATCTTGATTTTTCCAGTACAAAATTTCCATCGACTTTGGTATTCCCAATCAATTCATCATAGGTGGAATTCTCTTCCGTGTGAATATTCGTGTCCTCCTCTCCCAAATATTCATTTACATGTGACACATTTGTTTTAATGCTCCTGGTTGCATCTCTTCCCTCATACTTGATATGGTTTCTGATGTACAATTCATCTCTGGTTAGACATGACATATCCTGAAACGAGTCTTCTCATGATTAGACAAGGGATCCCCCCCCCAGGCAAAAGACTCTTGCGATGCATAGAACAGTGATGCAAATCAACAAATGATAAAGTCCCGAATAAATGAGGTGAGAAAATAAGTTG
Source organism: Eretmocerus hayati (assembly GCA_029851415.1). NCBI lineage: Eukaryota > Metazoa > Arthropoda > Insecta > Hymenoptera > Aphelinidae > Eretmocerus > Eretmocerus hayati. The sequence continues at coordinate 113,718,571 of CM056742.1, forward strand.
TCCTATTCGTATTCATTCTTCTGACTGATCTGTATGGCTACGATGCAACCTGATTTCTTTCGTTACGTCCGGTTCTTATTGCATTCCATGCTTGATTTAGTTATATTTCTCGGTGCAAATACGGTCCCAAATTTATGCCGTGAGCTATAAATTTTTGAGCATACTTGGACCACGCGTATAGTCCTTCTTAGATTTGGTTTTGTCAGGGTCAAGTGAACTTCAGAGGAGGTGCCGGGTTCATTAGACGATCATTTCAAGACACCACAAGAGATAAATATAATTTTACCGTCTGATTTCCGTGTCTTTCGAGTATTTTTAAAGTACTCCAAAGCCTATGCACACTCTGTTTCCATTAACTAAACTGAAGATCATACCTATATCGTCTTTCTGTTTCAAGTCTTAGCTTCAAAATAAGCTATTGTGAGCTTCAATTGGACCTTCAGACTTTGAGTAATCGCCATCCGCGCACCCTCTGATTTTTCGTGCAAGTAACTGCAGTTTTCCACCATTAAACACCCTTCATTGTTCCATCTTTCATTTTCCGACTCGTGGAAGTATTTGAAAAGTTAGATACGTGGGTCATCTACTCTTTGAATAAGTCACAAGGCCGTTTCCTGTAATATTTAATTTGACAGGATAAAATTATCCATTTTTCACTAGTCGGCTCGACTTACAAAAATCTCAACTTTGCTCTTTTGGTCCTCGCTTTATTGTGAATGACCTCATTCTAAACGGGTATTGCGAACTTCTTGCAGTATTAGAAGGGTGTAGGTAGGTAATTCATTGGGGAAAAACCCCTAGGGAGTCATTGAAATTATGTTTAGACGCGTCCGATACCTATTTTTGCTCGTGATTCCATTGTATCGGAGACGGTCCAGAATTTTTCCGCCATTCGATGGTCATTCGTAAAATCGTCTCCCACGAACGTTCATCATTGACTTTCGTTCCTTAGATATGATTCAAGCTCAATAAAGTCAATTCGACCCAGTAGTTCCCGAGTTACGCGTACTTTTGCTTACCGCAAAAATTATCATTCGGATACTCAAATTTCATCGAATTATCTGTGATTAATGTACCTAAGCCATGTCTATAACATATAAGCTCGATTGTCCGAGTATCATAGGACTCAAAGCGCCAAACCGGATCTTAAGGGTTGTTTCCTGAATTACGGGGAGCGAGTACCGAGCTCACAATCCCTTGAAATGCGGTCGATCCAATCGCGAGTCAGCTTCTCTGCACAGTGCATATACTCATGTGCATGATACATATATTCATACATTGATCTGGCCTGCAGTTGTTTATTGCTATAGCGTCCAGCCACCTGATTCAATCGGTCATTCCCACTGTTTCTCGTCCGTTCCTGCATATACAATGGGTATAGTCTACATAGCCATATATAGACTTAGTCATGCAGTTTGGAGAGAGAAAAATTTTTATCGCCTGCAGCTGTGGATCATTTTTCATCAGCCACAACAAATACTTTTTCTCTCTCGAGTTGACTCTAATTCTTAATTGTAATTCATTCACATTATTTTAGATCAGATGCTATGTGGGATTCTGATCAGAGAAGCGTGAAAAAGGGTTCTCCCGATTAGTAAAATTGTGAACTTTCAACTCTAAAATCTTCCAAAACTTCCATTTTCTGAAACTTTTCCTATCAAATGATTGTATAGTTCTCGAAAAAACCTTCAATTCAAGCCTCTACACGTCCGAATCGGATGAAAATTGTCCGAGTTATGGTACCGTCAACCGGGGTTACTTTGAACAGACGGGGTAACTTTGAACACTCGGAGTATAAGTTTTGAACGCTCAAGATCGGTACAGTAGGGATTGCCTAGGGTTCTAATACTAATTTCCTCCGCTAGGAGCGTGCTTGAGCAGTGATTTACCCCGGTGTGCAGGCCCCGATCAGCTGTGTGTTCGGTCATAACGAACTTTTTCGAAATGATGATTTTCATTCGAAAAAAAGTTGCTCCAAACAATTGGTCTCGTTCGAGCACTTCCACGGCGAATCCCAGGTAATGGTGCTATATTTCGTTAATCCATATCGATATCTTCAAGAATCCATTGCTACGTTGGTGTATTTTAACCCTAATTTAATTCTGTGGCGTGAAAACTGAAAAGTACGTGTTTTTTCTCGATACCGGGGTAACTTTGAACACCTTGCGTGTTTCGACAGGGTGACTCTGAACACTCTGATTCATAAATCTCTCCCAATATTTGACTCAATTTGACTTTTTCTTCTTACTTCCACTAAGTACATAGATTCTAACCTTTCTTTGAGCTGTCTGATCACTCCTATAAATTCAATTTGTAGATGTCCAGAAAATATGCCAGACAGAAAGGCTCTCGCCAGTATAGAAATTACAGTGCTGCAAGGCTACAAAAATGTCTCAACAAGATTGCGTGTGGCAAACTATCCTACCGCCAAGCTCACAAGAGATACAATATACCAATAAGTACTTTGTCCCATAAAGTGAATGAGGTTCACAAGGGTGAAATAGGTCGATCATTGATTTTCACTGGTGGAGAGGAATAAGCATTCGTTCAGCATCGTATCCAGATTAGCAATTATGGATACCCTGTTGGTTCAATGGATCTACGCATAATTGTCAAGATGTATCTCGACAAATCCCAACGTAATGTTACAGCTTTCAAGAATAACATGCCTGGAGAAGACTGGGTTCACTCGTTCCTCAAACGACATAGTGAGCTAAGTCAAAGATTTGCAACAAACATCAGCAAGAGGCGTGCTGCAGTTGACAGATCAACATTAATGAATCATGCTTGTAATCTTCAGAGGACTATTGATGGTGTTCCTCCACAGAATATTGCTAATTAGGATGAAACAAATCACACTGATGACCCAGGTAAAAATCTAGTGCTAGTGAAACGTGGTAGCAAATATCCTGAGTTGATCCGCAACTCATCCAAGAGCAGTGTGAGTGTCATGTATTCTGGTACGGCTGATGGAGTACTCTGGCCTTGCTATGTGGTGTACAAATCTAAATGCTTATGGGACACTTGGACTGTTGGTGGTCCTCCGGGCACTAGATATAGCAATTCTATGAGTGGGTGGTTCATTTACAAAGATTATAACGATTGGTTCATGTCAGTAGCCTTACCTAGATTGAAGGAATTGGGTGGAAGAAAGGTTTTCATTGGTGATAATTGCTCTACTCATATCTCCATGAATGTTTTGGAGATGTGTAAAAAGTACGACATACGCTTTGTGTGCCTGCCTCCTAACAGCACACATATCAAACAGCCTATTGATGTTTCATTCTTTGCACCGATGAAAAAGGCTTGGAGAAAAGTTTTGCAAGGTGACAAACTGAGTAAATTGGGTGCAGGCCAGACTACTTTGCAAAAAGAGCATTTCCCTATACTTCTGAAGGAGATGTTGGATTCTATGGAGAATAAAATTGAAAACTTGATTGCTGGATTTAAAAGTGTGGGATGGTGCCATTCTCTGTGGATAAGCTGCTAGAAAGACTTCCTCGAGAAATTGCAAATTTGGATAAAGTGTCAGAAGCGTTTACTGATTTTCTTGAAAAGACCAGGGTATCTGTTACAGGGAAAGGCCAATACAAGAACAAGAAAAAGAAGAATAAATGTCTCTCCAGGTGAATGTCTCATTCGCCATGATTTGAAAGTGAATGTTTTGAGTCCAGATCACATAAAAATCAATTCCTCCCCAGGTAAAAGTATTGCTCATGAATTGAGCTCACAGGAGGTAAAAGATTCACAAGATGCTGAGCCATCTCGTTTCACGCCTGCTAAAAAGTCTAAGTTGTCTAATGGTTCAGAGACTCGAAAGGAATCCTCCATTCACAAAAAATCCAGAGGGGAACTTGATGAAACGACGACTCGAAAGACAAGCAAAAGTAAGGTGACTAAGCCCAGAATCCAAAAAATTTCAAAAAAAAGGGTGGCGGAAGTTGTTTCTCCGAGTGACTCGGATCCAGATTACTCTGAGACATCTTGTGATTCAGAAAATCTGAGCGATTCTGAGAGTCAACAAAGCTTTTTGCTCTTCCAAAAAAAGGTTGGAGCTTACGTTGCTTTCAAATATGAAGGGCAAGTTTTCCCAGGGAAAATTACAAAAGTTACCAAAGAAGGGCCTTTCATTTCTTCCATGCAAAAGTCTGGTCTGAAATTCTGGAGATGGCCAGAACAAAAAGATGAAATATAATATCCCTGGTCTGACGTGTTAGGATGTATATCAGCTCCCAAGGCTACCTCAAAGCTGCAAAAAGCAAACTATGTAGTTCCTGAAGTTTCCAAGTATTGGTAAATAGCCGTGCCTCAACGAGAACTTCACGCCAGGAAATACCGTCCAGCTGCAGTATAACTGACGAGCTCACAAAAATTATTTGGTTAAGTCATGATTATTGACCAAAGAAAGATCATAATTATTAGTGGTTATATAATCCAGTGGATTGATGTAGAAATGTTGGAGTTTATTCTGGCTTGGTACCAGTCAAATTTTTATAGAATTTCGCAGTCTTATTTTATCTATGTGTCTCGCAAATGCATCCTTGTGGAAACGTTTGGAAATGTGTGAAAATATGATCTAGGTTTCCTATGACTTCATCAAAATTCGTTCCAGGTTTTTCATGTTCTCACACTAAGATCAAATTTTGGAAAGCATTGTTATAGCTCTCGTTTTCATGTCAAGTCAACTCTAGATTACTGTAAAATATGGAAATCTGTTCAATTCGGACTCTGATTTCATTGTCACGTACATGCGTGCACGCGGTTGGTATAGCAACGATGAAAAGGAATCGCTTCCATTTTCATCTAGTGAATACGATTTTCTGATCGTAGAGATTTTACATGAATCTCAATTTTATCTCGAGGACATGGGGTATTCTCAAAAAGACATCCCCTCAACTATCACAAAGTTTGACTAAAAAAATAAGGTTGACGGTATTTTACAAATGGATTAAATTGGAAACGCGAATGATCTGAAAGTCGTCCTTTTTCAATTAATTTTAGTTATTCTTCCAATATTCTTTTCATTTTCCTACTCTTGTAATTGTTCTGGTTCACATTTCACAATAAAATGTTGGTGGCATATAGCCTTTTTTGCAATCATTGTTCCATGGTACCTCTTCATCAAACAAATTGTTACTTGTCGGATCGAACAAATGGTTATTTTTCGATAAATCTGTTTTTCAGATCCCGCGTGGAGATCACTTGATTTTCGGGATGCTCCACTCGACTGTTTCAAATGTGATAGAGAATTCGACATTTCGAAATTCGATAAGAACTTTTTGAAAGAGGATTATTCGATTCAAGTAAAGTTATTACGATGCAGATGATTTCTGGATGTCATTCTTCCATTGATTGAGCCTTCGTTCAAACTTCAGACAACTCAAAATGAGTTTGTAATATTTTTTCTGGGAGTTTTGATGTATGGTGGTCATCTAAACCATAGTGCAAACATTAAAGGTCGAGTGTACATTATAGGGATGAATAGAGAGCAGTAAAACTGTTCAATGTTGAGGGTTCTCACGTTTGGTTACTCAAGTGTTCAAAGTTACCCCAACATGGCCGGGTAACTTTGAACACTTTTGAAATGCCCATAACTTCTGTCTAGTACATCTAATCGGACTCTAGTTTGGCGCAATTGAAAGCTAAGATGATAAGCTTTCAATTGAACCCAGATACAATGCCCTTCTGATGTAAGACGTACAAGTTACAAGGAAATTACGAGCAAAATTTTCGAAAAGTGTTCAAAGTAACCCCGGTTGACGGTACTTTTTTGTGTACCTTCATTTACGTACGAGAAACTGTGATTTATATGGGTTTCCACCTTACTGTGGCCATTTAAAAATTTTTGGGTAGTCGATCGGTTTTATTTCTAATAGTATGCATTCGAAGAAATGTTCATACCAATTTCCAATGTAATATTACCAAAATTGTTCGATTTACAGTCGGATACGTGCTTGTTTTTAGTGCTGATGGTGACTTTTTGGGTGAAATTTGGACCACCTAATATTTCGGTCTCAGACTTTTTTTTATTCAGTTTTTGGCTTTGATTGTTAATTTGTCACCATGATATGATGCTACTCGACTCACTTCTCACGATTACATCGGCAAATTTGAAAAATGAGATGAGAATTCTGAGATCACGCATATGGCCGTTTTAAATATCGGAAACCTGTATTCTTCTCTTTCTGATACTTACATAATGTTTCTGGTGTTCCTGATGATGTTTGTAGTTGTTTAGATATTTAACAAAATAGATTTGCAATAACAATGACTGTGTTTAAAGGTCATTTGACTGATATCAGTGGTGCACCGGTCATTTAATGGGTCAAAATACGCGTTTTTTCATGTAGCTTGAAGAAAAATTTTCAACATTTCAAACTGAGATTCTCACTTCTCTGAAATTCTTCCATAAAGCAACTTGATAGAAACGGGTACTCCCTAGTGTTATCTGAGATATCTTATAATTAAAAAGAGAGAGAAAAATATATGATTTCTTTGTTGCGTTTTTTCAACTTGTTTCATAAAATTCTGGAGTTGATTTTTTCAGCATGATTTAACTAGAATTTTGGCCGTTTTTTCGACTTTGAACTAGGTATGGAGTCAATGAAGTTCAAGGAACGTGCCGGATTAAATAACGATTTTAAGTCATTATAATTTTACCGTTCGACTTTCGCGTCGGTTGGGGACTTTCGGAGTCCTCCGAAATCTATTTGCTACCGCCCTCATTAATTAAATTGAAGATTCTACCTGTACCGTCTCGTTGCTTAGTGTCCCAGCTTCAATATAAGCTATTGCGAGCTCCCCTCCGACTTTTAGATTTTGAGTAATCGACGTTCGCGCACCTTTTGATTTTTAGTGCGAGTAACTGCAATTTTTGGATATTAACCACCCGTAATTACTTCATTTTTCAGTTTTCGATTCATGGAAGTGTTTGGTAGGTTGAATACGCAGATCATCTACCTTTTGAAACATTTACAAGGTGATTTCTGACAATATTCGATCTGCCATGATGAAATCATCCATTTTTCGCTAACCGACCCGAACGACAGAAACTGCATTTTTCTCTCTTCGATCCGACTTTATTGCAAGGTAACCCCATCCAGGAGGCTATGAAGGTTTCTTTAGAGTAGTTCAGAGGTACCCGTGGGTGAATAACGAGATTCGAACTCATCCCAAGTGCTTACAATGGAGATATTCACCCGCGATACCCATTTTTGCCCATACCACTACCGTATCGGACGCAACTCAGGTTTTGTCAACAACTCAACCATTATCGTAAAACTCACTATGCACAGTTTTTTGTCGCGTGGGTTACTCTTTTTTGTACATTTTGAGCTAAATTAAAGTCGATTCCACCCAATAATTGTTTAGTTATGATCATTTTTGCTCGAGGCGAAAAACCAAAAATCGGCCATCTCATAGGCACATCTTACTGACTTCGTATTGATCGACGTTTGCCAAAAAATTTATGCATTACTCGAACAATTTATAGGGTAACAGTGATTTTAGTGTCAGTTCTATTATCTCTTTATATACGCATATAAATTGTACGCGCTCTGGGTGGAGATCGATTTGCAGTCTCACGGACAGTACAACAGTGTAAGTGTCAAACTGCATTGATTTCCAATGGAGACTCCGATGCGTGGTGAGTACGAACGCGTGCTGTATGCATGGCGAGTGGAGATCGATTCGCAGTCTCACCGACAGATTGTTAGTGTGCGTGCGGATTTGCATTGAGAGATCATGCTCGTTGAACGCAGCTGTGCTGTGGCTGGAGATCGATTCGCAGCCTCACGGATAGCTTAGTAGTGTGTATGCTTTATAGCATGACAAGCTCCATTGTCTCGAGACGGGATGCATTGCACGCACTATGATCTGGAGATCGATTTACAGGCTCACCGATAGGCTGGTAGTATGTGTGTTCGATCGCATTGTATGGTCTGCAGAGCGAACGCACTGTATGTGCCGTGACTGGAGATCGATTTGCAGGCTCACCAATAGGTTGATAGTATGTGTGTTCGATCGCATTGTATGATCTGCAGAGCAAACGCACTGTATGCGCTGTGACTGGAGATCAATTTGTAGGCTCACCGATAGGTTAGTAGTGTGCGTGCGGAACTACGAGCTTGCATCTTGATTCACTTATCTCCTTTGTCTCAGTGATGAAGAATTCGGATTTTGGGTGGAGTTGATCCAGTCTTGGGGGTGGGAGTTTTTGGATTTTCGTGAGATACTTGTTATTTTCGGTCTATATGGCACATACGGTATTACTTTTGGGGCATTATGGAACATTTTGGGACATTTTGGGGCATTTTAGGTCACTCTTTCCGTGAACCACTGCTTGTCGGATTTAGACGCCGGATAATCCGAGGGTGAGTTTTACATTAATTGGGGTTGGTTTGGGTGTTTCAAAGTGATGGGGTGGGGGTAGTTTCTTGCGAAAAAAGTTTTCCAACAGCGGAAACTTCACTGTGGGGATACTACTTTCATGGTATGATTCAATTTTCTAAACTCTTTAAATTTTTAATTGAGGGGGTGGGGGTTGAGAAGGGGTTGGGATCGCCAAATCAGTCTAAATAACTCAAATTCCGTTTGGCATCGGTAAATCAGGTTCAATTATCATGGAAATCAATGTTTTCTATCGTGTTTTTTTCAGATGGGGTAAAATGGAATAGGGTGGGGTAGGATGGAACTCCCTCTAAAATCGATGAATTAATATCACGAACTTGATATCTACTAGTTTTGATCTGTATTTCTCAATTCCCATCCATATCCCTCAGCTATCAACTGTTTCTCTCCGATTTTTTTTCAATTCTGCTTCTGTAACTGAAAAGTTTCATAGTTCACCTATGATAAAAACTTTCGACGAAATTTTTCTGTTCAGCTCGTATGCGAGTAACTTAGTTCTCATCTCCACCTACATTTACTATGGTCATCATGTATTCTTATCCTTTTCATCTCCGATTGTATTGCTTTGGAAGCTTATCTTTATGTTTACATCGCGACAGTGCCAATGGAGAATAAAAATTGGGAAAAAATTCATGCGCTGCGTTCATTGGCAGCGCTTAACATATTTGAGTATCTTGACGTGGAGAAAATTTAATCACTCTAGGAGTTTACTGTGCTAACGAAATAGATCACGCATAACTTGAAGTCTGGATAAGTACTCGCATTCATTCGCTCTTCTTCAGTGTGACTGAAATTTGTGAAATGAATCCGCGCCACGAAATATGGAAAGTCTCCGAAGGAATATTTCAAAAACACACCTCGCCGCGGAGTAGTCCTGAAAAGGAATTGTCCCAGGGGAACGCATCCAGAACGGTCCACCGCATCATTTTCTCGTGGTTCAATACGTATTCGAAATTATCTCAAAAGTAAGCCGTGGATCAAGTGAAGGTTGAGCAAAGTACTACTTCTCACATTTCATGATCGAGAGAAAAACAAATACGAGGTCCGTGAGGCAAACGCAACTGGTACAGACAGATGAGCATGGATGATTCGCTTCTCCGAGTCAACTCGCGCTGCTCTTTGGAGCAACCACATCAATGCGTATGCTCGTCATTCTTTTCCGAGTCAAAGTATGTATATTTCTACGCCCCATTATTTCATTTCTGACCTATAATTTCTCAAGCCCAAAAACTTCGTGAACGATCGGATCTGATATTGGATAGGGTTTGGATAGGAAAGATTTAGTTGTATTCAGCGTATCTGCTCCCGTCATTCCTTTTTCGTGAATTCGAGACGATGAAATCAGCTGAGATATGCTTCACTTTGCTCGAAACAGCAAAAATATGCTGGGTATCTAATTGTCCCCTGAATTACTGTTGTCTGCGTGATAGAGCCGGTGTTTTGAAGAATTGTGACGGCCGAGTGGTTCCGTCTTCCTCTCTCCCTGGACCGAATATTGTAATAATAACATTTTGTGTTACAGCTTAAGCACGTGAAGAGTTGCTGCATAGTAAACGCAGGTAAGAGGGAGAGAGACAGAGAGATGGCACCATACTAGGGCCCGCGCGCCCCATATTTTGAGCCGTCCCTGGCGCAAGCCAATGCTGCTCCGGCCAGCAACCTTTTACTGTACATTCCGTCGTGACGTTTCGGAGCGCTCGCACGCGCCTATCGAGCTTATTATCGTGCGCGTTGTCCACGCCGCCCGGAGCCCGTCCTTGGCATCATTCAGCCGGGGCTCCGGTGCGTGCATTTCATATAACCTGTGCTGTGGTCTATGACCAAAATCATCATCGTCTGGGACGATTGCGAGCTGCCTGGTCGTCGTGAGCTGCGAGGGCTGGTGCCCGATTCGAGGTCGAGTGACCAACCTGCGTCAAGGCCATTGATAATTGTAAGTGCCTCCCGCAAATCTCTCTCTCCTCTTTCTGGGCTTGTAGATTGTATTTTTCCCTAAATGCGCCCTCAATAATCGTGCGTGGGCTAGATTTATTCTAACGGTCAGCGGACCATTTGTAAATAGTTTTCTTTGAATGAATGCCCTTTCATTCTTAATTTTAATCGAGCGTGTGCTCATTCAATGCTCCCCTCTCCTGATTTCTTGAACAATTACAGCAATAGCTCACTCCCTGAGCTTCTCAAATAAAAGCAGGCCCTGCCTGCACGTGACGAGTCCACCAAAACCGTCACAGAATCTGAAAAAGCTACCATCAGGATAGATTGAGTTTAGTGTGTTCTCGGATCCAATGAACTCATACTTCCTAAGTCACTGTGGTCTCTTATTTTATTCCAATTACATTTGCATTCTGCTCACGCTTTCTAGTTTGCAGTGAACTTCAATCATCGACTGTTGTCTGAAAATTGCTAGTGGACTTGGATTTCCATTCTCTATGCTTTCTCTGCATTAGCGAACTGGAATTCTTGATCATATGCGAGGAGTGTGAATGAAACATGTTTCTTGAACTTCCGCCACACTCTACTCCTTGTTTGATGAAGCTCTTGACCTTTGCCCAAGTTTTATACCTCGAACTTTTCTTCTGGAGCATTGGTGTCACTTTCTCGCATATAACAGCTGTCCTCCTGTTTTTGGACGTTTGCTTTTTCCTCCTTTTTCTGGAACATACCCGTAAAGTCTCCTTCGTAGACTCGCAATGGTTGACAAAAGGGATTCTCTGAGCTGGTACAATCTGAATCTCTTGGAGCTCATTATCCACTTCAGGACTGGGCAACGAACGCTTTTTTGCAGTGAAAGAATGCTTGTTGTTGGACATTGCGTCTTTCACCCTGGTATTTCTCTCTCTTCTTTTCTCTTCTTTCCTTGTTTGTGTCGGACTGTTGAAGCAAATTTCGTGTATATTGGACTGTTGGGAAACTGAGAGAGGATAGAACCTTTCGTATGAAACCCCTGGGCTTCTAGGGGCATTATTCAAAACTCCATCTAGACACCTTGATGTGGCTATAGCAAATAAATTTCTACCCTCTGCGAGACCAGTAGGGTCCACTTACTACGAATCATTCAACGACGCGCAGATTGCCCCACGTTCACCATCTTACTGGCTTAGATTGGCACTCCTGACTCCGTGCTCTATGATTTTAATTCGACGCTCTTGTATCACTTGTGAATGAATACGCGCATTCTCCAGTGACTCGCTGATTTGAAGAAATACGATTCTCTTCTGGATTTCACTCTTAGTAACGCAATTCTAGATTAAAGATTCAAAGCAAGTTACATCAATTTCCTCCATATCCAATCGTTCAATTCGAAAATCGTGATTCTTGATATATATTTAAATAAGACTCTGCTCGTCATTATTCGTTGCAAAATGCAGGGTTCGTCAATACTATTGCTCTAGAAACTATTTCTATTTTTGCGCGGCGAAGTACGTTCATTGGCCGCGCAAAAAGAATTGAATGTGCATCTATTGTTCCGAAGCACTGCTCTTACTGCGGCTCGTATAACACGTTTACATGAACAATGGATTCCTAGCTGAAGTTTATCACGTCTGCAATGCTTGGATTCTTGAAAATATCTGATGATATTATCAAAAAACCTCATCTTTGGGTGAATTTTGACAACTAAGATATATTTAATTCATCAATATGAATTCGTGGTTACGCTGATTTAGATAATGAAATAATTCCAACCAAATAAAGGTTTCAAATTTGAGGGCTCTAACGTCGTATGTGATATCTCCTTCAATGTGTACTTAATTATTTATATAATAAACTTAAAATGTGGATTCCAAGCATGGAATTCTCAGTTTCAGGAGATTTGAATCCGCTTAATGAATTTGATCATTCGTGGGTTCCATAGTGGACTTCAACTACTATAATAACATTGGAAGTGCATGGGTTCTAACCAGTAACAATCTAAAAAATAAGCGTGGGTTCTAACCACATTGCTCGCTGGTACGGTGGGTTCCAACCACTTTAACGTTTGAAAAGAAGAGTGGGTGGGTTCTAACCACATTGCTATCTGGCTAAGTGGTCTCCAACCATTTTATTCGGAAAAAAGAGTTCGTGGGTTCTAACCACATGACGCTCTGGTGAAGTAAATATATAACCGCCTCAAAAATTACAAAGATCTGCGTGGGTTCTAACCACCTCAGGAATTACAAAAAGATGCGTGGGTTCTAACCACATATGGAACGTTAAGATGGAGCTAACTCATTCAATTGATTGAATAGCGTATATGGATTCTAACCACGATGAAATTCCAAATTCTCGTGATTTGAATACTCTATGATTGGAAAAAAAATGATGCATTTTTTATATTCTCAATATTTTTATGATTGTTACAACAAAGTTCTACTTGGGCCATTTCTTGAGATGCGTGGGCCTCAGCCATATACAAATTCTACTACTCAACTAGATTTTCAACCATTGGAATGAGCATTTTCCGTACTTGGAAAAGCAATTAGTTTTTCCTGATGCTGTTCATGAGGTACAAGTGAACTACTTCTCACGAGATTCTCCGTAGAATGATCATAATCTTCATTGGGATTCGAAAAATTTATTCTATTGCTATTTAGCGGGTCTCGGCCATCTCCCTCTCTATTATCGTGATTTCGGCCGTAATTGTTACTCTGATGTCTGTAGTTTTCTGGATAACTTTGGGTGGCCCAATCGTTATGTAAGTTATTATTGGCATTCTGTGGTGGTCCCAGCACATGATTCTCACTATTACCCCAGTAATAATTTTGATTGGGACCGTCATAGTTGTAGACAAAATTTTCATGTCGATTAGTGCCATTATTCCGATCAAAGTTTGTGTTATTACCATGAGAGTTGGAATTTCTATTGCTATGATTCCTCATACGGCCTTCAAAATGACGGTCGTTGTAGTTACGTGGTGTGTCGTATCTAGAGTTGTCTCGCTTGGCATTGTATCTTTCTCCTGACCTATCAGGTGGGAGGTCATTTTGCATTGGAATATTCTGCCTTTTTCGTGCCATCTCTATTTGACGTTTAGAAATGAAGCCCAGTTATAATGCATCTTCTAAATAACGGCATTCATTCAAATCGTGCCCACGTATAAAACAGTAGTTACAAAATTTTGAATCCCGGATCCTCTTAGAGCAGTCTTCTTCGAAATGTCCTTCCCCGAGACAGTAATTACATTCAACTCGTATCCGAGATAATCTACTGGCCGAGATTGACGCGATTTTGTTGACGGACGCACCCGTGTGATTGTCATGTCGACTCGTGCTTCGGTCTGGACGTCGCGCTTGGTCTTGGAATAATTTGCCTGAGTCGATTGCTTCAATCAATGATCGGCAGTTATTCAAATCGTGGCCGTTCTCCCTACAATATCTGCAAAATTCGGATTCCCAGTTTTCTGGGCATTCCCGTTCCAAATGTCCTTCAACATGATAATGTCCACCTTGGTCTGATACTATGGCCCGATTTACCGTCACTGATTCGATTGATGAAGATGTATTTTTAGTGATTTCTTTAATTTTTCGTTCAACCAGTGTGTTCACAAGCGCCATTATTTTATCTCCATTCATTTCAGAGCCACTGATGTTTGAAAATACAGAGCGGGCGCTCGTTTTGCTCTCGAAATTTACCGCTTCTGAGATGGCTTCGCGTAGAGTCATGGGGTTCGTCGATCTAACCTGGTGTTCCAATGCTCCCGAAAAACCAAAAATGAATTGTTGTAATGCCTCGTTATCCGCGTTGTTTTTGTAAGTCTCTCGCTCCCAGTCTTTAAGGTTTCGATCCGAGTCGTACACATTGAGCAAACGGTTGTGGAGCGTTTGGACACGCAGCCCGTAGTCTCCTGCGCCTTCATGCTCTCTTTGTTGTACTACTTTTAATTCTGCCAAAACTCTATCTGCTCCGCCAACTCCACTATATTGGGTAGTCATATCCGACAACAATTTTCGATCGATGTATATTGCGTTAATCGTGCAGTGTAACCTTCGGCAGCTCTGCCTTGGAGTTTACGAGCCAAGGTTGCCGATATCCACGGCTCCGCGTCTGGGCCGTATTCGTCTACAATGTACCTCACCGTTTGACAGAAAAAAGCTAACACGTCGGGGTTTCTATCGCATGGCATGATATTATTAAGAGCTTGATTCAGGGTGAGTTTGAATTTGGATGTACGACGTCTATCAAACAGAGCTTGACTTTCCAGATCTTTTGCTATTAAGCTTTTGACCTTCGTGTTTGTGTTTGACTCACGGTCACTTTTCCTTGACGATCCTTTACTATCGTTTCTTCGAGACTGATTTAATGAACGAATTCTCCGGTTCGCTTTTTCGTTCCGGTTTGAATTGATTGTCCGATTTTTACCATTTTTCGCGTAATTCTCGTCACCGCTACGCCTACTGTAACGTCGGGGCTGTCGTCGTCCGAAGCATCTGGGTCAGTAGAGGACGAGAAATCATCCTCGTATTTTATTTTATTCAAATAACGGTCACGTCTTGATCGTCTCAGACGACTTGGTTTTTCTGATTCTTCCTCATCATTGCATGACTCTTCAAAATTTTTTCGATTGGCGCGACGCATATGTCCGCCAGATCGACGATCGGATCTATATCCGTTCAGCGAGTATTCGCGCGTATCGCGTGGCTTCTCATTGTCAACTCGATAATTTGGCTGGTCACAATTCTTCATTGTGTTAGTATGAGAGTTCATTCTATTGTCGTCCAACTCAGTGTCAAGAGTGTTAGGTATCTGACAATCAGAGTGACTAGCAAATCCAGCGTCCATACTAATGAATCGGGGGCTTTTCGGATTCTGTTCTCTCTCTTGGTTATTGAACCAATTTTTGCTCAGCTCGGTGTCAGGTCCTTTGTAGGTCCGACGAACTGAGTGGCTAGTGAGTACTGCGTCCTTACTATTCAGTCGGCGGCAGAAACTCTGGTTCTGTGAAGAACGACCTACTCGAACGTTTCCACTCGTAACTCGAGGGTGCGAGTTTCCACTATTGACATTTATGAGTGGCTACGGATCTGTCTCAGCCATTACATATTCGTTCTCCGGAGTTGAGTGATCGATCCAGTTGTCAGTAAATCGTTCGCTCGTTCGAGTATCTCGAAACGGTGGCCTAGATGGTTGGTCTAAACGTGACGATTCCACTTTGACGCGCGAGTCTCCGAAATTCGCGTAATTCTCATTGAAAAATTCTTCCTCGTTCCTGGGAATTTTTGGTCGCGCCCCGGTCACTATTTGCGAATTTTCCAAATGATCCCTCAAGCTTTCTGGTAGAGTCATTTCGTCTTCCGAAAAATATTCTGGTTCGGTTGCGAGAACGCGGCTCAGGTCGCGGATCGCGACTTCGGCGTGTACTCCTCCTGCCTGCTCCAATCCGATATCGGATGCCATAAGCGCAAAATAAGTATCGCGAGCTTTCAAATCGCCTTCCTGCATTTTCTCTAGGTGTTCCAGCTTTAGTTGGTCGACATTCTTAATCTCGGTATTATTTTGAGCTGATTCTCCCCCTACAGCTACTTGCTGTTCTTCAGGGACTTGATTATCCCCGTTAGATTCTAAATTGATTTCCATAGTGTTGGAAGTTTGGTGTGAGGCTTTACGACCTCTTGCCATGATCCCGTTATACAGTAACAGCCTATTCAACTGCACAGTTCACAGTTTTAATTTCACAATGTCAAGTATACAGAGTTGCGTGACGCGTGGAGAATTATCGCACAATTCCAATGGGTCAATTTCAGCAGTTTGTGACCCGTGAATGAGATGAAAGTTACTTGAGAAGAGTTTTGATTCGGGGACCACCTCTTCTATTCGGCGATTAGTAGTTATAGCTCTCTAGAGCTTGAATTTTTGGGCTTAGGGTATAAAATTGAAAAAGATGAAATAGTTCAAACCTGTAAATATTTTGGCTTCTAAATGGTTTGAAAGAGAATGAGTGTTTGCCTCACGACTCTCCCTACGAGGGACAAAAATTGGGGTGAATAAATTTTCTACCCGATAGTAACGAAGACTGCGATGGCGCAAATCCAGATAAATATCCTTCCTGTCTCTTTGTAGTTAGAAATTCGTCAATGTTGCTTGAATGCTTATGTTTTCAAAAACGCGCCGCGATTCGACCTGGAATCCCTATTCGGAGAAAAAAAATTTTTTGACTGATTCTATACTGCTTGGAAAGTAGATCTAAATCCTTGCAGACAGAATCCCAGCGCTGCCACCAGTTTGCTGTTAACCAGGGTTCTTGAGGTTCATGTGCTATGGGTTCTATTCTGTCCTTACCAGACCGTCGGGTCAGTAAGTTGGGGTGCAAGGTATTCTCTGGATGATAAGTCCAAGATGTTGAGTGCAGTATAGATTTTATTCAAAGGTAAGTTATGAATCCGAGAGAGAGACTGTTACAACTGTTCGTTGTTCTACTGATTCTACAATGGTACGAGAGTATCAAGGGCTGAGACTACTCGTCCTGGAATGCTGCTAATCGCGGAGTCTATGCTACGAGTTTACGTGGTCGACTGATATTCTAGAAGCCTAATGTACGCGGTGAGAGTCCGCGGTCAACTGTCAGGACAGAAGCCTGGATCAGCGTTCTTACGCCGCTTTTATACTCGTTCTTACATCGAGGTCAAATGCGCGTCAGCGCCTTTGTTCTCGCGCATTCTTGCGCCAGTACGCCTGTGTTCGAACGTTTTCGAAGGCTCTAGGCTGGCGCCTCTGAATCATCAGTATCAATTCTTGCACGCACGGTTGGTGACGCTTAGTTGCACCGCATTACAATAAATACTGCAATAGCTGGAGCTCATGTTTCTAGACTTGATCTATGACGCACGGCTATAGATTCTTGCACGTGCAGCTATAGTTGCACCACACCCCATTGAATCTTGCGATAGCTACAACTCGTAGGCATGGAGCTTAGACTAGCTTCATGACACAAGTAATTTTGCTATGCTGACTTGAATGGATCCAAGGGTACTGTTATTCGAATATTTGATGGGATTTTTTCCCATAATAACTTAGCTTGCACTGAGAACGCGGCCTCGTTCGCTGATGTTTGCGTGCTGGGAACAATCATTCGGGACGATTGGAGAGAGAGAGAGAGAGAGAGAGAGAGAGAGAAAGAGAGAGATTGATTGATTGATAAAGTATTTATCTCGCCTAGGTGTTGATAGACCGAAAGGCAAATGGGATAATCCAACAATTTACAGTGTGGTGATTCGAAATGTGTACCACGTAATAATCAACAAATTTCACCTAAATTGCTAATAAAGAATAATAATTATGTATACCCGTATAAAATCGAGTGAAATCGAATATCGGATAAAACTACCTTAATACAAATAAATTAATGTTCTATAATACATTTATAATACGCAGATTTTTGAGCATTCATAAGCATTCATATAAGTTACAATAACAGTTATAAACATAATCAAACGATCGACATCATAGACGATATTATCAATCACTTTTGACACTATAATTGCACATATTTCGACTCATTCTTGAGGGGAAAGTTCCTCTTTTTTGCAGAAATACTGGAATGAGCCTGATTTGAATGAATCTATAGAGTTCATCATGCGAATGTTTATAGGGATCTTTTCCCAGAGAAGTTTCCCTCGTACTGTGGAAGATTCTCCGTGAGTGGGAGTCCGCGTCGTAGGAATACGCATATGTGAGGACGCATTCCTATCTGAACGACGCAACTCATTATCTATCGGAAGAAGCTCTAGGAGATCATCGGGCTTAGAAATTGTGAAGATTTTATACAATATTACACCAAGAAAGTATTGACGTCGTGACTTCAGTGATAACCAACATAACTTTTGATAGAAGGGTTTGAGAGCTGCATCACGTCTCAGATGGCAGTCAAATCGTACACATACACTATAAAGTCTCTGTAATTTGGTTTCAAGATAACAAGATAAGAGAGAGAGAGAGAGAGAGAGAGAGAGAGAGAGAGAGAGAGAGATTGATTGATTGATTGATGCCCGTTTATTCGTCCGAAGACAAGAAAGAAAAATAATCAGTTACATATGGTAATATATATCACAGATCAATAGTGCACATTAATGAAAATAATGTAGTCATTTGGTCAAGGACAAATCTTAAGTATATCACAATTTCTGACTAGTCAGGTAGCACTCAGGAGAGAGAGAGAGAGAGAGAGAGAGAGAGAGAGAGAGAGAGAGAGAGAGAGAGAGAGAGAGAGAGAGAGAGAGAGAGAGAGAACCCGTAGGGGGCTTTGGGTGTGACCTTAGGGTTGCACTTGGAGCTTGAGGGAGCGACGCCCCTCCGGACCCGAGTCCTACACTTACACCAACACACACACTACACCATACATGCACCATACTCACGCCTGCCCAAGCACTACACAAACATACCAACATCATACAGGACATGCATGACACAGGACACCACACCCGTGCTGGTCTGGTCCGGGGTCGGCCAGCATGCGATTCCAGGCCCTGGAAGAAGAAAGAAGATGATGTCCAGCATTGACGGCAAGAATTCCCCAAGTAAAGCGGGGTCCCATTCGGATCTTGGGGGGGGGGGGGCCCCAACGATGCAAAACGCGCCACCAGTGGCACACTTGGCTGGTGGAATAACGCGTACAGCTACAAGCGATGGAAATACGCTGCAGGTGGAGGGTGCGGGAGAAAAAAACCTACGCCATGGAGAAGCTGAGCTCACCCCTAGCAGGAAGAGAAAGGGCCCGAGTGACGGAGCAGAGAAGCGAGTGCTCAAACAATCAAAGCTCACATTTCCGAGCCAACGAGGGATGAACGCGAAAGTTGCAGAAGAAGCACGAGAGGCGGCAGAGAAGCTGCTGAAGATCAACCCCGCTATCAGGATCCAGATCACGCAACCCAGCAACGAGGTTGATGACGCCGTCAACTTGAGCTCAGACTCGAGCGAGTCTGACTCCACTATAGGGTCCCAGGGGAACGGAACAATCCTGACTCCTGAAAACGGTTTGCTCGAGAGGGGAGTGCACGATGAGGTGCCTGATAGGGTGGAGATTGACCACATCCCCTCAACCAGAGATTCGGCACGACAGAGGAGTGGATACGAGGCAGGCGATCTCATGGGGAAATGGGAAGACTTGAAAATGTGCCGGGAAGAGACGGAGGAGAAGACATATCTCCTCCTCGAGCACTTCAACTTGGTTATAGGAATAGCCGAGTCTGTTTCCAGCAATCCAGAAGGGACCAAGGGTGACATCGAAGAGCTCAAGAAGATAGGCCACGCGCTCGAAGGCCTACTCGCGACAGACAAGGCGAAGCGGGCTGCTTTCGAGACAACGCTCCTCGAAACGGAAAAGACCCTGAAAGCGAGGGGGAATATGCAGCCTCCGGTCACAAGAAAACCGGCCGCGTCGGGTAGTGGCTTCCAGGGGAGGGGGGCAGGGAAACCGGAATCGCGACCGGGAAAACAACGCGGTTCGAAGGCGACGCGATACGGTCCTCCACCGGGAGGTCTCGGAACACCGCGCTCGACATCAACGCCCAATCGGCCCGAGCAGAATGGGCCTTGGAAGGAAGTGGTGTCAAAGAAACAAGCGAGAAGGGCAAAGAAGAGCGGTAGATCGGACGATGCCGCCGGGAAGAAAGCGAAAATGAAGCCGAGAAGGGTGAAGCCCGAAGCCGTCCTCGTTACGGCCAAACAAGGTGGGCTAACCTACGCAGACATGCTGCGCAGGATAAAAACGGATGACCTCGATGAAGAAGTGGGCTCCAAGGTCACGGGCATCCGCAAGACCCAAGAAGGCCAAGTCCTTCTTGAACTCAAGAAGGGCACCGATGTCGCCGCCGTCAAGGCAGCCTTGGCACCAGTCGTCGGGCAAGAAGGAGCTGTCCACTGTCTAGCAAACAGCACGACCCTCGAGGTTCTCGGAGTCGACTACGATGTCGACATAATCAAGGTGCGGGATGACCTCGCGAAGGCCCTACCAGAAAACGAGAAGGGTGCCGTTGTAGTCAAGTCCATCCGGAGTGGCTACCGCGGCACCCAAACCGCTGTTGTCTCGATCGCAACGAGACTGGCCCACCATCTCCTCGACTGGAAGGAGCCAAAGGTTGGATGGGGCAGAGTCAGGATCCGCGAGAAGGGTGGCATCCCACGGTGCTATAACTGCTTAGAGTACGGACACAAGGCCTCGGGGTGCAAAAAAGAGAAGGCAGAGGAACGGAAACCAAAACTCTGCTTCCAATGCGGCGAACCAGGGCACCTTGCTGCGATTTGCAAGGAAAAACCAAAATGCCTAAGCTGTGCGGCGATCGGGTCCAAATCTGACCACAGATCTGGGGCCAGCAACTGCACTGCGTACCAGCGGGCAAGAACCACATATAGACGCAGGAAGGGAAGAAATGGCTAGCTTCATCCAAGCCAACCTCAGGAAGAGCGGGGACGCAGACGATCTCCTACACGCTGTAGCCAAAGAAGGAGGGATCGATGTTCTGATTATCTCCGAACCGCCTCGGAAGCGCGAATTTTCTCGATCCACATTCGATCACTGGAGGACAGCCGTAATCCAGATCATGAATCCTGCGATCCGTGAGACTGGACCAGCTGTTAGTGGCCGTGGTTTTGCTCGAAAGACCATAGAGGGCACAGCAGTCTACAGCTGCTACTATTCGCCATCGCTCAAGATACACGAATTCGAAGACGAGCTCCATGACCTAGAAGAGGATGTGAGGCAATGGGGGGGCCCAGTTATAATCGCGGGGGATTTCAACTCCAAGGAACCGACTTGGAGCGGGGGGCCGCGTGATAGACGGGGGGTAATACTCGCTGATGCCATGGAGGCATTGGGATTAGTGCTCGCGAACGAGACGGGGGTTATCACCTACTACCGACACGACACTCGGTCCAGGGAGGGAGGTTCGTCTTCGGTCCTCGACCTGACGTCCCATGAGCCCGTCGCTCATGGGACGTATGACATCGTGGGAGGTTCTAGACACGGAAACATTGAGTGACCATCGACATATTCGGTTTCGGCTTAGGACTGACAGACAGAGACAGACGACACACAGACCGCGACCGACGGGGTGGCAGGTACGCAAGCTGGATGAGGGGAAATTCCGGGAATCGATAGGAACAGCCGAAGATCTCCCGATGAACATCACCGCGGACGAGGCTGTGGATATGGTGACGACCACCATCACAAGAGCTTGTGACGCATCGATGCCTCGCAAGACAACATCATGCTTTTGGAGGAAACCAGAGTACTGGATCACCGACGAGATAAAAGCCCTACGAAGAACGAGCAATAAGAAGAGGAGAACCGCGTGGCGATCAAGGAAACTAAAACGACCATCACTGGGGGAAGATGATAGGGCGTACAGAGAAGCAAAGAAGGCTCTCGTTCTAGCCATCCGGAGAAGCAAAGAGAAGTGCTGGGGTGAATTGTGCGACATGGTTAATGGAGACCCGTGGGGTACGCCATACCGCGTGGTCATGTCCAAGGTCCGACCCCGGAGGGGCAACCCAGCACCGACTGATGCAGCTACCTTGCGCAGCATCGTGGAAGACCTCTTTCCAGCAGGAGAACCCAGAGTGACATTCCCTCCCGAGAGCGAAGATCCCATCCCGCTCTTTACTATGCAAGAGCTACTCATAGCGGCGAAGAGGCTGCCAAACGGCAAGGCCCCTGGCCTGGACGGCATTCCAAACGAGGCTCTGAAACTGGTCTTCAAATACAACCCAGATTTACTCCTCGACCTCTTCAACATCTGTCTGAGCGCGGGAAGTTTCCCGGATAAGTGGAAACGCCAGAAGCTGGTCCTGATACCTAAAGGTCAAGGAGGTCAACGCCCTCTCAGCATGCTCGACAATATCGGGAAAATGTATGAGAGGATGGTGCTCAACAGGGTGGAAAAAGCCTACGAAGAGAGCGGCGGGCTATCACCAATGCAGTTTGGGTTCCGGAAGGGACGAAGCACTGTGCACGCGATCGAGGAGGTCCAAGAGCGGGTTCAAGCGTCGGTAGGGAACCCATACCAAGGAAGAGGAGGATTCTGTGCCATTATTGCGTTGGACATAAAGAACGCGTTCAACTGCGCGAGCTGGGAGCGAGTCTATCAATCCCAAGCAGGTAAAGTGCCGCCCTATCTACTAGCCATCACGAGTGACTATCTGCGGAACAGGACACTCGTGTACGACACCGACGAGGGACAAGAGATCCGGGAACTGTCCGCCGGAATTGGACAGGGATCGGTTTCCGGGCCGTTCAACTGGAACACCCAGTACGACAGTTTACTGTCTATTGAACTGCCCGAAGGAGTCATAATAGTGGCTTTCGCGGACGACGCGGGGCTCATAGTCTGGTCCGACAACGAGGAACTCTTGGGTAGACGCGCAAACGAGGCGCTGGCCCGAGTCTACGAGTGGATGATCAGCAGGCTCCTAGAGCTTGCTGTCAAGAAGTGCGAAGCAATCGTGGTCACAAGACGCAGGAAGTTTGACTTGCCCCACTTTTACATCAACGGGCAAGAGATCCCACGCAAGACAGAGCTGAAATACCTCGGCGTATGGCTTGACGACAAGTGGTCGTTCAAGAAGCACATCCAGGAGGCCGCTCAAAAAGCGAGCAGGGTTGGTGCGGCGCTTCAACGGCTGATGCCGAATATCGGAGGACCCAAGGAAAAGAGGCGCGCACTCCTCAACACCGTCAGCACCTCTATCATGCTCTACGGTGCACCCGTGTGGGGAAAGAGAGTAGAGAAGACCATCATCGAGAAGAAGATGGGGCCTGTCCACCGGAGAGCGGCCCTGAGAAGTATCCGTGCCTACCGCACCGTGTCAGGAGATGCGGCTTACGTATTGGCGAGTTCACCGCCCATCCACTTGCTCGTCGCGGAGCGAGTGAGGATCTGGGACCGCCAGAAAGTGATCGGAGCCGAACGAGTACTCACCCCGACGATGAAGGAGATTATCCGCGACAACGAGAAGGAAACCACCCTTGAGCATTGGCAAACTGAGTGGGATTCGCCATTTGCGAACGGCAGATGGACGCACCGGCTGATCCGTGACGTAGCCAAGTGGGCGGAACGCACCCACGGAGAGATGGACTACTGGACGACGCAGGCACTGAGCGATCATATTGCTTCGGTTCCTATCTAACCAGGTTCAAGAAGAGGACGACCCCAGCATGTCAGTCATGCGGGGATGAATGGGATGACGCCGAACATGCCCTGTTCAAGTGCAGCGACACCCGGAGAGAGCGCGCCGAGCTGGATGAATGGCTGGGTGCTCAACTAACACCCGAGAATCTCGTCCCGTACTTGCTCCGCAACCAGGAGACATGGGATAGACTCACCGGATACATCAAGATGGTGATGACCCGCAAAGAGGAGAAAGAGAGGGAAGTAAGGCGCCTCGAAGTAGGCGAATCACAGTGACTCTGCCGATTGAAACAGAAGAGGCCCAAATGATTCCAGGAGGAATCTGATGCACTGAAGAGGGAAGAAAGAAGAAAGAAGAGAGAAGAAAGAAGGAAGAGAGGGAACAATGAAGAGTGAAGATAGAAGATGCCGACAAGTGGCCGAAGAGAGAAGATGGAGAAGAGGAACGCTCGCAATCGAGCGCGAGACATGCCGCTCATCCTGAAGTAATGCTCACGCGGTTCCGGGATGAGATGGTAGATGCAGGTGGATCTCCTCCTTGATTGCCCGATGCCCTAGGTATCGGACATCGAGGGGAGAGGGATATTACACGGCCGGGCCCACCTCTCGGTGGGCCCCACCCAAACCCGTGTCCCGCCTGGTATGGCCTCCGTGGGCTATGCGTAGTCCGCGTATGCTGAACCAGTCCGGTGTCTGGGGACGGATCCGAGGGATCCTGAGGCAGATTTTGCCCTCTAACCACCTTAAAAAAAAAAAAAAAAAAAAAAAAGAGAGAGAGAGAGAGAGAGAGAGAGAGAGAGAGAGAGAGAGATTGATAACAAACAGAAGAAGTCCAAATGGTTCCAAGAAGAATATGATGGACTGAAGAGGGAAGGAAAAAGAGAGAAGATCGAAGATCGAAGATCGAAGAGAGAAGAGAGATCGAAGGAAGAAGAAAGAAGAATGAAGAGATGGAAGAAAATCGAAGAAGGGAAACAATACTTGCGAGTCGTGAGAAGAGAGACGCTCGATCTTGAGCGTGAGACACCACCGGTCCTGAAGTGATGCTCACGCGGTGCCGGGTCCGGATTGGTGAGTTGATGGATCTCTCCCTTGATTGATTGATAACCTTTATTCACCCGAGGGCAAAATTAAAAAAATACAGTGGCATATGTCACATATGTTCCACCTACATCGGAAATATATGAAACAGTATAAATATTTGTCTTTTTGGTCAAGGGATATTAGAATTATCACAGAAAATGACTAGTCATTTTAAGGCATCGAGAGATGCATAAAAGTCAAGGAAGGAAATGATGAAATACATTCTCATATACATATATCGGTCATTACGAGAACGATCGAGGAGAGGAAAACATTCTCATGTGGAAAGGCATACAAGAAGCTTGGGCCAGCAGAAATATCAGAGGAATTACAATACAGTGACGAAGTAGCCACGTATAACTCTTTTAAAAGAGGAAATGCTGATTGAAAAGAGCCCAAACATATCGCAGTTTAGAGATTGGAATAATGCCTCCTCTCCACATCAATCCTCTGAGAAGACTGGGTCAGAAGGAAATCTTTTAAGGCCTCTTTGAATACTGATATTTTCCCCAGCTGCCGAAAGCCCGGAGGGAGAAAGTTCCACAAATGGGCACATTGAGCCTGGAATGATCTTCTTCCGTACTCAAGTCTCATATTGGGAACCTTGAGTACCCGCTCTTCTGCATCACCACGTACGGGGCGTTCAGATTGGTACCTGGTAAACATCGCAGCTACGTAGCCAGGTTCTCCAAGATGCATGATCCTATGCATCCTATGCAGAGAGATAGATAGATAGATATCCTTTATTCGTCATACGACTGTAGTGTATTGCGGATAGTTACACGTCAGAGTAAAGATGACACGCAGTGAAAGGAATGCAAGAAAGATCTTCACAGTATATTAATAGCAAATACGCATCGAACCATATATGGTAGTTTGAAGTCTGGTGAAAGGAGCTTGTAACAAGCACGGACTGATACAGCCAGGTACAGCCAAGTACGAGCTGGTACAGCACAGAATATAAAAGACGCACCCACTGTATAGCCAGTCAGACGGCACACGACCGGCAAGCCATACATACGGCTCCGTGTCCCTTGTATACCAATACTCAATAAAGTAGTTAGACGCCGATCTCATCAAGTGCTTCACACCTTCTCCACAATACCACAACGACAAAAATATATCTACATATTTTCATATGTGTCACATATATATATATATATATATATATATATATAAAATAGATGAATATTGCGATAAAATCATATTAAGAAATAATTTGGTCAAGGATAGATACATCACAATTGTGACTAGCCATACACTTTACGATTTCACTTGAAAGAAAATGAGATAAAGGGCATAGGTTCACAAAATATCACAGTTTTTCTTCAGTCTGGTGACAGAAGGTCACTTACAATTAAAAAGAGATAGAAAGAAAAAGAACAAAAATCCGAGCCCATCAAAGATGAAAGTAATGCTGCTTCTCCAGATCAATCCTCTGAGGAGACTTTGTTAATAGAAAATCTTTGAAGGACTCTTTGAAGAAGGATGTTTTCCCCAGCTGCCGAATGCCCGGAGGGAGAAAGTTCCACAAATGAGCACATTGAACCCGGAAAGATCTCCTTCCATATTCAAGTCTCATATTGGGAACTTTGAGTACCCGCTCTTCTGCATCACCACGTGCGGGGCGTTCAGATTGGTACCTGGTGAACATCGCAGCTAGGTAGCCAGGCTCTCCTTAATACATGATCTTATGCATTAACAGAGCTGCGAAGTACATTCTCCGCGAATCAGTACGCAACCAACCCAAACGCTCCCTAAACGGGATGATGTGTTCGTCTCTCCTAAGATCAAAAATATACCTCACACATGAGTTGCTTAGTCGTTGTATCCGTTGCCGCTGTTCATCCGTGGCGTCGAGGTTCACGACCGTACAGTAATCTAAATGCGGTTGAACCAGAGACTCGACTAGGCGAATTCGGAGAGGTCTGGTGATACACGCCCTAAAAAACCGCAATCCGTATAGGGCTCTGTTGACTTTCTTAGTTACTTGATCAATGTGCGGTTTCCATGTCAATTCACTGTCAAGTGTAACACCAAGACTCACGACCGTATCGCTGAACGGAATGAACTTTCCTTCCTGTATCTCAACCCCTGGCAAGTCCATTCTCTTCAAATCTTTGATATTCCTCTCAGAACTGAAGTAGATTGCCTTGGTCTTGCCAGCGTTGAGACACAGGCCGGAACCTCTGGCCCACTCAGCAACTAGTCGTTCGATTTCTCCTAGCCGAGTGATGCCCTCCCTGATCTTAGATTTCTCGACTTGGAGATAAATTTGGAGGTCATCCGCATAGAATAGATGATGTGCCAACTTTTCGTCTAGCACGCCAGGTAAATCATTGACTCCAAACTGAAGAGCAAAGGCCCAATAACGGAACCCTGTGGAACACCCAGATTGGTTTCGAGCCAATCAGAATTACCAGCTATCGAGGTGACTTTTTGGGTGCGACCTTGTAAGTATGATTTTATCCACAGTAGTGCCGATCTCGAGAAGCCTAGATTTCGAAGTTTGCTCAACAGCTTTGATGGTGATATCGTGTCAAAGGCTTTACTAAAGTCAAAAAGCAGGAGCAAAGTGATCTTTTTCTTGTCAATACTCGGATTTCATCGGTCAACTTTAGTAGAGCTGTCTGGGTGCTATGGTGTTGTCTGAAACCAGTCTGGAAGCGATCTAATAATTTCTCAGTTTACAAATACTCCGTGATTTGGTCGTGTGCGATTTTTTGCAAAACTTTGGCAAGGAAGCAAAGCAAGACTATAGGACGGAAGTCCGAGACCGTTGATGGAGCTGTGGTTTTTTTTAATGCAATTAGCTGTGCCCGCTTCCAAGCCTCAGGAAATGCACTGTGAGCGAAAGAGGAGTTGCAAATATGCACAATAAGATCACCAATAGTCGGAAGAGCCTCCGCGATCACGCTTTGAGGTATTCCGTCCGCCCCACGGGCCTGTGAAGAAAAATGTTTAATAGCAAGGACTACATCATTGTAATTTGTGGGTTTGAACTTAAAACCCTCCTCTGAGGCCGAATTTATATCGTCCATTGCTTCATCTATATTTTCGTGGGGCGAAACCAAAACTCCCGCGAAGTGAGCGTCCAAGTCATCGGGTGTGAAACCATGAAGTTCCTCCTCTTTGCTCTTAGGCAGAAGGCCGAGGTTGCGCTTTTCCTTCCAGATGTTTTTATGCTGATCAAGAGCGTCTGAAAGATGGTTTTGAAGGAAGGAGTTACGCTCTTGTTCCATGCGCAAGTCGACCTCTTCGCTAAGCCGAAAGTACTCACTTTGAAGCTCAGGACACTTTTGCTGGTTGCGTTGATTCCGCTTCCAGCACCTGCGCGTCGCATCTCGCTTATTCGTGAGTACCCTCAACTCAGGACCAATCCAAGGAGCATCATTTTTCCGCGGGTTGATAGCTTTTTCCGGCGCTAATTCATCTATAACAGTCTTCAAGTCCTCATTCAAGCAGTGAATTGCGTCTTAAAAACTGATTTCAGCATTTTCAAGAGCTGTCCAGTCGCAGCGAAGCAGACGGCCAATCAGCATCTCCAGAGTAATGTTACCAAAATCCCTATAAGTGAAGGTATTTTTTGGCGGAGTGGGAGTAAAGACGTTGATGGTGACGTCTATGACCGAGTTCCTGCCGGAACTGGGCAGGAGTCTATTCTAAAAGTCAGTAACGATGTCATTGTCATCTATATAAATGTGATCAATCCATGTGTGAGATGTGTTGGGAGTGTGTTGGTGAGTCGGGCCATGCTGCACTATCTGCAATGCAAGTTCTTCCGTCAGTGCAGTCAGTGTTTTGGTGTTAGGGTGAGCAGTGTCCAACAGGTCTGCATTAAGATCCCCTATTATGATTTTATGACTATAGCCACCACACAGACGGCGCAATGAGCCAAACAACCCATCTTCCTCCTGCATGGCGATTTTCGGGGGTCTGTAAATTACTCCAACTAATATGAGGGGAGCTGCCCTGCTGTACGCTACAGAAAAGGAATTCAGGCACACCAGGTTTCCCTGGGCCAAAAGTGTTATATGAAACAAGTTTCTCTACCTTAAAGTCATTGCGTACATACAAGGCAACCCCACCACCCTCTCTGTTTCGATCTTGTCTCAACAGTGTAAAACCCCGAATCTGAACAAGACTGTCGTCCACATACTCATCTAGCTTCGACTCAGCAACCCCAAAAAGATGGTAGGAGGGATCGTCAGCAACGAGCAAGCGCAGATGCTCAATCTTATCTGTCAGGGAGTTAAGGTTGATAAATCCCGCTTCCAAGGAACCACCACTCCCCCGTCGCTCCTCAGCGGCCGTGTCTAGTCAAGGATTTCTCACTGATTCTGCTGCCGAAACACCATTTTGCTCCGGAACGGTGGTGCAGTTCTGGTCGTTGTTTGAGGACGCACTGGTGCGTTTTGGGACACTTCGACAGGCCGTTCAAATGACCTGCAGATCAGTGAGAGACTCAAACGTATGTGCACGTTCACCATTTTTTCGCCTAACCCAGAAACGTCCGCCACTGTGCCAGACGTATTTTAAACCCAAACCACGTGCAACGGACCTCAAACGTGTGTACTCTTTGTACTTTTCACGAGGGAGCATTTCATTTATAAATATTTTACGATCTGGCACATGAGCTTTGGCATCTGAGCCGAGCAAATCAGACCGGATGTCATTAGCCGTGAAATAGTTGTTGTTGATTAAGCGTTCAGCCTGAGTCACTTTCTTGACTAGACGGCCACTGGAGAGTTGGACCACGCATGATGGTAGTACACGTGATACAACAGCTGAGGCTGGAGATGACAAGACCGATTCCCTATCGCGTGACGGAGACCCCTCCCTAAGCGCACGACCCGGTTGCAGGACGCGGACATCAACAATGTCCTCCCTCTCCAATGAGGGAAGAATGGTCTTGAGCACTGCAAAGGAAATAACACGTAATTCTGCCGGCGAGGCCAAGGAATCTTTTTCCAGAGCACCATTGATTATTAGTGAAGAGCTTTCAAGACCATCACTGCTGAGTCCCCGTCTCTGCTCCCCAGTATGTGGCTGGGGGGTTGTGTCCGTCCCAGGTGGAATGATAGGACCGGAGGACTGTTGTGGTGATGCAGCATCACTATCCTCGTTATTAATAATTCCAATAGGTTGCAGAGTACTCTGGTTACCTATCAGTCGCTCAGTCAGACTGAAAAACTGATCTCTCATGATGGAATTTTGCTCCAGGAGTAGCTGACGATCCAAGCGGAGCTCTTCCAGCTGGGAGCTCTGCTTTTCTATACATTTTTCGAGAGACGACATGCGTTCCATCATCCGGTTGTTCACTTCGTTCACTGCTGGTGTCGAAGATGGAGAAACAACAGTATTGTCACGTCGGCTCACGATCAATTTAATCTCATCAAGCTGACTCTGGAACATCTCATTCTGTTGGAAGAAAAGGTCCAGAGTACTCTTCAAAATTAAAACCCACTTATCTCTAGAAGGAACAGATGCAGGTGATGATGGTACTGAGGTGGCTGGCCGCTCAACCGTGCTACATTCCTTGTGCTGTGTTTCCGAAGCGCTGCTCTCAGTATTTGTTGGCAAAAGCGGCGACGGAAAACCAGTAGTTGACAGCAGGTCCGATTTCTCAATTTGAATCTGCGCGGGCTCGAATCTAGAGTCCCCAGTAGTGGTAGCATTGTCAGGCGCAGAGAATTTTTTGTCCCCAGTTGGCGGCTTGCCCCGCGCAGGCGCATGCTGTGCGCTCCCGATGGTATTGGAGCTCTTGGTGGTGGGGAGCTTCGCGCTGCGGCCGATGATGGTGGCTTGCGGGGCGAGGGGAGATGCCCCTGTCGTGGTGCGGGAGCTGAGTCGGGCGCTAGTTGTGTGTGTGCCACTCACACTAGTACGACTGCTTCTGTTTACTATCTCTCTCTCTCTCTCTCTCTCTCTCATTTTTGATCTTAGGAGAGACGAGCACATCACCCCGTTTAGGGAGCGTTTGGGTTGGTTACGTACTGATTCGCGGAGAATGTACTTCGCAGCACTTTTAATGCATAAGATCATGCATCTTGGAGAACCTGGCTACCTAGCTGCGATGTTTACCAGGTACCAATCTGAACGCCCCGCACGTGGTGACGCAGAAGAGCGGGTACTCAAGGTTCCCAATATGAGACTTGAGTACGGAAGAAGATCATTCCAGGCTCAATGTGCTCATCTGTGGAACTTTCTCCCTCCGGGCTTTCGGCAGCTGAGGAAAATATCAGTATTCAAAGAGGCCTTAAAAGATTTCCTTCTGACTCAGTCTTCCCAGAGGATTGATGTGGAGAGGAGGCATTATTTTAATCTCTAAACTGTGATAGGCTTGGGCTCTTTTCAACCGGCGTTTCCTTTTTTTTAAAAGAGTTATACGTGGCTACTTCGCCACTGAATTGTAATTCCTGTGATATTTCTGCTGGCCCAAGCCTTTTTATGCCTTTCTACGTGAGAATGTCCTCTCTCCTCGATCGTTCTTGTGAACACTGATATATATATATATATGGAAATGTATTTTATCATTCTCTTCCTGACTTTTATGCATCTCTCGATGCCTTAAAATGACTAGTCACTTTCTGTGATAATCCTAATATTCCTTGACCAAAAAGACAATTATTTATACTTTTTATATATTTATTATGTAGGTGTAACATATGTGACATATGCCACTGTATTTTTCAATTTTGCCCTCGGGCGAATAAAGGTTATCTATCTATCTATCTATCTCTCTCTCTCTCTCTCTCTCTCTCTCTCTCTCTCTCTCTCTCTCTCTCTCTCTCTCTCTCTCTCTCTCTCTCTCTCTCTCTCTCTCTCTCTCTCTCTCTCTCCGGCTGGCTTTGAGCTGCGTCTAGCAGCCGAAATAGCCTGTTTGGTCTTGCTCGGCGATGTTTCGTGATTGTTGCTCACCTGATGACAATCAAGGCACCTGATGATGTTGCTTCGGGATGCCTTAGAGCATTTTACATGGACATGACGCTTGCAGAAGCTGCATTCTTTGCTCCCCGGACGCAAGGTTGTATTACAATGTGGCAGATGTTGTCGCCCATCGTATCGTAGCAGATGACGCGTCAGCTGTCAGCAGTCCAAGCGTAGCAGAATGCACGATCGCCGAGCATGCGCAGAATGGTCAATCTCGGCGCCAAGCTCTGCCAATCTGATGTTAGTGATGGAATTGCAGAATTGGAATCATTCCTCTCCGTCTCTGAATGGAGCCACGCAGTGTTGCTCCAAAGTTTTGAGCCTGCGAGAGGAAGTCCAATCTGCAAGAAGTCACGTCCTAGGATGACGTTTCGATGGTGAAAATGACGTTCAAACAGGGAGTGATATCAGACACGTGTGGATGTACTCACCGCTAGGGAGAGAGAGGGAGAGAGAGAGAGAGAGAGAGAGAGAGAGAGAGAGAGAGAGAGAGAGAGAGAGAGAGAGAGAGAGAGAGAGAGAGAGAGAGAGAGAGAGAGAGAGAGAGAGAGAGAGAGAGAGAGAGGTAGAGAGAGAGAGAGAGATAGATAGATAGATAGATAACCTTTATTCGCCCGAGGGCAAAATTGAAAAATACAGTGGCATATGTCACATATGTTACACCTACATAATAAATATATAAAAAGTATAAATAATTGTCTTTTTGGTCAAGGAATATTAGGATTATCACAGAAAGTGACTAGTCATTTTAAGGCATCGAGAGATGCATAAAAGTCAGGAAGAGAATGATAAAATACATTTCCATATATATATATATATCAGTGTTCACAAGAACGATCGAGGAGAGAGGACATTCTCACGTAGAAAGGCATATAAAGGCTTGGTCCAGCAGAAATATCACAGGAATTACAATTCAGTGGCGAAGTAGCCACGTATGACTCTTTTAAAAAAAGGAAACGCCGGTTGAAAAGAGCCCAAGCCTATCACAGTTTAGAGATTAAAATAATGCCTCCTCTCCACATCAATCCTCTGAGAAGACTGAGTCAGGAGGAAATCTTTTAAGGCCTCTTTGAATACTGATATTTTCCTCAGCTGCCGAAAGCCCGGAGGGAGAAAGTTCCACAGATGAGCACATTGAGCCTGGAATGATCTTCTTCCGTACTCAAGTCTCATATTGGGAACCTTGAGTACCCGCTCTTCTGCGTCACCACGTGCGGGGCGTTCAGATTGGTACCTGGTAAACATCGCAGCTAGGTAGCCAGGTTCTCCAAGATGCATGATCTTATGCATTAAAAGTGCTGCGAAGTACATTCTCCGCGAATCAGTACGTAACCAACCCAAACGCTCCCTGAACGGGGTGATGTGCTCGTCTCTCCTAAGATCAAAAATGTACCTCACACATGAATTGCTCAGTCGCTGTATCCGTTGCCGCTGTTCGTCCGTGGCGTCGAGGTACACGACTGTGCAATAATCTAAATGCGGTTGAACTAATGACTCGACTAGGCGAATTCGGAGAGGTCTGGTGATACACGCCCTAAAAAACCGCAATCCGTATAGGGCTCTATTCACTTTCTTAGTTACTTGGTCGATGTGCGGTTTCCACGTCAGTTCACTGTCAAGTGTAACACCAAGACTCACGACCGTGTCGCTGAACGGAATGAACTTTCCTTCCTCTATCTCAACTCCTGGCAAGTCCATTCTCTTCAGGTCTTTGATATTCCTCTCAGAGCTGAAGAAGATTGCCTTGGTCTTGCCAGCGTTGAGACGCAGGCCGGAACTTCTGGCCCATTCAGCAATTAGTCGTCCTACTTCTCCTAGCCGAGTGATGCCTTCCTTGATCTTAGTTTTCTCGACTTGGAGATAAATTTGAAGATCATCCGCATAGAATAGATGATATACCGACTTTCCATCTAGCAAACCAGGTAAGTCATTAACATATAAGCTGAAGAGTAAAGGCCCGAGAACGGATCCCTGTGGAACACCCAGATTGGTTTCGAGCCAATCAGAACTACCGGATTTTGAAGTGACTATTTGGGTGCGGCCTTGTAAGTATGATTTTATCCACAGGAGTGCCGACCTTGAGAATCCAAGGTTTCGGAGCTTCCTCAACAGCTTTGACGGTGTTATTGTGTCGAAGGCTTTGCTAAAGTCGAATAGTAGGAGTAAGGTGATCTTCTTCCTATCAATGCCTACTCTGATGTCATCCGTCAACTTTAGCAAAGCTGTCTGGGTGCTGTGGTGTTGCCTAAAACCAGTCTGGAAGCGATCAAGAAGTTTCTCTACTTTCAAATACTCCGTGATTTGGTCATGTGCAATTTTTTCCAAAACCTTGGAAAGGAAGCACAGCAGCGCTATGGGACGGAAGTCCGAGACCGTTGATGGAGCTACAGTCTTTTTCAATGCAATCAGCTGCGCTTGCTTCCAAGTCTCAGGAAAAACGCTATGAGCGAAAGAGGAATTGAAAATATGTACAATAAGATCACCAACTGCCGGAAGAGCCTTCGCGATCACGCTCTGGGGGATCCCATCCACCCCACGGGCCTGCGAGGAGAAATGTTTAATAGCAAGGACTACATTGTTGAAATTTGTGGGCTTAAATTTAAACCCCTCCTCCGGTGCAGAGTTAATATCGTCCATTGCTTCATTGATATTTTCGTGAGGCGAAACGGAAACCCCCGCAAAGTGAGCGTTCAGCTCATCCGGTGTGAAACCGTGGAGTTCTTCCTCTTTGCTCTTGGGCAAGAGGCCGAGATTGCGCATCTCCTTCCAGATGTTCTTGTTCTGATCAAGAGCGTCTGAAAGATGGTTTTGAAGGAAGGAATTACGCTCTTGCTCAATGCGCAGATCGACCTCTTCGCTAAGCCGAAAGTATTCATTTTGAAGCTCAGGACACTTGCGCTGGTTGCGTTGCATGCGCTCCCAGCGCCTGCGCGTCGCGTTTCGCTTATTCATGAGCACCCTCAACTCAGGACCAATCCAAGGAGCATCATTTTTACGCGGGTTTATAGTTTTTTCCGGTGCTAGTTCATCTAAAACAATTTTTAAATTTTCATTCAAGCAGTGAATTGCGTCTTCCAAACTGGTTTCGGCATTTTCAAGAGCTGTCCAGTCACAGCGAAGCAGACGGTCATTCAATATCTCCGGGGTGATGTTACGAAAATCCCTATACTTGAAGGAATTTTTTGGCGGAGTAGGGGTAAAGACGTTGATGGTGACGTCAATGACCGAGTGCCCCCCGAAACTGGGCAGGTGTCTGTTCTGAAAGTCAGTTATGGTGTCGTTGTCATCTACATATATGTGATCAATCCATGTATGAGATACATTGGGGTTGTGCTGATGAGTCGGGCCATGCTGCACTATCTGTAAGGCGAGTTCTTCTGTCAGTGCAGTCAATGTCTTGGTGTCGGGATGAGCAGTGTCCAACAAGTCAGCGTTCAGATCACCCATAATGATTTTGTGACTGTAATCTCCACACAGCCGGCGTAACGAGCCAAACAGCCCATCGTCCTTCTGCATGGCGATTTTTGGGGGTCTATAGATTACCGCGACTAGTATTGGGGGTGAGCCGCCTTGTTGTACGCTACAGAAAAGAAATTCAGGCACGCCAGGTTTCCCCGGCCCAAAAGTATTTGACGAAACTAACTTCTCAATTTTGAAGTCATTGCGCACATACAAGGTAACTCCTCCACCCTCTCTGTTGCGATCTTGTCGCAACAACGAAAAACCTGGAATCTGAACGAGACTGTCATCCACATACTCATCTAGCTTCGACTCGGCCACCCCAAATAGATGATAGGAGGGATCGTTAGCGACGAGCAAGCGTAGATGCTCAATCTTATCTGTCAGGGAGTTAAGGTTGATAAATCCCGCTTTTAAGAAACCTCCACCCCCTCGTCGCTCCTCAGCAGCTATATTCAGTCAAGGAGTTCTCACTGGATCTGCTGCCGAAATACCACTCTGCTCCGGAGAGGAGGTGCATCCCTGGGTGTTGTTTGAGGACGCACTAGTGGGTTTTCGAACACTTCGACAGGCCGTTTGAATGACCTGCAGATCCGCGAGAGATTCAAACGTATGTGCTCGCTCACCATTTTTTCGCCTAACCCAGAAACGTCCGCCGCTGTGCCAGACGTATTTCAAGCCCAACCCACGTGCGACGGACCTCAAGCGTATATATTCTTTGTATTTTTCACGGGGGAGCATTTCGTTTACGTAGATCTTACGATCTGGCACATGAGCTTTGGTATCGGGGTCAAGCAAATCCGGCTGGATGTTATTCGCCGTGAAATAATTATGGGTGATTGAGCGTTTGGCCTGAACCACCTCCTTAACTAAACGACTGCTGGAGAGTTGGACCACGCATGATGGAGGTGTGCGTGAATCGGCAGCAGAGGGATTTGAAGATGAATCGGATTTACTATTCGGTGTCCCCCCAGACACACGCGCTGGTGGCAGAACAGAAACATCAGCAATGTCTTCTCTCTCCAGACGTGGAAAGATGGTCTTGAGCACTGCGAACGAGATATTACGTATCACTGTCGGCGAGGCCACAGAGTCTTTCGTTAAAGCACCATTAATTATCAGTTTACAGGGCTCAAGACCATCACTGATAGGTCCCTGCCCCCGCCTCCCACCCTGTGGTTGGGGGGATATTCCTATTGTGGGTGGAATTATGGAACGAGAGGATTGATGTGTCGATTCGGCATTACTATTCTCATCAATAATAATTCTATTGTTTTGCAGACTACTCTGGCTACCTGTTAATAAATCGGTCAGGCTGGAAATCTGGCCTTTCATAGTAGAATTTTGCTCCAGAAGAAGCTGACGATCTGAGCAAAGCTCCTCCAGCCTGGAGTTCTGCCTCTCAATAAAGTGCTCGAGAGATGACATGCGTGCCAAGAGTCGGTCATCCACCTCGTTCACTGCTGGGGTGGGAGGTGGAGACATAAAGGCATTACCCTGTCGGCTCACGAGAGTTCTTATCTCGTCGAGCTGATTCTGGAGCATTTCGTACTGACGGTAAAAAA
This sequence comes from Eretmocerus hayati, assembly GCA_029851415.1. NCBI lineage: Eukaryota > Metazoa > Arthropoda > Insecta > Hymenoptera > Aphelinidae > Eretmocerus > Eretmocerus hayati. Next base: position 113,755,115 of record CM056742.1, read on the forward strand.
GGTCCAGAGTAGTCTGCGCTATCAGCACCCACTTGGTGTCAGAAGAAGTTGACTGCGTCGATGTTGATGACGTCGTTCCTGCTGCTGAGTTGGTGATGTTGCTCTGCAACGTCTCAGTTCTTTGCTCTAGCGGTGGCGAGAGCGATGACTGAGAGGCAGAGTTGGTCCGCATATCATCCTGCCCATTTTGAGTGTTCGCGGGCTCTAGTGTGCTCGACTGGCGAGTGAGGACGCTGCGAGACTCATTCGAAGCAGCAGTCGGCAGTCTATGCCCCGCAAGCGTGAGCTGTGGGCTCTCAGGTGGAAGGGAGCCACTGTTGGTGGGGAGCTTTGCGCTGCGGCCGGTGGTGGTGGTCAGCGATGCGGGGGGAGACTTCACTGACGACTTGCGTGAGCTTAACTGTGTGTGTGCGGCAAGCTGACTACTCACACGACTTCGTGAGCTTGCATCTTCCTTCTCTCTCTCTCTGGATGGCTGAATGCTCGAGCGGGTGGTCAGAGTCGTCTGCTTGGACGCACTCGAGGATGATTTTACACTCGGAGTTCCGCTTACCTGCAGGCACCGCTCGCATGTCACTGCACCTCGTGATGTCTTCGAGCATTTGACATGAGCTGATTTTCTACAGGTGCCGCATTCTCTGCTACCTGATCTTAAAACGCCATTGCAGACGCAGCAGGTGTTATCGCTCATCGTGCGGGGCGGCGTAGCAGACAGCAGGTAAGCAAAGCAGACGACCTCCGAGCGTGCGCATAAGACTCACTTTGAGCGCCAAGCACTGCTGATCCGATGTTGGGATTGCGGATGCAGAATTGGAATTATTCCTCCCAAGCTCGTGCAGGAGCCATGCAGTGATGCTCCAGAGGTTTGAGCCTGCAGGAGGAAACCCAATCTGCAAGAAAGTGCCACTCGGGACGACGTTTCGATGGTTTAAAATACATTCAAACACAGAGCGATGTTAGATGCGTGTTGATATACTCACCGCCAGAGAGAGAGCCCGCCAGAGAGAGAGAGAGAGAGAGAGAGAGAGAGAGAGAGAGAGAGAGAGAGAGAGAGAGAGAGAGAGAGAGAGAGAGAGAGAGAGAGGAAGTGACTTATCATGCTCTACGGTGCACCCGTGTGGGGAAAGAGAGTAGAGAAGACCATCATCGAGAAGAAGATGGGGCCTGTCCACCGGAGAGCGGCCCTGAGAAGTATCCGTGCCTACCGCACCGTGTCAGGAGATGCGGCTTACGTATTGGCGAGTACTCCGCCCATCCACTTGCTCGTCGCGGAGCGAGTGAGGATCTGGGACCGCCAGAAAGTGATCGGAGCCGAACGAGTACTCACCCCGACGATGAAGGAGATTATCCGCGACAACGAGAAGGAAACCACCCTTGAGCATTGGCAAACTGAGTGGGATTCGCCATTTGCGAACGGCAGATGGACGCACCGGCTGATCCGTGACGTAGCCAAGTGGGCGGAACGCACCCACGGAGAGATGGACTACTGGACGACGCAGGCACTGAGCGATCATGGTTGCTTCGGTTCCTATCTAACCAGGTTCAAGAAGAGGACGACCCCAGCATGTCAGTCATGCGGGGATGAATGGGATGACGCCGAACATGCCCTGTTCAAGTGCAGCGACACCCGGAGAGAGCGCGCCGAGCTGGATGAATGGCTGGGTGCTCAACTAACACCCGAGAATCTCGTCCCGTACTTGCTCCGCAACCAGGAGACATGGGATAGACTCACCGGATACATCAAGCTGGTGATGACCCGCAAAGAGGAGAAAGAGAGGGAAGTAAGGCGCCTCGAAGCAGGCGAATCACAGTGACTCTGCCGATTGAAACAGAAGAGGCCCAAATGATTCCAGGAGGAATCTGATGCACTGAAGAGGGAAGAAAGAAGAAAGAAGAGAGAAGAAAGAAGAAAGAGAGGGAACAATGAAGAATGAAGACAGAAGATGCCGACAAGTGGCCGAAGAGAGAAGATGGAGAAGAGGAACGCTCGCAATCGAGCGCGAGACATGCCGCTCATCCTGAAGTAATGCTCACGCGGTTCCGGGATGAGATGGTAGATGCAGGTGGATCTCCTTCTTGATTGCCCGATGCCCTAGGTATCGGACATCGAGGGGAGAGGGATATTACACGGCCGGGCCCACCTCTCGGTGGGCCCCACCCAAACCCGTGTCCCGCCTGGTATGGCCTGCGTGGGCTATGCGTAGTCCGCGTAAGCTGAACCAGTCCGGTGTCTGGGGACGGATCCGAGGGATCCTGAGGCAGATTTTGCCCTCTAACCACCTTAAAAAAAAAAAAAAAAAAAAAAGAGAGGAAGTGATTGATTGAGATTTATTAGAGGACACAGGATCAGCTCCTATCGTGCCCATTGTGGCAACTACAGTCCTGGAATAATATAGAAGAATTAAATGTTTCCACTGAAATATAACATTCGAAGTCGACGGTAATGTTAAACTTATTACACAAGTGTCGTTGAAATATCGTAAATTTAATAGATAAAGGTTTTAGCTGCGTAGCTGGTCTCAAAGCATTGTTTGGGAAGATGGGTTCCAATTTCGGGAATCAGAGAAGCGAAGTTTGTTGGAGAGTGAATGTGGGATAAGTGTGAGGTTGTTTTGGGCTGCACGCATGAACGAATCGGGGGCATCACGAGAGAATAGTGCCTCACGTAAGATTGGTGTGAGTTTGTCGAGGTCAGGTTCTACGAGGTCAATGTGAAGAAGGGTGTTCAAGAGACGAGATGCTGATATGACAAAAAATTGATTTTGTGCTTCAGTTCGGGGAGGTTTGTATGTCAGGATCGGTTTTGTGCCACGCTCCGGTTGACGGATATCGGGTAGGTCCTTTGTTGGTGCAAATTTTGAGTGGAGGAATACAGGGGACTCATGGGTCAATATTGATACGGCAAGGGACCCAAGAAGATAGTCTCTGCGACTTTGATCTGATAGCCAGCCAAGGGCTATGCGTTAAGGAGTGACATGCTCACGCCTGGGGATGTTTTGATGAATGAAGCGAACACAGGCTTTGTGGAGACAATGAAGTTTCAGAGCTTGGATCTTGTTCAACCGCATTAGCAATTCTGCGCCGTAGTCGAGTCGTGGGAGAACGAGGGCGGAGACAAGGTTTTTCCTAAGATTGACTGGAAGTTTGCTCGCCACAGACGGGAGTGAATACAAGGGTCGATGAACTTTCTTGGACGTTGACTTGGATTCGTTAACTTCAGTCTTCCAACTTAGAGTGGGAGAGATGAGTACTCCTAGACTCTTCATGGTGTTTAATTATAGTATTGCTGTATTCATGAAGGTTATCTGAGGTACAGTGTTGATGTCAATTTTTGAAAAATAGAGTTTATTACCGAGGATAATGGCAGTTGTTTTCAGCGCATTCAGCTTGACACCATTATCGATCGCTCAATTGGCGACAGCTTGAGCTTCATGATTCATAAGAACAATGTTGTCCACAAAATTAGACGGAAAAAGATGGCGATAGATGTAGGTGTCATCTGCGAAAACGGTATGTTGAGAGCGCGTGAGTACATCTGGTAAATCATTAGCGAGATAGTGAATAGGAGGGGGCCGAATACACTCCCTTGTGGAACACCTGCATCGATCTCAATCCAGTCCTCGTAAGACACGTTTCCTAAGCGAACGGCTTGACGGCAATCCTTCAGATAGGTGCCAAACCACCGGATCATACGCTCACTGCAACCAAGTCTGCGTAGTTGAGTGAGAAGTTTTAGGTGAGGGATTATATCATACGATTTTGAGAAGTCGAACGATATCAGGAGAGTTTGCTCGCGTTTTTCAATCGCATTCCCAATCTTCTCTGAGATTTCTAGGAGTGCTGTTTGAGTTGAGTGGTTGGGGCGAAAGCCAGACCGGTGTTGGTCTAAGAGGTTGTACTTATGTAGATGGGAGGATAATTGTTCGTGCACGATACGTTCCAGAGTTTTTGACAGCTCAGGCAGCTGTGCAATGGGCCTTGTATTCGAAGGTGATTTTGGCGACAGAATTTTCGATAAAGGGATGATAGAAGCGTATTTCCAGCATTCCGGGGAGTATCCGCGATCGGTTCGGGTTAGGTTCCGTCGACGCTCAGGCTTGCCAATTTACAGCGATGAATACCTTGAGAAACTGCAGCCATAAGAACGAGATTTTGTTTAAACTCAAAATGAGCGAGCAAGTATTTCAGCTCAGTGGCTCGATATTTGAGCCGTCAAGGAATAACTCAAAAGTGCGAAGAGCCAAGCGGAGCTGGAAATACTTGTAAGCAAAACTCCTCCACGGAGGGCAAGAAAAACGAAGATCAGAGATCGTGGATTGGAAGCGAACTTCAAAGACGTTTGTTTCAAGCACATACGAGATATTTATAACAATTTTATTATGCCAAGGTCTTGATAGACCGTATGGCAAAAAGGAATTTACATATAATATATAGGGTATAAAATATAAGTGTAATAGTGTAGAGTATAAAATATGAAATATGAGTATATGAGAGAGATTGATTGATTGATTGATTGATCAGTAGGTTTATTGAGAGCGGGGGGAAACGTACCCATTTGCTCATAGTGCAAGGTATATCTAAAAAGTAATATGAATATGAATTTAAATACAAATACGATGTGGCATCGAAGTCGAAATTGAAGATATAAGTATAAGATATAAGTGCATGATGATTAACATTAAGGCCAGTTCGTACTGCTTCCTATCCCATAGATGGCGCCACGGTAATCCACATGACTCACTTCAAACGATTCTTAGTTTTCAAATAATTGCAAACACTTTTCGGATCAAATCATTGAGTTAGCGCGCTTTGTGATACAATTTGCAATCATTTAAGCTTTACCGTGACTCAAAACTCGCAATATTTTTTGGATGAAATGGCAAATGGCAAACACGCATCACGGCGAGGTTCCATGATGCAGCAGGATAACCCAAGATTGCAGTTTGTCAAAACGTTTAATGAATATCGTGAGCTTTAAGACGTGACAGAGCTCAAGTTGTTGGAAATTTCACTGCAAAGCGCGCTAACTCAATGATTTGATCAGAAAAGCGTCTGCACATACTTAAAAATTAGAAATTGTTAAATTCGTGTCGTATCGATAGAACAGAGCACTACGGACTAGCCTTGAAGCTTAACGTAGAGGCATAGTAAGGTGAATATGTTCATGATATTCTCAGCACTATTAGATGATGACATTCTGCAGCACCAGGTAATGGCTGCTAGCGGTTTATGTATAATAGGTAGTCTGGTGCCGTGAAGGGTGATTATTCCTTATCACTGCTTGTCGTGCATAACCTTAAAATCTTATAGATGCCCTTGAAATGAAGCTAGAGAGAGAGAGAGAGAGATTGATTGATTGATTGATTGATTGATTGATTGATTGATTGATTGATTGATTCCTCGTTCCTAAGCCCGGCGGTTACTGTGCAATTATCCTGTTGGACGTAAAGAATGCGTTTAACTCGGCAAACTGGGAGATTATCTACAGGTCGCTAGTAGGGAGAGTACCCGGCTACCTCCTCACACTCGTGAGTGACTATTTCAGGGATCGATCTGTTGTGGTTGAAACAGATGAAGGTAGCATGGAACTGGCACTCTCCGCAGGAGTCCCACAGGGGTCTGTGAAGGGTCCATTCAATTGGAATGTCCAGTATGATGACCTCCTGGACATGGAGCTTCCCGAAGGTGCGGAACTGGTTGGATTCGCGGATGACGTTGCCTTGGTCATCGTCGCTCCAAATCCGCTAGATCTACAGGACACGGCCAATCAGAGCTTTAATCATGTCGTGGAACGGATGGATAGCAAGCACCTCGAGCTTGCGGTTCCGAAATGCGAAGCAGTCGTCGTCACCAAACGGCGTGAATACCGTGGTCGCAAACCACCGGTGTTCCTCATTCAAGGCCAAGAGGTCCCACAGAAGAGAGCTGTGAAATACCTCGGAATGTGGCTTGATGACAAGTGGTCGTTCAAGCGAAACCTCCAAGAGGCTTCTCAGAAGGCAGACAGGACTGGGGCTGCTCTGCAGCGATTGATGCCCAATATAGGAGGTCCGAAACCCTCAAGGAGAGAGCTCCTCAACACCGTGAGCTCCTCCGTGATGCTCTATGGAGCACCTACTTGGGGCCAGACTGCGCGTGAAGCTGATATCGATAAGTGGATGGAACCAGTGCACCGCCGAGCGGCGGTGCGAGTCATCAGCAGCTTTCGGACCTTGTCCCACGACGCTGCTTGCGTTCTCGCAAAGACGCCCCCCATTCATCTCCTCATCGACGAGAGGGTCCGCGTTTGGAGAGCTGTAGAGAGGCTCAAGACCGTGATCGCTGAAGTAAGGCCAGCGCACAGAGAAGAGATCCGTGACCAGGAACGAGAGGAAACCCTGACCTCGTGGCAGGCGGAATGGGACTCCCCAGAAGCGGACGGAGCATGGACCTACCGGCTCATACCTCAGCTCGATAAGTGGGTTGAGCGTACACACGGAGAACTAGACTACTGGCTCATCCAGGCGTTCAGCGACCACGGTTGTTTCGGTGAGTATCTCTTCACATTCAAGAAGAGGAACTCGTCAGTGTGCCAAATGTGCGATGCCCCGTGGGACAATGCAGAGCATGCACTCTTCGAGTGCCCGGACACGGGAACAGAGAGAGCGGATCTGGAAAGTCGCTTGGGTCGACCTCTGAGCCCAGAGAACATCGTGGAAACCATGCTCCGGAGGGAAGAGGACTGGAAGCGGATTGCTGAGTACATCAAACTCGTCATCACCAACAAGGAGAAGAAGGAACGAGAGCTGCAACGCCAAGGACGTGAGGCCAGGTGAAGAGAATGCTGCGCGTGCTCACCCGAGCATGGTTGCAGCCACCAACAACAGCATCGTGAAGAAGAAGACGTGAAGGAGCGACGGAGGATGCGCGTGCCAGCGCCAAACGTGCCGGCCAGTCGGAAGTAATGCTCACGCTGTACCCGACTGGTTGGCGTGTCGGAGGGGTTTTTAGTGGGTATACCAAAGTCTCTGGGAGTCCCACACAGGGGAGAGCAGAAGCTCTCCTATCGTGCGTAATGCATTCCCCCCCCCCCCCCCCCCCCCTAGGAAAAAAAAATGATTGATTGATTGATTGTTTGCTTGATATATTCATTGAGAGCGGGGAGACAGGTCCTCATTTGCTCGTTTTGCAGACTACAATGAATGTTTCCAAAAGTAATACGATTCAAAATAATTATGTGGAAACGAATTACAATATTTGATTTCAAGAAAGAGTTGGTTCGAGCTGGGCTTGGAGCGGAATCTTGACTTTCTGTTTCTGTGCCGAGTTAGTGGCTGGTGGTCTTCATGTGAGTGATCCTTGCGCTGATCCTCAACATCTCACACATGCTCATGAAGGGAAGCAAATGCTTCAGTTACGGAAGGAGGGATTGCAATGAGAGAGAGATTAATTGATTGATTAATTTAAATTTATTAGCCCGGGAGGAGTGAGTCCCATGGGGCAAAACAAATAACAATGGGTACATGATTTTATAAATTGTGCAAATATAATCGGAATTCTTGGTATTCTAGATATTGATTACTTATGCACTAGTGACAGGTACGTTTGTCGTACCAAAACCATGAGAAATCATGGATGTAATTCATCACAGACAGCGATTACATAGTGTCAAATATGAATTTTTGTCTCCATCGATATGAACGATCGAGACTTCATCGCTTGCGGGAATTTTGAATCATATCATGACATGACTCGGCTAAAGCAAGCTGATTTTAATCAACAGATTTGTTGATTAAGTGACATAGATCGATATTGGATTACTCAAATTCGATTTATGTACCTTCAAGGCACCTCGCAATTCGAGTGTCGCAACTTGAAGGATTTTAATGGAATTTCAAATACATGAGAAATGAGATGAGAAACAAAAAATTTTGACTCTGCGCTAGATGTTGGTGCGTTTCGTCTTTCCTCTCCGGATCAGACTCTCCAGGGCACTAAGAGATGAGAGTAGAGGTTGGCCCCCGACGTCACCTAGCCAAAGTGGCTTGATGGTCATGATTTTGATCGGGCTTATATGTTACACGAGGGCTTCTGCAGCCACTCGCGAGTAAGGTTTTCATCTCAGTTGTATATTCGCCGACGACCAGTGACAATTAGAATGAATTTTTGTCCCGATCGATATGAACGTACGAGAGTTTATCGCTCGCGGGAATTTCAAATCATATTATTACATGACTCGGCTAATGCAAGCTAATTTTAATCAACAGATTTGTTGATTAAGTGACATAGATCGATATTGGATTACTCAAATTCGATCAATGTACCTTCAAGGCACCTCGCAATTCGAGTGTCACAACTTGAAGGATTTTGATGGAATTCCAAATACATGGAAAATGAGGTGAGGAACGAAAAATTTTGACTCAACGCTAGATGTTGGTGCGTTTCGTCTTTCCTCTCCGGATCAGACTCTTCAGGGGGGCTAAAGAGCTCCAAGTAGAGGTTGGCCCCCGACATCCATTGACGTTACATCGATGGCTCCTACGAAGAGTAACAAGGAGCCGCTCATTAACGACGAAGACTAACACATTTCCTTATCAACGACGAACAGTAACGCATTTTTTTATCACCGACGAAGAGTAACACATTTTCTTATCAACAACGAAGACTAACACTTTTTCTTATGAACGACGAAGAGTAACACTTTTGTATGAATAACGAAGCGGGTTACCTGTCCTGCAGGTGTCGGATACAAGTATTGAAGCTGAATGAATTGATGAATGGACGGATGCGTAGATGGGATGGATGGATGGTATGGGTGGGATGGTTGGACGAGTTGGATGGATGGAATGGATGAGATGGATGGATGGGATTGAAGAGTGGGATGGATGTGGTGGACGGGTTTGATGGTTGGATGGGATGGGTCGTGTGGATGCGTGAGATGGATGGGATGGATGGGATGGATGAATGGATGGTATGAATGGATGGAAAGGTTGAATGGATGGATGGGGTGGATGGCTGATTGGGTCGGGTGGATGAGATGGATGGATGGGATGGATAGATGGATGGTATGGATGGATGGGATGGTTGGGCGGATAGAATGGATGGGTCGGATGGAAGGATGGGATGGATGGGATGGGTCGGATGGATAGTATGGATGGATGGATGGATGTGTAACTGAGGGATATTCTGGGGATGTTAGGATCAGGGATTAGGTCTCGAAAGGACTCGAATCAGTTTTCAGAAAAGTCAATATATTGTAATAGAATAAAATAGAGATTTACATATTTACATTGGAGTTGATCTGAAACATACAAAAGAGAAATGCTCAGTATATATCCTGGACGTGATGAGTTCACGTGTGCGTGTATTACATGGTTCGGTTTACCCTAAATATGAATTACATGTGAATGACTGACTCTACTGGTAGCCGGAGTGTACTTGGGGGCCTTTCCTCCTCGCCACGGGTGTACCCATGGAGGGGCAGGAGTCGGTACCCGGGGGTGATCGATGACCTGGGTGTACCCGGGTGATCGATACGATCAACGGTGTCTTCAGGCTAGCCACTGGGAGAGCCCGGCGGCTGGCCGTTCGACTTCTCTCCATCTTCGGGGGAACCCAAAGATGGAGAGGAGTACCGGCAGTTCCATCACTAACTTGTCTTGGCTCTGGGTGTGCCCAGAGACGAGAAAGATATGAGTCGACTGCTTGCGGTGAACTGACTGCAATGTGTTCTCATGGCTTTACTGTATCTTATAGTGTGAAACATCGCTTGTGATCCGTTAGCCATCTGGTGGCCGAATCCTGAATTACCGTAGCGGCTAACATTTTGGCTCTGTACGAGCATGCCAAACCTAAGGTGGCCTCGAGAAGTTTGGGTATGCTCGTTACATCCCCCTCTTACTCATTAGGAGAGTGAGTCTCACTCACACTGTCCTAGTGGTTGTGTGAAACGCCTGCAGTGCGAACACTATACCCTGCTGCTTCTGGTGGGTTTCTAATACCATATTTCTGGTGTAGTATAAAAATACCCTGCTGCTTCTAGTGGGCTTCAAATGCCCGCTTTCTGGTGTGGTATAACTATACCCGATTTAGACTGACTTGATATGCGTGATTTCCAAATGTGGTGTTCTTCCAAGTGTACTGAAATGTTCATGATTACAAAAATAGTTCAAATATACCGGTAATGCTGGTAACTCTTCAATCGTCCTTGCGGGTTGAAACGTAGATTACATTTTTCTCCATTCGGCAAATACACTCTCCATCGTCTAGCTCCCACTGGTATGTCGACCGAGCTTCAATCCGGCAATTTGATGGTGCGAGTCGTACGGACCCTTGGCGGGAATGACTCAGGCGTAGCCTCTTGCATTTGTGGAACGACTGGTGTATTGTCCGGAACTACTGACATCGGCGTTTGTACTGCTGATTTTCCTGGTGCAATATTTTTGATTGCTACTGTAACTGATGATGCTAGCTCTGATGGTACTATTTCCACAGATGATGTTCCAGTTGCACATTGTTCTGTAGCGGCTGGTGTGGTCAAAGCGTTTGGTGGTGCTGCTGCTGTTGTTGTTTTTGCGGTTAAAGTTATTGGTGCATTCTGGGTCTCTATTCTGTTGCGATGAACGTCAGCCATTGCCAGGCAATTTGCGTGGCCTCGCCCCCCAGTTCTCCAACCTCTCGGTCGCCCGCCATTTGAGACAACTGTTGCCGATTTCGAATCTATCACTCCCGACACCCGTAGCCCTTCTCATTTGTCTTTTTGTTTCACCAGTTCCGCCATCTTCTTCTTCCATCCCGGTTGAGCCACTATCTCCACTAGCTTGATACCTCTAGCTGGAGCGGGGTTCTTGAACCTGTTGCAGAGATTCGATAGTGACACACGGGCGGCACGATTTCTCGTCTTCTGTGGCACTTGCGGTAACTGAGCGACTAGCACTCTAGCTGCTGGAGTAGTTACTTGGGTGCGGGAGGATACTCTGCGTGATACGTGTAGTTCGGTCGGCACTGCCACTATTGAAGTCACTTTCAGTGCGGGTCGACCCGGTGGCTGTACTATCACTGAGGCACGAGGCGGTAATACTGCTACTATTTGTGGTGCTTCTGGATCGTACTCTTCTACGGCTGGAGGTACTATTCCCAAAGCCGCATACCCCTTTTCCGATCCCGATTCTATACTCGCGCACTGCGACTCTATCGCTCTTAGCTCCTGCTCTAACGACATTCTCGTTGCTACTGCTTCCCTCGATCTGCCTGACGTTTTTGCTTCGGACGTATGTACCGTTGGTGGGGATGTGGCTTACAGCGTGCACTAATACAAATTCTGGGGCGAGACCTCCCACTCTGCGCAAAGCGGTACCCCGCTGGCCAAAATATGTAACGGACTTCGTTCGGCACTTCCCCGCCACTGCTCCTTCCCTTGCACTGTGGTGCTACTGGATTGTTGGATACACTGGTTTCCAAAAGTAGATACTCCGTACTCTATCTGTGCTGCTGCAACTAAAAGAACATCAATGTGTGTGTTCGTGTGCTGTATGACGACATGATTTATACTAAGCATTATTCTCTCTCAAAACTGCCAGTGAAATACTGAAACGATCCGTTTGGGCGCCATGTAACTGAAGGTTACATGGGCGGAAAAAGAAAGGACCTGTCTGGGCGCCATGTAACTGAAGGTTACATGGGCGGAAAAAAAAGGACCTGTCTGGGCGCCATGCAACTGAAGGTTACATGGTTGGAAAAAGGATCTGTCTGGGCGCCATGTAACTAAGGGTTACATGGGCAGAAAAAGGACCCGTCTGGGCGCCATGTAACTGATGGATTTTCTGGGGATGTTAGGATCAGGGTTTAGGTCTCGAAAGGACTCGAATCAGTTGTCAGAAAAGTCAATATATTGTAATAGAGTAAAATAGAGATTTACATATTTACATTGGAGTTGATCTGAAACATACAAAAGAGAAATGCTTAGTATATATCCTGGACGTTATGAGTTCACGTGTGCGTGTATTACATGGTTCGGTTTACCCTAAATATGAATTACATGTGAATGACTGACTCTACTGGTAGCCGGAGTGTACTTGGGGGCCTTTCCTCCTCGCCACGGGTGTACCCATGGAGGGGCAAGAGTCGGTACCCGGGGGTGATCGATGACTTGGGTGTACCCGGGTGATCGATGCGATCAACGGTGTCTTCAGGCTAGCCACTGGGAGAGCCCGGCGGCTGGCCGTTCGACTTCTCGCCATCTTCGGGGGAACCCAAAGATGGAGAGGAGTACCGGCAGTTTCATCACTAACTTGTCTTGGCTCTGGGTGTGCCCGGAGACGAGAAAGATACGAGTCGACTGCTTGCGGTGAAGTGACTGCAATGTGTTCTCATGGCTTTACTGTATCTTATAGAGTGTAACATCGCTTGTGATTCGTTAGCCATCTGGTGGCCGAATCCTGAATTACCGTAGCGGCTAACATTTTGGCTCTGTACGAGCATGCTAAACCTAAGACGGCCTCGAGAGGTTTGGGTATGCTCGTTACAGATGGATGGATGGATGGATGGATGGATGGATGGATGGATGGATGGATGGATGGATGGATGGATGGATGGATGGATGGATGGATGGATGGATGGATGGATGGATGGGATGGATGGGTCGGATGTATCCATGTACTATCGTATGGATGGATGGATGGATGAATGGTATGGATGGGTGGGATGGTTGGATGGATAGGATGGTTGGATGGATGGCATCGTATGGTTGGATGGATGGGATGGATGGGTCGGATCGATGGTATGGATCAGTGGATGGGATGAGTTGGTTGGATGGTTTGGATGGGTGGGATGGATGAATGGGATGTTTGGAAGGGTCGGATGGATGGGGTGCATGAGATAGATGGATGGGATGGATGGAGGGGTTGGATGGATGAATGGATGGGATGGATGCATGAGATGGTTTGATGGTGTGGATGGATGCGATAGATAGATAGGCTGGAGGGAAGGGCTCATTCGTCCAATCCAATCATCCCGTCCATCTATCCCCTCCATCCATACATTACATCCATCTTACCCTTCCATTCGATCCATCGATCCCATCCATCCGAGCCATCCATCCCATCATCCCATCCATCCATCTAATCATCCCATCCATCTATCTCAGCGATGCAACCCATCCATCACACCATCGAATCCAGCAATCTCATCCATTTCATCCATCGGACCCATCTATCTCACCATCCCATCCACCCGACCCAACCAACCATCCACCCTATCCATTCAACCTTTACCATCCATTCATACCATCTATCCATCCATCCATCCGTCCATCCATCCATACCATCCATCCGACCCATCCATCCCATCCTCCCATCACATCCATCCGACCCATCCAGCCATCCATCCAGTCAATCCCATCCATCCGACCCATCCAAGCATCCCATCCATCCATCCCATTCATCCCATCCATCTCACCCATCCATCCGACTCATCCCATCCAACCATCAAACCCATCCACCCCATCCATCCCACTCTTCAATCTTATCCATCCGACCTTCCCATCCATCCAACTCGTCCAGCCATCCCACCCATACCATCCATCCATCCCATCTACGCATCCGTCCATTCATCAATTCATCCAGCTTCAATACTTGTATTCAGCTCCTGCAGGACAGGCAACCCGCTTTGTCATTTATACAAAAGTGTTACTCTTCGTCGTTCATAAGAAAATGTGTTAGTCTTCGTCGTTGATAAGAAAAAGTGTTACTCTTCGTCGTTGATGAGGAAATGTGATAGTCTTCATCGTTCGTAAGAAAAGTGTTACTCTTCGTAGGAGCCGTCGACATTGTGTCAAGTTATGGATCGACCAACAACAATCTGTATATTACTATTCAATGCATTTTTCTTGATTGTGGAGATAATCAAGGCGATGTTTTTTGATCGTTCCAACCATGGTTGTGTCTCGAGGAAGAGATGGAAGTTCTGAAGGTAAACTATTCCAGAACTCAGCATCTGAGATTCTGAATGAGTTCGCAAATGCACTGGTGCGAGCAGATTTGACGAGCAAGTCACCCGTCTGCAATCATTTTGATCGATGTAGCGTAGTATTGCATATTCCCGTAATGTAACACGCTAGGTACCTAAAGGTGCCACTTTTCAGTTTTTTTTTTTTTTTTTTTTTTTTTTTTTTTTTTATTGGAGATAAACGGTCCAGTGGACCTTTACAGAGTTTAAATAATTGGTATTTACGGTGAGGTGGACAACATAGTTCATATTGAAACCACCTTATAACAAAATAATAATCATAATAGTATAATAGATAGACATGTGTATATATATAAATAATTATATTTGAAATGTTTGACTAGCCAAGAAGTACTCCTGACGAGACTTGACAGACAGCCATCCCAGCTGTTTTCGGTAGGGAGTGACATGATCGCGCCAAGGCATGCTGCCAAAGATGGAACGCGTGCATTCGTTTTGTGCTCGTTGGAGTTTGGGGTTGAATCCCTTGTCGAGGCCATGGAACACAAGGCAGGTGTAATCGAAGAAAGGCATGATGAGAGATTGGACTAGGGTTTTCCTGATCGAAAACGAAAGTGCATGACGGTGAGATCTGAGCTGGCGTAGTGTACCGAAAACCTGCTGACAAATGTGCGATGGTTGCTTTTTCCAATTCAGGTCGCTGGCTATCCAAACGCCTGGGTTCTTTACCTCTGACACATAGTCAACAGGAGTGCCATCGATTTGTAGTTTAGGCAAATTAATCAAGTTGAGAAGACGAAGATTTCCAGCGCTGCCCAAGATCATGACTTTGGTCTTCTTCAAGTTCAAAGTCAGACCGTTTGAGATAGCCCACCGATGTATGACATTGGCATCCGGTTCTATTTTTCTCAGCGTATCAGTAATTTTCAAGTGCTGGCAACTTCTGTAGATCTGTGTATCATCAGCATAAATCATATAGCGCCAAAATTTTAGAACACGAGGTAGACCATTGATGAAGATGGAAAATAGAAGTGGTCACGGTGCTCTAGAAATGAGTTTAACCCAAAATAGCTTGCCCTTCTGAATTCCTTTTTTACGCTTAGAATACATGATAAATGTGGCATTTTCCCGCAAGAACAAAAATCGTAACCGCTCCTGTTTCCGAAAAAAGTCCACTTCAAGATTATTCTATGGAAAAATGAATTTTTACGAGATGAACCTTCGTCTCAAAGAAACAGCTGTCGTAAAATTTCAGCCACCCTCAATCTCCTCACATGAAAGATCTCATAGATTCATCAGATATCACTTCTAAAATTGAGTTCATCGGGAAATACATCATGAAGTGATTTTGGAGGGAAAATAAGTGAGCCCGCTTTGATGACGGAGATGGGCCACAACCTACATCCCTGAATGTGATAGAGACCGAAACACTATAAATGAAATAAAAAATGACGGCAAGCTCATGAAGAAATAGCTTTTCCTAGGAAGAGGATTGGGAGAACGCAATATTCAACGCAAGGTATCATTTCTTCGATCATTTCTGGACTGTACGCCGTATTGACATTTTTGAGGATACATGCTGGAAGATCTCTTGAAGTTGTTGGAATCGAATTCTGTAATCCCTTTCGGTAAACTCAACTAATTTGGAAATTTTCTGAGTCAAAAGTCACATTCAACATATTAATTCTTGCATCATTCGAATCAAAATTGGACCAAAATAGCAGTCATGAGGGATATACAGGAGTTTCCTCCAGGATAACAGTTTCAATTGCAAAATGAATCAACTCGTCGTTCTCGATCTTCGTCAACCAGATCGAGTGATAATGTAGGAGTTTCAAGTATTCGCAATTCCAATACTACTCTCAACTTCGAATATTTCCAAGCTGGTGGAGTTTTACGCAAAGAGTAACAGCTTCCGGTTCCGAGATGTTCGGTTTCAATGGAATCACTCACAATGTACCCTGAAGAATGTCAATGGATGGAGTAGAAGTTGAGTCACAATCCAAAATTGCTCAAACATATGGTAACTTCCGTTGAAGATTTTGTTTTTCCAGTCCTCATGATGAGGCGAACCAGTTTTGTATTAATTCATAAATCATCAATACTGAATCCCTTCATAGTGTTTTGGTCTCTCTATCACATCCACGGACGTAGAGTGTGGCAAATCTCCATAGTCACGGCGGACTACCTTATTTTCCCTCCAAAATCACATCAAACGCATTTCACGAGGATTTCAGTTCTTAGAATTGGTATTGGATGAATCCATGAGATTTTCCATGCGAGGGTGAATGCAATTCTACGGCCGCTGTTCCCTTGAGGCGAATGTCCATCTCGTAACAATTCATTTTTTTTATAGAAGAATCTTAGAGTGCACTTTTTTCTGAAACAGGAGCGGTTAAGATTTTCGTTCTTGCGGGAAAATGTCACATTGATTATGTATTTTAAGCGTGAAAAAGAAATTCCGAAAGTCAAGCACCTTTGGGTTGAACTCATTCCTAGAGCACCGTGTGGTTCCAACACCGATCCTTGGGGAATTCCCGCTGTAGTTTCTAGCTAATTTGATACTGTGCTTCATTCGCCTATGACATCCTGACACCTATCGGAAAGATATGAAAGAAACCATTTGATAGTGTGATTGTCAACTTGATATGAGAGTAATTTATGGAGCACAATGCGGTGTGAAATGTTATCAAACGCTTTGGAAAAATCAAATAGCACAAGAAATGCGTATGGTGATTTATCGGTTGCTTGTCTCACATCGTCCAAAACCCCGAGGAGTGTAGTCTGCGTACTATGACCTGCGCTCAAACCAGCTTGGCGAGGATCAAGGAGGTGATTCACTCCAAGATGACGTGTGAGTTGTTGGGCAACAATTTTTTCGGGTATCTTTGAGCAGTCAGATATGCAGGCGATGGGTCTAAGATCTGATACATCAAATAATTGAGCTATTTTTGGAATAGGTGTGATGAGTGTGCGTTTACAGAGCAATGGATAGGATGCTGATGAGATTAATGAATTGAAATGTTTGCAAAAGGCGAGAGAATTTCAGGGCATGAGGTGATAAGGTTTTTGATGGTGATGCCATCGATACCAGACAATTTAGATTTAACTTCGAGCATCTCATAACAGATCTCGTCTGGTGGTGTTTCCTGAAGTGCAAACGGCGAGACAGGTTGATGTGTTAGGCTTTGAGGTAAAGTGAGGCTGGAGACTGGATCATGAGATAAGGTTGACGTTTGGATGCTGGAGATGGATGAGAAATGTGAATTCATGGCGTTAAGTGAGAATGTAGTGAACGGCAATGGTGCGCGAGGTAGATCATGCCTAGTCTGTCGAGAGCACTCCACAGCTTGTTCATGTCCCTCGCTGTATTAATCTGGCTTGCCTAGTAACTGTTTTCGGTTCTGCTTAATTCAGTTTTCACCTCAGCGCATAGGGTACGATAGTTTCCTTTCAGCACAGGACAATCAAGCTGTTTTGCTCTTTTATCAACGTTATCACGGTGTTCCATACCCTTTCTGATTTCAAGACTCACCCATGGTTTCTTAGAATTCGAAATGGTGACCTTACGCAAGGGATCATGGTGGTCCAATGCAGCTTCTAAAGAGGCAGTGAAAGTTTCTACTTTTTCTTCGAGACATGTGTGATTGTTGATCAACCCCATTCCAACGTGTTCTTCGTTCAGATACTTGTATCGATCGAAATGCTTGAAGTCACGTTTAGTGGAAGTACGGTTTCCTCGACTAGGTAGATGGAGTTCCACATTGAGGTCGATTCTATGACCGAAAGTAGAAGATGCATCAGACTTGACATATGAATCGATAATAGACAGGGAGTTAACGATAAATAAGTCTATCCAGGTATAAGAATGCTGCCTCTGGAAATCCATGGTATGACATGAGGCATCCGATTCTACAACTTCAAGCGCAAGATTCTCTGCATGACTCCGAATGAAATTAGACTCCAAGTCTGTTAAACACATATTCACATTGAAGTCACCATGGAACCACAAATTCATATTCAAGAAAAAACTTGGATATAACATCAAAAAACTCTCCTGGCAGAGGGCCATCAGGAGGACGATAAAGGACAACTAGGAGTAAATGGTTATTCCCGATCCTCATCTCTACAATTAAGTATTCGGGCTGCTTGAAGTGAGAGTTATCAGATCTGACTAAGACTTTGAAGGGTAACGAGTCGTGAATATACAGGGCAACTCCACCACCAGCACGATTCACTCGATCATTACGTACAATGGTGTAATTTGAAAGATACACAGACGTGTCCGTATCTTGTGAAGAGAGTTTACTCTCAGTAATTGAAAAACATGTTCCGGGTTGTCAGACAAAAGGAGTTCTATTTCATAAAAATATGCCAGAATGCCATTGACGTTCGCGTGAGAGATATCCACTGATGAAGGAGGGCGCTGTGGGTACTGATGTTGGTTATTGCGTCTGTCAGGAGTGGAATGCACTAAGATCTAGTTCAGATCGGATTGGAATCTGGGGGAAGTTGGCATCTTTGCGCATGAGAATCTATAGTCTGTGATCGGAGGAACCAAATATTTGAGTTCGGTAGCTCTGGCTCTCGCTTCCTGGAATATTTCATGAAGTTGTTTTGGATAAAGGGGACGAATGGAGATCTTGCTAGACTATGCCTCGCCAAAAGCTTCAGTAGCAGTGGATGTAGAGGTACTAATGCGCGTTGAAACTATGTAGTCACGTATCTGGGCAGATTTGAATTTTACAACGACGCTCTTCGACAATTGATTGGTGTTTGAGGCAGCGGGTGCACGGTTGTTGTTTTTCCTTGTAGATCCACGGGGGAACACTCTCGCATCAGGTATGTCACCAACAAAATGTGATAGATTGAGCGCTATTACAATAGATTTTATCAAATTGAAAGGAGTTTTATCGACACTATATGGGATACCCAATGCAATCAGCTCTGCTTGTTCCTTGGAGATGACATTTGTGGAGCTCGAGGCTTGAATGTTCTTGGATGTGAGTGCATTGTTCTGCATGACTCGCGGTTTATCACGTATCGAAGATGAACCCTGATCCATCTTTTCGCTCAAGTTGTTGATTTGTTGGTCGTGTTCAGACAGCTTGGTGTTGATGGCACTCAGTCGTCAACACGCTTGTTCAATGCCTCAATCGAGGTATGAAAATTAGTCTTCATCACTTGGAGCAACTCTTTCTGGCGCGTGGAAAATGCATTGAGTTAGCGTTCAATTAGTGCAGAAATAGAAGCAAGACCTGGGTTGGGCACAAGTGACTGATGCATGCCGGTGTATAGAGGTGTGCTCGCACTTGTATTGGCAGTAGTATCAACGCCAACTGTTGTGCGAGCAGAGGTGGATGTAGCGGTAAAGAGAGACGTAGTGAGAGGGAGAGAGAACGGCCTGAAGAGGGGAGATGATCCGGAGAGGGGAAGAATAAGGAAGGAGGAAGAGAAGGAAAGAGGGAGAATGGAGATAGAAGATGCCGACAGAAAGCCGAAGAGAAAAAAAAAGAGAAGAGGAACGCTCGCAATCAACTGCGAGACACGCCGCTCATCCTCAAGTAATGCTCACGTGGTTCCGGGCTGAGATGGTACATGCAGGTGAATCTTCTTCTTAATCGCCCGATGCCATGGGTATCGGACATCAAGGGGAAAGGGATTTTACTCGGCCGGGCCCACCTCTTGGATCCCACTCAAACCCGTGTCCCGCCTGGTATGGTGAGCGTGGACTATGCGCAGTCCGCGTGAGCTGAACGAGTTTGGTGTCTTGTGATAGATCTGAAAGATCTTGATGCAGATTTTGCCCTCTAACCACCTCAAAAGAGAAAAACTCTACGGTGCACCCGCGTGGGGGGAGAGAGCAGAGAAGGCCGTCATCGAGAAGAGGATGGGGCCTGTCCACCGGAGAGCGGCCCTGAGGAGCATCCGTGTCTACCACACCGTGTCAGAAGATGCAGCTCGCGTGTTGGCGGGGACGCCACCCATCCACTTGCTCGTCGCGGAGCGAGTGAGGATCTGGGAACGGCAAAAAGTGATGGGAGCCGACCGGGTGCTCAATTCAACAATTAAGGGGATCATCCGCGCCAACAAGAAGGAAATCACCCTTGAGCTGTGGCAAACTGAGTGGGATTCGCCATTCGCAGATGGCAGATGGACGCACCGGCTGATCCGCGACGTAGCCAAGTGGGCGGAACGCACCCACGCAGAGATAGATTACTGGACTATGCAGGCACTGAGTGACCACGGTTGCTTCGGTGCCTATCTGACCTGGTTCAAGAAGAAGACATCCACAGCATGTTAGTCATGCGGGGACAACTGGGATGACGCTAAACACGCCCTGTCCACGTGCAACGACACCCGAAGAGAGCGCGCTGAGTTGAATGAATGGTTTGGGGCTCAACAAACACCTAAGAACCTCGTTCCGTACTTGCTCCGCAACCAGGATATATGGGATAGAGTCACCGGATACATCAAGCTGGTGATGACCCTGAAGAACCAGAAGGAGCGGAAGTGAGGCGTATCGAAACAGAGGAATCACAGTGATCCATCCGGTTCCAACCGAAGAGACCGTGACTCCCAGAGAAGCATAGTGGTTTGAAGAGGGGAGAAAGGAGAAAGAAGAAGGAGAGAGGAAAAGGAAGAATGAAGATAGAGGATGCCGACAAAAGGTCGAAGAGAGAAGAAAGAGACGAGGAACGCTCGCAATCGAGCGCGAAACACGCCGCTCATCATGAACTAATGCTCACGCGGTTCCGGGCTGAGATGGTACATGCAGGTGGATTTTCTTCTTGATTGCCTGATGCCCTAGGTATCGGACATCAAGGGGAGAGGGATTCTACACGGCCGGGCCCACCTCTTGGGCCCCACCCAAACCCGTGTCCCGCCTGGTATGGCCTGCGTGGACTATGCGTAGTCCGCGTAAGCGGAACCAGTTAGGTGTCTTGTGATAGATCTGAAGGATCTTGATGCAGATTTCACCCTCTAACCACCTTGGAAAGAAAAAAGAAGAAAGAGAGAGCGAGAGACAGAGAGTTCAGATTAAATGTGCAATACAATGATGAAAATCACTGTAACAGTATTGTTACGGTTCAAGTTGATGAAATTGAGCTTGGTTAGTGATCATTTTACTGAAAATTTCCTCAGATTCTTCATATATTCAGTTTCAAGAGTCAAAGTCTGGTGGGTGGATGTGTGTGTGTGTGTGTGTGTGTGTGTGTGTGTGTGCGCGCGCATGTATGTGTGTGAGTGTGTGTGTATTTATGTACGTATGTGGAGGGATGGGTCTGTGTGTGCGGGTGGTTGTGTGCATGTGGGTGGGCGCACGCGCGCTTTCATATAGGCATACAGACCACTCTCACCACTAGAATCATGCTCTTCCCCCCCCCCCCAAAGCGAGACCGCTAGATCCGCCACTGATTTTATCTTTCATGTTTTCCGATCTCAAATTTCGAAAGATCTGATTCTTGTGAGTCCTTTTACATATATTTGTATGTTTTGCAGCATCTCGTCTCTTGAGGAGGAAGATACCATGCACAGGACATCTGATGACTCCGCGCCGCCTGTGGATCCAAAAAATTCCAACCCAAGTGAGTAACATTTTCAGTCTAAGGTTATTGTCACGTGCTTCTTCATACTAGTATTCTGTCACTCTGAATGTAACTATTTCCCAACTAATCCTCTCACGACGATGACAAGTTATTTTTAATGTCGGATGTATTTTCCAATTATATGCAAGTTGAACGTTTTTATGCTATGAATGCATGGAAATACCAGCCCACGCCTTTGGAAGAATGAGCATTAATCTGCATAATAAGCCATCAATGAAGGGGGTTCTCAGTAGTCCCTTTGCATCGCAACACTCTCACAAGGATTTGTGCATTATATCCAGGGTAGTGATTTTTCATGTGTGCCAGAATCACTCTCTTGTGTACAAGAGGGGTAAATCTGGATTCCCACCCTCCAAGTGGTGTTTTTGGTTTGAAATGAAAGAGTTGGAATCATCGAGAGGTTCTAAGTCCATATTCTACGAGCGCGAGTCAAAGTCCATAACCTAAAATCAATCGATCGTTTCACACCATAGACATAAGAAGGTATAGACTGCGAGTCGCCGGTTATTGCCATGGGACTTCGTGCGAGTGAGACGGATGCGCAAGAGGCAATGCTTTCTTATGGAGCGTCGTGACTCTTACGCCATACTCTCTCACTCGCACTCATGCAATCTCGGCGTCCTACTCTCCCAATCCTGACCCGCAGTCTATATCTTTTTATGTCTATGTTTCACACACAGAATACCAAAAAATAGGAATTCCTATTCATAAATTTACTCGGCGGACAAGGTTATGATTGAGGACTCCTATGGGAGTTTCATAGGAGATACCACTTAGCTTTTGGAGAGTCCCCCCAAAATCGTCAAACTTCTAGCTCTGTTAGTTTCTGCACAAACTCTCCGGAAAGCTCTCAAACACTCCTCGATAGTTCTGGCATATTGAGACTCCCGAATAGCTTCTGCTGAAACTCCCATAGACGGCTTCTGCGTAGCGGTTTACAGCTATGCTTATGTATACTATTTCACGTGATTTCTTGACTGCTTGAGTCAGCATCCATCATGAGCATGAGAAAGAGGTTTGAAAGCTATGTATACAGTGAAATCTCCCTTAACGGAACCTCTGATAAGCGGACACCTCTCAGTTACAGACGATTTTCGTGCGACCAGCAGGAATGTATTGGTTCTTATGAGATCGAGTCCTCCGGTTAGCGGACACTCTGAATAGCGGACAACTCCCTTTACAGACGCCTTGAATCGACAGTTAACGGACACTTGTCGAACATCGTTCGTCAGTCACGACGTGTTTGTCAACTCGTTCGGGTCTTAGTACGCTCGCTATGGCTGAGAAACGTAAGCGGCTGACATTGCAAGACAAGATCGAAATTATCAATACAATTGAGGATGAAAATTTGAGTATCCGGAATGCAGCTGATAAGTTTCAAGTGGGAAAAACGCAAGTCGGTAACATACTGAAGAACAAAAAAGAATTACGTGAAGCCTATTCAAATAATGCAAACCCGCTGTCAAAGAAAAAGTTCCCAAAAGTAGAAACGCAAGTGCTTGGCCAAACTGTGTATGAGTGGTTTGTGAGTGTGCGAGCGAATAATATCCCCGTCAGTGGTCCACTAGTTCAAGAAAAAGCTCTGGAGGTAGCTAAAGAGCTCCGGAATGCAAATCTTGTGGCTTCACCGGGGTGGCTTGACAAATTTCGTACCAGGCATAATATTTCTTTCAAGAAAATTCCTGGTGAATGAGCATTAGTTGACATGGGAATCGTGGAGTCATGGAAGAATAATCAGCTACAAGAAATATGTCATGATTATGAAGAAGAAAACATTTTAAATGGTGACGAAACTGGATTTTTTTCGACTTTTGCCGGATAAGACTTTGAGTTTGCAAGGTGAAGACTGTGTTGGAGGGGAGCTAGCCAAAAACAGATTTACGGTCTATTTGTGCGTGAACATGCTTGGCCAATTTGAAGACTCAGTGATCATTGGTAAACCATTACGACCTAGATCCTTCGAACGCTTGGACATGAGATCTTTCAATGTTGTATGGGAAGCAAATGACCGGGCTTGGAACAATCGAGAAATAATGACAGAGATTTTACTAGAACTGAATAACAGAATGGAGAAAAAGAACAGAAAGGTGCTGTTGTTCCTTGACAACGCTGCCTGCCATCCAAAACTCGATCTCAGCAATGTCAAATTAGCTTCCTTTCCCCCCATCACAACGCCATTGTGTCAACCGCTCGATCAAGGTAAAGTAAACATTCCCAAATTATAATACACCGTGGCTTTTAATCAATAGAATATAAATCAATCTTACCAACCTCATTGCCACGATCGATAAGATAGAGATCGACTATCCAGGCTGACAACGTGCACTCGTGATCATTCATACTACCAATTATATTTACAGGTATAATCCGAAACTTGAAGGTCAATTATCGCAAGAAAGTATTACAATTTTTGATAAATCAACTAAACAGTATCAAAGGTATGAAGAGTCTTTCATCTTCCGTGACTGAGCTTGATGCAGTATTATGGATTCGAGCTTCGATGGATGAAATAAAACCTCAAACCGCGGAAAACTGTTTCAAGAAGGCTAGATTTTTGTTCTAGGGAAATGATGCAGAATCTCAACATGAAGCTGTCGACTGCAATCCGCACAGAGATACCGAGTTGACAGATCTCTTGCAATGCTTCTGGCCTAGTGCGGCATCTTACGTCAATGTTGATGATCATCTTATGATAGAAAATACATCCATTAATGTGACAGATTTCATTCCAAGAACTGGTGAAGAAGAAGATCAATATGAATAGAATGATGATGTTAAACTTTCTGACGAAGAAAATGAAACAGAGATGAATGAATCGGATGTAATGACTTGTATAGAGAAGCTCAGGAAATATTTAATCAATAAGAGTGACGCCATGAATTTTAAATTGATTTCAGATATAAAGAGTAATGTTGAATTAGAATCATCCAAGCGTCCTAAGAAACAGACTACTATTTTGGACTACTTCAGAAATAATGATTAATACGAGTGAGAGAATTCCTTTGCTTTCATGAGATGTAGAAGGATATGAATGAGACTATCTTTTATATTATTGTTGAGTTCTGATAGATGTTCTACTATTTAGTACCACTTGGAATAAAAACAAGATCATTTTCACCATTCACAAAATTTCTGGCTTTTTGGGCAAAATTTCGGTTAGCGGACGCCTCCGAATAACGGACAGTTTTGGTGTGACCGAAGGTGTCCGCTATTGAGAGATTTCACTGTATGTATCATCCATTTGCAAATGCAAGATTAACGTTTGATATTGATGTTGCACTAGGGTTAGAGTATACCTGAGTTATGAGTAATGATTTTCGTGCTAATTTTTTTGATGTGATCAGAAATATGACATACCAATCGGTAACTTCCATACAATCACAAAAACGGACAACGAATCATAGTTTCACATCAAATTTCTATGATACGTATGTGAATGAAACTAAAATTGACCGTGTGTGAATATACGATTGGCATCAAATGGTGAACCGGCTTAAAAATGTTTGAATCGGCTTTGAGAGTCAGACTTGTGAGAATCTCCGAGTTTTGACGCGGGGAAGTTTGGTATACAAATTTTAATTTTTGAGAATCACAGATTCAAGTCTAGAGGGTGTTTGTTTGTAGACAACTACCTTTATGGATCTCGCATCGAACTTGATATTCGCATTGTCTTGAAATGACTCACTAGTAGCTGCCCTTCAAATCATTGAAATTTCTCAACGGGAGACGCACCAATATTCAACATCCACTCTAGGCCGCACTCTTCCACTTTCATGCAACTTGTACCGGCAGCTGCAACTACGTCTTTGCTGACAGAACTCGATCATACCTCGCCACAAGCATACGCCAGACAAATTAACCCATAAAGAATCAGACTTTCCGAAGATATGATGAATCTCTTACCAGGCTTAATCTATTGGTAGGCTTGATGAATTTGGTAAACAATCAATGCTTCAACAAGTGTTGGAGGTTACGCCATGGCGTTCTCTTAACTTTTCAGAGTGAGATCTCATTTGGAATGACTGAGTACTCACTCGGAGTTGGGAGTCAAATCGTGGCAACTCGGTACCGAGTGAGTTTCACTAAAAAAAATGAGTGAAATTCTTTATACGGGAGATCCGATTAAATTCAGACATTATTTAGCTACAACTGAATATTTCCATTCAATCAATACGTGGCGGGCTATGGAATAAATGAATTATTGTTGAACATCCAGAGGTTGAAAAAAAAGAAGAAAATTTACTCCGCCCGCAGTGGCATGATAACTTCAATGTTCTTGTAATTTGGGGAGTACGGAGAATCGAACCGAGGTCGTCTTATTCATGAACCGGGCTGCTGCTGCTGTTCACTCCCGTGATTCTATGTATCACCGTCTTATGGGAATGATGCACCGTGTAACTCTAAACATGTCGTAAACCGAAATGGAAATATGAAAACTAGCTATTGTTCCGAGTGAAAAAATTATAGAACTGAAACCCACATTTCTCCGGTAGAAGTGTATCCCTCCTATTAATCCGCAGGCTAATCGAAAATTTGGCGTATCTCGAATCTTTCTCCCTCCCACTTTACTTTTTCCAAAAGTCTAACTTGGCGAGATTCACCATCCTCCTCCCCCCCCCCCCCCCCCCGTAATTCCATCTGAGATCAAAGTATGAATTTCAATTCTTGAGGGTCATGAGATCAGAGGAAACATGTCGAGTAACTTTTCACCAAAATCTAAACGTCAAACGAATGGAGAGATGAGGTTGCAAAATATTGATTCCAACTCTTGAGAGTCATGAGATCAGGAGAAGTATGTCGAGTAATTGTTTTGCAAAATCTGAATGTGTAATGCATGAAGAATGATTGATTACATTACAATCTGATTATCTTTCTGTAAGTTTGACTCAACTTGAGTTACTCACCATCTCTCTTTTCCTTGAAATATATTGGAAATAATAATTTATCCAGACCAATGAAAAAAACAGGAGTAAGAGAACTCAATCCAGCATCGATCGTTCCAGTTTGGAAGTCAGTAGAGATGGTGAGTAACTCAAGTTGAGTCAAACTTACAGAGAGATAATCAGATTGTAATGCAATCAATCATTCTTCATGCATTACACATTCAGATTTTGCAAAACAATTACTTGACATACTTTTCCTGATCTCATGACTCTCAAGAGTTGAAATCAATATTTTGCAATCTCATCTCTTCATTCGTTTGACGTTTAGATTTTGGTAAAAAGTTACTCGACATGTGTTACGGGCGCAAGCTACACAGGCGCCCGCACTTCAAGTGTATCGCATATAAGGACCGCCGCTTGGTGCGGCCGGACTAGCTCAGTCAACAGCGTGTCAGACTCTTGATCAAGAGGTCGCCGGATCGTTTCCCGGCGGCCGCACTTTTTATTCAGTGCATGAAGGAGAATAATATCATAACACATGTTTCCCCTGATCTCATGACCCTCAAGAATTGAAATTCATACTTTGATCTCAGATGGAGTTATAAGGGGATAGGATGGTGATACTCGCCAAGTTAGACTTTTGGAAAAAGTAAAGTGGGAGGGGGAAAGATTCCAAAACTTGGCTATGGTGATGATTGAAAATTCTTAGATTGACAAATATAAGCTGTGAATAGTAACATATAGAAAAACCAAAAACACTTATCCATATGTCATTCTCAAAAGTCATCTCCCCAATGAACAGCAGTGTGTGCTACGTTCCAAGATGAACATTTTTTAATGTTAGTCAAGTGAATCTAGGGCAGTACAACTTTTGGTTTTTGATAGCAAAACTTGAAATAAGTTCATGGAATTCAACTTGAGTTGATGCAAAGACTCCCAACTCTACTTGTAATAGTATAAAGTTTTCAGTTGATGAGGAACTTCTTGACTGTGAAAATTCCTTACACGAATTGGTTCATCCGCTCTTCAAGAAGAGAGGATCCCAACCACCAAAATGACCAACTAATGGGTGACTAACAAATGAAATATGGAATTATGACAATATATCTGTTTCTCAACACTATTTGGAAACCAAAAACTTGAACAAATTTCAACTAGGATATTGATTACTTGTGACACATTAAGAAGTTGAATTGCTTTGTGGGAACTCATTGTGAGAATGAAAATTCAATAGCGTTATATGAGAAGTGCTTTGACGCCAGACAGAATGATTCCCAAAGTACATGCAGATGAATGTATGGATCCAGTTTCTATGTTGTTGACTGCTCCGCCCTAAATTTTTCCAAGTTGAACTTACCAGTTTTCTCTAAGAGCGTAAATGTGCTACTCTTTCTCAATAATAATTTTGATGAATCAGATGATCCCTGAACTCTTTATTAGACCTATTTAAGTATTGACGTATGCCCACCAGTTCTTGATGAAGTCTTCAGCATGAATGTAAGTGGCAGGTTGAGACAGCTGAGACCGATAAATCAAGAGTCAAAGTGTAGCCAAGACTAATGTACAGTGATATGCAAGGAAAGTATGTTATATAAAATTGATTAGAGCAGCATCAGAGATCACTACACATATCACAAGAACTGTTCCATGGACAGTCGCTAATAGGACTGACCAGTCCCACAACATCTAAATGTGAGAGACAACTCCTCTTGTGTTGTGTTACGGGCACAAGCTACACAGGCGCCCGAACTTCAAGTGTATCGCATATAAGGACCGCCGCTTGGTGCGGCCGGACTAGCTCAGTCAACAGCGTGTCTGACTCTTGATCAAGAGGTCGCCGGATCGTTTCCCGGCGGCCGCACTTCTTATACAGTGCATGAAGAAGAATAAAATCATAACAACTGGTGTCAGAAGTGGGATGAACCCCGCTCACAAGTGGACTGCGTACTCGGAGGATAATCAACGATGATAATTAGGTGGCGCTGCCCACGCGTAGACCTGCTGTACCGACAAGATGGACTCGGGATCTACATAGACGACAATTAGAAGACAATGACATGAAGTTCAGACGATGAGGCCATCGTCGACTCTGCCCAGGGGGTGTGTTACGGGCGCAAGCTACACAGGCGCCCGCACTTCAAGTGTACCACATATAAGGACCGCCGCTTGGTGCGGCCGGACTAGCTCAGTCAACAGCGTGTCAGACTCTTGATCAAGAGGTCACCGGATTGTTTCCCGGCGGCCGCACTTTTTATTCAGTGCATGAAGAAGAATAAAATCATAACAGTTGGACCTTAATAGGTTTTTGGTTAGATACGAGAAGTTGCTTGAATGATAATCCATTGGTTGCAATGTGATTCTCTCATTAGAGAAGATTCATATGAACTCGAGATACACAATGTATAACTTCAGAGTTAGGTTTGTCTCAAGTATCGGAGGAAGTGAAAGTCAATTCACTGATAAAATGTAGATTAATGCTGGCACCCATGCATCATAAACTCTCTCCAAATATATTTGAAGATTATTCTTGACACTTCACCTTGCACTGCACAACAGCAAGAATATATCGCACACATTCTGGCCATCAGACTATCATTTTTAAATCACTGCAAACAAGAGAGCATACATCAGGTGGCTCCTTTTTACTAGTAGACCAACAATCAAGATTGGCATCGATTTGTATTAAATGTATACTCGATACTCGTGCAGAGAGTAAACACTCATCTGGAACACAATCTGAATGGTGAATATTGTCTGCTAGCTCGCCTTATTATATAGCGCGCTCATTCACCCACACAAGACCGATTCAGTCACACCGACACAGTGTCGATTTCGAGATGAGTCGAAACTCGACGGGAAACGGGAGACGAAAATCTACGACGAATCTCATCGGGAGGGTCTAAGATTCGTTGGTCGAGAAACGATGCTATTAGTTCATACATCGACGAAACAGAATAGTATTTCGATAGAGAAATAACCAAGCTCGCGATTATTAAGGCATATCGTGGCTGATAAGCGCTAGAATTCATAATAATCTATGGTCAAGAGAGAACGAGAGGTTAAAAAACCCCAACTTGGTGTATATAAGAGGCTACGGCAGCGCTGCGAGTTTTTTTCTATATATACTCGCCAGCAAGGCGCTACCGCGCCTTCTGATTTTTCGATACCAGATCTCACCGTGGGAAAGGATGTGTTTGTGTCGATTGTTTGAATTCAAGTTCTGTTGTTTTTGTTGCGATTAAGAAGATTTGAGGTTCGGTGCAGAAATTTTCAGCATCCGAGGTACACGACTCTCTTTGTAGATGAACGGCGAATCCTTGAAATGAAGGAAAATGAAGCAAGTGGGTCTGAGGATCGTTCGTCTGAGTGATTTCACACTAGGGAGTGAGTAAAATCTTTGATGAGCGACAGATGTAGTGCCAGATTTATCTTTTGATGCAATGCAATTTTATGTGCTGCATGTAGATTTCCGAGGTGGGAAGTTAGAAGGTAAGAAAATTTCCGATGATGGTAGCAATCATGATGAAATCTATCTCGAGTCTTGCCTAAACTCGAGAATCAGAGCTTGATGATCGTAGGAGACCAAATCATGCTTCCTAAAATTTCCAAGCTCCACTGCGTCTCTTTCCTATTTGAATGAGGATGGAATAGAGTCCCAAAAGCCACATTTTCAGGACTGAATGAGATCATATATCTCAGTGGGCAAGGTATTTTACGCTGGTTGATGATATCTATAACCTATCATGAAAATATAACAATGAACCACGCTTCTGCGTTATTCTACTTGATCACTTTTGGGTTCATTTTTAAACACCGAAAAGCTGCGTAAGATCTTTTTCAATTTCAGAATTGGGGGAAAACGGGTAAAAACCCAATTTTACACGTCTCATTATAAATACGCGTCATCTGCGCAGAAGTCCCTGAGATCTGATTTTCAGATTTTTTCTCTCTTCTCATATGAGCACGGTCGTATAAACAGGTCTGGCAACTCAATGGTGAATATTGGTTCTCTTAATGAAGTCAGGTGTAGCGCCGAATTTCACCACGGCAGGCGCGGCGTTGCGATCGAGTAGTGAGATGTTTTCAGAATATACCAACATAACCAGTATATTGCTATGATATTCAACCACGATTATATGCTCAAGCGTACGGGTTCATTGTCTAAAGCTGCATGGTTTTCATGATACATGATTTTACAGAAGTATCATTCAGAGATTGATCACACCCCCGTTCATACTCATTCTCCGCGTTCATGTCGGATAACGGAGACAAGCTTTGAAATCCACTAACACGAGAAGAAGAAGCATGAGCTCTTCAATTGTAGATTTTTTGAGTACTGGAAAATAATCAGAAATGGTGTTTTGCATACATGTGTCCGAGACTCGACTGCTTACATCGCGCTTTAGGGAAAATCGTATCGTTATACGTTTTTCCTAGCGAAGCGTGGATTGCATCATCTCTGCATTTAGTAGACTTCTCAGATTTTCGGAACCCCAGGGTATCTCCGGTGACTCAAATTTTCTTCTTGTCCCTGAGGAGTCGACCGATTTTTCTTCGATTTCCTTTGATTCCTAGGACACTTTGAAACTCCAAATGCTCGCGAGATACTTGAATACTCCATCACTGGTGCAGTGGTTAAGGCGCCGATGTTTACAATAAAAATCGGTTTGTAAACATCAACACGTGGACCCTACTTACTACTCGATCGCAGAGCCACATGCAAAAGTGAGCAGACGAGGAAACTTTTGATCCCGGAATTCGGAACCATGTCTGCTATGGGAGTTTCCAGACCTGTTTATACGACCGTGCATATGAGTAATCATGGTGTGAAAGTTTCAAATCCCGCTGGTTCTCTCATAGAAAAAACTTCTAATTTTTCTTCAAATTTCGAATCCTCACCCCCCTCCATTCACTTTTTTCCAAAAGTATATCTTGGCGAGTATGAGTTCGTCCCTCAGAACCTCGCTCAAAACTGATTGATTTCTACAGAGCTTTCACAGTAAAAATAAGCAATCATTTGAATCAACTGTATTACATAGTTTCAACCCTAGTAAGAAATGAAATAAACAAGAAACCATGTCGAGTATTCTTCGAACAAGGCCAGGATCTTCAGGATTAGAATAGGATGTAGATGGAATGATTTTGTTTCACCTGAATCGGATGTATTTGTATAATACATCTCGAGAAATTGTGCAAGGCTTTTCTTATTTGTTGTTTGTAAAATCGAAAATCTGAAATGATAAAATTGAAGATATAGAAGACAGGAGTCAAAAACTTCGATAACGATTCTTCGAACTTGATATTTTCTTATTAGGATGTAGGGCGCATCACTCGTTGCTCTTACATGGAAATTGAATTGCCTGATGACATCTTGAAATGTCATGCTCTCATCAATTTCTATTATCATATGATTTAAAACAATATTATTCACGAG
Source organism: Eretmocerus hayati (assembly GCA_029851415.1). Lineage (NCBI taxonomy): Eukaryota > Metazoa > Arthropoda > Insecta > Hymenoptera > Aphelinidae > Eretmocerus > Eretmocerus hayati. The sequence continues at coordinate 113,786,986 of CM056742.1, forward strand.
AGAGCAACGAGTGATTTGCTCTACATCCTAATGAAAAAATATTAAGTTTGAGAAATCGTTATCGAAGTTTTTGACTTCTGTCTTTTATATCTTCAATTCCATCATCTCAAATTTTTTATCTCACAAACAACAAATAAAAAGAACCCCGCGAAATTTCTCAAAATGTATTATACGAATACATCCAATTCAGGTGAAACAGAATCATTCCAGCTCTATCCTATCCTAATCCTGAAGATCCTGGCCTTGTTCGCAGAATACTCGACATGACTTCTTGTTTATTCCATTTCTTTCCAGAGTTGAAACTATGTAATACAGTTGATTCAAATGATTGCTCATTTTTACGGTGAAAGCCCTGTAAAAATCAATCAGTTCTGAGCACGGTTCTGAGGGACAAACTCATACTCGCCAAGTTATACTTTTGAAAAGAGTGAAAGGAGGGGGCCGAGGATCTAATTCCTTTATTATATGCAAAATGCGTTTATGGCACGAGATGCATGCAGAATTTTATATGACTATCCATCGTGGAACCCGGCTTCCAATGATGAATGCCATGGAGTCATTTTTCATGAGAGCATTTTGATCAAATACATGGTATCTTTGTGGAAGGCCTATGTTTGTAAGGAACTGCCGCGAAGTGACCATAACAGACGGATCTTCCTTCTCCTTTCTCTCTCTCCCTCTCGTTCACAGCTCATAGCGCAGCACGTTATGGTCGGCTCGACAGCTCTCGAATCGAAGCAATGTTTGAGGTCTGAATACCATCCGGTGATTGATTTGTCATCTTCGTCATATCTTATCCAAAGAGAGTACAGTTTCGAGGATGTGTGACGCGACTGCATCTTGATCCGTAGGATGTTTTTGTCATCCTTATGGTAGGATTAGGAATAAATCCCATCCTCATCACAGTGCTCGTCAGTGTATGATCTCGCTTGCATCAGCCATGAACAAAAACAATAAATAATCATATCATTCAGGTCATTCTAATTCTAAGAGGTATTGCCTTCCCTCAAGAATTGTTCAGATCGGTGAAAATGGATCAAAACGGTTATTTGAGGGTGCTCGGGATATCTACATCCTCTACGCAATTTTATGAAAATACTTGGAGAGAACTATTACGAGACCGAGTGCTTTGGAGACTTTGAGCCAACAACTTATACGATGGTAACATTTGTTGGACGTAGTACCTGGTAGATGCCACGTGTTAATTCTTGCAGGTCATCAAAGAATGGGCGAGGGAGATCAGGAACCGATAAATCGCTGATCTCCTCCCATACTGCTCTAACAGTTGCAAACTTTTTCTCCTTCACGATACTTTCCAACTCATTCATTTTACTCAGACGCTGGAGTATTTTTTCAGCTTCCATTCCATCAGCAGATGTATCGAATACTCGTGGTGGTCGGAATGCATCACATAGTGAGCAGATGATACTCACGTAGTCTCTGATATTCGGGATTTCTCGATTAGGAAACACGATTCCAAGAGCCTTCTAATTTTCGATCATGCCATTCACCGCCTCAATAACCCACCTATATACAAAATATAGGAGGATTAGATTTCTCTATATTGCTTAAGCATTGGTTTGGAAAGAAGATGGATACATTCATCTGAATCTTCAATTACAAAATGGGGTTCAAATCTTAGATGGTGAGGATTAATCTCAATCGAAAGGGGTGATAGTTGTGTCCCTTCAGAAGGGCCTATTCTCTCAAACATGGGTTTAGTTTGGGATCCTATGTTTCGTTGCAGCTGCTGAAAATACTCGGAACTCGAAACTGTTGAAAGGCTTTCAGACCAATGTCGTACTCACCTCATTGATGTAACAATGCAGGATTCATTTGACTCTTCCGTGGAATGCTGAGACTCATTCTTTGGTAGGAAATGGGGTATCATTGTATTTAAACCGAGTGCTTTGAAAACCTTCAGGGCATCTCTGAATCCTCTGTCTAAAATTAAGTAATCATCCAGTCGCAACCACGTGGAGAGTCCATTAGCATCTACTTGTGAGTGAGAATATGAATATTCGAAAATTAATAGTATACGTGTCGGTTGTAAGTAGTATGATAACGATTTGGTCCTCCTAAATGAATATGGTACTCACTATTAGATCAATAAGGATGTTGGCATCGTTATTTTCACCATTTGCATAATACGGCCCGTAAACTGTCAAGATATACCCATTGGAACTTATCAAGATCATTGGTTTGACTAGAGGTCAATTTTTATGAAGAAGATGTCATACGTTGGAATTCATAGTTCCCGTTTTTTCGTATGTAACAGTAGGTTGCAACACCTATTATAATAGCTTCCTCTCCTGTATCCAGTAACTTCTGAGCAAAGAACCTGGTGTGGTTCTCTACAAAAATCTCGTGGTTTATGTGTAAGGTGCCTGAAGAAATTGATCAAGGGTTGGCAATTCATTTCAAGAATTCATGGAAATTCTTGATTGGTTACAGAGGAACCTCTGTAGATGGGACACCCACGGTCACCGGAAGAGTGTCTTTCTTATAAAAGTGTTTGCCTGATAGAGAGACTCATGCACGCCTAATAAAGCCACCGTTTACAAAAAAGTGTCGGCAAAAACATAATCGTATGTGCTAGAGAGGTGTCCGGATAGAGAGGTTTCACTGTAATTATTATTGTGAGGAAAGAGCATCAAAATCATACAGTACCCAAGTATTTGACGACAAAACTGTCCATCAGTATTCCACGTGCTTTTTTCATCATTTTGGATATGGTTGATCTGTCGACTTTCAACAAAGTGGATAGTACTGATGTTGATAGATTGACTCTTAGCTTCATCAATAGTACAGCGATGTATTTTCTGAGAGGCGGCTCCCTCTTATGAGAGGCATAAGTGTTATCGGTCTCACAGATGGATATGACGTGATCAAAATTCTGCTTTGTAATACCGGTGAGATTAATGAAATCTTGATCCGTCCAGTCACCATCTCCCAGATCCAGACGCCCTTGAAATTATTGAGAGTAGTTGAAGATGACTATAGTACTCGAAAGAGTACTCCGCTATGAATCGATGCTATCTCTATTTTTTCCATATCTTTCACAGCCATATCTCGCAACGAATTGATGAATCGTGTCACTTCTTCTTCAGTCATTAGCGTATCCTCAAAGTCAGGTGCCACCGACTTCAAAACTGTGGCATCGAAATATTCACCATTGAAATGCTTTGAACAGCATCTCGTGTTATGAATGATGATTCCATTCGATTCGAAGAAACATTTAGCTATTGCTGGGTATAGAACAACTCTCAAGTTCTCGTTTGATTTGCTTATAAAACATCTAGAAAGTGACATTAATCACTGAGTTATTGAATAGCCACATAATCGTCTTGATTTGCAAAAGTAGGCATCAACTGTATGTGAATATTCATAGTAGCAAGTTCTACGGGAGATATTCGAGCTAGCCTCCCTTTCCCCTTTCCATTCCTATGTCTTCCCTTTACTCATTTCCCCTTCCGCTCTCTCTTTTTTTTTTTTTTTTTTTTAAGGTGGTTAGAGGGCAAAATCTGCCTCAAGATCCTTCGGATCCGTCGCCAGACACCGGACTGGTTCAGTTTACGCGGACTACGCATAGTCCACGCAGGCCATACCAGGCGGGACACGGGTTTGGGTGGGGCCCACCAACAGGTGGGCCCGGCCGTGTAAGATCCCTCTCCCCTTGATTTCCGATACCTAGGGCAGCGGGCAATTAAGAAGGAGATCCTCCTGCATCTACCATCTCAGCCCGGAACCGCGTGAGCATTACTTCAGGATGAGCGGCATGTCTCGCGCTCAATTGCGAGCGTTCCTCTTCTCCATCTTCTCTCTTCGGCCACTTGTCGGCATCTTCTATCTTCATTCTTCATTGTTTCCTCTCTTTCTTCTTCCTTCTCTCTTCTTTCTTCTTTCTTCCCTCTTCAGTGCAGCATATTCCTCCTGGAATCACAGCACCTCCCCAACAGTCCCGGGTTGGAATCCGGATCGATACAGCCATCCGAACCGGGTAAACCCTCTCTTCCTTCTCCGTTGGCGCCGGCCATAGGACAATCAAGAGATCCACCAACTTACCAATCCGGTCCCGGCACCGCGTGAGCATTACTTCAGGGCCGGCGGCGTTTCGCGCACAGGATCGAGCGTCTCTCTTCTCACGATTCGCAGGTGTTGTTTCTCCTTCTTCGATCTTCTTCCATCTCTTCATTCTTCTTTCTTCTCTGTTCTTCCTTCAATCTTCGATCTTCGATCTTCTCTCTTCTTTCTTCCCTTTCCAGTGCACCATGTTCCTCCTGGAACCATTCGGACCTCTTCTGTTTGAATTCGCAGACTCACTGTGATTCGCCTGCTTCGAGGCGCCTCACTTCCCTTTCTTCCTCCTCCTTACGGGTCATCACCAGCTTGATGTATCCGGTGACTCTATCCCATGTCTCCTGGTTGCGGAGCAAGTACGGGGCGAGATTCTCAGGTGTGAGTTGAGTACCAAGCCATTCATCCAACTCGGCGCGCTCTCTTCGGATGTCGTTGCACGTAAATATGGCATGTCCAGCGTCATCCCAGTTGTCCCCGCATGGCTAACATGCTGGGGATGTCCTCTTCTTGAACCGGGTCAGATAGGCACCGAAGCAACCGTGATCACTCAGTGCCTGCGTCGTCCAGTAGTCCATCTCTCCGTGGGTGCGTTCCGCCCACTTGGCTACGTCACGGATCAACCGGTGCGTCCATCTGCCATTCGCAAATGGCGAATCCCACTCAGTTCGCCACTGTTCGAGGGTGGTTTCCTTCTCGTTGTCGTGGATGATCTCCTTCATTGTCGGAGTCAGCACTCGTTCGGCTCCGATCACTTCCTGGCGGTCCCAGATCCTCACTCGCTCCGCAACGAGCAAGTGGATGAGCGGAGTACTCGCCAATACGTAAGCCACATCTCCTGACACGGTGCGGTAGGCACGGATACTCCTCAGGGCCGCTCTCCGGTGAACAGGCCCCATTCTCTTCTCGATGATGGTCTTCCCTACTCTCTTCCCCCACACGGGTGCACCGTACAGCATGATGGAGGTGGTGACGGTGTTGAGCAGCTTGCGCCTCTTCTGTTTCGGTCCTCCGATATTCGGCATAAGCCGCTGAAGCGCCGCACCGACCCTGCTCGCCTTCTGGGCGGCTTCCTGGATGTGCTCCTTGAACGACCACTTGTCGTCGAGCCATACACCGAAGTATTCCAGCTCTGTCTTCCGTGGGATCTCTTAACCGTTGATATAAGACTGGGGTAAGTCAAACTTCCTACGCCTTGTGACCACGATTGCTTCGCACTCCTTGACAACGAGCTCCAGAAGCCTGCTGATCATCCACTCGTAGACTCGGACCAGCGCTTCGTTCGCGCGTCTACCCAAGAGTTCCTCGTTGTCGGCCCAGACTATGAGTCCCGCGTCGTCAGCGAAAGCCACAATTATCACTCCTTCTGGCAGTTTGATAGACAGTAAGCTGTCGTACTGGGTGTTCCAGTTGAACGGCCCGGAAACCGATCCCTATCCGATTCCGGCGGACAGTTCCCAAATCTCTTGTCCCTCGTCGGTGTCGTACACGAAGGTCCTGTTCCGCAGGTAGTCACTCGTGACGGCTAGTAGATAGGGGGCACTTTACCTGCTTGGGATTGATAGACTCGCTCCCAGCTCGCGCAGTTGAACGCGTTCTTCATGTCCAACGCAATGATGGCACAGAATCCTCCTCTTCCTTGGTATGGGTTCCCTACCGACGCTTGAACCCGTTCTTGGACCTCCTCAATCGCATGCACAGTGCTCCGTCCCTCCCGGAACCCGAACTGCATTGGTTTTAGCCCACCGCCTTCTTCGTAGGCTTTCTCCACCCTGTTAAGCACCATCCTCTGGTACATTTTCCCGATATGGTCGATCATGCTGAGAGGGCGTTGACCTCCTTGACCCTTAGGTATCATAATCGAGACAACCTGACAGATCCCTTCAGTCTCCTTGAAGAGCCGGATCTGTCTAGGGAAGGCGAAACGCACCAAAACCAAGCGTAGAATCAAATTTTTTCGAATGTTCTCATTTTAAATTATTCCTTTTCATGAAAACCCTTTGAGTTGCAACCTCGAATCAGAGGTGCCTTCGAACTATGTACCTTCAGTACATAGTTCGAATCGGAGTAATCCGATATCGAGCTATATAAAATCAGCAGACCAGCTGATTAATGAGCTCGCAAAGGCCAAATTAAGGAAAACTTACATCATTAGAATACGGAGAATACAGAGGAACTCTGTCAAATGGGCCTCACATCCAAAGATACAAGCACTGAGGTCATCATTGCTCATATAGGGTCATGTTAAAAGGTTTTATATATATATAGTGTGAATATGTGAGTCATTTCGGAGCATTTCGGCCAGAAGCGTCACCAGGGGAGTCTGGGAAAAATCCCAAAAATTTTTTTCCATCAATACTATGTTTAAAAGATACAAAAAAATTTTTTGGGATTTTTCCGAAGCCCTCCACGGGCCCTAGGGCTCACAGAAGGTCAATTTTAGGCCCTTTTTGGCCTATTCCTGGAAAATCATAGCTCCGGCTAGACTCAATCTTTTTTCAATTACTTGGACGCATTTTCTTTGTTAAGACTAGCACTTTCGAAAAAAAATTGTCCGGAATCAATCATGTATCCTAGTAACTTCTAGGAGCTATTTGCTGAGAGCAGATCTTAGCGATTTTTGGGCCTGCTTCAAAGCGATCTAGCTCCTACTAGACATGTGATAATCGACTTCTGCAGGTGGTCATTTTGAACGTCTTGAAGAAACCTACAATTTGACCACCTGCAGAAGTCGATTATCGTACTTTTTATAGGAGCTATAGCCGATACAAGTTGATCAGTTTTGTAAAAACGCCAAACTTTGAGCTCAATTTACAAAAATCGTTTTTCTTCATTCGACCCCAAACCTGTGCGAATATATTCTTTAAGACAAGAACTAACAATATCAAGAAGAATCTCGGTGGAGAAATCATCTCCTGATTTTGGCGTACGTTCAAAAATACAGTTTTTTGACTTTTTGCTTAAAATGCCGACATAGGCATGGCTCGCATATGCTTTCATCTGAGTTGTTGTGCACCAATCTAGGTGGAATTACTCCCGAAAGTACCCCCAAATATGTGTAAGAACTTCCGGAGGCGAGCCTCAAGCCAGATGTGAGCTGAAGGCTCAAACCATCAGGTCCAAGATGGGCATTATTTCGTCTATTTTGGGGCAGGCGAGCGAAGGCTCGATTCCCCGTATTCTTGCCCACAAACAAGACGAGTGGCTAGGGTAGGGATACAAACATGTTTTTCCGACTCAAAATGACCATCTCAACACGAATCCGGGGTCAATTTGTGCCTAGGATATCATCCAATCCTCAAACGGCGTTAAATTCCGTAATAACAGGTTTTGCTACTCTACTGCAAAATGACGATGATTTAGGGCTGAATTGAGGCTCGCCTCCGGAAGTTCTTATACATATTTGGGGGTACTTTGAGGAGCAATTCCACTTAGATTGGTGCACAACAACTCAGATGGAAGCTTATGTGAGCCATGCCTATGTCGGCATTTTAAGCAAAAAGTCAAAAAACTGTATTTTTGAACGTACGCCAAAAATCAGGAGATGATTTCTCCACCGAGATTTTTCTTGATATTGTTAGTGCTTGTCTTAGAGAAGATATTTACACAGGTTTGGGGTCGAATGAAAAAAAAACGATTTTTGTTAATTGAGCTCAAAGTTTGGGGTTTTTACAAAACTGCTCAACTTTTATCGGCTATAGCTCCTGTAAAAAGTACGATAATTGACTTCTGCAGGTAGTCAAATTGTAGGTTTTTTCAAGACCTTTAAAATGACTGCCTGCAGAAGTCGATTATCACATGTCTAGTAGGAGCTAGATCGCTTTGAAGCAGGCCCAAAAATCGCTAAAATCTGCTCTTAGCAAATAGCTCCTAGAAGTTACTAGGCTGCATGATTGATTCCGGACTATTTTTTTCTTCAAAAGTGCTAGTCTAAACAAAGTAAATGCGCCCAAGTACGTGAAAAAAGATTGAGTCTAGCCGGAGCAATGATTTTCCAGGAATAGGCCAAAAAAGGGCCTAAAATTGACCTTCTGTGGGCCCTAGGGCCCGTGGAGGGCTTTGGAAGAATCCCAAAAAAAATTTTTTGTACCTTTTAAAAATAGTATTGATGGAAAAAAATTTTTTGGGATTTTTCCCAGACCCCCTTGGTGACGCCTCTGGCCGAAATGCTCCAAAATGACTCATATATGGGCGGCTCCGGATCAGAACGGTATAAGTCCATTTTTTCCATTTCTGGAAAATGCGCCTCAAAGTTATTGTGATATGGAAAATTCGAGCTATCATCTAAAGTAAATATTCTTATTCTACCATATGATGAGTGTGTTTCCATGTCATTCTTCACGTGGGGCGTATTGGTTATCAATTTTTTACACTTTTTACATCTCATGTTGCAATAAAAAATGGACTTATACCGTTCTGATCCGGAAAATCTTTCGACTTTTTTCCGGATCAGAACGGTATAAGTCCACCATTTCTGAAAAAAATTTACATTTAATATTTCAGATCGGGAGAAGTAGATGATATTATGGATTTCTATTGTTTCAAATACGAAAATATCGAGAAACTATGAGTTACCACCTTTGAGATCAAAAATCGTTAAGAAACCATGGACTTATTACATGGATCAATTTATTTTAGCAAGAAGGAAGGTGGAAAAATTCTCCAGATCAGAACGGTAAAAATTGAGAATTTTTCGGATTTTTAATGACTATCCTCGACTTTTTCTCACAGTAAACAAAGCTCCTCTCTAATCTAGGATGACTTCTATTGAATCTCATTCACAGCCGAGACTATTTTTTTGCAAAGAGATCTCATTCAGGATATCGTGACTAAAGATATATTTTTAACATTGAGGTCAACAAGGGTCTATTTGGAAACGGCAGTCCGATCAAGACGAGTTTACTCAACCACCTCGGTCCCAAAATCTAGTTTTTCAGGGACCACAGAGCACGCCGCTTGAGTTCAAAGAGTCAGAGACAGTTTGGAATTGTATAGGAAAATTCGTAATGAAGAGACTTTAATCGATCAGGAAATCCAAACGGTAAATTCGGATTGATCCCCACTCAACAACCAAGAAGGATTGTTGATCAACTGTAGAAATTCGTTGCAGTTAGCTCAATTCAGGAAGGCTAGTATCTTCACCTACGAGATTCGCCCAAATGAGGTTCACTCGCACCGAGTGGCGGGAGGATCGAACCGAAGGCGGATGACTGTTAATAAAAAAAAACCCCAGTTGATAGATCACAATCATTCATAGTGAAATCGTAACCGAATTACTGTAATGAAGCTAGGAATTCTCCACCCTTGGCATTGTTCCTGAGAAGGAAGTGTACAGCTCAGTTGAATTTAGCGTATCTTAGACGCAGTTGATCTTTCCTTCGATAAGATGCCTGAAAACATAATGCAAAATAAAATTTCCTAGCAAGCTCAGTACCGATCGCTCTCACAACTGTGATTCTCGGACCATTATTGAACAACTCGGTTATCAATTATGATAAGAGATTAGGAAAAAAGACTTCAGAGTTTCCAAGAGAAAAATTCCAGGCCCATGGATTACTGTCCGGAGGTTGTTCATTTTCACAGGATTTTCCTGTGTCCAAACGCGTAAAAAAGAAGTGATCGGACTTCGACCCACCTCCTTCGAAACCACTCGATGCAATCATTTGGACAACATAGCAAACCTAAATCGTATTTTCTGGGAGTAGCTACTACTTCTAACTACTTGTAAAAGCACGACAGCTAAACGTGGATGACCCAAAAGCGATATCATTGAACGGGAACATGGACTTATACCGTTCTGATCCGGAAAAAAAGTCGAAACTTTTTTCGAGACAAAAACGGCCATGTCGCATGTGATGCTTCAGAACGGATTTCTACTGCCGGAGTTGTGCATACATGTTTTCACTTGTATTCTCTGTCGTTTCCCGTCAAAAACTCAATTTTCACCAAAATGGACTCATACCGTTCTGATCTGGAGCCACCCATATATATATATATATATATATATATTATCAATATGACAGCAAATGCCAATAAATTCCACTTCATTCATGATACTAGCAATGTGAATGTTTTTTGCTGTAGATCTGACCAAAAGGCCCATTTGACGGAGTTACTCTGGATTCTTCATATGCCGGGTGATACAAAACTGTAAAAGAATTTTGGACAAAATTGGTGATCCGGGCACCGCCCCCCCCCCCTTGTGAGTGATTTACATTAATCCCGAAGGTAGGATTCTGAAAGATATCTTTCCATTCCTTTCAAAGGCTCCTTATACTTCTCGACGTGAACTTCATCCGCCGAGAAAGGCAATAAGAATGGGTACTTCAGAGATTTGTCGATTGATTGATAATGACTAGAATGCTAAGGGAAAACGAAATTCAAATGGAATGTGCAGCACAGAGAGAATGGAAAAGAGAGCGTACAGAACACGGTAACAGCAGCCTGGCGATCCTCCAAACGATGCTCGTGGTGCAGAAATCTGTACCCAAAGCAAATAACCGGATTTAGTTGCATTCGATATAACTAATTCGATCTTGACACCGTCGTTGAACAATTTACCTTAGGCTTATTATTTTGTGAATAATCGTTGGAGCCTCTTAATTAACTTGACACATTCCTTTAACGTGGAAAATACTGTAGTTTGAGAACAGGACAAATCCAATGGGTCTCATCGATATTTGGAGCATTCCTGATTCAGCACTAACGAGCTTCCACCGGCAAATTCGAGTTATGTGATCATTCGACTTATCATCTAATTTTTCGATGTATGAGTGTCGAATGAAGACACAGTTTGACTCTCTCAGCTTGTAATGTCAACAGAAAATATCATGACGAGCATCAGATAAAATATCTTCCAGGGTTTGTAACGAAACTTATGTCTCGTTTCGTTTCGTTTATTCCGGTAAAATCTCAATAATGCTGAGTTTCGTTTCCTTCTTCAATAACCACAATCAAAATTCCAGAATTTAGTTTAGTTTTTCCTATAAACGAACGAAACTAGACTTAATAATTTAATTTGAATTACGTTTTTTATTCCGTTTATGAGAAACGAAACTAAACAAAAATGAATTATGATTGAGCTGGAAACTCAACGAATCCCAACGAAAATGTCGGTGGAAGGAACGAAACGAAACGTTAATCATACATAATTACGGCTACAACAAACGAAACGAAACATAATCGAAATGTTTCGTCAGAAAACGCGACGAAATCAAAAGAAACTATTTCGTTTGAGGGAAGGAAACTAAACGAAAGTAATTTCGATTATAATTATGATGAAAGGAACCAAACGAAATTGATATGAATTATGTTTATTATAAACGAAACTAAACGGAATTACTTAAGATTTCTTTCTAATGCCGAACCTTCTGAAAAAATGTTCAGTTTAATGGCCTTGAGAACGATACATTGTTTATGGGAGGGACTGTGCAGTTAAATTTGCTGCTTGGAATTTTGATATTTTTCGTTTCTTAGTCAATGGATTGCTGTCTAACTCTCGGCTCGGTTCTGGGTGACCCCTTTTGCCGTACCTACGCCCCCGCCAACAGTAGTTGTGTGCTAACGGAATCAGCACGAGGACTCCAGGCCTCCATCGAGGAAGGGCTTTACAGCTATCACACTGTAGACTCCTGGTGCTCCCTATCCACCCCCCCCTCCCTACACACACACACACATTCAGCCATCCCCATTTTTATACGGTCTGGGCGAAGCCAAATTGTATCACACGACACGTATGTATACTGTTCTTTACCGTTACCGCGCCGAAGTGTTGCACAGAGCTGATGAGGGGGGGGGGGGGGCGATTGGTTTTGATCAACGTTTCGAATTATGTTAATTTGTTTCGATTACGTTTAGTTTCCTTTATGATGAACATAATCAAAATCGATTTCGTATAGTTTCGTTTATCATAAACGAAATTGATATTGATTTCGTTTAGTTTCGTTCATCTCAACGAAATGTTGGGTAGAATCAATTTTCATAACTAATGAATCGTAATTCCTTTTTTTTGGTTTCACTCCTTATCAACGATTTCAGGATCAATTTCGTTTTGTTCCGTTTTCGAATAAACGAAACGAAACTCAATTGCTTTTGGATGTGTTTTCATCTCCGTTCAACGAAACGAAAAACAAAATAATTCTGTTTCGTTTCGTTTATCTAACTTTGTGGATATAATGTTTACATTTGGTTTCGTTTTTCATAAACGAAATTATGATGGATTGTGTTGAGTTTCGTTTTCCAATAAACGAAACAAAACATATTTGATAATTTTGTTTAATTTAGTTTAGTTACAAACCCTGATATCTTCTGAGTAGAGCATTAAAATCCTCCTACATGTCATGAATGAGTTGAGATAATACATTCGTTTCCACGTCAAATGAAGAAAATGCATCCCTGGCAACGGCTGAACAAAATAATTCAACCACAGATTCGTGTACTTTGCTAGGTATCTGATTACTCAATGAGCCGTAGTCTGATCCGAAAAAGTCTTCAATAATTCATCATCTTGAACTTCAGCATAGTTTCCATCCGATATCTTCATCCAGAGTGAAGAGAAATATACAATCAACCCTGAATAAAGGAAACTTACTGTTAGAAAAATAGGTTCAGCAGCAGAGGAAGCTGATATGGGCAAATCTCACGAAGTATGCGGTTTGGCCGAACAGGCCTATTTTCACGTTGTCAGAAGAACAGTCGCGTTTTTTCCGCCGCTCGCATTGGATGATTTTAAAGATCCACTCATATTCAACAGTTCTGTATCATTCAGAAGTCTATTACTTGCTATAGAAAGGTACTGGGAGGCGCTTCTTCGTGACAAAATCGCAATTTTCGACCGAACAGGGCGATAATTTTTTCACGCCTTAGCTCGCCACAGGCGGGACGGTTCACCGATTGGTCTGAAAATTGGATATGCGATGGATTATACTATATAAAAACATATAATTTTTACCCGAGGCTGTACCTATCAATGCGTCAGAGTGGCGATGATTCGTTGGAGCGAACTCCGATTTTACTTTTTTTTCCTGTATCGCTCTTCTAATGGATGCAGCACTCGGGGCGGTGAATATTCCGTACCTGTAGGAACGTCATCTCATTCTATATCCAAAAACCTACAAATCTAGCTCAACAACGATAGTGTGCTTGATTCCGCACGACGATGCGGCTTAAAATGAGAAAAGTTATTTTTTCGTAAATGGGGTAAAAAAATTGTTTTTCGTGTAGCACACGAAAATTTCGATTCCATCGGGATTGAAACCACGTGTAAACTGGTATTTGTACCTCAAGAAATGACTATGAGAATCGCCTTTACTACAGCCTCATCTCGGTCGTGATGCGAGGCTTGTGAGGATTGACTAATGACGAAAATGAGCGTTCTAGCGGCTGAGGCACATCTTCATTTTGTATCACAGACCTTAAGATGACACTGTAAACTATTAAACGTATCTTTTTCCTCTATTCCAACACTGAGTATGCCATATATTGGACACAGCGGTAGCTGTGCTCGAAAGTATGGCGAAGCCTTCGAGCAGCTCCGCTGTGTATATACGCCCAAGTCGGGCATTCTAACCTCCTTTTGATTTTCGAACATACATTAGATGTTAATGCGGACTCCAAAGACACGGTATTCCCATATCGAAATCGTTTGAACTGAGAGGGCTTTCGGTGTAAAACTTTGATTTTGATGATGAATGTTTTATTTGCTGAAATATGGAATACCGTATTTCGCTGATGTCGAAATCGTTTTTGGACAGGAACCTGTTTTGACGGACATGACGTAGTTTAAGAGCGCAAATTTTCAAATGTGAATTAATGCTGTAGGATAGATGATGATTCAAGCCCGAACTTGTGTCGCTTGCAACTACGCGAGAGAAAGTGTGGCTGTGTGTGTGAATGTGTGTGTCGTCTGCTGTGGTGGAACGCGGAAGGCACGGACATTACCGATCGATGGTTCGATCGATAGCTCGCGCGTAGATCTGAATATTCGAAATATGCGGATTTAGCTCAAGTAATGCGTTTTACACGTGGACCGAGTCAAATCCTTTGGTATATAACTACATCTCAAACATTCCGTGATCTGATGTAACTCAAACAGGTATTATGCGTTAAAAGTATGGTGGTTCATGTTATTGTCGCAAAAACAGTGCAGATGTACCACCATACTTTTGACCCATATACCTTTTTGAGGTGTATCAAAAATCATCGAAATATATCCGCATGATCTAAACACGACATGCTTGAGATATTGTAGTGGATTCACACACACATGTGCCAATTAGAATGACGGAAATACGAGGCTCCCATCCAAATACATGGGAAAATCTTCTATTCCCTCACAAATCCATGGTGGAGCTCCAAAGTGATTTACGCAAGTAATTCATTATTGTTTGAGCATTACTTGACCAAACAAAAGTTCATGGCAGGTGTGCTGCCATTCTGGAAATTCTCGAAATTTCAAAGTCGAAATCTCATTGTTTCTGAGATTTGCCCATATATGTCGTGCAAACCATGCATCATGAATTCTGAATGTTACCTGAGATTATATAAAAATATGGATAATTTGAATTCATAGGAATGTGACGTCGTCATGATGTTCCCGAATAAGAGCAGCGAAGATACCTTGATGTGGCTTTTGGGTCGACTTCGTCTGGGAACACCAGGACTGGTTGTACACGTGCGGCATCATGCTTCATCGGATACTTTTGGATTCTATCTGACAGCGCCTTTTCCTGTGTAAGTGTAGTTAGCGATGTTTCAAATCACTTGTGAGCTGTCTTTCAAAGAGAGAAAGGCACAGGGGAATTATAACAAGTTCTCAAATAACAATTCTTTTGAAAAGTCCCCTACTCTCTGAGAATATACTCAAATCCTAACGACAGGGGCAAGTAAAAATTCATGTCTGGATCATTCGTCAATTGTCGACCAGCGCTAGTATTCTGGAGTTCTTCTTTCGAAGCATGAATCTCTAAAGACAAATTCTTAGGATTTGAAAGTATTCACAGCGTTTGATGAGAAATCTATTATCGGATGACGCACGTTGAAATAGGATGAAATGGATTAAAGGGGGAGTTCTCGGGATTTTACTATCGTGGGGTGGCTTCAGAAGCACGTGCGAGACCGTTGATCCCTATCATCGTCGACCCCTATACCTTAGCACTGTCGAGATGTACTACTTACAAGGAGAGGTCCAACCTTGCGGAACCCGAATCTCGATGAAACTCTGGAAATCATCTTGTTTTATTGAGAAGTGGAGGTATCTCCAAGGGTTTGATCGTATGGGCCTCCTATCTTGAGATACAGCTATCGAGATTAGCATTGCAAATATAGGCCCATGTCGAAAATTCGTATTTATAGATATACTAACAGGGCTAATCTCTTTAGCTGCATCACAAAATATAAGGCCCATGAGCTCGACCCCTTGGAGATACCTTCATTTCTCACCAAAACAGAAGGCCGAATCCATGTAAGATCAGGCAGCGAAAAAAGTTGAGATCACGGATATTTCTGCCGATGAAGTATATCATTTTTGAGACAAAATGAGGAGACACGTATTTTTTTGTTTGGCCTAAATCGATTCCCTGTCAGAGCTACGCGAATTTGGAGATCGGGAGCTGCAAGATCAATTTTAGAAAAACTGACACTTTGAAATCAGTAAAGATGCAATAATTCCTATATGCTACTTTCAATATTCAGCTGAATCTCGTTGGATATAGTTACTAGGTAGATGTTGCATGCGAATTCACACTAATTAGGTTGGAATTGCCATTCGGATCAGAAAATTCTCGTTTTTTACGAGAAATTAAAAAAAATTAATTACTCAAAAACACCATCGAGAATTTCTTTGGTGAATTTTCTGGGGGTATTTGATGACATGATGTTTCAGAGGGTACTCTCCGAGTCGGCGCTAAAAGCTCGAAATGACCAAAAAAAATATTTTTCGGGAGAAAAATTTTTTATTGTCTCAAATAGGTTCTGGCATCCTTCAAATAATGAATATTGGCTAAAAATAAGACATTTGCAGGTGCTGTACCAAGAGTACAGCACCTGCAAATGTCTACAGAGACTCATTTCCTCCAACTTATCTTGCACAGGAAGTAAGCACAGTGGTCAAGCTTGTTGAGAAGGCTATATGAGCAAAAATGCTTTCAGTCTAATTTTCTCTACGTCTACGTTTTTCCAGTGAGTGTTATCCACCACTGGCAGTGATATGAGACTGAAAACATTTTTGCTCATATAGCACTTTCAACAAGCTTGGGCACTGTGCTTACTTTCTGTGCAAGATAAGTTGGAGGAATTGAGTCTCTGTAGATATTTGCAGGTACTGTACTCTGTAGGTACTACTATTCAGCCAATATTTATTATTTGAAGGATGCCAGAACCTTTTTGAGACAAGAAAAATTTTTTTTTCCAAAAAATATTTTTTTTTGGTCATCTGGAGCTTTTAGCGCCAACTCTGAGAGTACCCTCTGAAACATCATGTCATCAAATACCCCCAGAAAATTCACCAAAGAAATTCACGATGGTATTTTTGAGTAATTAATTTTTTTTAATTTCTCGTAAAAAGCGAGTTTTTTCGAATCCGAATGGCAATTCCAACCTAATTAGTGTAAATTTGCATGCAACATCTACCTAGTAACTATATCCAACAAGATTCAGCTGAATATTCAAAGTCGCATAGGAATTATTGCATCTTTACTGATTTCAAAGTGTCAGTTTCTCTAAAATTGATTTTGCAGCTCCCGATCTCCAAATTCGCGTAGCTCTGACAGGGAATCGATTTAGGCGAAACAAAAAAAATACGTGTCTCATCATCTCGTCTCAAGAATGATATACTTCATCGTCAGAAATATCCGTGACCCCAACTTTTTTCGCTGCCTGATCTTACATGGATTCGGCCAGAATGAGTCCCAGAGTTCCATCAAGATCCGTGTTCCGCAAGATTGGATTTCTCCTTGTTAGTCTTCGTGTGGAAAGTAAGAGATGCTTGTCTTCGTAGAACCCGATGAGTTATTAGAAACACTCTTATCAGATGAATTTTATAGTATTTGGAATCTTCCTTTCGAATTCTTGCGCAATGAATTATCAATCAACAATTCAGGAAAAAATCGCTGTTATCGTGGAAGGTGTTTGACAGAAAAGCATCCCTGCGAAGAATGTAGAGTATTCATGAGGAAAAAGGATTGAATATTAGATTATCATCATCAGATTATATTTGAGGGACGAGCAAGAAGCCATTAAGAGTTTCTTGATGGAGTAAATGATTTTGGAACCTTGCAACAGTGTCCTATACTATCTGTCGCGGGTTATTGAAAAATACTTAGAATCATTCATTTCTGCAATGCCTGCCTCTGAAATTCCGATGGATATATCCGCTAATCAATCCGTGCAGTCTCACAGTACTCACTACTTCAGAGCTGTTATGAAAACTCCACCACATTAGGATCATCTACGTATTAAAGGCATCATGAAACATGAGACAATCCTCCTCTGGAACAGAGAGTTATCCCAAAATATGCGGATTCATAGGGGAACTAGAACTCTGAAACGCGCGCGTTGCACGCAGATGGTTACGATGACTTAAAGTTCTGGAAAATATGGCAAAAGCTATTGTGTTTGGAAAAAAAATTATACAGGTAGGTCAGATCAATATATTTCGGCAAATCCGTGCGCACGACCCCCGCGGATCTTTCTGCCAATTTTTTACATAAAAGTAGGCACCAAAAGTACTTACCCAGAGTTTCAACCCCCTAAAGAATTTTTTACGACCGCTAGAATTTTTGAAGTTTCAAAAAAGGCCTATCTCAGCGTTTTCTAAAAAAATTGCCGAATCGACTAGAAACATCGTAGCTAGGCCTGTGGGATTACATTTTCTTTGTTTTGGAGTCAATTTTCAGAGGAAGAATATGCAAGACTCTCAAAACCAAATGCGTTTAGTCTACATGACGATACGTGAAGTCACTTTTTCTCCATTTTTAGACCATTTTGAAATGGACGCTATTCCGACGCATCTGAATTTCTTTCTCATCTAATTCAATTAATTTTTTTCGTCTTAAAAACACTAAAATTTGCGACATTGCACGTCCAAATCGGTTAATTTTGGTCTGAGTTACGTCCATTGGAAGATGGTGAGTTATTTAAAAACGCTCAATTTGTCCAGCTCGCCAAAACTATCGCCCTCCACCAATCGACTTGAAACTTGACACAGGTGTTCTTCCAAGTGTCCCAAACATGTGGGAAGAATTCCAGGCTGTGTTTCGGCCTTCTGTTGGACCTAAGAATTTAACAAACACCCTCATTTTTGCGGACTTTCGCGTAATTTTTGAAGCGGTTGCCGCTCTCTTCCAGCGCATGCGCACATCTGTACTGATCCGGGAGTATCTCCAATCGATAGCCCTTGCACTTTCCTCCAAAATGACCTCCTGACAAAGTCATGTTGATGCAACTGAACCAGAGATCTAGCTATTTTAAGGCAGGAAGATATCACCAGTACCGAAATGGCAAGCCTCGGCCACTTCTTGTCACCTGGAAACCTGTGAGTCTAGGTACTTTCGGCACTTCGAGCTTTTTCCTGCCTTAGAATAGCTAGATCTCTGGTTCAATTGCATCAAAGTGACTTTGTCAGGGGATCATTTTTGAGGAAATTGCAAGGGCTATCGATTGAAGATACTCCCGGAACAGTACGGATGTGCGCATGCGCAGGAAGAGAGCGGCAACCGCTTCAAAAATTACGCGAAAATCCGCAGAAATTAGGGTGTTAGTAAAATTCATAGGGTAAACGGAAGGCCAAAACACAGCGCGGAATTCCCTTCATATAAGTTTGGGACACTTGGAAGAACACCTGTGTCAAGTTTCAAGTAGATTGGTGGAGGGCGATAGTTTTGGCGAGCTGGACAAATTGAGCATTTTTAAATAACTCACCATCTTCCAATGGACGTAACTCAGACCAAAATTAACCGATTTGGACGTGCAAGGGCGCAAATTGTAGTGTTTTTAAAACGAAAAAAAACTAATTGAATTAGATGAGAAAAAAATTCGGATGCGTCGGAATAGCGTCCATTTCAAAATGGTCTAAAAATCGAGAAAAAGTGACTTCACGTATCGTGGTATAGACTAAACGTATTTGGTTTTGAGAGTTTTGCATATTTTTTTTTTCTAAAAGTTGACATCAAAACGAAGAAAATGTAACCCCGCAGGATTCGCTACGATGTTCCTGGTCGATTTGGCGATTATTTTTTTTAAAAACGCTGAAAATGGCCTTTCTTGAAACTTCAAAAAATTCTAGCGGGCGTGAACAATTTTTTAGGGAGCTGAAACTCTGGGTAAGTACTATTTTTGGTGCCTACTTTCATGTAAAAAATTGACGGAAAGATCTGCGGGGGTCGTGCGCACGGATTTGCCGAAATATACTGATCTCACCCAGGTATATATGGTACAAGAAAAAAGCAAATATAATATAGTATGAAAATCATTATGGAAATGTCTTTCATTTATATGTTCATCTATCCAACATGCCTCGGAATCGAAATTTATGAATTGCTGATTCAAGAATTCACGACTGAGGAATTTTTCGAATGATCTCAAAAAGCTATTCGATCCACAAAGCGCGAGCGCTGCGCACGCATGGTTCAACCTCCCGTATGGTGTGGGGTCAAAGAACTATCCACTCTTCATAAAATATCATTGAGGGTGACCATCAAGGAACGAAGATCATTTCAAGAACTGGCGAATTAAGCTCTACTCCAAAATCAATGATTTATATTTATGCAACGCTTGTGGATGAACATTTCAATTTTCACGTGATATATATATATATATTCAATTCGTGGAGATATATATATATGTTACGTACCAAGCCCGAAATCGTACAGTGTCAGGCTCTGTACAAAGAAGCTGTACAGAGCCAACTCCGTACAACCCATCTTGTACAGAGCCTGCAATTGCGGGCTGTGTACAGCACATTTCGTACTGAGTTAGCTCTGTACAGAGATCTATGTACAGAGTGTGAGCTCTGTACAAGGTGATTGTACAGAGCCCACAACACCTTCGTCTATGTACGATTCTGATGAAGAGAAAAGCTCCAAACAGCTATAGTGTGAAATATGTTTATTATAAAGGCTTTGTAGTGGTTGACGGTTTCGTGAATTATCAAGGCAGTTTTGTTTTGATCGTCAAACCAGCCATGTGAGTGTCGCGGGCCACAAACATCTGCTCGTTGTTACCTGTGTAACTCTCAGCTAGTGTACGCGCAGTATAAATTCCTCGTGAACGTCTGTTCCTGGTGAAATATCTATTGCAATTTCTTGAATATTAGAAACATATTGCGTAGTGGTCAAGAAAAAGCTTCAAGGTGTGTGATATTATTCTTCAACAAATGCCGCCCGAGTTCACCCATAAATGTGTAGTTCTAGTCTGATTGTTATATTTTCAGAATTTATCAAGTATTTGCTGCATATATTTCAACAATGAACGAGACCCCGGATCCAATGAAAAATCTCTTCATGAATAAGTTGATCTCTATAAATTACAAGGATAATTCTAATATGATTGTGGATGAAAAGAGATACGATGACATAATAAAGGAAGTTCTAGAAATAAAGGCAAAAACAACAAGAAAAGCTTGCCACGAATATAGACGAATACGGAGGTATGATGTGATTTCAGTGGATGGTGTACAGAAATTGATTGAGCCTATGAATGGAAGTCAGAAGACTGAAACGAGATTTTTCGTTCACAATCAACAAGTGTTTGAAATTTTAGCTCAAGCTCACAGTGAAACAGGTCATGGAGGTGTACACCGAATGCATGATAATCTGAAAGCTCACTATGCAAATATAACTAGAGAAGTTATCCAGCTATACCTGTCATGTTGCAAAACGTGTGTGGAAAAAAGATCGCATCCTAAAAGAGGCTTGGTTGTGAAACCTATAATCACGAAAGAGGTAAATAAGCGATATCAAGTCGATTTAATTGATATGCAGTCTTGTAAGGATGATAACTACGCATTCATCCTCAACGTTCAGTGTAATTTCACGAAATTTCTCCTCCTCCGAGCACTGAAAACAAAGTCTGCGTCTGAGGTATGTTGGCATTTGATCGACATATTTTGTATAATCGGCGCTCCCGTGATTTTGCAATCAGACAATGGTCGTGAATTTGTGAACAGTCTTATTGAATTATTGAAAGTTATGTGGCCAGGACTCGTGATAGTTCATGGAAAACCTCGGCATTCGCAAAGTCAAGGGAGTATCGAGAGAGCCAATCGCGATGTTCAAGAAATGTTGAGAGCTTGGATGAAAGACAATCAGACGACAAAGTGGAGTGAAGGCTTACGATTTGTACAACTAAAGAAGAATAGTAGTCTCCACTCGGGCATTCAGCAATCACCATTTGAAGCTCTTTTTGGGGTCAGAGCACATAACGGGTTGAGTCATATCTTGCCTGAGTCTCTCAAAACAAACATCCGCACTGAAGAAGAACTTGATGAATTTTTGAAAACAATCCACATTGTTGGGAATTCGTGTGATTCACCCGACGCTGGCGGTGAGAACGAGAATTTTGATACTCAGGAAGTTGACGAGGGTGATGAAAATGACCCCAGTAGGAATACTCCTACCCCCTCTTCGAAAAATGACCAAAATCAATCGACCATTGGTACGTGTGACGAATCATCTCAACCCGGAAACGAGACTACACAACAGGCTCAAAACTTGATGAACGAAGAAGATGCAGATCTCGAGATTGGAATACGAGATTCAGAGCTAGAAATTGGTTCCCAAAATTCCGATACGAGGGATGGCCTACTTCCAATCCTCGACCAACCATCTGAGACATTAGATGAAATTATAATTCATGAACGTCAAAATGCTATTAGAGAAAAGAGAAAAAGAGCCGTGCAAGGCTTAGAGCATCAAGCAAAGCGAATGAAGTTGCTCAGTATCAGCAAATTTCCTCCCCTGCAAATTGGCGATAATGTCACAATACCTATCCCTGATGTCGATCGAAGTAAGGGAGATCTGCGGAACATCGTAGGTGTGGTTCTTGAGGTGACACCCGACAACTATTATCGCATTGGCACTCAGAGTGGGATTATTTCTCATCTATACAGTCGCAATCAAGTCATGCCTACAAATACTTCGTTTGTGAGCGCCAGTGAAGTTCCTAATACTACGATGTCTTTGCGTTCCATCAATAATCAGGTTTCATTATGTGGCGGACAAGGCTTCACAAAATGTAATTGCACAACAAAATGTACAACGAAAAGATGCGCGTGTCGGAAACAGAATATCCTCTGCAACTCGCGATGCCACCACTCAAATACTTGTTGTAACAAATAGATGAATTTTTCTCTGTATCATGATGACATGTGACTTCAGCTGACAATCATAACATTATGTGATACTCTAATAAACAACTTACATGTGTGAACACTATTTCCTTTCTTTATTGCATTAACCTTGAGAGAATAGCATTTGAATCCCGCTCCTCATGAAACTTTATATCAGAAAAGATTTTCTCATTGGATATCAAAAAAGTGTGGCGGGCTCTGTACAATCACCTTGTACAGAGCTCACACTCTGTACATAGATCTCTGTACAGAGCTAACTCAGTACGAAATGTGCTGTACACAGCCCGCAATTGCAGGCTCTGTATTAGCAGCTGTACAGTGTCGGGCTCTGTACAGCTTCTTTGTACAGAGCCTGACACTGTACGATTTCGGGCTTGGTACGTAACATATATATATATATGTCCACAAATTGAATTCCGTATATATGTTACGTGCAAAGTCCGAAATTGTGCACTCCGGGGAGTGCACAACGATGGTTTGTGCAAAGCCCGGTAGATCGGGCTTTGCACAATGTGAAGTGTGCAGAGTCCGATGCATTGTGCTTTGCACAGAGAATTCTTGTACAAAGTCAGATTCACCGGACTCTGCCCAGCTCTTGTTGTGCAAAGCTCGATATACCGAGCTGTGCACACAGAATTTGGCTGGGATCTGTAATTTTCAGAGGTGAGTCGGGGAATCTGTAAGAATGATTCAAATAATGAATATGGCAGCCATGTCTCACGAGGCCAATCTCAGCAAAACTAATCCGGAATACGGAACTATGGAATCGAAAAAGCACCGATTTTTATGCCTAAAATTGATTCGATTGTGTTGAAAGATGATGGCAGTTTCATCAAGAGCGCCGTAGGCTATAAAAATCTTATCGCGGGTGTCCTGATGGTTACCAAGTGAGTTACTCCTCGCATGATTCAGAAAATTTTGATATTTTGATGAAAATTCACGTTGAATTTTCAACGGACATGGAGGATGCCATGAGATTAATAACGCCGTGAAAGTCGAAAATACTAGTGTAACGAGCGAAGCAACTCTCGTGTTTCGAAAATTCTGTCGTGCACGTTCGAATGAAATAATGAGAACGAATAACTTGGGAGATTTGCCTCCATGTAACCTTGAACATATTCAACATTACATGAAGTTACCCGAGTCGTATCAACATATTTGATGGAATCCTCCATGTTCGGTTCCAACGTAAATTTTCATCGAAATATCAATTGAATCAGTGCTCTTTTGATCCATGGTTCCGTTTTCCGAACATCCCGAATCAGTCACTCTATGATTGGCCTCGTAAGACTGACTGCTGTGAATAATATTTGAATCATTACCACAGATTTCCCGACTCTCGTCTGAAGATTACAGATCCCAGCCCGATTCTGTGTGCACAGCTCGGTATATCGAGCTTTGCACAATAAGAGTTGTGCAGAGTCCGGTGGATCTGACTTTGTACAAGAATTCTCTGTGCAAAGCCCGATGCATCGGACTCTGCACACCTCGTATTGTGCAAAGCCCGACCCACCGGGCTTTGCACAAACCATCGTTGTGCACTCCCCGGAATGCACAATTTCGGACTTTGCACGTAACATATATATATATATAGTTTCCAAATCGATTGAGATTTTCAAAGGTTTCTACTTATTTTCGGATGGAAAAGTATTTCTCTCCTTCTCCTTGTTATCCTCTAAGTCGGCTATAAGAGAGAAAAAGGAAATATTTTTCAAGGATATGTACAAAGATCAGCCAATCAGCCTGTGTAAAGCGAGGATTTCTTGAATGCTTCTGTAGGAATCTTTTTATTTCACAAAAGAAACATTTTCGATCCATTATTTGAAATTTAATTGATCATCATATAGAAATGAGGAAGTTATTGAACCTCCTACAATTTGGAAAATTACACTATTCACAAATGAAAGATTCCTCAATCCATTCGGTCCAATTCAGCGCCATCCACTGACTGAAGAGTTGTTTTACGCATTCCAACTTGAAGAATTATATCCACAAATTGAACACTTCTTCAAAAATGATAAAAGGATATTCATCATTCACAAAGAGAATTTTAGTTGATCTACTCCGATCAAAAGATTTTATATATATGCAATTTAAGAATTATGTTGGAAGAGACATCATCCACAAAACAACTCTAGTTAATCTACCCCAATTGAAAAACAGTATAGATGCAACTTCGAAGTTGATTCGCGTTCCTGAGATCTTTTCGATCGTTGAAGGAAGATGAAATATCAGGAATCAAATCTTCAAATGATTACCATTAACCTCATTATTACACGGGATTTCCGGAATTTCTCTTGTCGTTCTAGCAGCAATCTACTTTCCTATCACTCTTTATATAGCGCGCGATCCGATTAATACATGCAAGTGTAATAAAACCCGCGTCGAGCGTCTGCTTTGCTGGTGGTTTCTCGAAGATGCTTTGTTTTCCACATGGATAATTATTTATTTTAGTCGGCTCGACATACTTTCCCCAACGTCAATATGTTCTTCGGTGTTTTATGCGAGTCTATCAATTTTTTTGGATTTCTAGGGTTCTTCGTTGGAGTACTGAATTTTCTGAAGTGTAGGGGAGAGCGGGGTATGGTGGGCAGCTCGAAAATTTGGGCACCCCAGTTATAAAATACAAAAAAATATTTAAAAATGCGAATGTTCATGAATTTGCATCAGTGTATCACCTAGTTTTTCCCTGGAGAGTTACAAGAAATTTCAATATGTTTTGACCCTTCAAAATAGTATGTCGAAATTCGAGGTAAAATATCGCGTGTCACGCCTGTATGCACTCTACCGTTCGTGCGCCAATTTGATCGAAAATACTTGACTACCCATCTCTCATCGGTAGCTTTGTTCGTTAGCTTTGATCTCCAATTTGAATCGAGGTGATCCGATGAGTAGTTTTTGAGCAATAATGGTAATACGAAGGTGAGTAGGACGGGGTATGCTGGACACAAAAAGCGGGGCACGTTGGCCAGCTCCAACATGCAGCCACAGCACATGAGCCGCGTGGCGCCACCATAGACATATAAGACATAGACTGCTAATGCCGTGCTCCGGCCGTGGTACAGTGAACGAGAGAGACAGACTGCTCTAAGGGCCGCCTCTCTGTCTCTCTCGTCGCTTCTGATTGGTCGCCGCTACTCCCCGCCACGGCTGCCCGGCAGCCGTAAGCAAACAATATATAGCTCATCATTGCCGCTCGCAGCCGTGTAAGAATTAATAAAACTAAATCAACATGTACAAAGGGGAGGAATTTCGCATGATCCTCGCCTGATTACATTACTATCATGCTCTAATACTCATCTGCAACTCATCATTTTTCCTGACAATTAAAACCTAAGCCCCGGAGGGGCCAGCACTTTATGAACAACTTTTAGTGTGAACTGTGCAGAAGCTCACGGTGGCCGAGCAGACTAAGCGCCAGGCGTACACTTTTTGCTGCGCACGACCCGGGTTCGCGTCCCACTCGCGGAAATTTTTTTGGCTCGTCTGCATTTTTTTATTCGTTTTTTTTTTCCATTTAATTGAACGCATTGCTATATCTGAGGGAATTTCGGCTTGAAATTTTTTACTGAGAATCATTCGTGTTGATTACAGATGAGAAACCAATCGGCAAATAGGGTCATATTTAGATGGAGCTCATCTCAACCGGAATTTCTTTCATTATTTTGAACCGATCTTCATGTCATATCTTTGTCGTCATTTGAGTTACTTATGGAGTATATTCGTATTTCCTTTTCGTGCACTTTTTCTCTACAGAAAATAATATAACTCTACAGTGAAGGTTCGAAAAATAATGTCTTGAATACTTTTTCTTTTTTTGTACCATATAAGAGGAAGTGTACTTAGAGATTCGGTATTTTCATTTCCCAATGTCCAGAAACAATTTAAAAAGTTCAAATGAAATTCAAGCGATACGGAGATATTTTCTTCAACTCGAAACACATCACGTTTGTCCGCATGACAAGATCTTTGAAGTATTTTCAAAGAGCCATGTGCTTTTTACCCGAAAAAGGATCTATATTGAGACCAAAGAGAAATTTTGCAATAATCTTCCATTTTGTATAATAAATCTAAATTTCAATTTTCTTGAGTTTATAATATTGGGATGGCTTCAGATTTCAAGCAGGCAACATCTCTGAAAGTGCACAAAAAAGAAATACGAATATACTTCATAAGTAACTCAAATGACGACAAAGATATGACATGAAGATCGGTTCAAAGTAATGACAGAAATTCCGGTTGAGATGAGCTCCATCTAAATATGACCCTATTTGCCGATTCGTTCCTCATCTGTAATCAACACGAATGATTCTCAGTAGAAAATTTCAAGCCGAAATTCCCTTAGATATAGCAATGCGTTCAATTAAATGGAAAAAAAAAACTAATAAAAAAATGCAGACGAGACAAAAAAATTTCCGCGAGTGGGACGCGAACCCGGGCCGTGCGCAGCAAAAAGTGTACGCCTGGCGCTTAGTCTGCTCGGCCACCGTGAGCTTCTGCACAGTTTGCACTGAAAGTTGTTCATAAAGTGCTGGCCCCTCCGGGGCTTAGGTTTTAATTGTCAGGAAAAATGATGAGTTGCAGATGAGTATTAGAGCATGATAGTAATGTAATCAGGCGAGGATCATGCGAAATTCCTCCCCTTTGTACATGTTGATTTAGTTTTATTAATTTTTACACGGCTGCGAGCGGCAATGATGAGCTATATATTGTTTGCTTACGGTTGCCGGGCAGCCGTGGCGGGGAGTAGCGGCGACCAATCAGAAGCGACGAGAGAGACAGAGAGGCGACCCTTAGAGCAGTCTGTCTCCCTCGTTCACTGTACCACGGCCGGAGCACGGCATTAGCAGTCTATGTCTTATATGTCTATGGGCGCCACCCAACCTAACCTAACCTCCGCGTCGCCTCGTGTTGTTGATATTCTGCTCTCGCTGCACCACGGATGTGATTTATTTTTATCGATATTATTGATAATTCTACCTCGATGTGGGTGAAAAGTGAGTGCTATCAATGCCGTGGGTTGTGGATTAGAAGTTGTATCACATAATATGACCACCAGATTCGTGCCATGCATCTAGAATGCATAATAAACTCGTGTGTGCGAGCGAGTGAGATCCAAGCAGTGACATCGTTGTTGAGTTATCGAGTTTTACCATAATTTCACGGCATGACATGGACCTGAGGCATCAGATTAGGTGGAAAAATGTTCAAATATGCGAATGACAACAATTGTGTATGTGTAGTGTTGTTATTATACTTAAAAATCGTGAGTGTCCATCATACCCTACACGACTGTCCGCTATACCCCGCGATTACCCATCGTGCCCCAATGATTAAGGTTTAGAAAATAGCATTCCTATGAAAATGTGCGAATGAAAAAATTAAAAAAAAATATCCCATCATTCCTGAGATGTTTCTCTGTCGAATGCCCACTCGCAGATCCGATTAAAGTAAAAATCGTAGTTGCCAAGCGGGTTTTAATTAAGTATGCCCGACATACCCCGCTCTCTCCTATATACTTCGAAAATCCCATAGATCTGAAAAAGGGCCTGAATGCACTCAAGCCCTTTTATGTATCCGATAAGAGGGTCTCAGTGAACTTAGGCCTTTTTGTCGATTATATCGACGCCTCTTACGAAGAGTAACACAACTACTTACGCCCACGAAGACCAACACAGGGGCCGAAGATTAACATTTGCTCGTTATGGCCACGAAAGTTAACACTTGGTCCTTAAGAGGATTTCGGATACCGACATTGTCGAGTTTTCGGATTTCTCGATGAATTTTCGAGATATCGGGATTCTACTAAGTAACGCCGATTCTGTATAGCTCATAGAATCGGCGTTACTTTGTAACGAGCAAACCCAAACCTCTCGAGGCCGTCTTAGGTTTAGCATGCTCGTACAGAGCCAAAATGTTAGCCACTACGGTAATTCAGGATTCGGCCACCAGATGGCTAACGAATCACAAGCGATGTTACACTCTATAAGATACAGTAGAGCCATGAGAACACATTGCAGTCACCCCGCAAGGGAGATCTTCGGATCTTGGGAGAGTAACGACACCCCGGCCCCAGTTCTGCAAGGAGGATCCTTAGTTGATCCTGGGAGACAGACGCACTCCCCGGCCCCAGTCCTCCGGCAAGGGAGATCTTAGTATCTCGGGAGCACACGACAACTCCCCCGCCCCCAGTCTTCAGCCCCAGCACCCATGTGTGTGCTTTCACCACCTCGTCCGCCTCAGTGCGTATGAGCCCTGAGTGGCATCTTGGACCACTTCAGGGCTCCCGCTTCCTCGCAAGCCTCCCTGTATCTTTCATCTTTTTTCTACTCTCTGTTCCTTCCTTCCTTCTTCTGGGACTATAACCTTCGGGTTGGCGCCCTTCGGGGAGGGGTTTTAGTCGGTAGGTGCCCGAGTCTTCTCGGGTGAATCCGACACTACCCACACTCTTGTGGGTGTCTATGAAGATTTCCCCTTCCCGGCCTACCAAAAAAAAAAAAAAAAAAAAAAAAAAACATTGCAGTCAGTTCACCGCAAGCAGCCGACTCGTATCTTTCTCGTCTCCGGGCACACCCAGAGCCAAGACAAGTTAGTGATGAAGCTGCCGGTACTCCTCTCCATCTTTGGGTTCCCCCAAAGATGGCGAGAAGTCGAACGGCCAGCTGCC
Source organism: Eretmocerus hayati (assembly GCA_029851415.1). Taxonomy (NCBI): domain Eukaryota; kingdom Metazoa; phylum Arthropoda; class Insecta; order Hymenoptera; family Aphelinidae; genus Eretmocerus; species Eretmocerus hayati. Next base: position 113,816,073 of record CM056742.1, read on the forward strand.
GGGCTCTCCCAGTGGCTAGCCTGAAGACACCGTTGATCGCATCGATCACCCCCGGGTACCGACTCCTGCTCTTCCATGGGTACACCCGTGGCGAGCAGGAAAGGCCCCCAAGTACACTCCGGCTACCAGTAGAGTCAATCATTCACATTCAATTCATATTTAGGGTAGACCGAACCATGTAATACACGCACACGTCCAGAATATATATATCTTTTGTATGTTTCAGATCAACTCCAATGTAAATATGTAAATCTTTATTTTATTCTATTACAATATATTGACTTTTCTGACAACTGATTCGAGTCCTTTCGAGACCTAAACCTTGATCCTAACATCCTCAGAAAATCCCTCAGTTACAACTTGTTAGATTTTTGATATCTCAAAAATTCATCAAGAAATCCGAAAACTCGACCACGTCGGTAACTGTGCAATATTGATAGGACTCCGACGTCCCCTTAACGCCACGAAGATCAACACTTACGCCTCGACGGCAAGAAGATTATCTCTTACTGCTTAACAGCACGAAGAGTAATACTTACTCCTCGAACTGCACGAAGATGAACACATTTGCGCGTTTTCTTCTTGTAGAGACGGAGATTATAAGTGTTTTGTGTTAAGCCAACGAGAAGTAACACATTCTCTTTAAGGTACGAAGAATAACATATCCGTATACTTCATTCTTGAAAGGACGGAGACTATATGTATTTTGCCTTTCCCACGAAAAGTAACACATTCACGGCCCGAAGACTAAGGAGTGCTGCTTGCTTATACCTAATCAAAGTGTTTGTAGGGCTATTCACGTGAACTTTTTCGGCTTACATTCCACCCTCGACAACAGTGACTTCTGAGCGTTCTGGCCCTGCTGCAAAAGTTCGATTGGATTCGATTGAAATACATCCAATCGTTCTGAATCTAGGATCTTATGATGAATTTGAAACACGACTTTCAGGATTGAGGAAGATTGGAGTTCAATAACGATCAATGATGTTGATCATGATTCGAACAGTATAGACCGATCTTCACCAATGCAGACTTTTCGCATTGAAAGTGAGATTGCCAATTAATCTCAATACTTACGCCAGTATTCGGAAGTCGATGTTCTATCTGTATGAATGCTGATTCCCTTGATAGAATATCGCGATTCCAATCTGTGTCAATGCCATAAAAAAAGCATTGACATGCTATGTGTCCTATCTACTTCAATCGATTCCAACACTGTTTTTCAGTAATGGAAACATCGAGATCTCAATCCGCCTCAATCGACCTCAATACTGACTGGAAGCATTGGAGACCTTAAACTCTATTTATCTGAATCGATTTGAATACTGGATATAATTATTGGAATTCCGAAATCCTATCTGCCTCAATCGATTTCAATACTGTTTCCCAGTATTGGAAACATCGAGATCTCAATCCGCCTCAATCGACCTCAATACTGACTGGAAGCATTGGAGACCTTAAGCCCTATTCATCTGAATCGATTTGAATGCTGGATATCATTATTAGAATCCCGAAATCCTATCTGCCTCAATCGATTTGAATACTGTTTTTCAGTATTGGGAACATCGAGGACTCAATCCCCCTCAATCGACCTCAATACTGACTTTCAGTCATTATTACAAATCAACGTCTTACATATACATCACTCACATTACAGCTAAGGTTTCAATACAATCCAATACTTATTCTAATCATGATCGCATTAACATATCATCGCATTACATAAATAAACGCTATTTGGAGGTTCTGTCACTCTTCAGTCTTATATAGGAACAGGAGAGACGGTTCGTCGCTTGCGAGAAAGCAATTCCATCATATTTGGATGCAAACTGAGATGGTCATCGAAACGCCAACTAGCGTCAGCCACTCGAATTCATCGGCCTCAATCGATTCCAATACTAACTTTCAGGAATGGGAATTTCGATATCTCACACGACGTCAATCGATCCCAATACTGACTATGAGCATTGACGAGTTTATTCATCGTCCTTAATCGATTTGAATGCTGAATAACAGTATTGAGGACTTGAAATCCTATCTGTCTTAGTCGATTCCAGTAGTGTTGTCTAGTATTGGGAACATCGAGATCTCAACCCACTTTAATCGATCTCAATACTGACTGTGAGTATTGGAGTCATTATATCCTAATAACCTGAATCAATTTCAGCACTGTCTCTCAGTATTGGGTAGATCGCTATTTTAATCCACTTCAATCGATTTCAATACTGAAAAAAAGCGTTAGAAACCTCACATCCTATCTACTCAAATCGATTTGAATGCTGAGAATCAGTATTGGAGAATTGGAATCCTATTTGCTCCAATCGATTCCAGTACTGTTTTTCAGTATTGGTTACATCGAGATCTTGATCAGCTTTAATCGATCTCAATCCTGATTTTCAGCATCGGAAACCTTATATCCTATTGACCTGAATCGGATTGACTGCTGGATATCAGTATTAAGGACTTGAAATCCTATCTGCCCTAATCGATTCCAGAACTGTTTTTCAGTAATGGTAACATCGGGTTCTCGATCCGCTTCAATCGATCTCAATACTGCTTTTCAGCATTGACGACCGTATATCATATTTACCTGGGTCGGATTGAATGCTGAATATCAGTATTCAGGACTTGCAATCCTATCTGCCCCAATCCAATCCAGTACTGTTTTTCAGTCATGGGAACATCGGGATCTCAATCCGCTTCAATCGATCTCGATGGTGATTTTTAGCATTGCAGACTTTATATCGTATTCATCTGAAGCGAATTGAATGCTGAATATCAGTATCAAGGACTTGAGATTTTATCTTCCTCAATCGATTCTAGTACTGTTTTCCAGTATCGGGAACATTGAGTTCTCAATAAGCTTCAATCGATCTCAATACTTACTTTTAGCATTGCAGACATCATATCATATTTACCTGAATCGGATTGAATACTGAATATCAGTATTGAGGACTTGAGATCTTATCTGCCCCAAGCGATTCTGGTTCTATTTTCTAATTCCGGGTACATCAAGATCTCAATCCGCTTCAATCGATCTCAATACTGACTTTCAGCATTGCAGACCTTATATCATATTTACCCGAATCGATTTGAATGCTGAATATCAGTACTGAAGACTTGGAATCCTATCTGCCTCAGTCGATTCGAATACTGTATACCAGTATTGGAAACCCCAAGATCTCAATCCGCTTCAATCGATCTCAATACTGTCTTTCAGCATTGCAGACCTTATAACCCATTCGCCCGAATCGATTAGAATGCTGTGTATCAAATTGGGGATGGGAAGTCCTATCTGCCTCAATAGATGGAGATACTGACCTCTAACATTGGAGACAGTATATTCTATCTACGTCAATATACCTGAATGATGATTGTTAGTATTGAAGACTTGAAATCCCATCTGCCCCGATCGATTTCAGTACCGTCTCCCAGTTTCGGGAACATCGAGATCTCAATCCACCCCAATCGATTTCAATACTGATTTTCAGCATTGCAGACCTTATAACCCATTCACCTGACCAATAGCAAAACTTGTCTACAGGCCGTTCCAATTCTGCCCAGCAGTATTCAATTTGATTCAAATGTATGAAATCAGGAAGAGTTCAATACTGATTGTGAGTATTGAGAGGGATAGAATAACCATGCACTCACGATTTCAATTCGATTCTGTAGTATTCATCTCGATTAGTCAATGACGCAAAGAGTGATTGGTTCATCATTGGCATCGATTGACGCAGTCAATTCAATGCTGCCTGGCATGTTTCAGATCGATAGTAGAACTTTCCTCAGGCCTTACCAATCCCGCTCAGCAGTATTGAATTCGATTCAAATATATGAAACCTGCAGGAGTTCAATACTGATTGTGAGTATTGAGGAGGATAGAATGACCATGCACCCACGATTCCAATCCGATTCTGTAGTATCCATCTCGATCGTTCAATCACGCAATGAATGATTGGGTCATCATTGGAATCGATTGACGGAGCCGACTGAATGCTGCCCGGCAGAATTCAGATCGATAGCGAAACTTGTCCTCAGAGCGTACCAATCCTGCTCAGCAGTATTAAGTCCGATTAGAATACATGGAGTTCAGAGGAGTTCAATACCGATTGTGAGTATTGAGGAGGATAGAGACCATGCTTCCACGATTTGAATTCCATCTTATAGTATTCAGCTCGATTGGTCAATAACGCAACGAGTGATTGGGTTATCATTGAAATCGATCCACGCGGTTAATTCCATGCTGCCTGGCAGGATTCAGACCGATAGCAAAACTCATCATCAGGCCGTTCCAATCCTGCTCAGCAGTATTGAATTTGATTGACATATATGAAATCTAGAGGAGTTGAATACTGATTGTGAGTATTGAGGAGGATAGAATGACCATGCACCCACGATTCCAATCCGATTCTGTAGTATTCATCTCGATTGGTCAATCACGCAATGAGTGATTAGGTCATCATTGGAATCGATTGACGGAGTCGGCTTAATGCTGCCTGTCAGGATTCAGACCGATATCAAAACTTATTTTCAGGCCGTTCCAATCCTGCTCAGCATTATTGAAGTCGATTGGAATATCCGAAACCTAGAGGAGTTCAATACTGATTGTGAGTATTGAGGAGGATAGAGACCATGCTTCCACGATTTGAATTCCATCCTGTAGTATTCAGCTCGATTGGTCAATGACGCAACGAGTGATTGGGTTATCATTGAAATAGATTCATACCGTCAATTCAATACCACCTGGCAGGATTCAGACCGATAGCAAAACTTATCTTCAGGCCGTTCTAATCCTGCACAGCAGTATTGAATTCAATTGAATATATGAAACCTAGAGGAGTTGAATACTGATATCGAGTATTGAGAAGGATAGAATAACCATGCACCCGCGATTCCAATCCGATTCTGTAGTATTCATTTCGAACGGTCAATCACGCAATGAGTGATTGGGTCATCATTGAAATCGAATGACGCAGTCGACTCAATGCTTCCCGGCAGGATTCAGACCGATAGCGAAACTCATCCTCAGAGCGTACCAATCCTGCTCAGCAGTATTGAATTCGATTGAAATACAGGAATTCAGAGGAGTTCAATACCGATTGTAAGTATTGAGGAGGATAGAGACCATGCTTCCACGATTTGAATTTCATCCTATAGTATTCAGTTCGATTGGTCAATGACGCAACGAGTAATTGGGTTATCATTGAAATAGATTCACACCGTCAATTCAATGCCGCCTGGCAGGATTCAGACCGATAGCAAAACTCATCCTCAGGCCGTTCCAATCCTGCTCAGCAGTATTGAATTCGATTGCAATATATGAAATCTAGAGGAGTTCAATACTGATTGTGAGCATTGAGAGGGATAGAGTAACCATGCACCCACGATTTCAATTCGATTCTCTAGTATTCATCTCGATTGGTCAATCACGCAATAGGTGATTGGGGGATGATTCGAATCGATCCAGGGCTAATGACTTGAATCTCTCCATTCATGATTGAGACAGATAGGAATGAGCAAGGCTATTATACACCAGTACTGCAGAGAGTTATTTGGTTCGATTGAGGAATGTTGCGACAATAGTATTCAAAAGGTGAAATTCAATCCTGTCATTCGGGATTGGTTAGGATAGATGATTAGTATCGTTTCGCGAATTGAATCAGTTTCTGAAGCATTGATCTCGATAGAGCAGTGGGAGACGGGATCCATCATCCAATTAGATTGATTCCAATACTGTATTGGTTCATTCAAACATATTGAACCAGCAAAGATCTTTCATCCATCCATCCGGATCCTATCCTATGCTGAATACTAGTATTGGATTATATTCGCTCACATCAATCCTAATCAACAGTATAGAATTCGATTGGCAGTTGTGATCTCAAATCTACAATTCAGGATTCAGCTAGATTGGGTCTATGCTCGATTGATCTGCATTGAATCCCAATACTGCTCTCGCCGGTTGAATGATAGAACCGATTGAAATGTATTGATCCCGATAGGATTCGATTGGTTTTCAATCTATCCCAATCGATCTTTCGCAGCAGGGGGGGGGTGATTACTTATCAACTCTAGAAAAAAATCTGGTCATTTCGGGTGGATTTTTTCAATCTTTCCGATAGTGAGATTGGTTTTCCAACTTCCAGCCAGCACAACCTCGAAAATTGGCCTGCAAAATTTGAAACTGCTATAACTCAAAATTCCATATTGTGATAATTTTTTTGATATTTTCCAACGAAAGATCGGAAAATTTCACTCGAGTCAAATGTGTCTGGAAGCTCCTGAGCTTCATGAGGCTATATTTAATGTCAACATCGTCATTTTGAACGTATTTTTTCCTCAACTTCCCAATGGCAAAGTCAGTTTCTTGGATCTCGGTCAATACTACCCCAAAAGTTGGCCTCCAAAGTTTGAGAGTGTTATATCTCTAAATCCTACGAATCGACCCTCTTCCAGCATCATCCATCGGAGTATTTGCCAAACTCAACCACAAATGCCATCTGGTAAGATTTCTAGAGATTTTAACCGTATTTCCTACTCATGTGAACCATTAGACACCCGATAAGTTATCTGTAAGCATCCGAACCAGCCTTGCAGCATGCATAGGACCATGCGCCATGGGTTATATAGATGCTTCTCTCAAAAAATCGGAGAGAACCTATTTTCTATTGCGGGTTCTCAGAGTAAAATCCAAGATGAAAATCAAGGACCTGTCGATTAAAAATGTCAGCAAGAGAATCGAAATATGGAACTTTGGAGGCCACTCATTGGAGTTATCATAAGCGAATTCTAGAAAACTGATTTCACCATCGAAAGGTTGAGGTAAAAAATATTGGGGACGACTAAGTTGATTTTCTTCTAGATCACCCCAGAGTGCTCAAAAATAGCTGTTTTTGAGGGTACAATGCAAACCAAAAGAGTCTTAGTGAATAGCTCGACACAAACATTTCGATTAGGTATAAGCAAGCAGTATTTCTTCTGCGACGAGCGTTCCTTCTCGAATGTATTAGTCTTCGTGCCGTGAATGTGTTACTTTTCGTGGGCTAAAGACGAAATACATATAGTCTCCGTCCCTTGAAAAATGAAGTCTACGGATGTGTTAATCTTCGTGCCCTAGTTGTTACTTTTCGTGGGCTTAAGACGAAATACTTGGTCTCCATCCCTTCGAACGAGAACGTGTGCGAGTGTGTTATAGTTTTCGTACCGTTAAGGAGTAAGTGCTAGTCTTCGTACCGTTGAGCAGTAAGGGTTAGTCTTCGTGCCGTTAAGGAGTAAGCGTTAGTCTTTGTCCTACTAAGGAGTAAGTATTTTTCATAGATCTAACGAGAATTCATATATAATCAACTTATATATTAATCATCAAAGACGAAAAATCTACCAAATTACTTATGCTAACGAGAATTCGTTGATCTTCGCGCTATCAACGAATAAACGTTAATCTTCGCTAATCACAAGCGACGAGGTGTTAATCTTCGTGAAAAGCATCGATATAAGGGGAGTTGGGCCCTTTTATCGATAGTATGGTGAGAGTTAGGCCCTTTTGTCTATCTGGAGGCAGTTAGACCCCTTGGATTGCTAGACGTATAGTTCTGACGGGTAAGGATGAATCGTCTAACTACGATGCTGCGCTGTTGGACACGAATGAATCGCAATAGTACATATCGATACAAGGGTGTAGAACGTTTCATTCGCGTCCGAGTGGGAGTCATCACAAGGATGCGAATAATAGGTTTTACGCCCGTGTATTTAACTATACTTTTCGATAAACTGTGAGTAGAAGTCTACAAACTGTGCGCAAAGTGAACTTTTACGCACAGTGTATCGAAAATAATTTTGAAGAGAATAGTACAATAAGACACAAGGACGCAGAGAAATTTTACGCATGAGTTCCCGAAATGAGTGCGTGAAAGGTTCACATTTGGGCACGAAAATTTCGTGAACGAGGGCTTAGAATTGCGCCCGAGTTGCTTACGATTCTTTCCGATACACTGTGCGTAAAAGTGCACTTTGCGCACAGTTTGTCGACTTTTACTCACAGTTTATGGAAAAGTATAGTTAGATACACGGCCGTAAAACCTATTATTCGCATCCTCGTGATGATTCCGACCCTTGCCTGCGGCTCGGGCCGGAAACCCATCACTCGGGCGCGAATAAAACGTTTTACGCCCTTGTATCGAAATGTACTATTTTGATCGTCTGTGCGCAAATGAGTCATTTGCACACTGTTTTTCACTTCTTATTTGCTCACGGAAGATCAAAATAGTATATTAAGCAACAAGGGTGCCAACAGATATTTGCGCACGAGTCACCGCAACGAGTGTGCAAATGGTTCATTTGCGCACGGCTTCATCGTTTGCGCCGTGTGCAAATGGCTTATTTGCGCACGCTAGTGCGCAAATAACCATTTGCGCATGGCGCAAACGATGAAACTGTGCGCAAATAAACCATTTGCACACGAGTGCGGGGACGAGAGCGCAAATGTCGGCACCCGAGTTGCTTACGATATTTTTTGTTATTGCTGTGAGCAAAAATGTAACTCGCCAAAACCCTTCAAATAAGTAGCGGAGGTCGCGAAAGTTGTCCGTCAGCTAGAGAGTTGTTTGGTTTTCCTTTTGTTTTGGGGTGAACGGATCTCATGGATCTTTGATCAAATTGTGTATTTTGAAAAATCGATCTATAGATCTATCAAAGGGCTTACTCCATGTCTTTAATACCTTGAATTGGACCGAGATATTATCATTTCTATTTGAAATACACATATTTCGAATATTCTCACAATGTCCAGTAAAATTCGGAGTGCGTTGTCTCATTCATGATCAATCGGGTAAATGACTCTTCTGATCAGAGATAGTGGTAGGGCGTGAGGAAGGGCGCAGGGCGGGGTCCAGGGGCGGCAGCCCCTGGTGGGGGTGCAGGGGGCGAAGCCCCCGCCGGGGGGTTCGGGGGGCGGAGCCCCCCGACTGAAAAAAAATTCTGAAAAATGTATCAGAAAAAAGACTTTTGCCCATATAGTATGTTTCCGCATAGCTTGAAATGTCTTCAATTATCTAATGTTTACTATTTCTGACGTTCGGTAAGTGCACCTCTAGATGATCAATTTCGAATTTTATAGTCCGTAAAACGATAATTTGGTTAAGTAAATACTATCTGAGAAGATGATTTCAGAAATGTTGATGTGTTGGTGATCGAATGGTTCGCCTCAGATAGAACTGCAAGAAATGAAAAATTTCCGGGTAATAATAACCGTAATTTTGAGAATAAAAAAACTGCACCAATGGATAAAAAGGGATGAGTGCATAAGAGAGACAATTTCTCTCGTCGTTGATTTTGAACGTTTATCGTGTGTCATAGTATAATTCCAACGTTGTGGTCACTTTTCTCATTCGATCTGACTGCTTAAATTTTGAAGTTCATATTTTCAAATTCATTGTCCTAGAGTTTAGTTCGAAGATCGTAAAGGTCATTGACAGTCCATTCTACGCAGGCAATATATTTATTCTTCGGTGAATAAATCACAGCCTCAGTTAACACGTTCGCTGCGGAGGCTGAAATAGGCGATCTTTCCCCAGGTGCGGCGGGGCCCACTCAATGTTATTTCCCATAAGACGAAATTCTCAGCAGTGGGGGAGAAACACTAACGTAACCATCTCGAGTAATATCTTAATTGATCAGATGATTTTCAATACGGAGTTTTTTTGCTGAGAGTTAACAGAGCAATGATTGCAGTTTCGAATGCAGGAGGATCGTTTGAATTTTCAATATCCTACCGTTACCGAACTTACCCTCCGTATATAGTTATGTGAGAGAATCGGGACGCGGCGCTTCTCGATCGTTCATTTTCATTTTTTAGTGAATATAGGATGATCAAAAATCAACCCAAATTTGGTAAGCAAACTGTGCGTAAATGCCCCATTTGCACACTGTCTCATCGTTTACGCCGTGCGCAAATGGATATTTGCGCACTACCGTGTGCAAATAAGTCATTTGCGCACGGTGCAAACGCGAATCCGTGCCCAAATGGGGCATTTGCACACGCACACTTGCGTCTAAATGGCCATTTTTGCGCACAGAATAACAAAAACCATAGTATGACACTCGGTCGCAATGGTTTTCGCCCTTGTATCATGATATACTATTCTGATATATTTGTGCGGAAAGCTGGTGTCCGGTCCATATCACCGAAGTTGGTGTAGGGTGTGAAGGTGCCGAAGTCCTTGCTGGGGGGTGTGGGGGGTGGAGCCCCCAGTTTGAAAAAAAATTCTGAAAAATGGATCAGAAAAAAGATATCTTGAAACAGCTCATACCCAAAATAAGGTGCTAGAATTCATCTTGAATATTATAAGTGATTTTGGTAAATTTTTTCGTCCTTGATGGTTAATATACAAATTGAACATTTGGTCTCGTCGATCTTGAAGGACGGATCGACGAGACCAAATGTTCAACTTGTATATCATCTTGAATATTGTTATCACGTTGCAGAACAAGTAACTCCATGAAATATCTCAACTTCCATTCAAATTTGAAGTATTCAGGGAGGAAAATCAGAGACGTTACATGATTCATGTCATCCCAAATATTCTGATTCCTATTAGGACGTAGAAGTTTACATGAATGCATTGGTACATGAAGAACTGGATTACATTGAATAATGTCTTCGATGAAACATATATGGGAAACTAAGTAAAATTGTTGTCGATATAGAAACTACATTAATACACAATATTCCACCGATGACCAACATCTCTCATATTCGTGATTATTCACTACCTACACTGAGAACAAATATTGCCGTCAGCACAACGCGACTGTATTGTTACGTGGTATTGCCGTCAGACCAATACTGGATTGTCACCACAGCAAAATAATTTTGTTATTACATGCGAATGACCTAAAAATCGTTCGATTATATTTCCCGTGTAAAAATGAAAAGGACGTGGTCCCGCGGGACCATGTCCCTCAGGGGGACGTGCCCCCGCGGGATCACGTCCATCAGAAAGACGTGACCACGTACCTCTCAGGGACATGATCCCGCGGGACCACGTCCCTCTCGGGGACACGATCCCGCGGGACCACGTCCCTCATCAGGATGGGGTTTTGCGCAATCGGGGACTGAAAAACTTCAAAAAGAAGGAACACAAGAATAAGATCGCAAAGGAATGAATGAGAGTGAGAAGGGCTAATGGAATTGAAAGAATAAATAATAGTTAGGCGAGCTGTGGAAATCCATTCACGTAATGGACGGAGGCTAATGAATCGAAGAGAATTTTTCGAGTTACTTTCAGAACTTCATTTGTAGTGCTGTCAGCATGGATGTATGAGTGAATGGTTTTAATGTTACATGAACATTTCCATTCTATTACAAGTTCACATCATCATTTTATCGAATACATCTAAGGGTTTAGAGGACAAAAACAATCTATCCTCATTAGAATTCATTAGATGTAAGTGCTATAATTTCCTATTGAGGAGCATACATTCTTATGACGGGATTTACTGACGCTGAAGCATTGAAAAATATCCTAATACAGCCAAGCTGATTCTAAAGAGTCTCAAGATGGGCATTTTGATCCGAACAATTATGACTGAAGCTCCCATTTGAGTTGCCATTTCTCTTCTGAGCGAGATAGAGGTCACGTTCACGATCGCTTGACCCTTCTCATCACGGATTGAATGATGAAAATTCCTGTTTTGTATCGTCAAATAGGACTTCTATCAGCTTGCCTCTGACTCGAGACTCGTCTTTGGAAATGTTGACACTTATTTGGGGGGGGGGGGGGAGGGTAGTTTGAGAGGGAACTCAACAAGGTTTTGGTGTGCATCAGTTCAGATAGAAGTGCATGCGAGCAAGACCAATGTTTTTATTCTGAGCAAAAAGTCGGAAAAAGGTGCATCTTAAGTGACTCACCTAGATTATTCTAGATTATTGTTTGAACTCGTAGGACTAGTATCAAAGAGCATTTTCTCACAGTTTTGGGGAATGGGAACGAAGAGCGATTATTTAAAATCGAGCTTGTAGGATTGCGTTTTCACGAAATCAATCGACTTCAATCGTGATTCCGAATGTAATTCTTGAAAGAGATAGATGATCGACGTTCACCAGTAATTAACTTGTGGGCCTTTTCAGCACCTTTTATGATGACTATTCATGAAAGAAAATGTCCACGTCACTTCTGTTTCGAGATGTCAGAATATGATTGTTCTCTCAGTTTTTGAGCTCAAAAATTTTGATTCGCCAAGACAGACCCATCCTTGTCGCTATTCCCCTAAAAAATACCAAATCCAGACTGTGCCACCTTTAGGCTGATCCAATCAGTTTTAGTTTTTCAGAAAGTATTCGAAAAACGTCTTGAAAATACCCATGAATTATCCACTCGTGGAACCTCTACGAGCTCTCCGGGCTACTCCAAGGAAATTTGCCTACAACTTCCTTGACCTATGAGTATTTTGATTTCTCAAAGATATTCCTCATTTATTTGGCAGATAATTATCTCGCTCCGCAACAATTTTCAGCCAGTCCTTGGGCTCATTGAGCTTTGTACGGCGTTCTCTTGAGAGCTGAAAAATCTTGATGAACGAGAAGTCACGTCTCTTTTCTTTCAAGACACGTTGGCAAAACCTTGGAAGCTTTCACCAACGTGTTTTTCGAATCATTTTTGATGAATGAATCATATCATTCATGCATCCTCTAATCGTCAAAAAGATTTAACTAGCAATAGAACAATTTCAAGTCAATACTGAATCAGTACTCAGCATTTTCTGAGCGTGCGTGGTTTCCTACGCCTCCGAAATTATTATTATCGATCAATAGCCATCGTCACTTCCTTCAAGATAATTCCTTGCAGGGGTCGAATGATGCAGTACAACCGAAAATATAGTTGTTGTGATTTGAGACAATATTCAAAGTACCAAATGCGCAGGCCCAGAAAGTGTTCGACGATTTCTGCAATCATTGCGAGCGTACATTTCCACCACGACTCCATTGAATTGACTTCAATAAGTGTTCGTCCCGAAGAAAATTGAAGCAGTCATCAATCACAATGAGTCACAGAAAATCAATCAACTCGAAGTGGAGTGGAGAAACTCTAGAAAAGGAGAGCAAAAAAGTTTTACAAGCAGATTCATTCAAACACTCAGGATTCTTCTTAATAAAGAATCGTGGCCTCTTGAGCTTAAGGCTCTGACGCATCACAACATTTTTTGACTGGCCTTAGCTATTCTTAAATCTCATCACAAGAGCTGTAGCACAGCTTGAAACTTGTTTGGACTTCCATACATATCCTGATCTTACTAAACGAAATATTCTACTCTTACTAGGGTTGGCTTTTATTTTTCGATTGGAAATTGAGGTTTATCTTTGAACCTCTAATTAAGATGCATCTTCACATTTTTCCACGTACCTCGCAGTTTATTTTGAGGCATTTGTAGTGAGTTTTGGTGTTGAACCGCGATATAGAATATGAAGTTGAACTTGAATTAGGAAAAATGTATCCACACTCAGCTTGCAAGCTCATTCGGAGCTCTAATATGATTCAGAGTGAAACTTTTCTTGAAAATCCCAGTTTCTTGAAGAAGTAAGATAAATAAGGATCCGATCAAAATCCCATCGCTCAGTTAATCGAGAAGGAAATTTTACAGGTGACTTGAATTCATATCATGAGGAAGTCGTAGAATAAGATATTTGTGTATGAAGAGATACATTCTCGGGAAACTGTTGGAATTTTAGTTCGAACATTTCGTAAGCTGAGAACGAGTCGAAAGGGTGAGTTAGGAAATGAGTGCTCTCATCTTCTGACTAGAGTAGAGTCTGTAAATAAGTCCTGTAAATTTCAAAGTGAAATGTTGCATGATCAGAGAAGGGATCGGTCTTGTAGAAATACAACACATACGACATAACTCTAGGGAGATGAGTTTCCTATTGATTTGGGAGGGTACTGAGGCAAGAAGTATTCCCTGAAAGCGATATCATTCAACACGAAGAATGAGATTATCCAAGTTCCGCGAGGGTGAAAGAGATTTTGTTGAAGAAGATATTTGATGGATTGGAACCATTCATGGAAGATTTATGGTATTGAAAATATCACTTTCCTCTTGTAAGGACCTATATTGAGCCTTGTGTAGGCCCTGAGGCCTATGTCTCTGGGCTCCGGAAGGATTGAATATATCAGAAACTCTCTGACTCAAATCTCAAGAGACCTGACGAGAAATTCGAGTTGAGTAGTTCTTTGGAACGACATTTGACAAGTAATGTCCTAAATGGTATAATGTATCCTAAAATCAATCTTCTTTAATCACATCAGAATATGATGACATACTTGATTAGATGTATTGAAAAAAAAAATTATTATGAGAATTTTCAATCTCAGGCATGACAAAAAAATCAGTCATCTTTTCTTGAAGTCGGGACTGAAGTCTCATACGACCGACAGCAATCTCTAATCGGGACAAAGCTGGGAATATCTCTTTCCCGATCCCTCCGTTCCCCTCAAAATATGATCTAAGGACAATCAAAGCTATTTGTACACAATGAGAAGTTACATCTGTATCGATTTCAGATTCTTAATGAAGGGCATGTGGGTGCCGTGCAACCCGGGAATTATATTTTATTTACATGTAACTCAAAAATTCGATGATACAAAGTTTGCGACGGGTTGTTTAATACTTATTATCATCCAAATTGTGGTGAAAAACTCGTCATTTGTTACCAATCACAAGACTGTGGGTAATGCACGAGAATAACTTGCCCTTGGGTACACTACCGGTCAAAAGTTTGTGCACACCTAAAAAACAAAATGTCGACTTTACTCACTCAACTGCTCGGATCTCCTTGATCCAAATCAACTCTACTTAGGCTCATTTTGCAGCTTTTCTCAAGCACTTTGAGAGCTATTTGGTATTTTTTCTGCCCAGCTCAATAAATTCTTGCAAAATCAATCTGAAGCCTTGTAGAATTTCACAAAAAACGGGTCATCACGCAGACCCCCAAAAGTATGGCGGAAATCGGCGGATTTAGATGATTCAAAAAGCATCTAAAAGTAGAAGTCAAGAGCTTCAAAATGCGCCCTTGGAAGTTATTCTAGCTTGTTTCTGGTCCGAGCTGTGACTGATCTTGTAAGGGCAGATTTTTCTCGAAAATAGACCAGTCATTGAGAGATTACACCGGCACATAATAAAAAAGTATCTGTACTTTTGACCAGACCTACTTTTCTCTATGTATTTCAGCACGCTGAATCCGAATCCGAGGTCGGTTAGGCCCGTTCCTATCTTGATTTCGAGAAAATCGTGGAAAATTCGGTGGAGATCGTGGAAATAGCCCAGATCACGATTTTCTCGAAAACAAGAGGTAGCCGGGCCAAACCGACGCCGGATTCTGATTCAGCGTACCAAATTACATGAAGAAAAGTAGGTCTGGCCCAAAGTACCGATACTTCTGACCAGGCCTACTGTCCTGTATGTATTTTGGCACGCTGAATCCGAATCCGAGGTCAGTTCGGCCCGGCTACCTATTGTTTTCGAGAAAATCGAGCTATTCTGCGCTATTTTCATATTTTTCACGATTTTCTCGAGAACAAGATGGAACGGGCCTAACCGACCTCGGATTCGGATTCAGCGTACCAAAATACATAAAGAAAAGAAGCTCTGGTCAAAAGTACAGATACTTTTTTTTGTGTGCCGGTGTTATGAACAGACTCATTTTTTACAGGTATAAGCACTGATATTGGTTCCTCTCAACAACAGTATGCAATAACTTGGAAAAACTCAGAGGAATACCACAGTAAGCCAGACTTTTTCACTTTTCGTGGTTTTTGGGACTCTTCTCGAGACAAATCTTCCCTTACAAAAACAGTCACAGCTCGGACCAGGAATAACCTGAAATAATTTCTAAAAACGAGGTCTGAAGCTCTTGGCTCTCACTTTGAGATACTTTTTGAATCATCTGAATCCATTAATTTTCGCCAGACTTGCGGAGGTTTGCATAATGACCTGATTTCCATAAGATTCTACAAGGCTTCAGATTAATTTTGCGAAAATCTATTGAGCTGCGCAGAAAAAATACCAAATAGCTCTCAAAGTGCTTGAAAAAACTTATAAAATGAGCCTAAGTAGAGTTATTTTGGACCAAGGAGATCCGAGCAGTCGAGTGAGCGAAATAAAAGTTTTCTCTTTTAGGTGTGCACAAACTTTTGACCGGTAGAATACTTCCTGACCTTATAAATCGGCACACTTTCATTCACAAGTATCTCAAAATCTTTTCCAATTTGGACTGAAGGATGAGCCATCTAGATCAAGTTGGATGATCATAAAGCCTGAATAATTCGTCGTTTAGCCTAAATTGGGGAAGATTTTGAGATTTTTGTGAACAAAATTCAACGTGCATCGCGCCGCATCGCCTTACGATTCATTATCCGACTCCGGAGAAGTCCCACCGTTTCGCATCACTCAGATGACCACGTGTAGCGATATCCGTGTCGTAATGAACAAATTCTTTAAAAGTCAGATCATTCTCAAGGGGAAAAATAAGTCTCGTTGAAAGTCTTGTTTGAAATCTTGTTTATGGGACTTATGAAGACTTTCGCAAGACTTCTAAGTCTTGGAGAAAGTCTTGGATAGGATATTTTGGTGGATGTCTGGAGAATTTTCAAGAAAACTGTCGACGAATGACATGAAACATCATGACTTCAATCCCATGTTCACGAGAAAATCTATTTCAGCATATCATTACACCCGGCTCTTCACTTTTTGCATGATTTTTCGAAAAGAACTCACGCCTTGGCATTAGCCACAGGCAAGTAATCTAAGTTTCCTGGAAAATGAGACTACTCTCAGAAAAAACCGATAGTGTTGGATTTCCAAATTGAATGTCATGCCTACGATAGGGCTCTGATTGGCAAAATTTTCGAGTAAGCTCATTTCAGTGACTGCGTAGCACTTTTGAATGTGAGATGTTCTCGGTAGTACTGACCCCTACTGATGTGACTCACCACTATTACTGCTCAGAAAAATTCACAAAGATAATCTCACTGTCTTTCGCATTCCCAGTTATGTTTGTAATGATATTAAGGTTCCAGGTTTTTACCAAGCGTGTTCATACGCAGGATATGTTTAATTGAGACAAGTTAATACCTTGGATGGCTGTACATCAGCTAGTGAGTCTTTGCATTTACTCACCAGAGGCTGATGCCGAGGCGTAAGTTCATTCCAAAACATAATGCAGAAAGACAAGAGCCGGGTGTGATGATATGCTCAGTTAGATTTTTCCATGGACATGGGATTAAACTCATACCTTCTGCGTCTCTCTGACACAGTCTCCTTGAGTCCTTCAGACATACACCAGTTATATCCTCTTCAAGATTGCCCGCAAGAGATTCTCCAAAACTTTGAAGCCTTGCGGAAGTCTTGATGAGGCCCATACCCAAGACTCCTGCAAGACTGTTAAAAAGGCTTTTAACAATAAGACTCATTTTCCTTCTCGGGTACACACAAAGCTCTTGACACAGCATCCCAATTTCCGATCGTTTGAAAATCCGAGCTTGAGAATTTTCGGTTTAGATAATTTATATAAAATTGATTAATTTTTCGAGGTAGGGATTCATTCCACCATGTATCTTCTCGAGGTAGAGAGTTTTTCCCAAGAGCCTGGTCTTTTACTTCGAGCTAGGGGGTTTTTCGAGTTAGGAAATTTTGACTTGGAGCGTTTCTACTGTATGCTCTTTTCATATTATATCTACGGGGTAATGATGAGAACATTTTCCAAGGGATTTTCCTCAGAATCTGTGTATCATCTCCGAGGAATGACTAGCTAGAATTCTCCAAAAATATACACTTGTACATATACATTCCATACAAAAATATACATAAATGTGTGTGATAGTATTAACGTCTAGAACTCGTCTGATATGATCTTTAGTTCTCCGAACCATGATGTAAAAATTCAAGAATGATGTGGAAAGTAACCATAGAGACACAACGGATATCCATGGAGAGTTGTATCTCTATGAATGTATACCACATCTTGTTCTTTCCCACAGACATCAGGTCGTACAGCATCAGAGAATCTTCAGGAAAATAGCAATAAATTCAGAGATATTTCGAGATAGTGTCGGAGCAAAGGAAGGTTATTCAAGGAACACTTCTTATCGTTTTGCATTCAGCAGCTTAGTCCTGATATTGTTCAGTATCGAATAATTTATTGACTCATGTTCATTGAAAATTAGAATCAACTCGGTGATCGAATGAAGAAACATCTCGCTTGAAGTCAAATCTTCAGTCGATCTTGGAGCAAAGAATCCTGAAGAACCGGGTGGCGACGCTGTGACACGAGCTTTGAGTCAGAAAACGACTCGTTTCGAGTAAAATTTCACTTGAATACTTTTAGCGAGATGCGGATGGATTGTTTTTGTCCTCTAAACCCTTAGATGTATTCGATAAAATGATGATGCGAACTTGTAATAGAATGGAAATGTTCATGTAACATTAAAACCATTCCCTCATACATCCATGCTGACAGCACTATGTTACCAGCTGCCAAATCCCACGCCTTGCGCACAATCTCCCTTCCTCATCTCCTCTCCCACACCATAGCCTCGGGTGGCTCAAAGGCCCAACCAGCTCGTCACGCCACCGCTAGGTATCGTTCATCCTTGCCCGCAACAGAAACAGAGCACCGTGTTTTCAAAACCGGTGCCTCTACCAACTTCCTCGACGACCCCTCCGGCTGGACTTCTACAGCGCTGTCGTGCTCGGGAGACCACCGGACGGGTACCCACACCCAGGTCCACTTCTACAGCGCTGACGCGCTCGGGAGTGTTCCGACCTAGTGGCAGTCCATATCTGTCCCTCGGGCTGATGTTTGAAGCTTCTTCGGCACTAACGCGCCCGGGAGCTCTTACGTCGCTCGGGCGGACTTCTTCACGTCGGAGACCACCCTCGACCCAGGACCACACGGAACCGGATGCTCGAGGCGAGTTCTACGGACCCAGCACGACCACGGACGACGCCATCTACTAGCCGGCCCCCCAGGGATCGGAGTCACAGCCCAAGGAGATGGGATCCGCCAGTCACACACTCTCCACGACGCGCTCGCTGGAGCAGATGATGCTGATGGCCCCAATGGCACGCTTCCCACACTTGGGGCTTCGATGAAGGTTGCAGGAGCAACTTCCACGCTGGTCGGCTCGTTCCTGATCGGCTTCCTAGAACATCGCCAAGATCGACGGACCTCCGGAACCACCAAACTGCGACATCAGCTCTTTTCAGGGCTAACCCACAAACCCAATCGGCCCTTTTCAGGGCCACCGACTTTCTAACGTATAAACCACTGTTGTGGCCCACTCAGTTGCCTCATGGCGCAAGCCATCCCGGTAACAACTACAAATGAAGTTCTGAAAGTAACTCGAAAAATTCTCTTCGATTCATTAGCCTCCGTCCATTACGTGAATGGATTTCCACAGCTCGCCTAACTATTATTCATTCTTTCAATTCTATTAGCCCTTCTCACTCTTATTCATTCCTTTGCGATCTTATTCTTGTGTTCCTTCTTTTTGAAGTTTTTCAGTCCCCGATTGCGCAAAACCCCATCCTGATGAGGGACGTGGTCCCGCGGGATCGTGTCCCCGAGAGGGACGTGGTCCCGCGGGATCATGTCCCTGAGAGGTACGTGGTCACGTCTTTCTGATGGACGTGATCCCGCGGGGGCATGTCCCCCTGAGGGACATGGTCCCGCGGGACCACGTCCTTTTCATTTTTACGCGGGATTGTCCCTTCACCGATACCATTCTGTGCAAAAAAATTGGTAGCTTTTGTGGCAAATTAGCCGTAATGTGACTGTGAATCCGTCAAGTATCAGAGCATTTGAAATATATGGGCCACGTTCATTTATTTATTGGGTACAAAAATGTACTCATAGTATAGATTACGAGGTGATCAGCCACTCAGTCATTCCCAACAGCCGGGTTGCAAGGCTACCGCATGCCTGTAATTCGATTTCACTGCAACATCTTTCACTTCAACATCGTGGGTACCGATTCGCAAAGGAGCCGGAGAAGTTGGAAGAATGCCGGAATCATCGTTTGCTGCTCCATGATCAGCCTTTTTTGCCGTGAAAATCGCAATCGGAGAACGGTTGATTAATGTTTTTTCACGCACAGATTTTACTTTGTGCATGATTTCAAGAACTCTGCGCACTGTAAAACTGTGCGCAAAGTTACTTTTACGCACAGTTTGACTTTTTCGCACTAAAATGAAAATGGAACGTCAATGGAATCATGATCAACCTTGCGCACCGCAGACCCACACCGAAATGGACTTTTACGCACAACTTTACCCACGGTATATCAAAAAAGTATAGAACCCGTTATTTTATTAGCTTTGAGTGAGCAAGAGCTTTCTCAGGTCTCAAGGTCCTCCTGATGAATTCCAACGAATCAATCTGATTATTTTTTGACATTTGACAAATAAGAGAAAAATATTCTCATATCGACAACCTGTGTTTGTGGCCTCTAAAAAAATTCATAAAAGATGAAAATCGCATGTTCCCTGTAATCAAGACAATAGCTAATCCCTCCATCATGTTTGCCGGGTCATTTCACACCGAACACCGGTTGGAAAAATATTAGTTTTGGTAGTATAGAGTGGTCAAGAATGCAAAAAAAAACATCTTCAGAGCGAATTCTCAATCAGTATTTGCATTTCCTGTGCATGCACGTCCTTCTATATCTCTAAGGTAATCTCAATCGATAGCTGGTGTAATTTACTCCAAGATAACCACTTGAGTGAGTCAAATTGACGTAACAGATCACGAGATCTGACTGGCCCAAAAAACTTAAAACTCCAAGATACCTATCAAGTCCGTGAATCCGTGGACCCTCCGATCGTTCCAAAGACGTGAACATGTGTTTTGAGTGTATTTTTCGATTTAGAAACCTAATCCGTAGTCAATTTTGTCCCCAACCCTCAGAATTATTCGGTAGGCTAAAAAAACTGATACAAGAATAAAAGGTCATTTCGGCCTTTCTGCACAAATTGAAATGTATGAAGAGTGTACTGGTAAGTTTGGACCGGATGAGTCCTGATCTGACTCATCTTTTTCCTTCATATTCTGACCATTTTGAAGCGATGCAGATGATTTTGTGGCTTTAGCACCAATTCGGGTCGAAGATTCTGCTACTCGATCGCAACGCTCTCCCGAGCATCAAAACCATCACTATCGTTTCCAGACGTTCAAAATGGATGAGAGACGCGATTCTATTTAATACACATTCTATTAAAACCCACCTGTACACTCAAAATGCAACCGAAACGTGTGTAAAAACATTGAAAATGACCCTCCACTCACTGGTCATTTTTTTCTTGAGCCTAACGAATAATCCTGAAGGTCGGGAACGTAACTGACCACGGATTTGGTTTTTATGTCAAAGATGCACGGAAAGAACACTTTTACGTCTTTGGAGCGATCTATCTCTAAATTCGCATTTTTGGCGTCCATCGAAGGGGCCACAGGTTCACGACTTTGATATCTCGGAACCTAATGGACGAGGTTTTCCAAGATATTGCGTCATATTTGAGTAATTAATTTTTCCGTGACGAGAGCCGAGGTCGATAAAAGTAGAGCTTCCGCACCCCCTTAATGGCGACGAGAATGGCGGCGCGTGAAGAACGAAGGCAATCCAGCTGATAAGCTATCGCGAGGACAGTTCCCAGCAGAGTTCCTGACTACACTGTGAAATGCAACCAGTTGGTTGAAGTTTTTCAAAAACCATTTTCACAGTATGATGAACGATGATTCAATAGCCCTGAATGGCTGATTAAAAAAGAGAACCTCTTGCCAATAGCCACAATTTTGGTATTACCAGAAGAACTCGCGGAAGTTCGCATGAACATGATGTCTCTTGACCCTGTGAGATAAAAAAGAGGGAAGGATCTCAGCTCTCGAGAATCAACAGATGAGATTTTTAGCCAGATGTGTGATTTCTCATCTTATATGATGCACGAGTATGTTAGCTCATGAAGTCCTCAATATGGGCACACCAAAGATTGAATATTTCATAATGATCAAAAATAGAGGGTACATAACCGACTTTGCTCATGCAATGCGGATTTTTTACGTAGGCCTACATGAATTATTTTCACTTTGAAAGCAATGTGAACTTCGGTGAACCGTAGTACATTGTCTTTAAATATTTATCTCCCGCGGGTTTACTTTCGACCTTAACCGTTTCTTCGACCTGTGTGTTACGGTGTATAGTGAATACTAGTTCGAATATTGTGATATGTGCATAAATAGAATCACCTCCAGCTATATATTTGTATAGTAATAGTATATATACTATTACTAATTGACCATTCGGGAATGAGTTACTCGACTCTGGAAGTTTGGGGGAATGATTGAGGGATCAATTCCCCGTCCATGCTACGCTGAGCTGCAATCAAATGTTCCTCCCTTGTTCTTTGAAATCTAGACTGCTGACTTGAAATCTACTTCGAACATTAATACAGTACCCGCCAAAATGAATGGAGCACGGATTCCTTCACTAAAACAGCGATTACTCGGACGTCCTTGGGTCTACAGCAATTTTACAAAAAGCATTCGACAGATGAGGAGAAAACCTACAAATTCGTGTCCCCTGAAATATTTTTTGACAAAAAATTCATGGTTTTAATTGACTCCGCAAGGTGAAAAATTTTTAATTTCAACCAATCATCGATCATTTGTCGGGAAATTATGATAGCACAAAAATCCTTGCGGGATCTTGTAGCTCTTTTCAAGACCTTCAAAATCATTTTCTATACATTACTCTGCGGTTTTTTCACCCGAGTTACGAGTGATGTGGCAAAGAGAAGTTGGTGCGGGTTGAGGGTACTCGTGGTCTAGAGTCTAGAGGTATGAGCTTTTTCTTCTTCAAGCTGTCTGAGGTCGTTTCGAGTGCGTTCTAAAACATAATTGATTCATATTCTTATGATCTTTAGAAAATTTTACGTCAAAATCGTGGATTACGTATGATTTTGTATCTCCGCTACCCTCAACGCGAGTGAGTTTTCTCTCACTTGATCGCTTGTAATTCGGGTGCGAGAAACCGTAGAGTAATGTATAAAAAAACGATTTTGAAGGTGTTATAAAGAGTTACAAGATCCCGTAAGGATTTTTACGCTATCGTAATTTCCCGATAAATGATCGATGATTGATTGAAATGAAGAATTTTTACTTCTCGGAGCCAATAAAAAACATGAGTTTCGGGTTGAAAAAATTTTTGGAAGACATGAATTGATAGCTTTTTTCTCATCTTTCGAATGCTTTTTGTAACATTTCCGTAGACCTAAGGACGTTCGAGTAATCGCTGTTTTGGTAAAAGAACCCGTGTTCCATTCATTTTGACGGGTACTGTATGAATGAGAGAAAAAGACATAGATCATTACGTCCCCTAAGGGTGCGGCTACATGCAGTTATTTTCGGCGATTCTGAGACAGCGGGACAGCGCCTCTAGCGGCAATTGAGCCGTTTTGCACTATTTTGCCCATGTAATTTGAAGCAAATACCACCGCAGCCTCCGATAGAGGCGCCGTCCCGCTGTCTCAGAATTGCACGACTGCATGTAGCTGCTGCCTAAAACACGACTCTACTGCCTTTCTCAGAAGAAACGTCCCGCGTATAGCTCATCGTAATAATGGGATCTCGAAATATGTACACGTATTTCCTCGAATGTTTCAGATTACTCAAAGCTGCAGAAGAAGTGCATTTGCCAAAACGACTTTCACAAGAGTATGGTGGAGGTTTGAAAGAATTCGTCGGTACCGAAGCTGTTTGTTTTGAGGGAAGTGACGATGAGAGCCTCTTCTTCACAACTCAAGAACGTCAGTCCCTGGTACTACATCTTCTGTACACGCTGAGGGCAGGTCCACACGATCTCAACACTTTGCCGAGTCTCAAACTCGTCGATGGTCAAGCGATTATCCCAATATGCCTCTCTACTGGCATCATTTCTCAGGTCTGCGGTCTATTTTTCCGCAAATGGTTATAATAATTCTACTCAAAATTTTGAGATATCTGTGGATGCGATACCAATGAGTACTTCTATATTATAGAATGCCGAAACTCATCATTTAATCATACTTCATAAAGATATATATTATGCAGTCATTATCTCAGCGTATCTTTGTAGCGTACTTCCTCGTTCGTTCATTTGGGACGACCTTGATCTTTCTTCTTCTTCTGTGTGTTTATTAGAGGATGTAGAACTCTCGTGGCTTATCCGCAGGCTTACCCTAGGAGCTCATTCCAAGAGTAGATGGTGACACTTAGAACGAGAACTCTTCATATGCGATCTCCCATTGTCGGCAACACTGACTTCTTGGTGCAAAAATGGATGACGAGATGACTAGCCAGAGTAACAATCTACGTTTACAAGCTGACAAGATCATGCAGTTAATCTATTCACGCTCACAAGCGAGAACGAACAAATCGAGTTACTCTTGAAATAAAAAACAAATCTCAGCAATCAATGTATTTTCCTTCACTAACGTGAATAATTTCAAAATAATCTTGAATGAGAGTACAATATTTCCAGATCAAAATGAAATTACGAATACATATCTGGGCATAATCGCGCCCACAAATGTTAATAATTTGGAATTTTTGCTAGGGCGAGTCTTTTTTTCCAAAACAAAATGAATTCAAGAATTGATGTTGACAAAGAGAATGTAATCATTCGTCAACAAAAATGAGATTTCTCTATCCAGTGTCCTAGGATTCCTCGTCAAAATCAGGAAATCATAACTCCTCAAGATTTGCCATCCAAGATTTATGCTGGCAAAGACAATGTAATCATTCGTCAATGAGCAAGAGATTCTTATTCAGTGTCTCAGGGTTCCTGATCGAAATCAGAGAATCATATGTAACTCCTTGAGATTTACCACACGGCAGTTTCAAAATTCATGCTAACAAATAGGATTTACTCATACTTCACAGAAAATCAGATTTATTATCCAGTGACCTAGGATTCCTGATCAAAATCAGAGAATCATGGCTCCTTGGGATAGGCCCAGTCTGCGGAGATGAAAAACTATCACTCTGTCGGAGAGGATAACCAAAATAGTATATTTCCGTACTGAGCGCGGTAGCCCATTTTGGGCACTAGGACAGTTTGTCTGTCGAGCGAAGCGAGACTGACGAGAGTGCTGTATACTATTTTTTCTCCTCTCGGCCCGAAAGTACGTCGAAATTTTATTAATAAGTACAAAAATACGTGTTTAACCTCACTTCTCCAGTTGTTTACAATTTTGAAGGAGTGGGCTATACAAGCAGACGACCTCACAGCTTTTACTTACTGCTTTTGCTGCAAACTTGTGACGTGATGTACTCGTCCGCCTGACTTTTGCAGAAGCGAGGCGTCAGCCGAGCTTTTGCTGGTCGGGGCGGACGTAAGCAAAAGAATAATAAAGTGAAATGTGTGTGTTGAGGGTGAAAGCTGAATGATGTATTATCACATGATCAAATTTGGGTCTTGAATTCGATGCAAAGATGTGTCCGCGCCAAGTCATCGTGGCCCTAAGCTCTTGTCACTGACAATGAGTATTTTGTGTGCCTTGTCAATTTATGTCATGGGGCATTAGAAATCCTGCTCTGGTCAGTATTCATAGAAGGATACCACCTGTCGAGTGTACTCTAATCATAAATAATCATATTGATAAACATAACCTCGATAGGTTATGTTTCGCATGCGTGTCTCATGCCCTCTCTGCACAGCAAAACAGTGCAGGCAGCGAAAGGTGCAGCATAAATTGACAGCCAATCAGAGCGCGAGTTGACCCGTGCCGGCAGCAAAAGTCGAGCTTTCGTGACCAAAACGAGTCGCGAAAGGACGTACTTTCGTGCCGGGAGAAGGAAAAATTCATTTACATCGAATCAACATCGAAAAGTGATAGACGTGGATATCTATCGATGTGCCTAACTTCTCAGGTATCTCACTCGCGGCTCATTCAACAATATTCAACATTGTCTTGGATTTACGTTGTTGATGATACTTATTCCAACAGCTGTGGGATAAGTTCAAGCGTGAGGAGTTCTATATAGTTGAGAAGACCCAACATGTCCCAAGTTGACGGATGAGTGACTCTTGTAACTCCAATCTGATCTTCTGTGAATTTGCAATAGTTCGGTTCTTCTTAAAAACCAAAACTCTTCACGCTTGAACTCATTCCACAGCGTTTGGAATAAGTATCAATGTCGACCCCAGATAATGTTGAATATTGTTGAACAGCCCGCGAGTTGAATACCGGAGGAGTTGGGGGTGGTGATATTAGGCACATCGATCGACATCCACATCTCTCATTTTCCGATCTCAGATGGATGCAAATGAATTTTCTGGTCATTCTTAACGATAAAATGACAGTTTTCCATCTCAAAAACTCGACCAGGGTACTCGGATTGTGAGGAAACTTGGATCATTTTTCAAATCATTTTTTCATTACTCTAACCTGAAAATGCCGCGTTTAAATAGGATTTTAGGGTTCTCGTGATGAAAAAATATATCCACACTTCGCTTGCAAGCCCATTTTGGGCACTGGAGGACATGTCTGTCTCGCTTCGCTCGACAGACAAACTGTCCTAGTGCCCAAAATGGGCTACCGCGCTCAGTACGGAAATATACTATTTCGGTACCTATCACTGGAAAAAATCCGGCGCTCAGTTGTCACTCGAGAGTGTGCTAAATCGATCGAGAGGGCGTGAGCTGTCCTACGCCGCGGCCGTGTTCTAATCCAGCACACCTTATGGTGCAGAATTTTGCACCACATGTGCAGCGGTAGTTTTTCGACTACATGAGCCCGGCAATATCCGAGAGAGGTTACATCTTCTGATCAGACCGTTGAATCTTTGCATACTTTGCCACTAACTCTGTTGATCTTCCGTAATAAGCAACATAATAAACTCACGCACACGCTATACTCAACCCGCAAACTTCAACAGCAGGAGACCGCGATCAGTCGGAATGTTTGTCATGTCGCCGTGGCCGAACTCGTTCTGCTATGGTGATACGATTTAATAAATCGTTCCTGTTTAGATGGATCTCGTCGTTTGGTCATCAATGGAGAGGTCACGAATCACCTCTAATATTATGTATAAACAACACAAATGAAGGACCAAATCTCAAGCTCTCTTGGGGATGAGCTGATGAACATGAGAACATTTAAACCTCATACGCGAGATAGTAAAGGCTGGCGCAACGGATAGCGTGTCTGCCTCACGACCTCGCAGCCCTGGTTCGAATCCCCGGCACCACTTTTTTTTTCTCCTTCTCCATCACACTGTAAGAAGAAATTCTCGAAGTCAGTAAAAAATCGTACTGAATCATAACAAACCCCCTAACCTTGTAATGTTAATTTTCAGACGATGAGACTGATTTTGAGGATTCTTCTTACAGTGCAATTAGAATCTTTTTTCGCTCTGCAAAAACTTGCTCATTTCTCATAATTCAACCAAAATCTCAAAAACCCGAGTTTCGAGATCTTTAACGTTACGATTAGATTTCTAATATTGAGCAGTCGAATCATGTTCGCGAGAGTAAAATTGGATGAAATTAGTATTTCCATTTTAAAGGAGTATTTGACTTTTCAAGGAACATTCTCCATTATTCAAAATACGAGTAATAATAGTAAATTAGTATTATCAGATTATTTCAACCATCTTTGACGGAATTTCTGAATCAATCAATTTCTATATCCAAAACTAACAGCTAAATTTTATTATCAATCATTTTTCATCTCTTTCGATTCATTATATTATACTTTCCTTAATCGTGGAATATTATACGAACTACATAAGAATACACTCTGTTTATGAATACACTGAATAAAAATAGTTATATAATTCACAAGTAATGCGTAAAATATTCCACGGCTAAGAAAAGTATAATACAATGAATCGAAAGAGATGGAAAAATTATTAATTATCAATAATAAAATTAAGCCGTTAGTTTTGATTCAGAAATTTCGTCAGAGATTGTTAGAGTGATCAATCTGGTTGTACTAATCTGCTACTATTATTACTCGTACTTTAAATAATGGAGGATTTTCCTCGAAGCGTCAAATACTCCTTCGGAATGGAAATACTAATTTCATCCAATTTTACTCTCGCAAACATGATTCGACTGCTTAATATTAGAAATCTAATCGTAACGTTAAAGATCTCGAAACTCGGGTTTTTGAGATTTTGGTTGAATTATGAGAAATGAGCAAGTTTTTGCAGAGCGAAAAAAAAAATTCTAATTGATGGAGAAGGAGAAAAAAAAGTGGTGCCGGGTATTCGAACCAGGGCAGCGAGGTCGTGAAGCAGACACGCTATCCGTTGCGCCAGTCTTCACTATCTCGCGTATGAGGTTTAAATGTTCTCATGTTCATCAGCTCATCCCCAAGAGAGCTTGAGATTTGGTCCTTCATTTGTGTTGTTTATACATAATATTAGAGGTGATTCGTGACCTCTCCATTGATGACCAAACGACGAGATCCATCTGAACAGGAACGATTTATTAAATCGTATCACCATAGCAGAACGAGTTCGGCCACGGCGACATGACAAACATTCCGACTGATCGCGGTCTCCTGCTGTTGAAGTTTGCGGGTTGAGTATAGCGTGTGCGTGAGTTTATTATGTTGCTTATTACGGAAGATCAACAAAGTTAGTGGCAAAGTATGCAAAGATTCAACGGTCTAATCAGAAGATGTAACCTCTCTCGGATATTGCCGGGCTCACGTGGTCGAAAAACTACCGCTGCACATGTCGTGCAAAATTCTGTACCTTAGGTGTGCTGGATCAGCCAACTCTCGTGAGCTATATTACGCCGCGCGACGCGAGTGTGCAAACGCTGTGGTGGGTGGCGCTGCCCTCGGTCGAGTGGGTAAGTGTGATGACAGATAACCCGCCACGACACAAATCTCACGACACGACACCGCCTGACACGACTCGGAATTCATTCCTGCGAACCTAATCATGGTTGAATTTGATTCATTTTCATGATCCATAACTGGCACTGTAAAAATGAATCCGACCCATCTATGGTTGGGCATGCAGGAGTGAATTCCGTGTCGTGTCGTGAGATTCGTGTCGTAGCGGGTTGTCTGTTATCACCCTTACACAGCTCATCGGTGAGGTAGATCAGCGCCGGATTTTTTCCAGTGTATACCGCGGTGACTAGGTAGAGAGTGCGAGAGACGAGAGCGCGCGCGCCCAGGGTGACCGCATGTTGTAGACTCGGTCCATGAGAAACACCAAGGTCATTCGATTCCAAATCATCATATCTGTGAGAAATAAATGATCTAATGTATGCCTGAAGTGAGATATACACAAGAAAAATATTTCAAGAGAGTGATTCTTACAAGAAAATTTCAAGCTGTTTCTGTTTCAGGTCTTCCCACTGCACGAATTACCTGCGCTAGAAAAGTTACAGCAAACTTGGGTCAGGGCTTTTTTGAGTCCGCAGCCTTTGGATGACATTTGTAGATATTTTGGAGTAAAGATCACTATGTACTTTGCATGGTTGGGACATTACACCACCGCTCTGATTGTTCCGGCGGCCGTGGGTGTCACATACTGGGTATGTACTGATTTTTATGTTATTGCGGGATCCATTCAATTCTCCGTGCCGCGCTGTTTTGCCGTTCAAAAAATCGACCGAGGCGCCCATGGCGAGCAAAGCGCGACTCAGCCTGCGCATTGAAGTGGAGGAAAAGTAGCACTGCAGCATACGGCATACACGTTCGGAACAGAATACCTAAGGAAACCACGCACCAAACCCGTAGATAGTAAGCAACTAAGTTGTAGAGCTTTTTATGACGAACTTTTTCAGCTATCGTGTATCTTTATTAGATCAAAATTGAGGCAACTGGAGTGAGTGAAAGTCCGAGCGTCAAGCGGCCTATCACGCGAATGCGTGGAAAATCTCGGGCGGTTCGTCTGCTCCAAATGCCGCCACCATCCGCCATTTCGGCCGCAAGGCCCGCTTCAGAAGTTTCGATTACTAAAACTTCCCAAATTTTGCTCTGATTGGGGCTCACAAGGGCTCAATCTCTTTGTTATTAGTGGCACTGCAACTTTGTTGCTCAGTGTCCTTGGGTTGGTGGAGCGGTTTTCTCAGTAGAATGGAAATATACTGCTGTGCCTACTCTCTTAACTTCTCCGAGTGAGATTTTTCACTCGGATTCCGAGTGAAAGTCCATCTCACTCGGTAAAGAGTCAGATATCAAAAAAATCAAAAATTTCACTCGGAAGTTCGAGTGAAATTTCACTCGGATGCAAGAGTGAGACGCTCAAATCAAATTTTAGGTTATGTTTTGCCACTCGTTTGTTACTGATGGATCAATGCGTAGCTTACAAAGAGGAAGATGGTAGATTTCCTGCAATATTTGTCGATAAACTAAGCGAAGAAATGTCAATATCCTGTTCCATAAGTTTTGTAAATATACAGCTCAATACCATATCATATTACGTATAAATTAATCAATTCGATTAATATAGAAGCAATGCCCTGTTACCGGGGAAATGTAGGTTTCACTTTTGTTTTCACCATCATAGTTTTCATATTTTCATTTCCACTTACGACACGTATAAAGTTACACGGTGCATCATTTACATAACAGGGTGCTATGGAGCTCAGGTATCAACAGCAGCAGTAGCCCAGTGGAGAAGCAGTCCGATTTACAATCATGACATCCGAGTTCGAATCCCCGCACTTCCCAAATTGCAAAAATGTCGATGTGACCATGCCGCTGCGGGCGGAATTGATTTTTTTCTTTTTTTCCAACCTTCGGATTATTAATAATAATTTATTAATTTTATAGCCCGCAACGTATTGATTAAACGAAAATATTCAGTTTCGGCTGAATAACATTTGGATTCACTCGGATTCCCCGAGTGAAAAATCTCACTCTTTTTTCTGAGTGAAACTCACTCGGTACCGAGTTGCCACGATTTCACTCCGAACTCCGAGTCAGAACTCACTCTTTCCGAGTGAGATTTCACTCGGAAAAGTTAAGAGAGTATGTCTTGCGTGTATGTTTTCCTCCAGAATTTGCCCATGCTTTCGCTCGCAGCGTTTGCGGAAGAGGCCGCTAGGCAGCGCTCCCACCAAGCACGGAGCGAAGTTATCTTCGGTGGCTTAAATTTGGTGCTATATAATCACAAGATCTCCATTTTATGATTCCTTATGAGCTTGAGGATTTCCATTCGGAGTAAGTCTCACAATTCCTGTTTGATGATGTGCGGGATACCTCGAGGTGATTCATTCATCATGTCTCGTTTAAGTTATGCAATTATGAGTTTCGTCACAAGTAGTGATATCTTCTAAACCCACTCATCAAATAATGTCCAGGTAGCAATCAAAATAAGCATATATTCTCCAAATTATGTTGATGACACCTGTCCTTTTAGGAAGCAAAGAATCACAAGAATCAATCATTATGAATAAAGAAGTATATTATCTTCTCCAAGGTTGGCATCATTGGCAGAAACCAGGCGATGGAAGACGTAGCTTATGTACTGTTTTCGATTTTCAATGTTATATGGGCAACTGGATACTTAGAGACGTGGAAACGTAGAGGCGCCGAGCTCGCCTATCGATGGGGAACGCTTGACCAAAGAGACGATTTGTTGGTCGAGCCAAGACCGCTATTCACGGTGAGTTTGATCTTGGAATTTCATCATAGAGATCACACTTGGAGCATGGACGGTAAATCATTATATTCACAAATTGGAATTACCCTGATGATACTTTGAGGCATTTAATCTTCATTCTCTTCTATCATCTATTCAATCGAGGAGCAATTAAACAGTGAATTCACTTTTCATAATTCTGACCCTGCACGAATATGACAGAAGAGATTCCGACTTGAGGTTTTCAAGATCAAATATGCCTACCAGGATGGTTGAGAATCAACGAAACGCAGGACTAAATTGATTACTGTGAGGGCTGTCGCGAGACTCGAGGGCAATCTCGACTACGGTGCCGAGAGTTTCGAAAATTGAGAGCGAGCCTGGAGCCGAGTCCAATCGAACATTTTTGAAGGCGAGACCGAGTCTGTATCACACATTCTCGAGCTGTACCGAGAGGGTCTCACTTACTCTCGGGAGAGTCTTGGTTTAATGAGTAAATATCCAAATCATGCGGGCGGTAATCATACAGAGTACGAAGATTCCTGTATTACAATGTATATACTGCAGATATCTCTCCTCTGGCTCTGAGAGTCGTGCAAATGCTTGAGCTGCGCCGATCCAATCACAAACAAGCTGATGTTGATGGTGGCTGCAGTTGCTATTGCAACAGCTTTTCTTTCCCACAAGAATCAAATGCATTATACTCAACCGTAGCAGCAGTCACGATTGAGTTCATATCCCTATATATCAGAGCGTCTGGTGTGTAAGTTTGCAACATGAACAGTGCAAATCAAAGCTTTTGAGTATTGGAATCAGCTTATTGACAGCAGAGATTATTGTTTCTACATCGAAAGTCGTTCGAACGCTACACCTGGTCCGATGCAATCAGGAAGTAGACGGTAATGAGTCATTAAAATTTCGAGATGTCGTCAATAGTTTGGAAGAGGATGCAGAATCCATAACTACAGCTAAAAAATTAGTCAACGATCGGAATGTTCAAAGCCAGCTTACGTTCTTACTTTCGTACGTTTCGTTTCTGCCGAAAAGCATGGATGATCTCATAGAAACAGGGCATACACTCCACGATCAGTTTGAAATTCTTGAGTCGGTTCTGGACAGAATTAATGAAATACCAGGTGAAAAAGGTGCAGTTCTGCGTAATAAGGTTCTAGATGTCATGGAAAAGAACAAAGGACTGCAATTTCTGGAGAAAATCAACAAAGTACAAAATGGCCAGCAAGTCGAAGATGTAGAAATCAACAGCATGGAACCATCTATGATTCAACGTTACCGGTATGCACCTCTAACGTCAGTTGAGGTGGAGCGGTCATTTTCTCTTTACAAGCATATCCTCACTGATAGGAGACATAATTTATCCGAGGCAAACATGGAAATGTACATGGCGACGAGCTTCAATAAAATATGACCCCCCCCCCCACTTCACTTTTTCCAAAAGTATAACTTGGCGAGTATGGCCATCCTTTCCTCCTATCACTTCATCTGGGATCAAAAATTGAATTTCAACTCTTGAGGGTCATGAAATCAGGGTGCACATGTCGAGTAACTATTTAGCAAAATTTAGTAAAATTTAAACATGAAACAAATGGTGAGAGAATGAAAAATATTAACTTCAACTCTTGAGAGCCGTGAGATCAAGAAAAGTATGTCGAGTAATTGTTTTGCAAAATCTGAATGTGAAGCGCATGGAAAAAGATCTCGAAAAGGATTGATTACATTACGATTTGACTTTCTCGGTGATTTTGACTCAACTTGAGTTTCTCACCATCTCCTTCGTCTATGAAATGTAAAGAAAATAATAATTCATTCAGACCATTGAGAAGAAAAGAAAACCAGAAAATTCAATCTAGCATTGATCGGTTTAGTTTAAAATTCAGTAGAGATGGTGAGTAACTCAAGTTGAGTCAAAATTACCGAGAAAGTCAAATCGTAATGTAATCAATCCTTTTCCATGCGCTTCACATTCAGATTCTGCAAAACAATTACTCGACATACTTTTCTTGACCTCACGGCTCTCAAGAGTTGAAGTTAATATTTTTCATTCTCTCACCATTTGTTTCATGTTTAAATTTTACTAAATTTTGCTAAATAGTTACTCTACATGTGCACCCTGATTTCATGACCCTCAAGAGTTGAAATTCAATTTTTGATCCCAGATGAAGTGATAGGAGGAAAGGATGGCCATACTCGCCAAGTTATACTTTTGGAAAAAGTGAAGTGAGGGGGGGGGGAGATTTCAACACTCGGCTATGCTAATGACTGAATATTCTCAGATTGAAAAACATGCTGTAAATAGTAGCATGTGGGGAAACACAAAAAACTTCTATGTATCTCATCCATGAAAATCATTCTCCTAATTAACACTAGTGTACTTAATTCCAAGATGAGTATTTTTTGATCATGAGCAAAGAAAAATCTGGAGAAGTAAAACCTTGTATTTATGATAGCAGGACTTGGAATGAGTTCATGAAATTGACTTGGGTTGATGCAAAGACTCCTAATCTACTTGTCATGGTGCTTGCAAGAGAATATTTTGGATTCGAAGAACTTCTAGACTGTGGAAATACCCCACATGAGTTGGTTCGGCCACTCTTCAGTAAGAGAGGATGCTAACTATCGAAGTGAATAACTAATAACTAATTGATAAATGAAACATAGAATCATGACACTTATACATCTGTTGTCCAACATTTCCCAAGGACCAAAATCTGAAACAAATTCCATGTAGCACATTGGTAATTCGTAACACATCAAGTAGTTGGAGCAATCCGTGCGAATTCATTCTGAGGGGAAATGAAGGTTCAATAGCATTATGTGATATGTGTTTAGATTTCTGATGAAATGATCCTAAAGATACTTCCAGATAGATGTATGGATCCAGTTTGTTTGGTGATTGACTCCTCAACTAATTATTTTTTCAATTTGAACTTACCACTTCCCACAAAGAGCGTAAATGTGCCTTTCATTCTCCGTGATACTCTTGATGAAACAGGTGAACCCTGTATAACTTTCTAATCCTATTCAGAAATTAACGCCAAGAAAGTCAAATCCATATACCATATGTGATATGAGTAAGAGTTTAGCTGAGACCTTGGATTAGAGTATTACGCAATAGACATATGATATTCAAAAGTAACCAGAGCAGTACAAAATATCAGTGCTTATATATCACAACAACTGTTCTTCGACAGTCGTCAATTGACTGACCTGTCTCACAACATCTAGATGTGAGAGACGTACCCTCTTAATGTATTGGACATTGACAGGCTTATATTGAGACACGAAAAGCACTTTGAAGGATATTCTATTGGTTGCACACCTCATTTCAACTAGAGTGGTTAATCAACTTTTCTTTGAGATGCATAATTTATAGCTCCAGAGTTGGGTCTGTTTGAAGTATTCTGAAAGTCAATACACTGTTGAAATGTAGATTGATACTGGCACTCATTTTTTCTCACGATCAAATCCAAAATTCTCCAAATATTTTTGAATATCAACCTTTGACACTGCACAACAGCGAGAATGACACGCATTCTGGCCTATTATTCTTAATATCACTCCAGACAAGAAAACCCACAACAATAGGTGTCTCTTATTCCTGCAACAATGAGAGCTGATTTCTACAAGCTCGCTGCAGGCGGTGCTACGATTGGCATCAATTGGCATTCAATCTCTGCTGTTATCTTTACATAATATAATCAAAATAGTCATCAAAAACGTTACAACATGTTATACTACCGGAGCGGAATAACGCCGTCTGCTACACACGCGGCTGCATCAAAACATCACCCGTGTGTTCTCGCGGTCGATCGTCCCGCGTGGCCCGGTGGTCGACCCCAACAATCGATTGTGTTCGACTTCGAGTGTCTTCACGCGGCTGAAATCTTGACGCGAAAGAATTGGGGAGGGTCGAAATTAGTGAGCAAGATATTTTGGCACTCAACGCTGTCAGCGGTGAAATGACTTGCCAATATCCTAGTTGAGGACCGAAATAATGGGTTCAGAGGGATTGAGACCCTCCTGAACCCAGAAAAGCATGAAATAAGTAAGTTCGAAAAAATGTGTGAGGTTAAAACGGCCCAACTCAGCGTATATAAGGCACGGCGGTCTTGCGCGCGCTCTCTCTCTTTCTCACATGTTCTTCTCTTTCATATACTCGCCAGCAAGGCGCTACCGCGCCAATGACGATATCACGATAGCAACGGTCATTACTAATGACCGTTGCTATCGTGATATCGTCATTGGCATGGTGACCGTATGAAACCTCAGATACTCAATCACTCAGGCGACCTTGAGCGTTGCAAGATGCTGCTTTCCTACAGTTTGATGAATCATTCATCCACGTCAAGCCAATTGTTGTGTGATCACTCTGATCATCGTGACATATGTTACAGCCATGAAAAACAAAGGACATCAATCTTAAATGCTTCTGTTTCCCGTCGGTAGAATGGCGTTAAGGACTAAGAGAATTTTTTCTCCATTTCTAAAGCTCCATTACCGTGAAACGGGGTAACTTTGCCACAGGGGATGTAACTTCGGCTCACCTCCGGTAGAAGATTCCAGAGAGAGTTGTAGGTAGAGTAGGGAATCTCAGTGCTCTGGTAACAGTTCTCTCTAGTAGAGGCATATGTGAGCTATGTTTTGCGCCCGCGGGAAGTGACTTTGGATACCTCATAGTCGTTTATAAGCTATTCGTGTAGAACAATGAGAGTAGAGTAGAAAAAAATAGCCCCAGAAAATTGACCCAGTACGAGAACTTGTTGTCGAATGACAGGTGAACGCTGCATATTCTCGTCGACACGTACTGCTGGCTTCATGATCCAATTGGTACAAAGCAGTATTTTTGCACTATACAAATTCCACATTGAGAAAGTGGGAAAAAGATGCTTTTTGGGGCTATGGTGGGGTAACTCTACTAGACTTCCGAGCAGCTGGTTTGCTCAAAGTAACGCATATTTGCTCCAGTTTCCAAACATAACTCTCCATCTTGTCACATATTCCATCCTCCCAACTTAGGATTCAATCTGTCTCCTTCGACAGATGTCGAAAAACCTATGTAAGGCAGGAGAGAAAATGGAAGTACAAGAACTGTTGTGATAAAAACTGGACCAAGTTCGCTCTAATTGCGATAAATTTTCATTCGAACGTGATTGACTCGGCTCTGCGTTAAATGAAATCTCATATCGCGTGGATGGATTCTATTTACACTAAGAATCGTCAACGACTGTTCCGCGCTTAGCTCTGCTCAAAGTGCTGATGCTGTATTGATTACATGGAGCAGTGGCGCGCGAATGCAGCGCATACCCTCTTTTGGTTTCCTCTTTTGGTTGACAAAATTGTTAGAAAAGGAGTCTAGAACTCAAATCAAGAGACAAGTTGACCTCTACTTTTCAATCTCAAATCTGTAAACGTGAATCTATGAGGCAAAGTGAAGCACCACCTTCCAACAGTCTTGTGTAGAGTGTCAAAGACTTGAATCTAGCGAAAAATGTCAAAAATTCCTTGAGGCGAGCATCTTTCTTCTTCTTCTTCTTCTTCTTCTTCTTCTTCTTCTTCTTCTTCTCGTTTGTGGCCACGGGCTGCTGCTGCTGCCCTCTCGCCATTACCGGGTGGTGAGGCGGACATCCGGTTGTTGTGCAAGCTGAATTTTATTCCCGTTTCACTCTCTGGATTTGGGATAAACGACGAGCTGTCAATTTCTCGATATCGTGTAACTTGTATGCGACAGCTTGTTATTTAGCTCGAATCCTAAGAGAAATCGAGTGATGTGTGATGGAAAATGTATCTCCATTATAGACTATATATACTAGATTGATG
Source organism: Eretmocerus hayati (assembly GCA_029851415.1). Taxonomy (NCBI): domain Eukaryota; kingdom Metazoa; phylum Arthropoda; class Insecta; order Hymenoptera; family Aphelinidae; genus Eretmocerus; species Eretmocerus hayati. The sequence goes on from CM056742.1 coordinate 113,853,544, forward strand.
CAATAACAAATCATGATGTGTTGACAATCTAGGTATTGATCTGACGACAATACAACGCGATTAGACGTATGGCTATATTTTATATTCCGCGTATGTATTTCATGCAGAAAAAGCCAGGGAATTATCGGTGAGGAATGGATATTATGCGTAATAGCTCGTAACCGAACTGTTGTGATGATATCGATATGTTGCGAGTGAATGTGTTTACCATGGCTGACTTATTAAGAAAGAATCATTAACCCAAAATTTCTAAATGTGCCACAATGAACGAATTTTGGAATCTCGAGGAAATGAATACTCGATAAAATGGATTCGAAAATAGTAGATTTCGATACAAGGGTGCTAAAACTTTTTTTCGCGTCCGAGTTATGGGTATCCGGCCTGAGCCGTAGGCGAAGGTCGGAATTAACACGAGGATGCGAAAAATGGGTCTTACACCCGTGTATCGAATTGTGCTTTTCGACACGTGGAGCGAAAAGGTGGAAAATTAGTGCGGGAAAGACACTTTTCCGCACAGCATGTCAAAAATCAGATTTGGGAAAATTTCAACGCGGAAAAGTGACATTTCGGGAAAATGAATTCGAACGAAAGAATTTGGAAATTGTCTGTTGACCCTAGATTCATGAAATCAAGATGATGAATTTCATATTCATTTTTCAGGGCACTTTTGAAAAATCACCAGTGACGGGAAGGCTCGAACCCACGTACCCTAACTGGAGGAGAAATGTATTCCGTTACCTCATAAGTTTGCCAATTGTTGCGGTCTGTCTCTTCTTCGTTTTCGTAGTGATGATTATAAGCTTCCAAATTCAGGTGAGTGCGGAAAGGTTACTGTGCAAGAATCTCCCTGAGCTTGGATTGATTACTAACATTTGAAACATGTTTCCTGGAAAGGATTGGTGGGACGCTCGTTTGGAGTCAGCCGGATATGGTTTCTGGTTGAGTTACGTTCCAAAGGTACTTCTCGCAGTTGTCATCGCTCTAATGGATGAAGCTTATTTCAAAGTTGCGGTTTGGTTGAATGATCTGGGTGAGTCATTTATGTCCAGCAAAGACTTGGCAGAATCTATCATTAGTGTTTACCATACATTATAAACATTATGCTCAGATTTTTGCTCTAATAGAATACCTCTCTCGCTGCGTTGACTCTACCGATGTAATTCAAATTATGTCACCAAAATTTTATATTTACGGTAAAACCTCTCTTAGCAGCCACCCTGCGGGACCGGAAAAAATTGGCCGTTAAGGGAGGTGGCCGCTTTTTGGAGGTTCAATTTACACGTGAAAGGTACTTTCGGGACTGAGAAAACCCGGCCGTTAGAAGAGGTGGCCGCTTTTGAGAGGTGGCCGCTAAGAGAGGTTTTATCGTACTTTGTTCAAGTCGATGGTTACAAAATATTAGCTTTCACATCTTGATGCGACTATATCCACAGTACCGACTTCGTACTCTATCCATTACCAGCTTAAACTCGTGAAGTAAAGTGACGTCGTTTTGAAAAATGATTATACGCTCAGCTATTGACTGTCAGTTAGAAGACCCTCCGAACCATTACGATCTATTAACTCTTCCTCGTGAATCATGAGAGTAAAGATTATTTTCACTAAAAAAAGAATTTGTAAGTCACTCGAACTATGTACACAACTTGATTTCAGTCTGAGATTTGAATCGAAATTCATTCTGAGATTGTACGTAGAGTGATAGAATCCTATTCTAAGGGAATAGAATCCTATTCTAAGGGAATAGAATCCTATTCTAAGGGAATAGCCCCTTAGATTTGCAAAAGATTCTTGAGAAATCCATAGGAGTGAAAAATTGACAATATATAGTGATATTTGGACCTTCAATTATTACATATTATTGCAGTTGTGATATCAATGACATAATCAATCCCCCTTTTATGGATGCAGAGAACTACCGCCTTGACACTGAGTACGAGAATAATCTCATCTACAAGGTGGCCTTGGTAAGCAGTACACGTTTTGAATCGAACCATGTCTTGAAAATTATTAATTCAGTGAACAGGTTTTAGGTTCCGGTTGTCCCTCAATCACGAATTGTTGTATGTAGACCCTCACGGATTCATCATAAACTTTTTCGCAAAATGTCTGTCATTAGAGAGAAGTTTGAACATGCGCTGTCAAATCCTACTCATAGAACTCTACAGGAATATCCATGTATGACAAATGTATGGTTCTTGTTACAGAATACCGTAAACCGGGGTGATTTTGAAACAGTTTTGTACTTTCGGCTTGCATCTTTCTACGACGCAAGCACATTTCATGACCTTTCCGCGTAGAAATAATTTTGTTTGGGAAATGTGTTTCCTTCGCAAGCATTGGGTGAAACTTAAAAAATGAGACATCCCCAAACTTGGTGATTACGACCCAAGTTTGGCATGCAAACTTCTCGCAACTTCTCAGAAGCTTTGCGCAAGTTTGGGAAAGCGACAGTTTGCCGAACATATCGGGAAGCATTTATTTCCCAAAGTTTTTCCAAACTTGCGCAAAGCTTCTGAGAAGTTGCGAGAAGTTTGCATGCCAAACTTGGGTTGTAATAGCCAAGTTTGGGGATGTCTCATTTTTTAATTTTGGCCCAATGCTTGCGAGGGGAAAACATTTCCCAAACATTCCCCAAACAAAATTATTTCTACGCGGGTTATGATAGGTCAAAATGTTAGTTTTGACTCCAGCAACAAGATGGTGTTGCTATTTTTCTCTGTATTTGAGTGATTTTCTGGAACAATTGCAGAACACAGACCGTACAAAGTCACCTCGTAACTCGGGGTGACTTTGTAACGCTCGAATCCCAATAATAACAGCGATTTGAAGTGAGTTCTCATGCCTATAAATCATCTTTCTGCCCGAATCTGGTCCAGTTTACATCCGAGCAGTGTCAAAAGTATGTTCCATGCCCTCACTCGAAAGATTTCCACTGATCATTAGAAGATGCAAAATATCAGTGCAAGAATCTGAGGTCGAATTCAGAGACGAAAAATGCTTACTCTCTGAACATGATCAGATTCTTCCTTGAAACAGTTGCGAGTATGATAATACAGGATGATCAGGGTATTTTGGGAACTCATGGAGGAGAAATCAAATTGTTTGAGCCTGATGTTGAGAATATAAATGAGATGATGATGAGCTCCCGAGCACACAATGATTTATATGAATTGGTGATAGTGATATCAGGATTCATTAGATTTATGGAGCTATTTTGGGGAGCAGTTGGAGGAATTCAAAACTATTAATAAAGAGTACTCATTAAACAATGGACTCCCATTTTAAAATCTTGGTGAACGAATCATTAGGTGAGAACAAATTTCAAGTGAATGCTTTTCCTCAGTTTCACAAACTCGTTGTTTCCATTCAATCTCAAATATTCAACACAGAGAATAGTGCTTCTGGTATCGTTGAGAGATTTTCAGAATGTAGATGAAGCGTAAATCGTTTCAGAATAATAGGAGAAAAAGTTTCCTACATAGTGAAGTCTCGGTTTAGTGAGCTGCAGCCTTGAAAAGAGATTCGGGCCACATCCATGCCACGTCCAATCTACCACAAATCTAAATCAGAGTATTGGAATCTTGATGGATAGAAAAATTCAATTGATCTGGAGAGATCTCATATCTTAATGGGATAGATTTCACAACGATTCGCTAGAGATATAACTTTGAAATGAGAATAGCGATGAGGTCGAAGAGTACGAGATCAAGTTTCTGAGGTTGTAAATTGGTTGGACCACTTTATACAGGACAGAATCGGTATATTATATCCCGATGGAAACCTTACAGCTTGAAGAGATTTGTAAATGATTACATGATGCGAGTGTTACAATAGAACCTCGCGTGGGCATTCAAACAACACAGTACTCAGTGTTAGAAAGTCACCCCCGTCCAGCCGAGAAAACAACTGTCGTGCGTCGCCATCGGTGTGCAGATGCTTTGCTGTCTCAATGTCGGCAATGGGTTTTCTTCAAGAAAATCTCCTTGCAAACAATTAAAAATGAGTTTTAGGAGCGTTGCAACCCTCTCGAGCACTCGTCCCGAAGGATCTCTGCGATGAAGAAAAAATTGACGGAATTTTCATTCCTATCCAAGTGAAAAAACGAGTTCGTTCAAGTTACTTTATACTCTTTTCGTCTTATTATGACAATAGTAGAGATCCCGGGTTTAGAAATGATCTTCTACAGGACCCTGACAGAGCTCACAGAAAGAAGTTACGTCCGTTACAATCTTCTTTGGGGAAACGTTACAAAGTTAACCCGGTTTACGGTAGTACTTTTTTTAACGAGTTCATGGGGTTGCTGCTCGCTTCCGAGTGATTAGATTTCGATCCAAGCCACATGAAAGGGTTGAAAGAACTGCAAAGAAGCAAGAACTCCCATGTACACTACCGGTCAAAAGTTTAAGCTCACCCAAAAAATTTTTTTTCGATTTTGTGCGTTGAACTACTCGGCTCTATTTGACCGTAGAGGACTCTTCTGGAGCTCATTTTGAAGGTTTTTGCACGTATTTTAGGATGGCATAATTCATTTTTATCCGTACGGATCGGGATCTTTCCAATTTGAGCTTGGAAAAGTGTCAATTTCAACGATTTTTGGGAGAATCTTTTGACTCCTGCCAATTTGAGCCACATGAATGTTTCAATATGGGAGTTATGGGATATGAAAGTACCAGTCTAGAGCTTCAAAATCCATTTTTGAACGCCCCTCTACGCCACTTCCAGTCCGAGCTATGACACTTTCTCTGAGGGAAGATTTTTCGGAAAAACTAGCACTCCAATTCGAGACGGATACAGAGACGCATTTTTATGAAGTATAATCATCATTTCTGTCATCTTTTATCAACATCTTGATTAAGGAAACGAGGAACCTTTGAAATATGCCCCAAAAAGTGAATTTTCTCGTCATTTCTGAATCCAGGTGCTAGTTTTTGCGAAAAATCTTCCCTCAGAGAAAGTGTCATAGCTCGGACTGGAGGTGGCGTAGAGGAACGTTCAAAAACGGATTCTGAAGCTCTAGACTGGTACTTTTGTATCCTACAACTCCCATATTGAAACATTCATGTGGCTCAAATTGGCAGGAGCCAAAAGATTCTCTGAAAAATCGTTGACATTGACACTTTTCCAAGCTCAAATTGGAAAGATCCCGATCCGTAAGGATAAAAATGAATAGTGCCATCTTAAAGTACGTGAAAAAACCTTTAAAATAAGCTCCAGAAGAGTCCTCTACGGTCAAATAGAGCCGAGTAGTTCAACTCACAAAATTGAAAAAAAAATTTTTGGGTGAGCCTCAACTTTTGACCGGTAGTGTATGAGCCACCAAAAGCTCTCTGATATGAACAAATTTATGTCTTTTGTAGAATAATATCTTAGGTTGCGAGAATAATTTCAAGTGTTCATAACGCTCTCCCTGGTCCGCAGTTCCTCTCATCATGATACCCACAGCATAGCTCATACTTGCAGAGATTTCTTGAAACATTCTCCTTCAATCGAAAGAAATTTTTTAGTAAAGTGAAAGAGAATTGGCAGATTCATCTTGTTCTCGCTTTTACTCGTAGACATTCTTAAATACAAAGGACGGAGATTACACAGCCCCACAAAAAAAAAGTTCTGACCTAACTCCCAAACTATATTACCTTTATGTTTTGGGGGTCGCTGAATCCGAATCCAGGGTCAGTTTTGTTCCAGCACGTCGAGATTTGGACATAAACTCAAAAAAGCATGAGTTGATAAAATTGCTCCAAAATCATAAACAACCCGTACTAAACCCACTTTTGACCACCAGCCTTATGTTTTCGGGGTCGTTGAATCCAAGAACGAGGTGAGTTTGATCTCAACATATCATCGTTCTGACATACCCTGTAAAATCATGATTTCCCAATGATATTCGGACCTGGTGATCAAACCATACTTTGTTTTGCCTATCCTGTGTGTTTTTGGAGTCGCTGAATTCAATTTTGGGGCCAGTTTGGTTTTAACGCATCATCATTCTGACATAACCTCAAAGAATCATGATTTCCCACGGATACTCGGACCTGGTGATCAAGCTATACTTTGTTTTGCCCATAGTAACGATATACGTTACATAGGTCATTCGAAGAGAAAAAGACTCGCTTTAGCTCCAAAATAGAGTAGAGCTCGAGTTGTGAGATTGGTGAGGCCTGGCTCCAAAACTGGTACTCGACACACTTTGCCTCCTCTCGCAAAACCTGCAAGGAGAACTGAGGCACTCTGGTGTCTTGGTTTTGGGGTGTGACGACCTTCCAGCCCCAGTCAAGGGACACCGTACCCGGGCCTTGGCCTAAATCTGAAAGAAAGGGACTGGCTCTGAGACTGATACTCAGGAGCAGCTCAATATTCGCTCTCTGAGTCGGCACCCTGACAGGGTGTATCTCTGCTTCATGACCATGTGGCAAAGGCAAAACAAAGTATGGTTTGTTCAGCAGACATCAGCACTCCCGGGAGATACTGATTTTTTGAGGTTAGGTCAGAATGATGATGTGCTGGAACCAAACTGGCCCCAAAATTGAATTCAGCGACCCCAAAAACATATAGTTGAGGCAAAACAAAGTATGGTTTGATCACCAGGTTCGAATATCATTGGGAAATCATGAGTTTTTGAGGTTATGTCAGAATGATGATGTGCTGGAACCAAACTGGCCCCAAAATTGAATTCAGCGACCCCAAAAACACACAGGATAGGCAAAACAAAGTATGGTTTGATCACCAGGTCCGAATACCATTGGGAAATCATGATTTTACAGGGTATGTCAGAACGATGATATATTGGGACCAAACTAACCTCGTTTTTGGATTCAGCAACCCCGAAAACATAAGGTTGGTGGTCAAAAGTGGATTCAGTACGGTTTGATTATGATTTTGGAGCAATTTTGTCTACTCATGCTTTTTTGAGGTTATGTCAAAATCTCGACGTGCTGGAACAAAACTGATCCTGGATTCAGATTCAGCGACCCCCAAAACATAAAGGTAATATAGTTTGGGAGTTAGGTCAGAACTTTTTCTTTTGTGGGGCTGTGTTATTTGAATTCATATTTTCCCTAATTATGATTAGGAGGACTTCCGCGCAAAAGCGGACCATGAATTGCAGACATATCTCAGATTGTTTTTCCACTATTCTTAATCGATTCTATGGTCCAAAAAATGAACTTTTCACCCTCTATGGGGTGAAAAAAAAATTTTTTGTTTCCGTGGGGAATATCTTTGTGACAGTGTTTTTAGGAAAAAATACCAATCTTTATTCAGTAAAATGAGTGTAGTTCCGACTTGAGGTAAGATACGACCACGCAAATAGTGGCATTCGAAAGGTCTTTCAAAAATCTATCGAAATATGTTTCGAAATTTTTTTTTGAGGCTACGGACGCCCCCTATGAGCAAAAAGGTGAAAAACAGGAAAAATTCATTTCCTCAAAAACCTAATTTTCTAAAAATCTGGAAATCCATAATTCGATGTAAAATTGCGTGTTCTTCCAGAAAAAAGTGGTCCCGATCTGTGTTTTTGGGTTCAACGCTGTTTTTTTTTACGTTTTATCAATATTCTCAGCCTTTTCGGTTGAAAAATGAATTTTTCCGCGCATGCGCAGGAATTTAGACTGCTGAAACCAATTCCATTGAAAAGCCAAGGAAATTTCCTTCAGAATGACTATACTTGGTGGAGTCGATTCAATGTACTGGGACCAAAGTTAGAAGGTTTAAAAAATGATGACACTTCTACTCGAGTCACGATAGTAATCGGAAATTCGTGCAAGATCTGCATTCACCCCTCTTGAGGATGCTTCATCATTAATGTGATGTAACTTTGGGCCAAGTAGATAAAATTGACTTCGCCAAGTAGTCATTTTGAAGGAAATTTCCGTGGCTTTTCAATGGAATTGGTTTCAGCAGTCTAAATTCCTGCGCATGCGCAGAAAAATTCATTTTTCAACCGAAAAGGCTGAGAATATTGATAAAACGTAAAAAAAAACAGCGTAGAACCCAAAAACACAGATCGGGACCACTTTTTTCTGGAAGAACACGCAATTTTACATCGAAATATGGATTTCCAGATTTTCAGAAAATCAGGTTTTTGAGGAAATGAATTTTTTCTGTTTTTCACCTTTTTGCTCATAGGGGGCGTCCGTAGCCTCAAAAAAAAATTTTCGAAACATATTTCGATAGATTTTTGAAAGAACTTTCGAATGCCCCTATTTGCGTGGTCGTATCTCACCTCAAGTCGGAACTACACCCATTTTACTGAAAAAAGATTGGTATTTTTTCCTAAAAACACTATCACAAAGATATTCCCCACGGAAACAATTTTTTTTTCACCCCATAGAGGGTGAAAAGTTGATTTTTTGGACATGAGAATCGATTAGAAATGTCGGAAAAAGAGTTTGAAACATGTTTGCAATTCGCGGTCCGCTTTCGCGCGGAATTACTCTTACGTCAAATTAGTTTTGATCAAGATGTTCCATCATAATTTGCGGATGAATTTGTAGCAGTTTTGGCGAGAATTAAAGCATTTTTTTCTCTATCAAAACGAAATACAGTTGTATTTCATTTCTTAGTCGGACATATTAACCTGACGATGATTTGATTTGGAATCGAGATCTCAATTCTACAAATTCAAGAATAAAAGTTCTATAGGAAGTATAATCATTCTCTGAAACAGAGAAGCTCTCGCTCAGGTTCTAGTTGCTCGTGAGTATGGAACATACTCACATAGAAGCCCCGAAAGCCTTGTAGTTGAGAACTGTCGACTCCGATTTTCATATTTACAAGAGCACGCTTGTCAATCGACTATATGCTATGGATTTAAGTTTCAGTTCGTCAACTCGTTCTTGTCACTGTTTTACATCGCATTCTACATCCAAGATCAAGAAAGGCTAAAAGAGGTGAGGAAAAGTGTTTCGGAAGAAGAACTACCATCAGTCAAAAAAGTTATTGACACCTCGAAAATTTTTGGTTCAATGTTGTCAACTGGACTAAAGCACATCTATTTGCGATCATGTTGAAGAATTTTTGAGGTCAGTCGGATTATAGTCTCGGGTGTGGCTGTTATTAGAATGCGAAGATTGCATCGATTATGAGATCTACTTCAGAGGTAACTCGAGTTGTGGATGCTGTGGCTTCACCAAAGAGAAATTTTCACGTTTTACCTGGTGTCGTATTCTAAAATTTTGCCGGCATCGGTGGCGCTTTGACCCTGTAACCCTGTAAAATTTGCCGCTGTTGCGGCAGTTTGCCGGCACGGTTTGCCGTGTTTGCATTGCCGATGGCGTTTGTCGTGAGAAATATGGTAAACCGCGCCGGCAAACTGCAGCAACAGCATTAAATTTTACAGGCTACCGGCAGAACGTCATCTATGCCAGCAAATTTTGCGGTAAAATTCGCGGAAAAATTTTACCACATAATCCAGAATACGGCTCCTGGATTTGAGGCGATGGAAGAACTATTAGTAAGCTGCCACGAAAATCTACCAAAAAGTTCAATTCCGACAGAGATAATAAACTTCTTGCAAAAAAGAGGATCTCGGAAACCACTGAAGTTAGAGATTCCATTCAAAAGGGGAAAATGATTGAAAGTTGGTGGGTATGGATGATCGTGATGCAGTATCACCTTAAAGAATACGATTGACCCAGAAAGTCGCAAAGTTTTGAAAAGCAAAGTGTGCGCCTACTGTGAGGGGTCATTTGCCTTCATGGCAAGGGCCCTGCGAATCTTCGGTGGTCAGGATTACTCATTCGCAGATTATGAAAGTCATGATTTCTCGGTTCCGAACACGGTGCGCCTCTGACAGGGATGAGTTTGACGAAAATGACAACAAAATGGAAATACATTGCTAGAAGAGATTAGCAGTGTGCTTTCTCCAGACACTATCTGATAGTAATCAGAACGAATCTTCCAACCCCAATCACTCTGTACAAATTGATTTTACACTCGAGCGAGTTTCGTAATTTTGATGGGTATACGACCGTCTTCCTTATTAGCTCCAGTTTAGATGTAGAACTGAACTAGATCTCGCTGAACAAGATCTATCTCTTGGTTGAGACAGAATTTTGATACAGGTATGCTACCGGTCAAAAGTTTGTGCACACCTAAAATTAAAAGTTTCGATTTTGCTCACTCGACTGCTCGGATCTCCTTGGTCCAAATCAACTACTTGGGCTCATTTCGTAGCTTTTTTCAAGGATTTTGAGACCTATTTGATACTTTTTCTGTGCAGCTCAGTAGATTTTCGCTAAATGAATTTGAAGCCTTGTAGAATTCCATAAAAATCGGGTCATTCTGCAAACCTCCGCAAGTTTGGCGGAAATCGATGGATTTAGATGATTTGAAAACCATCTAGAAGTAGAAGTCAAGAGCTTCAAAATCCATTTTTGAAAGTTGTTATTCTAGCTTGTTTCTGGTCCGAGCTGTGACTTTTTTTGTAAGGAAAGATTTACTCGAAGAAGGAGAGTTCCAAAAACCACGAAAGGTGAAGAAATCGGGCTCACGATGGTATTCATCTGAGTTTTTCCAAGTTTTTCCATGTTGTTGGTGAGGGGAACCAAGATCAGTGCTTATACCTGTGAAAAATTGAGTCCATTCATAATTTCTCAATGACTGGTCCTTTCTTTGAGAAACATCATCCTCTAGAAAAAGAGTCACAGCTCGCACCAGGAACAAGCTAGAGTTACATTCAAAAACGGATTTTGAAGCTCTTGACTTCTACTTTAAGATGGTTTTTAGATCTTCTACATTCATCAATTTCCGCCGAACTTGCGGAGATTTGCAGGATGACCCGATTTTCATGGAATTCTACAAGGGTTCAGATTGATTTAGGGAAAGACTACTGAGCTGCGCAGAAAAACTATCAAATAGCTCCTAAAGTGCTTGAAAAAAGCTACGGAATGAGCCCAAGTGGAGTTAATTTGGACCAAGGAGATTCGAGCAGTCGAGTGAGCAAAAGCGAAATTTTTATTTTTAGGTGTGCAGAAACTTATGACCGGTAGTGTAATTTGAAGATGATTGAAATTGAGTTTTTAGTGAAAATTTCAGTTTCTCAAGAAGAGTTATGGTTTTAATCAAGTTCAGAAGGATTTTAACCTGCTTGCTGCGACGCTGTTTTTTCGTAAATTTATTCCGGCCCTGAATTGGACCATTGCAACTCAATAGGAACGCCCATATAGAGCTGAACTCTTTTTGAGCTCATTGTTCACTCCCTTAAGGACACAAACCACCACGGTAGATTTTTTGGGGGGAATTTTCAGAGCAAGTCAGAGTCGACAAAGATTGAAGAATGAAAGATCGCGAATCCCACCGTTGGGATCCGCGATCCCACCGGTGATTTCGAGTGTTATACTATATTTTTTGATCTTCTGTGAGCAAATGAGAAACGAAAAACAGTGTGCAAATGACTCATTTGCGCGAAGACAATCGAAAAAATTTTCTTCTCATTTTGAAGTACATGAAAAAAGTCAACTTTCCACGCAACTATCATATAGGATTTCTACTCAAGTTTTTTGAGTAAGTCGCATGGGAAAGTTAAAAAGTGCCACTTTTCGACTCTTTCTTGCTATAAGCTTGAATCTGGTGCGTTTTTTCGAAAAAATTATGAGGACCTAAAATGTGTATTTTGATGAGATCCACAACATCTGATAGTTGAATGGTCCATTTTGACCCCAAAATTACCAAAAACAAATCCAATGAATATGGTTTTCACGACTTTTGATCATTTTTTGGAATCCCCAAATCAATACATGCATAAAAAACCGATACCAAATAAAAGTACAAGATAAAATCTACAACTTTGGTTCTCTGCAACATTTCAATTAACCCCACTCCCGTTCGAAAATTTCCCGGTTTGGCGTGAAAAATCCGCATTTCTTATTTTCTAAGTGGTTTTTTGGTACACGCGCATCATTCCTCGTCCATGAAAAAAACCCCCAACATTATGTTTTTCGTTCAAGAACAAATCCTCGTTGGAGCCATTATAGCCCAATTGGCCTGTGACGTGGTGACCCACACAGCATGAGAATCTTTCAGAAACCTTCCTGCAAGCTTTCAGGAAAACCCGGGAATCTTTCAGAAAGATTTAACTGAAAGCTTCCCTCAATAAAGATATGTCCCACTTCAGACACCTTTCTGCAAGATTCCATGAAATATTGCTGGCAATATTTCGGGGAGCTTTCAGAAACATTTCATTGACATATTTCAGTGAAATGTTCCTGCAAGATTTCATAAAATCTCACAAAAATATATGCGTTAATGTTCTATCTGTGGAATCCATATTTTGCTTGATAAGTTTCTTAATCATTCTAATGCATGACTTCATCATTCTGACTCGTACTTCAACTCCATTGTGACGTTGAATCCAAAGCTTCACGTTAGATTCATCCAGGTTTTATGAACTCTTCGATGTACGCGACACCTGACTGATAAGCCGTCCTCCTGTCTTATATACTAACCAGCGTCTATTGTGGACGCTTGCAAGAAAGCCTTTACGCACCTTCAAATAATCCTCACATATCATTTACAGACCATTATGCATAGCTGGTCCTGGGTATGTTATCACACATGAAAGATCATTTGATACTACCATAAAAATTCCTGATAGATAGTTTCCCAAAAACCATATAATTTATGAGAACGAAATTTGAGAACTAAAGTGTGTTATGCGACATCTATCGGGAACAGAATCTTCCAATGAAAATTCCTGGAAGATTCCTACAATCTTCCACTGCAATGTTTCTGGAAGATTCCTACAACCTTTCGCTGCAATGTTTCTGAAAGATTCCTACAATCTTTCACTGCAATGTTGCAATGTTACTGAAAGATTCCCAGAACGTTCCACCGCAATATTTATGTGTCATATCCCACAGATTCAAGTCGTTAAGAATCACTCCTCGCAATACTTTAACAGTATAATATGTTGTTACCTCGGTTGTAACGGTTTTCGGTATCAATATGCAGTACCCCGTCACATAGTTTTGCTCTGAAAGATTTTAGGGAGCTTGCGATAATCTATCAACAATATCTCAGTACAAGATTCCTGGTAGATTACCTGTGGAATGTTCCCAAGAAATATGTACGGGATCAGTCAGAGAGCTTCCACAAACCTATTATAATGATGGCTTTATTTATATGCAACGACTCGTGATTAGCCTCAATTCAAAAGAGATTTGAACAAGTTAGAAATTCAATGAGCCTATATCACAGCGGAGGCTTGTAAATCTTCCAGAAATATTTCAGTGAATTGTTCCAAGAAATCTTCCAGAGAGCTTTCGTGAATTTTTCAGAAATATTTCAGTGCAAGGTTTCCGAAAAATTGCGTGTAAGATCCTTTGAAATATTCACGGGAGCTTCTGGAAAGCTTTCTCTGAAATAATGCCACGGAACATTTTGAATTATCACCTGCAATATCCCTGCAAGATTCCTGGGAGATTGCAATGAAATATTTCACGGAAATTCTTCCTAAGAATATTGCTTTGAAATCTTCCAGAAAGCTTTCGTATAGATTTCAACAATATTTCAGTGCAACGTTTCTGAAAGATTACCGGTGAAATAATTCCTAGAAATATTCTTCGAACCTTTTAGAAGGTATTCAGAAATTTTTCAATTTCATTAGGTGCAATTGAGTGGCAGAGAGGTAACTTATAGAGGAATTCCTTGAAATATTCCCGAAATCTATTGATTTAATGAAAACCAGAATCAAATTGATTTTCCAAGCTCAATCCAAAGTGGTACGTTTCATATCGTGAGTTAGAAGGGTAACTCACAGCCACAAAGTTCCCCATATAGAGTATCAGAACGCGGTGAGTTTTGAAAATCCGTCATAGAATTTTTGAAGATTTCTCAGCCTAAAAGAACTGCAAGCACGATGTTAATTAAAACTGGTCTGGAAATGGAGCCCTCCGTAGGAGCTAGCAAACCCTCTAGAAAATTTTGGGGCCTCGTCATGATGAAATATTATACTCAATATCGGTGAAACATTTCCAGGAGATTCTCCCCATAGCAGTGAAACCTCACAAGAGGCTTCGTAACTCTTCCAAAACTTCTCCCCAAAATATTGCACTTACATCTTCCAGAAAGCTTTCGATAATCTTTCAGGAATATTTCAGTGAATTGTTTCAAGGAATCTTTCAGTAATATTTCAGTGCGAGGTTACTGAAAGATTGAGTGTAAGATTCTTTGAAATATTTACGGGAGCTTCCGGGTAGCTTTCTCTGAAATATTGCCACGGAACATTTTGAAATATCTCCTGCAATATCCCTGCAAGATTCCCGGGAGATTGCAATGAAATATTTCCCTGAATCGTTCTTTGAAATATCTTCATGCTGTGTGGGGAGTGTCGGGCTCCTTCGCCCGTACCTCACTCCGTCCCATGACGATCTACCAGCGACGACTCTACCAGCCATCGCAGGTACATCGTCAGCATCCTGACGAATAGTTGCATACCCTTCTTTTGTGATTCTCGAGCCACAACCCATCGTTCCGACGACGGGCCACGCCTCGCTCATTACCGCTCGACCAACCAATTAGTTTAGTCACCACACTCTCTCTCAAACTTCCCTCTCTTCGTACATTCAAAGTCATATTTCAAGTATTCCTTTGAGAGGGACGCTAGGAAGTGCGTTCCACGTGTATTCTTTCTTTTTGCCCATAATTCTATCGAATATACTTATAACAAGGCTCACTCAGTACGTCAACTCAATAGTAGGGGACTACCAGGCAGGCTTTCGACAAAACAGATCGACAACAGACCGAATCTTCACAATACGACAAATCCAAGAGAAAAAGTGGGAGGGGGAGAACCAATGCACCACTTATTCATCAATTTTGAGAAGGCGTACGATTGTGTCGACTGATCCAAAATGTACTTCATTCTCAAATTCTTAGGTATACCGAGTAAGCTACTGAAAATGATAGAAGCTACACTAAAGAGGACGAAAGGGAGAGTAAGGGTCGGGCAAAGCCCATCGGAGCCATTCATCATTGAGAACGGTCTGAAACAGGGAGACGCGATCTCACCTCCGTTGTTCAACTTGATGCAATGATTTGGGGTTCGCCAGCTCATCCAGGTCTTAGAATACGCAGACGACCTGGGCGTTATCGGGGATAGTAAAGGAGCCATGACACATAACGCTGAGATTATCGTCGAGGGAGCGAAAGAGGTCGGATTGGAAGTCAGCGAAGACAAAACCAAATACATGGGATCAGACAGGAACCCAGACATACACAACACTGAATTTTTACAGGCCGGAAACTTCGCGTTTGAAGCAGTACCAAATGTCAAATATCTCGGTGCGATAATCAATAAGAATAACGACATCAACGAAGAAATCGCCAATAGAATCAACGCGGGTTCCAAGAGCTACAACTCTATCCGAAAACTACTGTGAAATAAGCTACTGATACGTGAGTCAAAGCTCACCTCGTACAAAAGCATAGTCCGGCCGGTGGTTTTATACGGGTGCGAAACATGGGCACTAACGAAGGGACAAATGTGCAAACTCGCGTCCTTCGAGAATAAGATCCTGAGAAGCATTTTCGGAATGAAACTAGACACGAGAACAGGTCGCTGGAGGAGACTACACAATAATGAACTCGACAGATTGTACCGGACTCCGCGAATAGTACAAATGATCAAAATTCAACGAGCCAGGTGGGTGGGACACGTAGCCAGGATGAGAGAGGGTAGAATGGCTCGCGAAGTCATGAAAAGTCATGTCAAACTTCCAAGATCACCGGGTCGACCTCGGATACGATGGAATGATAAGGTATGGGAAGACCTGGCGGGAGTAGGGTGCAACAGGAGGGAGTGGACAGCACAAGCACGAAACAGGTCTCCATGGCGACAATACGTGGATGCGTTAAGAAGGACAACCTGACAACCCATTTCCCCTCCTATGGTCGCGGAGGCGAGAGCGTACGCGTGGCGAGCGGGCCTCTCCATCAAGAACATCTGAATGCAGCTGCGTACCAATCTTCAGTTTCGCCTAGACACGACCACCCCCTTGGCTGCTTCCATCCAACTCTCCAGTGGCCAGGGGACGTGGTTGCGTCCATAAGACCACCGAGTCTTTGAGATCCTTATATATCACATCATATTGGAAAAATAGTAGAGAATTAGCAGTAAGCGCGAGTTTTTTTGCGAAAATCCGGTTTTTTACATGATACATCAATCCTCTCGAGTTTTTGTAAATTCTTTTGAAACACCTTGTAAATCTTTAAAAAATCGTTGAAAACGTGTTTGTAACATTTTTTGCTATCGCCCACCTCTTCTGAGTATTTGCGAGAAAACCGTGTAGAAGCGAAAAAAACGAGTAGTCACTGAGTTTCTCCATAAGCAATGTATGGGGAATTTTTAGTTTGGCGGTAACTCGAAACGGTGAGCTGAGACGAATTCGCTCGAAATCAGGTTGCATTCGTGAAGATTTGTACAAAAACACCCCTTTTTGAGTTTTGGTTGTCATTCTCGTTAGACTCATCCCCGCCAGGGGCGCACTGGGTGAAGTCATGAAGGCGTGAGTCTTCCGCACATTTGGGCCTGAATTTTCGACAAAGGGAGCAATAAAAGACCCGATAACGCCAAAAGTGAACGCTTATGGTTGTTATAATCTGCGGTCGGTTAATCCTGACCACCGATGATTCGCTGAGCCCTGGTCATGAAGACCGATAAAAACGTTCAAATATAATACTCACTCTATATTTTCAAAATTTCGCGAACTTGTGACTCTTGTATCTCTAAATAAACTGTAACTTCTCATAGTTTCTGCTCATAAATCGAATGGCTAGCTTCGGTAGATTGCATAATCTCCATATCTGGAGAGAGCCTATCATCTGCGTCAGTTAACAACTTCATTGGCCGATTCTGGGGGCAGTTAGAATTCTTATCTGGTGAAGCTACAACGTCCGAATCTACACCTACCTCCGAGATAAGTCTAACTATCTAATCCATCTTCCCAGGTTCTGATAGCAACTACAGCCACGATTATCATTCTATCGACTCCGACAAATTCTCATCATGTTTGCCACTGAATGAGCTCTCTTACTCTGGTATTCATAGTCGTTTCTAAAACGAGGGTCAGAGTTTGATCCGCGGTTTAGGCGCTGTAGTCGTCGTATTCAGATTATGAGTTTGAATCTTTGGTGTTCTGCTGCGCTGGTATGATGCAGAGACTTTAGTTCATTTATTGGCCGCACCGACTACAGCGCCTAAACCGCGGATCAAACTCTAACCCTCGGTTTTAAACGACTATAAATAGCACGAGTTATTGGCTTAATTGAAAAACCTACATAATTTTTTTCCGAAACCAGGGTTACAAAAGTTTTCGAGATGTCAACGAGTTTTCAAGCGATAGTATCACTAGCATTCTCGTTATTTCACGAATGTTGGTACAAAATTGACCAAAATCGACTAATTTATTTCAGCAACTCGCAGCTCTGCTAATAGCTCGCCAAGTCATTGGTAACCTGAAGGAATCAGCGGTGCCTTACTTGATAGAGCAGCTGAGGTTGGCTCGTTTGAGCTTCGAAATGTTTGGCGCTCTCAGCCCCAGCGAGGCTCGCCAGCCACCCGGTGCGGCCAGCGTTGACGCAGACTCGGAACAGGTGACGTCCGGGTCGGGAGCTGCGCCTGACGGCGAGAAAGAAACAAAGACTAAGCAGCCGAGAATGGTCAGCCAAGCGGAGATTGAGAGCTCTCTCTACAGAGTAGGACATCCAAACAATTCTCTACTTAGTGACGTTGCTTTCAAGGTTTGGTCTAGATACTGCCAAAATTTCATTTTCCATTTCTTCGTCATCTGTGGCTCATTTATTTGCCTTGCCATTAATTTGAATGCGAAATTCGCATGTCAGTGATCCAGATAAACAAGGGAAGCTTTCATCATGATAAATGCACCTAAATAGTGGGGACGCAAAATCAAGAAATATCAATGCACTGGGTGTACAACCAGCGACTCATGAATTCCTCAAGCCAATAACAAGGCACACAACAATAGTTCTTCTCCAATTTTGCAAGTTTGAACAGCCCACTGAGATCTTTATACATCATCTTCATCTGATGGAATACTTTATCAATTTTTTTTGTTCGTACAAACAGACTATCTAATGGCGCATCGCGATGAGGAAATTTTACGTAACATCAAAAAATGGTCATACTTTCAACCTAATCTAATTGAAAAATTCTCAGTTTCAAAATTATGCATGCACCTCGTTATCCTTCATTCTGAATCTAGTTTAATAGAGAGTAAGGCAATTTTTCCAAAGGGTTACGTTACCTTTAGAAGTTTGATATAAGGTGAGTGTACCCAACTTGCCCTCATTAAGCCATTTTCTTAATAACTTTGGTCTATTTGAACAATTTTCGACGTGTTTCAGCTAATTTAAAAGCTTGTTTCAAGACCCTCAAAACGCACTAACTTACGTTTAATTTTGATGACCGGGGCCCGAACTATCTCAATTCTTTCGAAAAGTGATTTTCTAGAGTTTACAAAATGGTGTACCCAACTTTCCCCCATTATGCCATTTCAAGATCAACTCTGGTCTACCTTATTATTTTTCAATGCATTCTAGCTCATTCTGAAGCTTGTTCCAGGACCTCTAGAGTGCACTAAATTACGTCTAATTTTGATGAATTGGAGCCAAACTGTCTCAATTCTTCCAAGATGAGTGATGGAAATCAGCAATATGTATGTATGTATGTATGTTCTTTATTTCACCTTGGGGAAGAACCCCGTCTGGTATAACAGCAAATATACGAATTCAGCACAGCTCTATCAATCATTAGTTCAATTTAACGTTTGAAATCCTGCCATATGAGGGTAATTGGTGACATTCTATTGAGATATTAAGAGATTCTGCTACGATATTACACATGGTACGATAGGTTTTGCATTTCAGAGATATTTACGTTTTAGTGGGACAAAAGTCAAAACATTTATGAATCGAGCATGATTTTGATTTGATTTAGAGAACAAAAAATTTGTTGTGTTGCCGAAATCAGATGCAATCGAGAAGAGTTTCTGTCCCTGATTACAGAAAAAAAGTTGAAGTGCAGAGGCGAAGTACGGGGTTTTGTAAGTCAGGGACAAAAAGTTCCGCGTTACGAGTACATAGTATGGATAAATCTGGTTATATCAAGCAGAAGTACTGGAAGATAAAATTATATAGAAGTAGCGTCAACCGGAGTAACTTTGGAACACGGGGGTTAACTTTGGAACAGACAGAGAAAGAGTAATTATCACGCACAGTCGGCTAGGAAGATGGTCCTGAGACTTTAATACTGATTTCTCCTACTTGGGCCACGCATGAACAATATTTTGTACATGCGGCGTGAATGCCTCCAACAGCTTCTAATCCGTTTATAGGCTGACTCCTTCAAAAGTACGTTTTCAATTCAACAAACAGTCTGTCGGGAGAAGTGGTGTGGTTTCGACTTTAGCAGGTCAAATCCAAGGTAGCTGAGCTAGGCTGGTAGTTACAGTCAGAATCCGCATGCGGGATAAGCTTATCCGCGGTGCCATAATCGCGATTCCGAATTGATACGCAAACTCGTAACGCAGATTGCAGCGCCATGGATAATCTTATCCCGCTGGCGGATTTCGACTAAAAATACGAGCCGTAGATTTCAATTGTCTGTACACATATCTGGACGAATACATTGTTACATTGGAGTATTTTCACGAAGTTCCAATTTTGTAGAGTAAGAACTGACGAGTACATATTTTTTCAGAAACTGGGGTAACTTTGGAACACTTGTTCACGTACTCTCAATTATTCCCCTAGATCTATATCATCATCGAATTCTGTTTACTTGAGTAACCGTTGATGAGAGCTTCAAAATAAGCCATAGAACGTCTCATTCCGACCCACGGAAGCCTAGTTATGGCAATCTTTATCAGAAACCGACTGTGAAAGTTATTTTCTCCCTCGAGACTTAGCCGTGGTGCAGACAGTGAGGTATGCTGGAGGTGTCTATACTCGATTGTAGAAGTTGAATTCAACCAAATGGACTTTTACTATAGGTCGATGGAGAGCTGAGACACTCAGCTTTTGATTACCGACAGTGAACTTCAATTGCGTGACCTAGTTTATGAATTAAATGACGAATTAATAATGATAAAAATTTCTGTTCCGAAGTTACCCCAGTCCGTGTCTGACTTTGGAACACGACTTTCAGCGCTCTTTGCTCCAACCAGAGATGTTCAAATGAATCTTATAAACACTGCAATCGAAAGCTGAGACTGTAAGCTTTCGTTTGACTACAGATACAATGCGCTTCTGATGCAGGACGTACAAGTTTCACAAGGTTTAAGGGAGTAACCTCGGTACCGCGTGAGTCAAATTGATCGACTTTTTTCAACTTTCACAAATTTGCCTACATGTGTGTCTTATGTGTTAATCAGATCTCAATACACCCTCACATAAACTTGCATAAGCATCCGACTCACGAATTCATGAAATATCAATCCCTGATTATGGGCGAATTTGTCTTAATTGTGACTTATTCGTGACTTCACGCTGAAAATTAATCAGAACTTTTTTCCAAGCTAAACAAAGCTTGAAAAAAAATTCGAGCACGTTCTTTGTATTAAGTTATATAAGTGAGCAAGATTTGAACAAAAACTGATCGGTCAGTCTTTTATAGTCTAATAACCATCGCGATGCCCCATAAGACAGCGTGTATAACCTCTAAAAATTTTTGTGCTGATGGTTTAACTCAGGGGTAGCCAATGCTCGTGAAATTTTGACTAGGTCCAATTGACACGCAAATACATCTCTCTGCCAAGTTTGATCAAAATCTGATCGGTGGATCTTCTACCGAGGTTACTCCCTTAAGGAAAAACATGCGATTTTTGTTCCAAAGTTACCCTAGTTCACAGTATACATGTTTGCTTGTTTGAATAGTACTAGGTACAACTGAGAAAATATTCTAGCCCTGCTCATTGAGATAAAAGTCGAAGTGCTAGCAAAGTACAGGGTGTTGTAATGCAGGGATAGAAGATTCAACGTTGGGAGTGTATTTTGAATGATGAGAGAGTAAGACTCACTCAGAATCACGCATTTTTCGAAATCGAAAAGCGAAACAGATATTTAGCCGCAATAACGAGAAATCGGTTGCAATTGGGAAGAGAAGAATCTCCATCTCTGATCACAAGTAAAGATAATCGAAGTGGCGAAATATGCGTATAGTAATACAGAGATGGAGAGTTCCATCAAATTCCAAATACAATATTACAGGTCTGTTCAACTGAATAATTGCAAAAAAACAGCTGTCTCATGAGGAGAGTTCACTGATATTGAGTGCACAAGCTCGTCGGTTTACATACTGATAGAGCAGGATAGGAGGAAGATTCCTGGATCGTCTGCTGTTATACTCGGACTTGGATGTTGCTTTGAGGTTAGGCACACGTTCTCACCAATCGTATGTCTAACTGCGGTCGATTTATGTGAGTGATAGATGTGCTGGGGCAGACGACAATACAATAGCGCTGTATTGCTTCACCCGAACACTTGTGTAACCACATGGTGGCATAACCTCGAAATTTGCTTGCACTCGATTTGACTGGAGATGTCGCAAAATACAGCCATTGGAGAACGTGAATAATGATGTTGGTGATATTTGCAATGAGTTGCGTACAATGGACTGTAACAGAAATATGTCCGAAGGCACTAAAAGACAGAGGAAGCTCTTCAATACCGAACGATATTGATAACGTATGAACAGTACTCACGTAGCAGACGACTTTTTTTTCTTTCTCTTTCGAGCTTCCCACTAGAGAAAGAATGTTTTTTTTTCTTATTCACAAGAAATGTAATTTTTTCACAAGGGGAAGTGTTGGGTTCACCATATGATTACATATATGCGTGCGTGTGAATACGTGAGTATGTACTCACGGCAGCACCTGACTTGCCACGGCTGCTGCGCCACGGTACTCTTGAAATACGTTTATATTCCGCTGACGACCACCAACGAGATTGTTGTGGAATATAGTCCTCGGGCCCTTGGAGCTCATTTCCTGAGAATAATCCAAACCGGCCCTTGCGCCGATTTTTATAAAAATCGAAAAAATGTGTTTCTATCCTCTTTTCAATCTTTCTCCTCGGATAACTCGGAAAGAACCCGCTATAAGACATCTTTTGTAGATCTTGAAAAATTGCATCAAAAAGGTCCCCATACTCGAACCCGTTGATCGTACTGCGTTCGAGATATTTTAGGACTCTCATCTTGTAATCATACATTTTTCGAAGAATCTCAATTCTGTGGCTCTAGAAGAGCTCGAACGATCGAAAGTTGTGTAAAATGTGAATTGTAGCGCTTGAACATGATGAGTTATCCAGGATTCCTCGCTTTGGAGTTTTTTGCAGCTTTCTGCTCCTCGGTATCAGTGTAACACTGAAAGTCCACGCGGTGTTTAACCTCGTCCAGTATTTTCGTGATAAAGTTGGATGAGGACTCAGATTCTGTAGTGAAGCGTAGAAATCTATTCACGCTGATTCAAAACAACGTGTGGTCGGTATAAGGATGAAAGCTCCAATTCTGACCATCATGGACATTTGTTCAGTTATTAACACGTTCGCTGCGGCGGGGGGAACTGGTGGGGCCCGCCGCATCTGGGGAAAGATCATCGGTTTCAGCGTCTCACCACTGAAAATAGACGGCTGGCAAGCCAGGCATATATTTTGTTCGAACATTTCGGCCGGCAGGGTGGCCGGCAAGGTGGCCAGCAAGAAAGAATTGAAAGATTCAAAAAGCTCCTTTTTTTTGGGAACGATTTTTTTCTGCACAATTTTTTTTCTCAAGAAATTGATCGCCATGCGAATAATTTCAATCCAATAGTTTCGTTCAGTTCAAAATCAGTCGCCGAGGACTGCGAAGACGATTCGTCGAACGAGTCTTTATTGCTATAAAAAATGCCAGACATAGGAAAACATTTCCTCCAAATTTCTTTTCTCCGAAGATAATTATGTCGGTTTTCGGGGTACGGAGAATCAGGGTGTATGAAACGATCAAACTCCAAGAAAGTAGTATTTGAATAATAACACCGCGGTAGAGCATTTGATTTCATTTATTCGTGATCATCGCACGAGGCTTCTGCGAGCTGCGAGGTTTCAGTAACAGCTAAAATTATAGCTGCATTCCAGTTGCTGAATACAGGCATGGATGTACAGATCGTATTTTATAGAGTTGGGCTGACTTGTATAGGCGACAAGCGAGTGTATGAATAAGAAAATGGAATATGAATAAGAGTATGAATGAGAAATGAATATTTCGTGATTATAACTATTTTTGGATCCACCGTTTCCCTTAATCATAGATGTGAATGAGCAGAGCAATCGATGGAGTCGAATATGTTGTTAGAGAATTCAGGGATACCTTATAAAATGAAATTCATGTGATATTGTAATTGTTTTGACTTTATCAATCGCATCATGATCTAGTGTGTCGTTATGATTCTTCAGAAATTTTCGACTGTGAATATGTTGCTCCAACAGCCATATTAACCTCGTCATAGTTGACACGAGATTTTTTGATGAATTGATTTGCGACGAGATAATCATTTAGAGACATGATTAAGGGGATGCCGGAGTCCTATCAATAATGTACAGTTACCGACATGGTCGAGTTTTCGGATTTCAGACCAGAAACTTGCATCGAAATGGTGCAGAAAAATGTGCAAGAGTTGAAAATGTTTTTTTTAAAGATCGGACATATTTATGATTTCATAACTTTCTGGTGATACTTCCCCTTGGTTCGCAATTTTTCGTCCACTATTTCGATGTAATTCGATCATCAAATAATCTTCGCAGTTCTCGGTGACTGATTTTGAACTAAATGAAACTATTGGATTGAAATTATTTGCATGGCGATAAAATTCTTGAGAAAAAAGATCGTGCAAAAAAAATCGTTCCTAAAAAAAGGAGTTTTTTGAATTTTTCCTTGCCGGCCGCCCTGACGGCCACTCTGCCGGCCGAAATTTTCGAACAAAATATATGCCCGGCAGACCTGCCGGCCGTCCATTTTCAGTGGGGCTGCAGCGAACGTGTCAATACGCAATCTCTTATCGCGTATTGCGAAAGCTCTCATTATGTTGACCAAGATATATTTCTGTATTCAATAAAATCACCAATACCTCCAAGATGTTCTCTCAATTTACTGAGGACGATTATAGTTTGAAATCATCATCCGCAACGAACGAGGAAAAATGGCCGCTGGTGTGGCTAGACGTACCAAATAGTGGTGCGCAACAAGTGCTATGTGGCCAAGATAAGACAGATTTTCACGTATAGAAAGGTAGAAAGAGAGATAGACGAGAGAGTGAAAAATAGTGTGAGACATAAACTGCGAAGAGTAAAAACGGAAAAGTGAAGGAAAATTGAAAGGAAATAAGAAGTAATAAATTTCATCGTATTCGAAATAAGGAGTATTTTGGAGGTTAGAAGACATCATCAGAGGTAAGGAGATCTGCGGAGACGATGGAAAAATTGCGCATGCGCACTAGAGAGGGAGCGAGGGAAGGACAGAAAGTGGGGAAGTAGCGCGAAAATTTGAAATCAGAAAAG
This sequence comes from Eretmocerus hayati, assembly GCA_029851415.1. Taxonomy (NCBI): domain Eukaryota; kingdom Metazoa; phylum Arthropoda; class Insecta; order Hymenoptera; family Aphelinidae; genus Eretmocerus; species Eretmocerus hayati. Next base: position 113,878,090 of record CM056742.1, read on the forward strand.
AGCTATGGCTGATTCAACACAGAGGATGAAGTAAATGAAGGAGTACACACACGAAGACTTCGGATCAATGTCAAAATCTTTTAAGAACATAATGAGGAAGATAGAAGAGATGGGCGGGTGGAGGAAATTGAAGCTCAAAGAGAGGGGAGAAGAACGATAGGTGCAAGGACAATACCGAGAAGCAGAATTTGAAGCACACGGGAAAAATATGACGATAGAGACAGCACATTGAGAATGAGGAGAGCTGGAAAACCAGCAAGGATAGAATACTCGCCAAAGAAAGTACTGAGGAGCAGACAAATGAACAGAGCCAGAAAACTGGCGGAAAAGGTGGAGGAAATAAGAAGTCGATACAAAGATTGATGAGAAGGATAGATGAGTACGAGATGCTAAAAATAAAGTATACACATAGGATGATAGATATGGAAGGAAATATGAAAAACCTGAGGAATGAGCTGAAAAGAGTCCAAGGAGAGTTGAAGGAATATGAAGAAAGAGTAAGGAACGTCAAGGAGGGAAGCAGGTGGGAAGAAGAAGATGCAACAAGAACGAGAGACGTTTATGAGTCAGAGTTAAGAGAAAAAAGAAAAAATCACAAAGAGACTCAAAGGTGCAATCTGGAAGAAAGTCAAATGGGTTCGAACTCGACAGGCAATACAAAAGTGGTACAAGAGAAGACAAGGAAAGAGGAGTACTATGATTAGAGAGGAGAAGAGTTTGAAATCCTCAGCAGAAGAGTGGAAAGAACCGAGAGGGAAGGAAAGAGAAAGAATATTGTGATATCCGGATTAAACTTGAAAGTGGTGGACGAAAAAAACCTTCGTAAGTGGATGAGAGAGAATTTGAAAATCGCAGTAAAAGAAATACATGTGGAAAAGATGAGAGGCACAACAAATAAATTGAGACTAGCATGTAAAAGTCTAGATACAAAAGAAAACATAATGCGCAAAAAACATTCACTAAAGGGTCCAAAGTATACATAGAACATGACTTGACGATAGAAGAAAGAAGAATAAGATACGAAGCAAGAGAAATACGGAGAGAAGAACTGAAGCTAGGAAAGGAAGTCGGAGTAGGCTATGGAAAGGTAATTATCGATGGAGAGGTATGGAGATGGAACGAAAAGGAGAGAGGATTTAAGAAGAGAAAGAAACAGGGAAGCAGGGACAGACTTGTAGGGGAACAAGAGTGAGGTAGAGAGATATCGAGAAGAAATAAGAATGTGTGAGACGGAGAAAGTGTTACATTCAAGAAATCGGAAACTCAAAAGTGGTTGAAATTGATACTGTGTATCATGGAATTAGAAGCGGAATGCGGGCAAAAAGTGTGGTGTTGGAGATTTTTGTAAAAATGTATAACCTCATGGGTTCAATGAATCAATGATAATAATAATAATAACAATAATAATGATAATAGTAATAATAATAATTATAATAATGATAATATCCACCACTTTGGGTATTCTCCATTTGGAAGGTGATTCGACCTTCTTCCTGTATGGTTGGCAATGTGTTTAATCCGGAACCGTTCCTGCTGCTCATCCATCATGCAATCGACAGAATATCGAAGAATTTTGGATAACTTATCATTTTCAAGCACTTCAATTCATACTTCACACAATTTTCGATAGAACGAGCTCGTCTAGAGCCTCAGGATTGTTCGAAAACGGGATTGTTCGACAGAATTGTTCGAGATTCTTCGAAAAATTTATAATTACGAGATGAAAATCCTAAAATATCTCGAAAGAAGTGCGTTCTACGGATTCGAGTATGTGGACCTCTTTCATGCAATTCCTTAATATCTACAAAAGATGTCCCCACAGATTTCCCGTTGAAGTGAGCCCTTTTCGAGTTATCCAAGGAGGAAGATTGAAAAGAGGATAAAAAACATGTTTTTTGGACTTTTATGAAAGGAACGGCCCAAGACCGATTTTGATTCTCATCAGAAAATTAGCTTCAAGGACCCTACGAACATATCCCACGACAATCTCGGTGGTGGCCATCAGCGGAATATAAACGCATTTCAAGAGCACCGTGGCGCGAGAGCAGACACTTCACGTTGGCACGTAGCACGATTAACATCATACGTACAATCTCTGTATTATTCAACCTCTTCAACATAATTAGTAAAGTGCATAGTTAAGAGTACATCACAACTTGTGCTTTCTTCAATCTAAATACCCTCGTTTTTCAAATACGTAATACTAGAGGGTTTTTATTGACGTGCACGCACATTTTGAGCTTTTTGTCGGTCCAAAACACTACATCCGACTTATTTTGACGTGATTAACACGTTCTGAGTTGTGAGAAAAGTCGTACTGCACACCTTTTCGAGATAAACTTATGGGGGCATGTTTGGTACACTCCCATGATGGCATCCCTGTTTTACAAATCGTCTCTGTGTTTTGCACGTGAAACAGGTCCAGATCCGAATTTTGCAATTCTGCGAGTTGGATTCTGAAGGTCTCAAAACAAGAAATCGAATGTATTAAGACACGTCAAGATTGGCCGAACCATAAAAATCCGGCATTGGTTTTACAGAATGCAATTTTCTCGGTGCTTTCTTAGCTAAGCAATCACGAGAAATAGAGAAATCGATTCAAATTTCATGAAGAACGCAGAAACGATTCAGGGTGATGCTTACTACTCATTTTCTTATATTTTAACATAACAAACGTTAGAAAAAATTGCCGGGAGGCCCAGGAGTGCTCATTCCCGAGATCGGCATATAGGGGCAAGTTGGGTACACTTACCGCATTGAAAATAAAATTACAGTCATGATTGAGCTATGCTGATCAGCATTGCTTCTCCGGTCTGAAGGTGCAAGTGAAATGTTACTAATTATATCAACTTCAATATTCTACAACACTAGCTATGTAAGCCCAGCGGGGCTTCGAATGCTTCAATAAAAATGAGAATGACAGATAGTCCACAACGTGAATTTCATACATGAGATTGGCAGTTCTTTCGAACAAAATCCGATTAGTTATTAATAACAAGGGAAAATGAGCGGACGAGGCACATACAGAACAAAATGCGATTTTCTACGTACCTTTTTTCACATGGAGCTTCTTCATTAAAGGACCCCGCACAAAATCGATAGAAACTGGCTCATGGTGAGATTTGATAAAAATTTGCAGGCTGACAGATTCCGCTACGCTGATCAACTTTGTGAATGGACAGAAGGAGACGCTATGAACAATTTCTGAGGTATTCTCAGAAAAATCCGGGGAATATTCAGGTTATACGTAGGCTATGTTGACACTTTTGATCGAGTTCTTGTGAGCCTCACTTGCTCGCTAGTTGCTTAAATGGTTGGAATTCGACAGATTTCTTGATTTGTATTCGGTTAGAACGGTTTTGCGAGAAATTCACTCACAGAAATCCTTCATCTGGAATCTGAATGCAACTCATGTTTGACATCAAGTATCTACAATCGTGTAAGAATTCCGATATCGTGTGCCACTTTTCGCGCTATTAGTTGTGAATCAGCATCTTCTCTCCATTGAATGAAAATATATCACTCATTTTAGAAACAGGTATAGATGTGGCTATTGCTCAAGTACTTGATTGTTTGGCTTCTCCAAATTTTCGCGGCGCGAATCTACGCACGTATCGCGTGATGCACATAATCTCCGACTCCTCGTGCAATGGCACAATTGACAATTTTTTATCCGTCCAAAATAAGCACTGTTTTCATTCAGCGTGCAAAAGTAGCTCGCAGCCACCCTGGTGGAGAAAAGAGCGTAATACTATATAATACCGCAGTGGCGGTACTATCTACTATCGTACTACATACATACTATCATACTACTATCAGAGAGGTACAGCCGTATTACTATGGTAGCTCCTACTGTCGCACTACGATCGTAGCATTCCGGTAGTAGTACTGGGCGTATTACAGACGTAGTACTGGGCGTATTGCGGTCGTAATTCTGCAGTATCACTTTCATAGACTATGTTGGGTTCCACGTCAAGGCGACCTACGGGAAGGGTCATCTCTCAGATTCCTTTTTAAGCTTGTTCATTCGATTATATGGCCCAAGATGGAGACTTTGGATCACCTATGAGACCGAGAAAGAATTTCAATCTTCCGCTGCACACATATCCGTAAAAAAGAGAAAATCCGTCATGTGGAAATCGATGCCTTCTTATTCACATGAATAAAAATATCTCGAGTTCTTCGACAGATACGATCTTGCGGTTCACTGCATCCGAAAGGGCATCTAAAAATATATCTAGAGCATTATTGCGAAGTTGCTTTTAGTGATTTGGAGTCCACCTGAAACTAAAAGAAGGTTTTTCACTGAATGGTGAGTTTTAGTAACAGATAAACATCATCTTCTGCGCATTGATTTTCAATGAGAAGCTGACAAAATTTTCTATCAAATAACTACTTGCAAAGTTTGAGTTCATGCTCTGAAACGGGATCCACGTATTGTGTTAATGAATCACATCGGATCATGAGTAAATGTAAATTCAACTCATTAGCGCCTGCTGAGAGGACACATTCACGAAAACTTTCTGGGGCTCGTTTTTTAGTACAAGATAGCCGTCGAAAAAATTCGGATCACACGAATTCACCCTAAAATTGTCTGAATTTTAGAAATATGCAATCAAAAATTCCCTTCGAGGTGATATATATTCAATTTTTGCCAAAAACACGATTTCTCACATCCAAAATCATGTTTAGACGGCATTTCCTTCTGCCATAAATTGATTGATACAGCTTTGACATGTGGAAAATACATGTTATTAGGTCCTGAACACAAAATTTAAGGGTATCGACGCCAGCCTCCTCGATATTCGTGAGGTAAGAACTTGACTCGTGTTCCAACTTCGTCTTTGCTGCGGCTGACCGCCTCGTTTGTGCCGCGATGCTCATACGTGATTCGCGGGAGCGGAGGTCGGGCACGTATGGACGATTTTCTCACGAAACGCGGGCGGACATGAACAAATCGCTTTATTATAATGATAATATAAGTGTTGTTCTACTGTAGTATCCATGAATAAATCTTATATTGGTGCTAAATTGGGCATTAGTGTAAGACATTTGTAGAAATGAAACGATTAATTGGCATGGATTTTGAGAGGAACAACTTGTGATTCACACGATCCCTCGTTATATTCAATAATCATCTAGAATTTTTGGCGGACTATTTGAGCTTATCAAGCTCTAGTAGATGAAATTGGCAAGATGTCCGATATATACGTGGTTCTAAAGTATACTGCACAATACTCCTGGAAATGAGTTTTAAATCACACCGAACTTGGATAGAGGTACATTTCCATAGAAGATATCTCTTTCTGTTACGATCATGGATCTGTAGGAAACTGAAGTTGGAATCAGTTGGTGAAAGACTTTGATTATGGAAAAGGTTGTCTAATGAGTTAATCACAACATGCTCGTCCATCCCAGCTTGGACTGGGAAACATCCCCAGTGCAACGGCTCGACTGAGATTTCAGTATCTTGGGCTGGAAATCCATCCCAAAATGGCTCGTACGGGTATCTTAGTAGTAGACTATCAGCTAGCTGACATTTTTGGCAGTTATTTCTGCGTGGACAGATCATAGCTGAATGGGTCATTGGCAGTGAGGAGAAGATAACTATGCAGTGACGGGAGAGCCGTTCCGTTTAATAAATAAACAAACATGACGAATAATTGGGTATTCCAGAATGGTTTTTCACCCAAAAACCCAACAATATTCCGTCAATTCAGTTGAAAAGAAGTCATCGATAATCACTTGACATACCAATTTAGCGGTTCTCAGTGCCGGACATACTCTATCAAAAATGTCAATTTTCAAATATTGAGAATAAATTTTCTACAATATTTTACTCTATCATTCAGAATATCGGAAGGAATCCACCGGAAAAGCATCGCCATACTAGCTGATGAGGTGACTCTGAAGCAATCAAAACATGGGGTTCCGCGCAGCAGGTAGTGAGGTACTTCCCTCTTCTACCATACGGTCCTGACGCGCCATATAGATATGTTAGCAACACAAGCGGGGCGACGCGGCGCGCTGCTTCACGCTCAGAACTCACGAACATAAATGATTTAGAATTCTGGTCACCAACGTATCAATTTTTCATGCCATCAAAAGCCTCATGCAAGATAGCATCAAATTATTTCTTGATGGTCGATTCTAATCGTTTAGTTCCCGCGTAAAAATTTTTTTTTATTATGAAGTTTTTCTGAACTTGATATTCAGGAAAATTTTGTATGAACACAAAAATGAGACAACACTCGGGGCGGTAGTCCTCACTGAGCGTCTAGTGACGACCGGCTCGCCTCCGCGTTCCTCATGTCGCGCCACAAGTAGCCGCAAGCCCCGCCCCGTGCAGTCGAGCTGGCCATGCGCTGCCTTTTTCCTGCAACAAAAGAAAATTCGATTCAAAATATCATGCTATGTGTGATCGGAAAATAGCATTGTTGAGACAAAAGTTGCCCAGAAAATTCAAGACGAGAAAAAATTGAGGTTAAGCAGGCGCAGCTATAATTTACAGGAAAGTTACACAAAATAAAATACTCATCTGAATAAGCAACTGAAGCCACGCTACTCACTTCTGTTCTATCCACGCCAAGGTTGCTTCTCTTCATCCGCAGGCTCATCAACTTCCTGCGAAAAATTTCACCCATAAAAAAATCTTCTCGAACCCGCACGAGTCGCTGTTGAACAGGTTCGTGGGGGTTCTTTATGGATGATATTTTTTGCGGGAACCTTAATGAGCTTGCGGATGAAGAAAAGCAACCTTGGCGTAGACAGGAGTGCGTAGTGTGACCTCAGCTGCTCTTATTCAGATGAGTGTATATTATTCTTTGTAACTCTTTCGCTTAAGAGTGCTCTCTACCTTTTGAAAAGCGACAGTGGTGCCCTAGCGGTCGAATTGGTATATTGACAATAACAATTTTCAAGAACGAAGAGGAAGGAAACCAATAGTACCGCCACCTGTGGATTATTTTTCTGCAAATGTAAAAAAAAGTTTCATCGAGATCGGTGCAAAATTGAGCCCACAAAGTTGCGGGAAAAATCCAACAACGCTTTGAATAAGTTCCCGCATCTTTGTGAGCTCAATTTCGCACCGATCTCGATGAAACTTTTTTTACAGGTGGTGGTACTATTGGTTTCCTTCCTCTTCTTTTTTGGAAATTGTTATTGTCAATATACCACTTTGTCCGCTAGGGATGCCACCGTCGTTTTCGAAAAATAGGTCGCTCGGCCGCTTGGGAATTCCACGCATTTTACGCAACTTGCTTTGATCGCCATTTTGATTGCTTCAGAGTCACTTCTTCAGTATGGTGATGCTCTTCCGAAGGACTTTTTTTCGATAATCTGTCCGAATATCAGAGTGCAATACTGTAGAATAATGATCCCCCATATTTGAGAAATTTGACATATTTGATAGCGTATGGTAGGCACTAAGAATCGCTAAATTGGTATGTCAAGTGATTAGCGATGACTTCTTTTCAACTGAATTGACGGAGTATTGTTGGATTTTTGGGTAAAAAACTACTCTGGAATATCGAATCATCCGACATGTTTGTTAATTCATTGAACGAAAACGGAACGGCTCTCCCGCTTGTCACTGCACAGTCGTTTTCTCCTAGCGACCAATGACCCATTCAGCTCTATGATCTTTCTTCGCAGGAATAACTACCAAAAAATGTCAGCTAGCTGACGGCCTATAGCTGCCTCGATAATCGACGGAAAACTTCACCCCAAGGAATTTAGAGTATGGGTTAGGTAGTCTGCACAAATTAGAAGCTAGTCAATTTCGTAGAAGAAGTCTCCATCAAAATCAGACTCCGGAAGACCTTAAGTTGCCCTTAAGTAGAAGACACTATTTTCACTGTCAAGACACCATTATGAATACCGGAAACGAACAACGTGATCTTCCCCGATTGAATCCCGCCCTGGACTATGAACTTGATGCATGACGCTGTTGGTAGTTCATTGTGGAATGGAAAGAATTCGTACCAATGCAGTTGGGTTATGAAAAGTTTTCGAATAAGTCTTCCCGTCATTCACGCAGGGAATTTCATCACATGGATCTTCACATCTCGAATATTTATCTTGCTATTGATTTTTCATGCATTGGAAAAGCTTCCTCCAACAAAATTTTATCCTGAGCTCTTGGAACATTTGCTCGACGTCTTCAGAACATTGATGATAAGCATTGAGGAGGTTCTATTCTCATAAAAATAAGGTCTGATACATCTGTCGACTGCGTGTGAACAGTTTGCGCTCAACAATATGATCAATCCGTTGAATTACAAGTCATGCCAGTACAGTCAGACAAGAAATTTTCTATTGGCATGATCATTGCGACAGCAAAACGCATTATTTCCATAGAGGTAATACAGAATACAGCACCGAAGCGCCCCTTCAACTCGGCTGACTTGGAGAAAGAGACACACGATCTAGTCGGACGGCCTGACTATGTGGTGGTGTAAGTGCGTGTGACCATATATTCATGCATGCTCGTATATCTGAGCTATCGGCCCAGCGCCATGCGTTATATGCAGTTAGCATATTATAGTGCGTTAGTGCGTGTGTAATGATGCTGTATATAATGACAGCACTTGAACAACAGAATACCGAAAGAATACAAAATAATTTGTCTAGGGACTAGGGACTTGCTTTGCACACGGAGAAAAAACAAAAATTTTTCTTCGTACAAATATTAATTTCTGCATTCATGGGTTCATCGAAATTTTCTATTGACCTCATACAAGTAATAACTTGTAACATAACCACAACAAAGAAGCTGGGAAAGTATTTCTCAATCCGCTGTAACCGATTATAACAAATTAGAAAAATATATATTAGAGGCAAATGAATCTTCGTCATTTTAGACTAAAAGTTGTTTGACGATGGAAAGAGTAGTATTTTTAATTTTTGATAAAATTTATTACTCAACAATATTTTCATTTATAATCTGATGGGAATAAAGATTCTCTTCATATATAAATATCTTAGTAAATAATCAATAGATATTTTTATATTTTCGAATCCTAAGCGATTGTTATGGTCATTTTGATATTACTTAATAATGCTGTTCAGGCACATTTAATCGAATTCAAAAATATTTTTCTCTACATATCACAATTCAATATTGCTTACCAAGCATCTGTGGTGTGACACTAACTCATCATAGTGCAACTTGAACAAAGGAAATGCACCATCAAATGTTATGCGCTCTTAGACAAACTACATCTGTAGCCTTTGGAGTTATTGAGCTCAGCAAAAAATAATCACTATTTACCCTCAGTGAGTACTACAAATCAGTCATCATACCACAAACTTTCACCTGAGATATACTCTTTGAACACCTGTTCACATAGCACTTTCATTGACCTTTGAAGGTAACGAGGTGATTGAATTTCATTCTTATGCGATGACCTTTGTCTCTCAGTAGGGCAGACTCATGGACTAATCTTTTGTCTATGTAATCTTGGATAATCAAATAGATGAGCTGCTGTCTGTGATCATAGAGAACTTCTTGCTCGAATAAGTGCTCATCATTTTGAAAAACAGAATGTGGAATGATTTTGAGAGTCTCTGTCACAAGCTTGTAGTCAATGTCTTTTGAAATCAGCTCATCTTTATGCTGCCTTATCACAGATTCTGTTTTTTTGCAAACTAGCACCACATCATCAGAGGCGTGCTTGAGCCCTCCTCTGTTTTCCAATGTGGTCAAGAGCGAATGATGAGATACATGCCCATTCAGAGACTCTAAACAACTTTTGCAATGTATATGTGGAAGCAAAGAGTGCAATACTGCTCCTGCAGTGTGACGAATAACGTCATCAAGATATTCATTTGCCACCCAACCAAACTTTTCTGTTTGAGTCATTAAAATATCAGAGTCTCTATGCAAAAACTTTTCAATATCAAATTGTTTGGAACTTTTTGGTATTTTTTGGATGGGTTTTCTCTTTTTTGGCAACTTAGCCTTCATAGCCTCATTATTAGTGTCTAAAGTATTGCCATTATTCACATTTTTTGTGTTCCTGTTAATATTAGCTATATCACCCAATGCTTTGCGATTACTTTTGACATTTTTAACAGTAAAGACAGGAACACCAGTTCCACAGTCATCATAAGATAGGAGTTGCTCCTTGCACAAGTGTAAATCTTTGGTTATTAGGAAAGCGTGGTCTTGGGGGGGTGCAATTAGCCGATAAAGGCACCTGTACATCAAGACTGTGTATAAGAAGTTTCTTATAGGCAGATTGGAACTAAGTGGTTGTTGGATTGTTATTGAATCCATTCTTACTCCGAATCAAAGCGAAAAACATTTCAACGTGATCCTGTGAAAGCTTGTAGGCAAGAAAATATGATATAGATTCTTCCTCGAAAAGTGATTCACAAAGAGATACCAAATTTTTCATGCAAATAATGAAGCCTAAAAATCCAGTCTTCGTGGTAGATGCTTTGAGGACTGACTTTCTTTCTATTTTAATGCCAGAATCGGTTTTAGTTTTCACGTCAACTTCAAGTTTCTCTATGTAACTAATGTGTTTTTCAACTCTTTGTTTCAATTCTGGCATTGCATTTTTGGTAATAGCTCTCATTCCGGGTGTTTTACAGAATCTATTTTTTGTATTAAGAAGATCAAACATGTCATTGAATTCACAACAAAAATTTGCCGTAGGTTCAACGCCATGGAAGTCTTCATTATACCTGCTCTTTAAGTATAGCAAAGCCATTGCAGTGCTGTTACTGAGAGTCTGCGCAGCTAAAAAAACTTTCATTTTTTCATTATAAAAATTGACGTGGCGGTTTTTTATTTTGCAAGCGCAGTGCATTCCTTCCTCTATTTGGATATCATAAGCCACCTCACGTATTTCCAATCAATGAAATCGGTGCCATTATAAATGAGGGGGCCTTTCTGTGCAAAATAATTTCTAACTAATTTCAGCATATGACACGGATCATAGAAGATATAAATTTTTTTCTCTGTTACTGGATGGAGGACGTATGGCTTGAAATTTTCTTCATCTGTGTAATCAAAATTGGCACCCATTGATGTACAACATTTTTGATTTGAATCATCCCCGTCAAATGTCACACTTACCACGTCAATTTTATTTTCATTACATTTAATTAGTATGTCTTTGAGTAAGATAGATTTGTCAATACCGGTCAGAGAGTTGATCGAGTAGTATGCGACAGGGGCTTTGAATGGTCCATTTAGACTCACGAGCATGTAAACGAGAGCTTTTTTTGCCGGCAAATCTTGTTCCCTCGCATTTTTTTCTCAGAGTTGACCCCCTAAATCAACCGAACCTTTCCACGTATGTGTGTCTGGATTATAAATGTGGCACTCCTTTATGTAAATTTCATCAAAAATTATTGCAAATTTAGGATTTTTCCCTCGACTTTTTTCCATTTCCACAATTTTTGCAACATTATCTATAACTTCTTGCGATACCCCAGGTTTATAATTCGCTGAACAATCCCATGCGTTCAAAGTGCTTTCGCATGGCAAGGCATCTCTACACCACGATCTTACCATTCTGTACGCCGCAGGTGAGTGAAAATGAAGTGTCCTTGCAAATTTCTTCAGACTCTCGGGGTAGGGTTTCGTTCTGTCTCTGTTTTGTGCTCTTAGAACCATCTCTTTGAGATGCGCAGGCAGTTCCTGGTGGAGTGTAAATGAATTTAGGAGAGTTTTTCAGTAGATAACTATAGTTTATCATAAGGGAGGACAAACATCCTCAATAAATTCAAATTTACAATTCATTTTGCTCGCATTTTATGCGTCAATTATAATCATATGGGCTCATATGGTTCTAAAGAGTAATAAGGATCAAAAACCTGTAGATATTCAGCGGCTAATACACTCGTGCTTTTCAAACGGTTCACCATGTCTTTGAAGCGAGCAATCGCCTCTTTACTTCTTTTATTTTTCTTCTTTTCGTTCGTGATTATTCTACCTTTATATCAGAGTGCGTCTCTCACAACTTGAAACACCCCGGGGTCCTTGAAATCTTCTTCAGATAATTGAGCATATCTGAAACGGCCAGTCTTCACTCTAATTTTTTTTATTGGAACAGGACCATCATCTACTTCGTACTTCCTGAAAAAACGAATTTTACAGATAAACTTTTTGAGCAAATGAGATATTCTCAATACTATTTCACTGGTATCATACCTTTTCAACTTTCTGCTAACATCATCAGTACTAGATCCACTACAAGATGAGTCATTAAAATTTTCGTCACTGCTTCCATCAGTGGCATCATCGCTAGCAGTGGATTCAATATCTCTTTTGATGAGTTTCGTGAAAGAATTCGTGGCATTTTATTTCGGAAGTCTTCAATCAGATATGTCGATTTGCGCCCTGCATAAGGCTCGCACTCTTTTTATTGTCATACTTTGTAGGCTTGCTCTTTTTAGGAGTTGATGGGCAAGGGCGTTTTCCCTCCAAATTCTGCTGCGCCTCCTCATTTTGAGCATCTTCATCAGTTGGAATTGTGATACGTGTACAGTAAAACCTCTCTTAGCGGCCACCCTATGGGACCGGAAAAAATTGGCCGCTAAGGGAGGTGGCCGCTTTTGGGAGGTTCCGATAATCCCGACACAAAAGAGACTCATTCCTGGAAGTCAATACATTTAATATCAGCTCAACATTTTAGGCGAACAATAATTAGTAAGATCATCACATGAAATAAAGACAATTCGCAGACTCTGAAAAAACTGAATAAGTATTGAATATACTAATATAGATAAAGATATTCGCAATCATGGATAAAATACGAGTTTGTTATGTGAATATTAAACATTTCGAACACCATTCCTTATGAAAAAATCCGTGATTGAGGTTTGCGTTTGAGGCTTTTTTATCAGATCATTTTCCAGCTTCATTTGTAAATCACAAACCGATCTGAATCCATCGAGGTCGTTGCGACTCATATAGAAATCTTTCAATCCGTTCAGATGGCTCAGAGCGTCTTCCGTGGTTGGTTTAGATTTCTGTTTATCCTCCGGCTCTGGTACATCTTCTTCCTCATTTTCATTACTCTCTGATTGACTCTCGATAATTGTAGCAATTTCCAGTGACGTATTCTCCGTCACTAAATCATCATCAGCACTGACATAAGATGCAACTGATATTCCAAAAGGAGATAGAATCTGCTCGAGATCTGGATCGTTCAGAACATCAACAATGGGTACATTGGGCTCATCTTTGTAATTTTCAAAACCAGATCTGACGAAACACTTGTAAACTGTTTCAGGTTTTATTTCTCTCAGAGCAGACTTCGCCCATACAATAGCATCCAAAACACTTACACTCTTAGTAAGTTCGTGAACTGATTGAGCAGTTTCTATCCTTCGAGAAATGTAACTCATAGCTTTTTTCCTAAAAAGCAATTTGAAATTTTGAATTATGCCTGCAAAAATAAATCTCTCGTGAATACACAGAGACAATATTCGAGATATAGAAGACATTCACTGAAATAGAAGAGGTACCTTGATCAAGGGGCTGGCATCTCGAAGTTGTGTTAGGGGGCAAAAATACAAGCTTGACATTAGAAAGTTTGAGTTTCGGGTGGCACGCCGCATTATCAAGAAACAAGATCACATTTCTCTTCTGTCTCTTCATTTTCTTATTGTATTCCTCGAGCCACCAAGACATGATCGGTATTGTCATCCACGCCGTTTGATTAGATTTCCAATTCACGCCTAAGGTTGTTACATCGATATTCTTGAAACAACGAGGTTTTGCAGCTTTTCCTATGATCAATGGATCTTCAAATTCTCCTTCCATATTCACACAAAGCATCACAGTTAATCTCTCTTTGGCTTTTTTTCCTCCTTGGCATATTTCACCTCTGAGGCTCATCGTCCGATCTGGCAACATCCTGAAGTACAAACCCAGCTCGTCCAAGTTAGCCCAGTCTCTTGGACTAGTACCACGAGTTACTTGTTCAAGCCTGTCTTTCCAGGAAATTACGACACTTTCATCAACCGATGCGCCTTCTCCACAGATTTTCTTTGACTGAATTTCGTACCGGATCATAAATTTTTCCAACCAACCATTTGACCCGGAGAAATTCCTCAAGCCAATTATTGCTGCTGCTTCGCGGGCTTTTTCTTGGAGCAACGGTCCAGAAATTGGGATATTTTTTGATCTGGCTAAACACAACCACTGATACACAATATTATTCACAACACCTGATTCAAGCCTCGGAAATTTACGCTTGATATTAGCATTGCCATTCTTCGTGTACAGCTCCAGAATCTCGGCCTTGTTACTTCTGATTTCATTAACAGCTGTCTTGCTGACTCCAAATCTTTCAGCTGCAACTCTACTGCTCAAGTTTTCTTTTTCACAAATTGTAATTAGATCCACTTTGTCTTTCAAAGTCAAGCGTTTTCTTTTTCCAGCCATCGCGAGAACCAGCTGGTGACGCTAAATCACTACTGCGGCAGAGCAATCGAGACGATACAGAGAGTGTTTACATTTCACAATACTTATTAGAACCTCTATCACTATAAGAAATCGATATGTATACGAACGAGACAATGAATATATTGGAAATGCCATTGAAATATAGTGGCCGCTTTTCAGAGGTTCGATTTACACGTGTAAGGTACATTCGGGACTGAGAAAATCTGGCCGTTAGTAGAGGTGGCCGCTATACAGAGGGGCCGCTATTGGGAGGTTTTACGTCCATAAGACTCAATACAATTCTGCCGGGACCTTGAATTTTCGGCCGCTAAGGGAGGTGGCCGCTTTTGAGAGGTGGCCGTTAAGAGAGGTTTTACTGTATTACCTGAGCTACCCGGTGCCTGGGCTGGAGGTATTGAGGCATTATTATCTTGGGATTGCGGTATTTCGTTCGATTCTAGATCGTTTTTTGAAACTGGTGTATTAGCTGCCGGCAATGTCGTGGCTAAGTCTGATGCTAGGCAAGAGATATTTGGATCTTGATTCACTGTGCTTGGAGCTGTGTTCTCTGGAATAGAGTGCAAAGATCAATAAGAATCGTCAAGTTCTTGTGTTCCAAGTTATACTATTATTCATTATTATAGCCATTTTACCTGAGGTTTGTTGGAATTGAGACCTATCACCTACAACTCCATGCGAAATTGTCTCTGTATTATCACTCAATCTCAAAGTTGGGACTGCAGTCGATTTCAGCCTCCGACGGGATGTATAGCCATCCGTGTCATGAAAGCACGACACATCAAAGTGATCACTACAGATCGAGGCGCTTTTTAAAACTCTGTTGATTCCAAGTGCGTTCATCCATTTTTGCCTGGGTTCATGTTTGCTAGGGAACCTGAAGTGAGCACAATATAATATAATGAAATGGGAATGTTGGTAGTCTCTTGGAAGATTTGTATAAATATCATTCTCAAATCCAAATATTACTATAAATTCAAGGATTCAAACTCATAAAAAAACGCGTGAATAGTATTGGGATAAGCCTAGGCATAAAATGACCTCTCTGACTCAACAGAAATCTCAATAGATGTAGCATGTTGCTTCCAATATTGTTCAAACACAAATAAGTAATTCAACAGTCTTCAAAGCTTGTCTTTTGGTTACATACCTCTTTATCTTACAAGTTCAGATTTGGAGCATAGTAGCAAGATCAACAATCTAGCATTCTCAGGACTAGATATTATTATACAGTAATATTAGTCGAACAATGCTAAACTGTTGATCTGGCTACTTTGCTCCAAATCTGAATTTGTATTATAAAGAAGCATTTATCCAGAAGGCAAGCTTCGAAGACTGTTGAATTATTTTTTTGTGCTCGAACAATATTGGGAGCAACATGCTCCATTTATTGAGATTCCTGTTGAGTTGCAGAGGTCATTTTATGCCTGGGTTTATCTGAATATATATTGTAAAGAGGTTATATGTGTCCTAAACGCAAGCCTCGTAGACTGTTTTTGACTGAATTTTGTAAAAATCGTTCAATCTGATTCTTACAAAGTGGCTAAAGAATCTAATTTTTCATCTGGTTTCATCATATTGAACATTAAAAGATCCCTCTGACTCTTCAGGAATCTTGATAGATGTAGCATGTTGCTCCCATTATTGTTCGAGCACAAATAACTAATTCAACAGCCTTCGAAGCTTGTCTTTTGGATACATACTTCTTTATAATACAAGTTCAGATTTGGAGCATAGTAGCAAGATCAACAATCTAGCATTCTCAAGACTGAATATTATCATACAGTAATATTAGTCCGAACAATGCTAGATTGTTGATCTGGCTACTTTGCTCCAAATCTGAATTTGTATTATAGAAGCATTTATCCTTCTTCTTCTTCTTTTCGTTCGTGGCCATGGACTGCCGTCCCCTCCGCCATTACCTGGTTTTAAAGCATTTATCCAAAAGGCAAGCTTCGAAGACTGTTGAATTACTTTTTTGGGCTCGAACAATATTGGAGCAACATGCTCCATATATAAATGTTCCTGTTGAATCGCAGAGGTCATTTTATGCCTAGGTTTATCTGAATTTGTATTGTAAAGAGAAATGTATCGTAAATGCAAGCCTCCTAAACTGCTATTTTCCACTGAATTTTTTAGGAATCTTCTTATTTAATTCGTACAAAGTTGCTGAAGAATCTAATTTTCCATCTGGTTTCATAAAATTCAACATTGAAAGATCAATGTGACTCTTCAGGAATCTTGATAAATAGAGCATCCTGCTCCGAAAATTTTCCAAGCTTGAAATGGTAATCAAACAGCCTACGGAGCATGTCTTCTGAGTACATCTTTCTTCATAATGCAACTTCAAGATTTGGAGCATAGTAGCCAGATCAACTATCTAGCATTCTCAGATCCAAATATGAGGGTATACATTCAAATTTGCTAATATACAATTCTTCAAAATTATTGAACTTTGTAAAAAAATCTTCAAATCGATTTGGATCAGATCTGAATCTAATAAGTGGATAAAATTTCTTAATTCGGTCTAATTCTATTGATTTGAGTGTGAATCATATTCGCGGATTGACTCATTGATCGTGTTTCCGAAGAAGCAAGAAGAATTTATTCAAAATTTATTCACTTACTTGTGAAAACTGCGACTGCTGTCTCTGGGATTTCCCTTATGCCTGCACACCATGCATTGCTCTGGCATTTTGATGTATTTCTTCAGTTTCACTCACACGTTTCGGGACAATAACATGAATAATATCACAATAAAGGCTCACGATAAATTATTGCAAACTAAAAATGAGAGGAGTAAGACAGCACGACCGTTTGGATGCTGATGCGGGTATGATGTGTATGCCAATGCATGCCCCTCAAAATTTCGGAGCAGAGGAGCAAGTTTCTGTATTTTGGAGCAAATTGCAGTATATTCCCGCATTTATCCCTCTAACTGCACGCAAGTGCATCGCAGGTGCAAAAGCAAGGTGAACGCGAGGGTGTGATTCATATTTTGCAAACGCGCGATTCGCATACCAAAGCGGCGCAGAACTGCACTGCGCAACGTAAACATATATATATATTGCAGTCCGACTTGATCGTCTGTCTCGTTCCCGAAATCCTCCATTTCCACTTGCAGGGAGGCCTATACCTTCGGTGCTCTATTCTGTATTACCTCTATGATTATTTCTCATGGCTCAAGAGATGCTCAAGAATGTTTTTTTTCTGGTCATAATCATCAACTTTTCCCATGAGATACTGTATCTAAATACACATTCCCAGGGGGTTTTCGATCACTTCCGTGCTCATGTGCGATTGCTATCAGAGGTTTGTTTTAAGGCTAGTCCGGAGACCCCGCGAAACCGCAACCAGACACGCACTGGCGTACTCTCAGGTTCCAGCTGCATCCAATGATTCTGAGAGCGGTATTATTGTTTATACGCTTTTTATTGGTACTGAATGTGTTATTCAGATACTAGGCCACCTGTGGAATCTTATAACACGACACCATGCAAAGTTTCATGGCATTTCGTTCATTAGGAATCGAGAAAAGCTTGAAGGCAATTTTTTGGTGGGACAGAGCGCGTCCTCTCCTATTCCGATTTATTCCTCAATAACAAAACAGTTTTGTCCAAAATCAGGTACTAGGCCATCTGGGGATTGGAATTTCCTGTCGAATGAGCCCTCCCACGCCCGAAAATTTTGAATTTAGCTCGCAAAAACCTTGAACTAGTGTGAGCATCGAGCACTATAACTTGCTCAGCGAGCCAAAGAACTACGATTTTCTGGAGATATAGAATGAATCCCCGGGTGTGGAACAACTCATTCGATGGGAAATATCATGGTGTTTCAGTTGCCATATCTCGTTTGGGTCGGAAATGTGAGGTTGAAATACTATGAGGCAAAAAAATGGGTTTGTAATCTCCCATCGCACATGCAGTACGACCAAAGCGCCATCTATCGGGCGAAATATTCGGGTTCTCTACGGACTAGCCTTAACAGAGCCGGATACTACCTTCCATTATGGACGTCGATTTTCCGGGCTCTAAGGACAGGGCCCGCTATAAGAAACATATTTGTTCAATAGCTTCAAAGTTCATCAGACAACGATAAGTCATGCAGAAAATAATAGTATCAAAACTTAAAATAATCTCCTGAAACAGATTAGCAGAATGCTTCATTGAACCAATTTTATGGAATCAACATCTCATTTTCCGAGTATCTCAAATTTGAAATATCATACTCTTTCATCATAATGAAAATAACTTTATAGTTTCCAAAATCACACATTCATCAAAACCAAATCTTGACCAGAGAATCTTCAATCTTTTTCAATAGAAAGTCAGTTTCCCTTCAAAAAATTCAGTACCTCTCTCTCTGAGAATTCAAAAAATTTTAAGAAGAAAAATCTCTCATAGATGGTTTGTATTCCTTTGGATCCGCTTTGAAAACATGGAGGACTTTGACAAGAGCGTCCTTCGAAGTTCTTAATTGATTGGTTGATATGCTACTCTTGCTAGAACGCTATTTGGATGAGGGAAAGAGGTCCACTGTGAAAAATTTATCCGGAAAACCTCTCAACCACTGGTTGAACGCAAATGGACCCCGCCATAAATCATAGGAAATTGGCTTTCGGTAATTATCGAAAATAATGTACCTAAACGATAGATTTCGGTGTGCTGATCAAAAGTTGTTATGGGCGCAAATGCCGAGAAGGTCCTCATTTTGAAATATCTCGCCTCAAAGATGCTCCTCGGCGATGCAAGAAGTAGGGTTAGGGGACCGATTTGCAGTCGATGCGCGGCAAGCGCGAAGCCGACTCAGCAGCCTGTTTCCTTTTTTACCAATCATCATGCCAGTATTGATGGAATCTGATGTGATGATGATCGAGTATCGGCGAAGCATAAGTTGAAACCAACGTATTATCGAGGGAAAAACTCTTGCAGAAATTGGGCCCACGTGCGCAAGTTCTCACGATAAACAATTTCAGGATGGCCTAGAAAATGAAAAATTGAGCGATAAATAAAGATTTGTTTCTGGAATCCTCGATCACGTGGCTGGCAGTAACTGGCCAAGGGTAGCTTCAAGGCCCACTGGCGCGTTTAATAGACGTGACGAGACATTTTTTTCACCGAACCCAAGCTTGCAACAATGCATGATTTTTCAGAGGAATTACCAAAATACTGTATTGGTTTTTGCTATGCCCATGATGTTCGCGCCGGATAGAGATAAAGAGTGGGCTATCTTCTATCAACTATCTTGAATGTTTTCAATCAATCTATCGATAAGATCTCATCTGGGTTGTGAGAAATCACTTTTTGGGACGACAAGTTTTTCCCTCGATTATACGTTGGTTTCAACTTATGTTTCGCCGATACTCGATCATCATCACATCAGATTCCATCAATACTGGCATGATGATTGATAAAAAAGAAAACAGGCTGCTGAGTCGGCTTCGCGCTTGCCACGCATCGACTGCAAATCGGTCCTCTAACCCTACTTCTCGCATCACCGAGGAGCATCTTTGAGGCGAGATATTTCAAAATGAGGATCTCCTCGGCATTTGCGCCCATGACAACTTTTGATCAGCTCACCAAAATCTATCGTTTAGGTACATTACTATCGATAATTACCGAAAGCCAATTTCCTATGTTTTATGGCGGGGTCCTTTCAACCAGTCTGATTAAAGATTCAACTTGTTTGGTTGAATATTCATCTATGACTCATATGACAATTGGATGCCCAGCCACAATCTGTCCGTCCGGTTGCCCGCATATCGGGTTGCCTAATACGTGAGAGGGTCGAAATATGGTGGCTAGTGGTCGTGGGGCGATGCGTGGATGGATAGATGATGGGTGGGTCGGTGGATGACAGATGGATGATGGGCGGATGAATGCACCAGTTGTAAATGCCAATCTGTAGAAATAACATGGACAACTATTCCCTGGAACAAATTCAATCTGTTAATTCTCGGATACAGTTTATATGTTGAATCTGCAATTTGAATCTATGAATTTTACAAATCCGAACTGTTAACTGACAGCTTTTTTGACTGATAAGATGGCAATTTTGTCGTCTGAAAAAAGTTTCAACCGGCTCAAGTAGTACTGTAGAACCCCAGAATTCAATGAATAATTATAAAATTATTCTCCGATATGTAATTTTGTCCATCATGGGATCGATTCGTCGGTCATTGAGTTAGAATTCCGGAGGCATAACCACTGTACCATGGAGACTCACAAATGAGGCTCTCTTAGAATACCAGTATTATTCCGTGCAGCGGATTTCGTGGCGTTCGTTTTCTTGTAAATGCATAAAGGCGATTCGCATGCGATTTTTCACACAACGTGTTTTTGGTAGAGCTGGCTCATAACAATTCACCAGAAATTATTAACAACGATTCCTTACAAAGCATTGCAAATTATTTTATTGGGAAAATATTGTCTCGCATGCTCTACCATATTTTGAGAGGAAATGGTTTGCCCATGCATGACATCGAAACCCACAGTCTTTTGGGGAAAATTTTATCAGTTCCAGGAACTTTGAAAAGATTAGACTTTTCAAATCCATTATTAGATGTTAAGGAGGCTCGAGCACTTTTGAATAAAACGTTTGTTTTCGGCGCAAGTGGGCTTAAACTATAGCTAAAACTACCAGAAACGTAAAACCGTTGGAAAAACATGGGGTCAACCACCAAAATCGTGAGCAAATTGAATTCAAAAATTGTTTCTGACTACACGTAATTTTATGGGCCAGACGCGTTAAGATGAGTTTGCGTGCTAACTATTCATATGATTTCTGTTCTGACCGAAGGAAACGGTTCTTTCATCCATTCCCTATAAATTGATACCAGGAAAGCCATGGGTCAACCTTCAAAATTTCGAGAAAATG
Source organism: Eretmocerus hayati (assembly GCA_029851415.1). Taxonomy (NCBI): domain Eukaryota; kingdom Metazoa; phylum Arthropoda; class Insecta; order Hymenoptera; family Aphelinidae; genus Eretmocerus; species Eretmocerus hayati. The sequence goes on from CM056742.1 coordinate 113,899,391, forward strand.
AGAGTGAAAGTTAAAAAGCTAGCGTTGCAGCCAGTGCTTGCGTTGTGAGTATACCTATGAACAGCGCCAATGACGCGGTGGAAGGGGAAAAGGCACGCGGGGCCCCGCGCTTCGTAACCTACTACGCGCTCGAGCCTCTTTAATCTCGAGTGGGATGAGACTCCTCGACTCTTCGTAACTTCAAACTGCTGTTCAAAGCATCTGCAAGAAGAGGAAACGCAACTGCATCCAGAAAATTCTCCTACTTGTTCGTAATCTCTCACACATCGCCGCGCGTCAGGGCATTTCCCACGGCATCTCATAGTCCACTTAATGATTTCGTAGAATTTACAGATTCAAATGCAAATATTTCTGCCAAGTCTAAGATATACATTTTTAGATGTTGTAGATTACGAATTCATCTGTTAAAATTGAATATTTATCTGTTGAAGATGACGCACGTATCTGCAGAAATTACAGATATATATATCGGAACTGTTTCTGCAGATTCAAAACATGAGTTTTAACAGTTTTTTGATTCAGTGTGTACCTATCCGACCAGTCATCCATCCATCCCACCCATCCATCTATCTATCCATCCTCTCATCAATCTCACCCGTTGATCAATCCACTTACTTACTGATCCCACCCATTCACCCACTCATCCATCCTCCCATCTATACAAACATCCATTCATGACGGAATATAATCACTTGGTTGAAAATTCAATCAACTGGTTGAATGAAAAATTCAACCTGTCTGGTGGAAAATTCAACTGATTAGTTGAAATGTTGCCGCACGTATACCATTTCTAACATTGAAATCCCTATACTGAAACATTTTCCCCTCCCAACCCTCCGTGTCTCTGAGATCGCTGTGATTTTTCATAGCTCCTCTTGGACCATGGAAAATATCTAGCTACATTATTTCGACGTAAAATTTCATCAGAAACACGATAAAATCATTGACTTCGAGTTTTGAAGTGATCCCGGCGTGATTTTGGAGTCACTTTGAATCTCAAAACTGAAAGTATCATTATGTTTCCCACAGAACTCTACGTTGAAATGGTGTATCTGGATATTTCCCATGGTCCAAGAGGAGCTATGGAAAATCACAGCGATCTCAGAGACATGGAGGTTTGGGAGGGAAAATCTTTCAGTGTAGGGTTTTCAATACTGAAAATGTTGTCCATGCAGCAGCGCAGGATACGTCGTACAGCGTACGGCAAAACTTTTTTTCCCTTTCTTTTATATCAAAGATCAAAAATCCATAATCGCATCGAAGAAAACCAAAAGTTGGGAAATAAGGAACACCCTAATGTACAGAGATACACCAAGAAACACCCATAACATTGCTTTTCATGAGACACGAAACATCTGATACACTTGTACAAATCTGTGTGAAAATTTGAGGATATATTTTGAACAATCCAACAATAGTGCCAGTGAATTTTGAACTTGCCCCGATGAGTATTTTTAGACTTGTAAATCCTTTCATGCCAAATTTCGAATCTTTCCACAACAAAGCACACCATACGAAATTGTCGTAGAGAGTCAACTAGATGGGAAAATAAGGTAATATTTTGTCGCAGACGCAGAAACCGGGAAAAAATAGCCTCATGTGTAACGCGAAAACTCTACAAGGCTTCGATAAATTATTCTGAAACTTTGCAAGTGCATCTGAAGGACTCTTGTTGTCAGGCCAGTGAATGTTGAGCATTCTCCATTGAGTATTTTTTGACTTATGAACTCTTGTATGAGAAATTTTCAATTTTTATTGAAAGAGCATATTTGTACTTCTTCTCTCTAATTCAAAGAATTTTCAAAGATGTATTTTGATGTTGTTAGAGGTGCTGAATCGATTGGTTGATACAGAATTTTGTTAAAATGTCATTATAATGGTCTTAGGGACCAACGTGAGAAGGAGTAGAGGGAAGGTAGAAAAAAGTAAGAAGAAATAAGAATTCTGTATTAACCACTCCATGCAGCAACTCAAAAAAACTCAAAAAACCCTTATATTGAACGACTCATATTTTTCAAGACAGGAGAAAAATTATAAATAGTTTTCAAGATATTAAAAAATGACAAAGTTTCAAGGAAAATTTCACAATTCAGCCAAAGATGATTGGGGAGTGCTAAAATTGTAGCGTTTCCATCTATGGATGCCACCAAATATGTTTTCAAAACTTAAAGGGGATTGGTGAGAACTGTGAGGAGTTTTTCTGAGACATAGAAAACAACATACATAGACACATACACACAGACACGGTCGGAGTGCTCGAAAGATGGGGTTGTAGTAATTTTCCAAGGCGTTATCAAGGAAAACGGTTACCTATAGTCGATAGATCTAGGAGAATCGAAGAGGACAGTACAATTTTCATATATCCAAAAGCTTTATTGCAGGAGAAAAAAAATGTTTGCTCAATAATTCGAGGAAAAATCTACTACCATCATATGAAAGCTTCCTCTTTGAGAAAGCAAAAGAGTAATGTCGTGTCATTCGGAGATATCTAATATATTTGCAATAATTCTTGCAGCTCGTGGGATTCATGCATGATTTTAGGTTTTGCCTATAAATTTGGAAACTGTTCCTTAGTGCAGTCATCATAAGCTGAAATAATAGCATGATCAATCATTTCAAAGGTTGTTTGAGATGGAAAGATTTTTGGTTGTAATTTTACAGGATAGTCTTCTAAATATGTTTCGCAAGATCATCTTTGCAGATTTAAATAGTTTTTTTTGTTTTCAACCGATCTCAACGACGAAGCACAGTTCACATCAAAAAAGGTAATGCACGCTTATCCAATTATACAAACTTTGGTTCAAATTAATTAAGAAATTCCAATTTAATAACTGATTTACAATCATCACCGGTTTCGTCGTGAGAAGTATAATATCTATTGCACAATCCTCGCATATCATTCACTTGCACTCCTTATTTGCTATTTGTATCAATGGATCTAATAAAAACATTTGTCTCTGCACATTTTCCCCTCTCGAAAATCCCGATTCAACATCGTCTAAGCGGGACTATCCTTGGGGGACAGCAGTCGTTATTCATGGCCCAAGTTGAAAAGAATTTGTAACTTAAGTGGTTATAGACGATGAACACATTATTCGTAATCAATTTTTACGTAATCATAGTGAATACCTCAACTCATTGAGGGAACCATCAATGATACTTCAAGGAACCGGGATTTTCGATCTACCCAAGCCAGTCGATCGCAGAATAGCCGTGTAACTATTCACAAATAATGATTTGATTCGCAGTATGATGGTGCATTTTCTGAGCATTTGGAAATGCTGTCCCAACTTGGCTACGTCTGTCTCTTTTCATCCGCATTTCCGTTAGCAGCTTTGGCAGCATTATTGGGCAATCTGCTAGAACTACGAGGAGATGCCTTCAAACTATGTTTCGTTCTCCAGCGGCCTTTTGGACGCAGAGTATCAAATATTGGAACTTGGCAGGCAAGTGATATTTCCTCAGTTGTTTGTCGGATTCGTAGCAGAGTCAAAAATGCTAATGCAGAGTTTCTTTTATCAAGAAAGATCCACAGAAATATTCACTCGTTTTCCAGACCGAGCTTTCCAAACATAAATCAAAACATTTCAGATTTCACTTTGCTGGAATGAAGAGAACATTTATCTGAAATACATATGCGAGTAACGATTGAAAGTATTCCCAATTGAGCATTCAAATAATGTCCAAAGTAAATATCTTGAAACGAGTGAGTTCTTCACACATTCAAAGTTCTCCTATACTAACAATTTGCGACATTCCGATATCTCTCGAGTCATTGTGAAGTAAATTAAGCGTATAGAGAACTTCTCAGTTAATATATTTTCAAGCTTATGTTCATCAAATCGAGACGAGTGAGTTTCATGTCTGACTAATCCATCTATTACTACTCGGGTAATCTTCATGTCTCACGTATGACCGGAGCTAAGCTCTACTACTAGGCAAAGCCGTACAATCGAGATTTTCAAGATATATGCCTCCAAATCGGAACAACTAACATGCATTTCTGACCAACCCATACTACTACTTAGGCGAGTTATGTCTTTCCCTCCAGCCGTACAATTAGTTACGGTGAAATCTAGACTTTCAAGTTATTTGCCTCAGAATCGAGATGAGTGACATACATGTCTGACCAATTCATCTTTTACTACTTAAACAGACTTTTGACTAGCGTGGGACCGAAGTTTAGCTGTACTACTTTCCAAGACGGTAAAATCTAAGCACTCCAGCTACTTACCCCAGATTCGAGATCAGTTCATTGATATCTGAACGTTCCATTTTTGACTACTTGGGCAAACTTTTGACTCACATACGGCCGCAGTTTAGCTGTACTACTAGCTAAAATAGTGAAGTCTCAACTTTCTAGTTGTGTCTCAGGATTGAGATCAGTAACAACCATATCTGGCCAATTTATCTTATACTACTTTGGTGAACTGAATGTCACTTGTATGACCGAAATCTAGCTTATAAGGAGAAATCTGATGACAGGCTATCCCTAATGGATCTCCCACCGGCAGACCATAAGCGCTTTCATTTTGCTGACCCGGTAAACCGGATGAGCATGAACCAAACGCCCGTGTGCCCTGGGGGCTAAAACCTTCTGCTCTCAGCCCTACGATGTTGGCAAGCCATCATTGCAGAACTGGGGGCAGCTAATTACTATCTCACCAACCCACCCCGGAACCGCGTTAGTATTACTTCAGGGTGGGAGGCGTATCGCGCGCCATTGGGCAATCCTCTTTGGTGTGTCCGCTCTTCTGTCTTCTCTCTTCGTCGTCATTGATCACTCTTCAATTCGTCGTTGTCCGCTATGCAGCGCCCCTTGCTTGGCGCTGCAATGATCATTCTCGCTCTCCTTTTCGGGTGATTGCCGTCTTGATATAGGCGGCGACCTTATCCCATGTCTCTTTGCTGCGGACCATGAACGGCACTGGATTCTCAGGGGTGATCTGATTTCCAAGCCAGTTCGCGATCTCCAGTCTCTCTACAGCTGTGTTCATACACTGGAAGAGTGCATGCTCCACACCACATCGCCCCAGTCTGCCGCACACATCTGACAGACTGGGGTCTCCCTCTTCTGGAATCGCTCCAGGTACTCTCCGAATCAGCCATGCCCACTGAACGCTTGCGTCAGGCAGTAATCCAGTTCTCCGTGATCTCGATCGATCCACCTGGCTATGTTGGGGATCAATCTTCGCGTCCACTTCCCTTTTGTTGAGCTCTCCCACTCTTTTTGCCAATCTTCGACGGTCTCCCCCCTCTCGACGTCTCGTATGAGGGCCTTACGAGTGGGGTTGAGCACGACTCCATCGCTCTTTAGGGTTTCTTCGCGTTTCCATACCCGCACTCTCTCGGCTACAAGCAGGCAAATAGGTGGTGTACCCGCAAGCACACAGGCTACGTGGTCGGACACCGTGCAATAAGCGCTGATCGTCCGTAGCGCAAAACGCCGCTGGACTGGATCTAGCTTTGCATCGATCACGGACCCTCTAGCTACCTGTCCCCGAATTGGTGCACCGTACAGCATGATGAAATAGCTCACGGTGCTGAGTGAGGCTCTTCTGTTCGGCTTGGGGCCACCAATGTTTCGCATGAGCCGCTGGAGGGCGCCACCGACCCTGTCCGCCTTCAGCGCTGCTTCTCTGGTTTGTGCCTTGTAGCTCCATCGGTCATCAAACCAAACCCCAAGGTACTTGAGTTCCCTTTTGAGTGGGATCTCGTATTCGTTGGTGGAGAACACGGGAGTTTCAAAACTCCTCCTCTTGGTGACTAGCATCGCTTCGCACTTGTGCTCGGCAAGCTCCAGCCCGTTCTCAGGGAACCATTGACCAATGTGGTAAAGAGCTTCATTGGCCACACACTCCACTCGCCACGCGGTTTCGGCAACCACGACTAATGCCGCATCGTCCGCGAAGCCAATAAGTTCTGCCCCACCTGGAAGACTCATGTTCAGGAATTCGTCGTTTTGCGTGTTCCATTCGAACGGTCCTGACAGGGATCCTTGAGCTATCCCTGCAGATAATTCCAGCTCAACCCTTCCCTCATCGGTGTCACACACGAGGACTCTGTCACGCAGTCCATCGCTGATGACTGCGAGCAGGTAAGGGGGGACTCTTTCATCTAGGGACCTATAGATCCGTTCCCAGCTTGCTGTGTTGAAGGCATTTTTCACATCCAAGCATATTATTGCACAAAACCCCCCTCCTGGCTGGGGAGCTATTGTATGCGCTCTGTGGACTCTGTCTCATACGCTTTCTATTGCGTGCATTGTACTGCGCCCCTTGCGGAAGCCAAACTGCATCGGGGACATCCCTCCGCTACGCTCATACTCTTCCTCCGCCCGGTTCAGGATCATGCGGTCATACATCTTCGCGATGTTGTCCAACATATTAAGTGGCCGATTCGATGATGGCTTCGCTGGTTCTCCACCGTTTTCCTTGGGAATGAGGACTAGCTTCTGCCGTTTCCACACTTTTGGAAACACTCCCACAAGGAGGCACTTATTAAACAGCTTTAATAGCAGAGTAGGCTGCTCTCGAGCCATTATTTTCAGGGCTTCATTGGGAATGCCGTCCAACCCCAGGGCCTTACCATTCGCCAATCTCGTAGTGGCTCGTCTTAGCTCTTCTTCTGTGAAGAGGGGGATCGGCTCGGAGATAAACCCAGGGAATGTGAGTCTGGGCTCCCCTCTCGGGTAGAGTATTCTGGCAATCCGTAGAACTGACTCTTTGTCAGTTGGTGCTGTTGGTCCGTCTCTCAAGCGCAGTCTGCTCATGACCACCCGGTACGGTGTGGCCCATGGATCTTGATCGACCATGCTGCATAGTTCCGACCAGCACTTCCGTTTGCTGCAACGGATGGCATCCCGAAGAAGCTTCTTCGCATCTTTGTAGGCCGCTCCGTCTGCTGCCAATGATGGACGTCCACGTTTGTGCTGCGGCGAAGGTCCCTGATTTCATCGTTCTACCAGTATACTTGCCTCTTCTGGAACCGGGGTTGCTTCCTCCTCGGCATAGAGGCGTCGCAGGCTCGGGTGATGGACCGGATGACGCTCGTTATCGTCTCCTCCGGCGGGAGCTCTTCTCCGGGGTCCTCTGCTCTCAGGATTGCTTCTTTGAAGCTTTCCTCGTCCAGTTTGCGAACTTGCCATCCCTCGATTTGCCGTGCTATGCCTGCATCTCGGCCATGGTCTATCTTGAGGAAGATATGGCGGTAGTCGCTGAGCGTTTACGAGTCGAGGACCTGCCCCTTCGTGACTCGTCTCATCAGAGGCGGGCTAACAAACGTTGAGTCGAGCACTAAGGATGATGCCCTTCTGTGCCATGTCGCCTTTCCTACCTCGTTGAGGCAAACCAGGTCCAATTGGGCCATGGTCGTTTCCAGCGAATTACCTCTTTCATCCTCTGGCCCTCCACTCCAGGTTGGAGCTTTGGAGTTAAAATCCCCCGCTACTATGGGGAAGCCTCTCCACTGTCTCAAACTATCCTCGAGTTCTCGCAGTTCCCGAAGGAAGACATTCATCTGTGCGTTCGGTGAGTAATAGCAGCTATACACCGCAATATCGCCGATGACTCTTCGGGCGAAGCCCGTCCCTTTGGTCGGTCTTTTTGTCTCTCCAAGGCTCCCGTTCTAGACTTGGATGGCCGATCCCCTCCCAAGGTCTTCCGTGGTTCGTGGTCGTTCTTCTCGGAGATACTGCTCGGAGATGATGAGGACGTCTGCTCCCAGTCTTGAGGCCTCTGCTTCGAGTAGACTGTGAGCATCGTTGCTCCTGCGAAGATTTGCTTGCAGGAAACTAGCCATCTTTGCGCCTTTTCCGACCCTTCCATACCGCTCGCGCCTACTGATAGGCCTCGCAGATCTGCGTGCCCGACCTGTGATCCTCTTTGAGGGTCTCGCAGCTCAGACATTTCTGCTCTCTGGTTGCACATGCTGCTGCTATGTGGCCTTCTCCCTCACAGTTGGAGCAGCGTTTCGCCCGCCTCACCTGTGGCTTGTCACACTCTGCGGATAAATGCCCGTATTGCAGGCAATTGTAACATCTCGGGATTCCGCCTTTTCCCCGGACCCGCGCGTTAACAAAATCTACCCGGACTTTTCCTTTGGCCAACATTCCTTTAGCGAGCCGCTCTGGCAATGTGATCACCGCGGTCTGGGTACCCCTGTATCCTGGGCGGATGGTCCTGACCGTGATGCTGCCCGCATGCTCTGCCCCGAGTTCCTTCACGAAGGTTTCCTTGGCTTCTTGGAGTGTACTCACGTGGTCAAGTTCAAGCACTTCCAGCGTGACCGTTGGCGAAAGGTCAACGGTATCTCTCCGGCGTCCTCAATCGCCCCCTTAAGGGCATCCTCAATGATCTCTGCCTTCACCCCTTTCTCGAGCTCGATGAGTAGATGACCCTTTTTTGTCTTCCGCAGTTTGGAGACTTTTGAAGCCACTAGCCTTGTTCCGTCTCCTTGCTTCACTCTCTTGATCATATCCGCGTAGGACAAACCATCTTCCTTCACTTCTATGAGGAGTGAGTCGGGTCTAGTCCTTCTCCTATTTCCCTTGTTCTTCCTTTTCTTTTTCTTCTTCTCGGCTCTGCCCTGATTGTTGGGACACCTCCGCAAGTTGCCAGCCGGACCCAGCGTCCGAGATCTGACCGTTATCTGACCAGGTTGTCATTGGTGTTCCTGGCGTGGATGGGGGTGTTCTGAACAGTCCAGCCCCTTGTCCTGCAAAATTGAGCTGCTTCGGTCTGAGGGCTGCTCTCTTTGCTCTTTTGATGTCGGCTTCCTGATCCCTATTGATGGGGCTTGTGTGGCCTCTCTTGGAGTTTGTTTGGATCCCACATCCCGCTCTTTGTAGAGGTAGGGCCAGCGAGGATGATGATCCAGTGGCGTTCTCGGCCATTGTCTCTAGACTGGAGCTGATTGCCTCTCTCATTTCTGAAGCTCTTGTGCTAGCAGCTCCTAGCCCTTCACGTAGGCTGCTGGCCTTTTGTACAAGCTCCTTGGTCGACTTCTTTGCTGTCGCGCACTCGTTGACTTCCTTGGTTATGTCATCGAGTACCTTGAGGATCCTTTTCAAGAGTTCTTCCTCTCTCGTGTGAGCCTCTTCGAACTTACCCCAGCTCGTTTTGAGGTCGGCGGGATCAGTTCTGCGTAACCTCTGTTCACTAGCGCCAGGCGTCTTTTCTTCGCCAGTCTCCATCTCTTCAGCATCAACTCTCTCCTTGTTTGATGTTGATGGTTGTGTTTGGGCGGGACACCTAGTTGGCAGATTTGCTCTGAAAGTTTCCAAGTTCGTTGTTGTTTCTGTCATTTTTCTTTTTCCTTCCCCCTATCCCTCTCGGATCACTGTGTCTTTGTTTGTGTTAGTGGTCTCACCTACCCCCACCCACCAGTCCGAGTACCCCGTTCTTGGATCCTCCCTCTTGCCGACCGCGCCTACAGTCCGGTGGCCTCAGATGACGTTCCAACCCCCGCACCCTGCAGCACGGTCCCGTCTGGTCATCAACCGGCACTACCACAGGAGCGGGATTCGGGGTATCCCCCTTACCGTTGTGCGGGACTGCCTCCCCTCGTGGTTAGCGAGGGGTTCGGGTCCCCCGACTACCGGTGGCCCAGAAGCGATCACTGGTTCTAACGCGGTACCCTCCAGAGTGGGCACGGACACAGCAGTGGCAGGATCCCGTCCCATGTACGGTTGCACTGGTGGCGTGAGTGGCGCGCTGTGTGTGTGGTGACAGTGTAATGTCAGTCTCGCCCGCGTTTCCACCGGAGTCCCGACCAATCGCCATGCCAGCTGTTACCGTAGTAGCTCTCCCTAGTTCGGCCGATCTCTATCCCCATGAGGGTTCTTGTGTTTCCTTGGGGAAGATCGTGTTATCACTCAGCGAGAGAATTCCCGACTTGATTCGGGCCCTCGCGTCACTTGATCCGATGCATATACGATAGAGATACCCTGTATCGACATGGTCACAGCGTTGCTTCTCACCAACTTTCGGTGTGCCCCTCGGAGCCAGCAAGGCTGTCGTTGGTCGACTCAGAATGTCCACTTGGGTTCACTTACTGTGTCAGTGTGGTATTGTATTGTGTATCTGCGACTCCTTGTCTGCGTTCGCTTCTTTTGCATACTATGCAGATTCACGAGTAACCAGAGAGACTGAGGACCGTATCTATCCCCACTTACTCTGGACGTGCCACTATCCGCAACCTGTGGACGCACCCAGTAGCATGGAGAATGCTCTACCTCACCACGAATCCTGGGGACCGAAATCTAGCTGAATCACTAGCTACGGTATAATCTAGAATTTCAAGTTGCGTTACCCAAACTTGAGATGAGAGACATGCATGTCTGATCAATTCATCTTCTGCTACTTAGGCAAACTATGTCAGATAAGTGTACCCAACTTGCCTCTGTACCCAACTTGCCTCTGTACCCAACTTGCACCATATGCCGATCTCATAAACGGGCACTCTTTGACCTTCCCGCATAATTATTTTACATTTGTTATGTCCAAATATGAGGAAATGAGTAATTTGCATCGACCCCGAACCATTTCTGCGTTCTCCAGGGAATTTAAAGTGATCTATTCATTTTTCGTGTTTGCACGGCTAAGAAATCGCTGAGGAAATCGCGTTCACTAAAACCGGTGCAAATTAATTTTCATACGACCAATCTCGACGTACCTTGGCGCATTCAATCCCTTGTCTTGAGACCTTCAGAACCCGCTCTTCAGAGTTGTAAAACTCTGATTTGGAGCGATTTTATGTACAAAACACAGAGATGATTTGTAAATCGAAGATGCCAATATCCGAATGTACCCAACATGCCTCCATATAGTTATCTCGGAAAGGCGTGCAGTATGGCTTTTTTCACCACTCAGGACGTATTTACCGCATCAAAATAGGTCAGGAACAATGTTTTGGGCCAGCTAAAAGCTTCATAGGTCGCTGCACGGTGATAAAAACGGATCGAAGCGATTTTATGCATTTTATCGCCGATTTATATTGTTTTAAATGATGGGGGCAAGTTAGGTACACACTTTTGTAAACTCTCAAAAATCACCTTCTGGGAGAATTCAAACAGTTTGGCTGCAGTTGATCCAAACTGGATGTACTGTAACTTATTTTGAAGGTCTTGAGACAAACTTTGAAATGAGCTAAAGTTATACGTTGGAAAACATTGAGATGGGCCAGAGTTATTAAGAAAATGGCTTAATGGGGGGAAGTGGGGTATACTTACCTTACATATTCCACATACGTCCCGAATTTGATTGTACTATTGGGTAAAATAGTGCAATCTAAACTTCCTAGCCGTGCCTTCCATATTCGAGATCAGTGATGCAAATGTCTGGCCTATCCATCCTTCCCTACTCGATCAAATGTTTATATCACACGTCGATAAACGAAACTTAGATACCCAATTGATCAAGACATGAAAATCGACATAAAGAATAAGAATATAAAATGAACCATGAGAGTTACCAAATGGTTCGGAAAATCGTCATATTTATAGCCGTCAAAAGATTTCGAGGCGTTTTTTAGTTTAAGCTTGATATAAGGAATGAGTGATATACATAAATAGATATACATATGAGATTGTTATTACTCAATATTTTCTTATAGACTCCTTTATCTTCTGTAAAGCCTCTTTATGGACAGGAATAAAGGGGAAAAAATTTCGAGAGTAAGTGAAAAAATCTTCTAACCTCTCCTGTAGTGCCATTCTTACGGACCCTCAAGCCAAATTTCCTCTCCAATTATTGGTCTCCCCTGCGCGCGCACGTAATTGAAATCCTCTTGGAGTATTCTTAATCGATAGCTGACGGAATTCTCTCCAAAATGATCCTTTGATGGAGTTGGTTTAATGCATACCTGCCAGAGTTGTGACTGGTTTGAAGAAGTGAATGAGACCAATATACCAAATCTGGGGGTCGAACAGCAGTTGTCAGCCATGAACTCACGAATTTGACACCTTGGACTCTTCCACCATGCGAAACCAGTGGCAACTCTGGGTATAATGCATCAAATCAACTTTATCAAGGGGTTATGTTAGAGGGAGTTTCATTAGTCATCGATTCAGAATTTCCAGAGGCATTCAATCACGTGCATAAGCAAGAGAAACCAATGACTGAGAAATAAAAGACTTCGCACAAAATCAATAAGTAGGTACTAGCTGAAGGTAAAACGCGATGAAATTTGCAGGTTGATAGATCTCGCAACGCTGATCAACTTTGTCGATAGTCAGAAAAACCAGCTATGAATAGTTTTTGAATCCGGGAACTATAGAGGTTACGCAGGCTATGTTGACACTCTTTATTGATATTTCCAGAGCCTCGTTAGCTTGCTCGTTGCTTTAATATCTGAAATTCGATAGATTTCCCTCTTAGTTAGAACGTTCTACTTCGCATTTAGTTCAAGTTAGACTGGAAATTCAAGAGAATCACCCGCAAAAACCCACATTATGAAACAACCTACAGACATGTTTCATAATATCAAGATTGCTTTGGATTCAAATTATCGATAGTGGCTGCATGTTGTTTTGCGAGAGGGATAACAGAAAGAACACCGCTCATTTTGGACGAATAGAGGATTGTACCATTGCACAAGTACTCGGTGATTACGTGCATCGGCGTCTATCATACATCTTGCACGCTTACCACGCGATGAATCAGTAGTTTCGCACCACGAAGACTCGGGAAACCCAGAGTATCAAATTTTTGAGCAATAGCCACATCTATACCTTCTCCTAGAATGAGTGATATATTCTCATTCAATGGAGAGATGCTGCTCACAACTAATAGCGCGAAAAGTGGCACCGCGATATCGGTACTCTTACATGATAGAGGATACTTAATGTCAAACATGAACTGCATTCAGATTTCAGATGAAGGGTGTCTGTGAGTGAATTCCTCACAAAACCGTCCTAACTGAATAGGAATGAAGAAATCTGTCGTGTTTTAGCCGTTAAAGCAACGTGCGAGCAAGCGAGGCTCACAAGAAATCTAGTCCGGTCTCCAGAGGACCTTTCATATGTCCGACGGCCTACAGTGAGATGAATATTCCGAAAATTAGTATAAAAAATTATAAAAAATTATCAAAAATGGTGGGCACTGTAGGTGGGGTATAATCTGAGCAATTGATTTTTGATGACGAAGTCATTTTTTCACGCGTTGAGTTGGGCTTCGGCTTGGCTAAACGACGCACGCCCGCTCGTGGTTTGAGTGTACCTATAGCGTGCGTTCTTATCTAATCGGCTAGCCGAGCCGAGCTGCTCTTCGTAAACAAGTTCGGACACGCATGCATCTCCCATACCTGTGGCTCTATTATACATATCTTTGCAGAATCACAATGGCATAGTAGATAACATGAGATTATAATGAATTGGGAATAGAAGCTCTTCAGATCACTAACTGATTGGATTAACCCGTACACTGCGAGTCAAATTTTCGTCATTCCACTTGAATCATGTACCGAACTACCGTATCTTGGAAGACACGTCCGAAAGGGCAAATTCTCTTTTGACACCAATGCTCTTAGCAAGGTCAATAGCCATGAAAGATGATCGCTGGGTATACTTTTCGAGCAATCATAAGTCAGTGAAAATTGAAATTCGGGAAACTCAGTTGAACAGTACTTTTTTGAGGCTGGTGCGTAGAGAATCCGGATATTTTGACCGATAGATGGCGCTTTGATCGTACTGCATGTGCGATGGGAGATTATGAACCACTTTTTTGCCTCATAGTATTCGAGGTGTCCCCCGACTGTAGCGCACCTAGCGGATCATCTGTCGAAGCTCTTATACCCCTAATGTATAAGTATACCTATATCGATGGTGATGCTATATATACTAGGGGTATAAGAGCTTCGCAAAACGACCACTCGTACCAATATTATACGTGGAAGTTGGCGCTGGAGTCGGCGGACATCTCGAATTTCAACCTCACATTTTCGACCCAAACGAGATACGGCCACTGAAACACCATGATATTTCCCATCGAATCAGTTGTTCCACACCCGGAGATTAATTCTCTATCTCCAAGAAATCGTAGTTCTCTGGCTCGCTGAGCAAGTATACTGCTCAATGCTCACACTAGTTCAAGTCTTTTGCGAGATAGATTCAGAATTTTCGGGCGTGGGAGGGCTCATCCGACAGGAAATTCCAATCCACAGATGGCCTAGTATCTGATATTGGCCAAAACTGTTTTGTTATTGAGGAATAAATCGGAATAGTCGCAGACGCGCTCTGTCCCACCAAAAAATTGCCTTGAAGTTTTTCTCGATTCCTAATGAATGAAATGCCATGAAACTTTGCATGGTATCGTGTTATGAGATTTCACAGGTGGCCTAGTATCTGAATAACACATTCAGTACCAATAAAAGCGTATAAACAATAAAACAATAATACCGTTCTCAGAGTCATTGGATGCAGCCGCAACCTGAAAGTACGCCGGTGCATGTCTGGTTGCGGTTTTGCGGGGACTCAAACTTCCATGACTTCGTCATCAACCGAGCGTTCTCCGGACGCACATCATTTGTGAATAATGAATTTGTAAGCGGCACATGACTGTCGACCTACAGCGTCCACCCTATGTTCAATTGAAAGCTTGCAGATCATAGGTTGAAATGCCAACTAAGTGTGCACACTGAGTGTGGTCAGTATCGATGACTCAAGGGTTCAAAGGTCGAAATTCTGACCAAAAATTGTGAAAAATGCGATTTCTACCGTTTAACTCGGAACTGATGGCATTTATCGAAATATTAGAATATTTCCTTTTTGTCTATCTTTTTAAGGCCGCTAAATTAGTACTCTCGTAATTTCTCTCAGAACTGCGTTGTTTCTGAGAAAATTGTGATGAAGCGTGCGGGAAATATGGGTCTTAGTTGCTCTTATGCTAATAAAATGAGGGGACTGTATTTAATCAATGTTTTACAGGAATACTTCTTGCACATCTTTCCAAGGCCGGTGGATCAGTACTCCTGTAGAATAGCGTCATTCCTGAGATATTCGCGATGGAACGTGCGGGAGACAGGCGTCCCACTCGTTTTTTCAGTGAAAATAACTCAAAAGGGGGTTGCGTCAAATCAATATCTTATTTCAATGCTGTTTTGATCGTCGGTTCATAATCGTATTTGCTTCTACAAATGCGTAATCTTGGGATATTTTGGATCAAAATTGTGAGAAACATTGGTTTAGTGTTGCAACTCCCACATGAATCAGCAACAATTCGAACGTTGAATAGCTCTTTAAAGCGATGCGGTCATCTTGCACGTTGAAAGTTATTCACATTTTTATCAAATTTGCTTGCGATTTGGGCGAAATGACGAGAAGATAAGTGTTCATCATCATCTAACTCGAGTTCGTCTTCTCGTCGTTTCGCCCAAATCGCAAGACAATCAGATAAAAGTGCGAATTACAAAGTACCTTGTATTATAGGTTAAGAGATGCCAGCGCTCAAGTAATTCCCACTTTTCTCCAGTTCTATTGCGATTTGAGGCGAACGACGAGAAGACGAACTCGAGTTAGATGATGGTAAACGCGGGTCTTCTGATCGTTTCTTCCAAATCGCAAGCAAATTTTATAAAAGTGCGAATAACTTTCAGCGTGCACGGTGCACGGTGACCGCATCGACTCAAGGGTTCAGACGCATCACTAAATAAACGAGTAAAAAAGTTAGCAAGTAAATTGTAATCTGATATACCATTTCAATCGACCCATGTAGAATTTTCAAATACCACGCAGTAATTTTACCGGAATTTGTATGATCATCGATGGAAGAATGGATGGAGATGTATGATGTCTTCGATCATTCCTGTTTGCTCGACTTTGTCCAAACCAAAAATATTTTTCATTACTCTAACCTAAAAATGCCGCGTTTAGATAGGATTTTAGGGTTCTCGTAATGAAAAAATATATCCGCACCTCGCTTGCAAGCCCATTTTGGGCACTGGAGGACATGTCTGTCTCGCTTCGCTCGACAAACTGTCCTAGTGCCTAAAATGGACTACCGCGCTCAGTACGGAGATATACTATTTCGAGATTTCTTCAAGAAAAAACAGGTTTTTATGGATATGAAGTTTTGTAATGCAATATGATGAAGTTCTTGAAATAACGAGCAAAAGAGCAATGGCAGAATTTTGATTCGGCACAACCCACTACTCAGTTATTATCACTGTAGCGGGTGAGACGCATGTCCCCCGCACGTGCCATCGCGAATATCTCAGAAACGACACTATTCTGAAAAAGACACAGGAATACTGATTCAACGGCTTTAGCAACATGTGCAAAAAAGGATCCCTATACAATGGTTATTGAATGCAGCCCCCCCCCCTGCTCTCATTAGCATGAGAACAGCTAAGACCCATATTTCCCGCACGCTCCATCGCGAACATTTCAGAAACAACGCAGTTCTGAGAGAAAATACAAGAGTCGTAATGAAGTGGCCTTAAAAAGATAAACAAAAAGGTATTCTGGGAAATTTCGATACTGTCATCAGTTCCGAGTTAAACGGTAGAAATCGCTTTTTTCACCATTTTGCTTTCTCTAAAGAGGAAACTTTGTTTTTGGTCCAGCAATTTTTTGATCAATTTTTCCATTCACTCCAATATTTTTTTCAACAAAATTCCTCTTATCAAAATAATGCCTCAACCGACTCGTTCCTCTCGTCAAAATCTATCGATTGGAGCTCACACTTTTCCTCCCAAAGGCCTCCAAGGCATTTGAAGGACCAATCTTTCTGTACCTTTGTGCGTGTGTGTGTGTGTGTATGTGTATGTGTGTTGTTTTTTTCCCGACACGCTTTCTCTTGTACGGTTCACCTCATCAAAATTTCGTTTTCTACGAGTTGTATAGAATCATCCGGAGATGAGGCCATTGATTTGTCAGCTCTTCTGTCACAGTCGAATTTAATTTAGAGGCGTTTTGAGGTGAAATCGCTAAAGTTGTGTACCTTTACAGTAAGATATTTCTCTCTTCCGTTGTTTTACTACAATTCTAGTTACCTAAGCTATGGTTTTATCGGCTTAATCTATCGATCGGTTAATACCAAAATTTGATTTAAACTTCATGGACTTGAATTTTTAAGAAATAATCAAAATTTCCACCAAAAACTCCATTTTGAGCATATTTAAACCAACTGTATCAAGATTCCGTTTCAACCAAATTTCAGATATTGCTGGAATAACCCTAGTTCAGATAACTCGAATCGACCTAATAAGATTTCTCAAAAAAATAGCTCAAAATAAGCACAAATATTTTTTCCACTATTCATATTTTCGTCATATCTCTTCCTCAGAATAATTTTTCAAAATGCCAATAAACTAAGTTGATACTCTCTCCACATTTCTAATCTTTCGGTTGATACCGGAATTTCCTCAATTCCTTTGAATATGATCAAAATTCAATTTATCCTCCAAGAATCAAGAATTTTACAAAAAACTACATTTTGATCTATTTTACACGAAGTGTATTAAGATTTCCCCTCAACCAAACGATATGTCTTGCCCGAAAAACCCTATTTTAGATCATCTGAATTCCCCTAAAGCGAATCTCTTCAATACAACTCAAGAAAATCTCATCTAAATTCCACTCTATGCTCATATCTCCTTCTACAACTGAGTAATCTATACACCTGTCAATGAACTAGAGAGATACTTTTTCACCATTCTCAATCGATTGGTTGATATCGAAATTTTCTAAATTGTTTTGAATATGATTCAAATTCAATTCATCCTCGAAAAACCAACAATTTTACAAAAATCTCCATTTTGATCATTTTTACACCAACTGTATGAAAATTCCGCCTCGACAAAACGATATTATCTTGCCCAAAAAATGCTTCTCTAGATCATCTGAATTCCCCTAAGAGGCAATCTCGTAAAAGTCACTCAACAAAATCTCATCCTAATTTCCTTCTATTCTCATATCTCCTCCCACAATTAATTTATCCACCTTTTAATAGACTAGAGACATACTTACCTATCACTCTACATCAATTTGTTGAAACCGAATTTCACCCACTCAAAGTCAAAGTCGCTTCAAAAAGATGTAAAGGTGAGTGAATGAGAAATTGTCACTTAAAAAATTACATTCCTGCTGAGTTATCGCACATCTGACTAAGAGAAGGCTTCCTGCTAATCTCTTTTAACAGCGTATTTGGTCAGAATTTCGACCTTTGACCCCTTGATTCATCGATACTGACCACACCCAAGTTGCCCACCTTGTTTTCATTTCGATCTACGCCTCATACGCTTTCAAATAAACATAGGGTGGGCATTGTAGGTAGACAGTCATGTACCGCTTATGAATTGATCATTCAAAAAATTAATTGTTCAGCTTATACCACACCTCTAGTGCCCACCTTTTTGATAATTTCTTGTAATTTTTCATACTATTTCTTGGAATATTCACCTCGCTGTAGGCCGACGGACATGCGGAAGGTCTTCTAGAGACCGGGCTGTAGCGTACGTAATCTCGACGTTTACCTGATTTCAACCGAAAATAACTCGAAAATTAGCCATAGCCAAAGCTGCCCATAGACGAAGCTGATCAGCGTTGCGAGATCTAACAGCCTGCGGAATGTCATCAATTTATACCTTGATCCAGTACTCATTGATTTTGTGCTGTGTTCTTTGGCTCGAAAATCACAAAAAATGGTTCTACCCCACATAAAAATAATTTTGTTTGGTTCTTCTCTGGGTAATGTTTTCCTCGATCAAATATTGGCCCAAACTTAGAAAACGAGTGGTCATAAAGATCAAGTCTGGCATATAAACTTATGGACAATTTCCTGGAAGTTTCTCACAAGTTTGAAGGAACTTTGGGGGAACAAAAAAGAAATTTGGCCCTCACGATTAAATTTTGGCATATAAACCTACGGTCAACTTCTCCGAAGTAATTCGCAAGATTGGGATAAATCTTGTGAATACGGAAACAACGAGCAATCACTGGGGAGGGAGTCATTTCAATAGACGTTATATTTCAAAAATTCGGTGAGAAATTTTTATTTCTCTTGATCACGAATCTGCTCCATCTGATGAGAACTTGAATCGAGATCCGTGGAAGGAGGCTTCCACGGATAATTTGAAATTACTCGTTGAAACTGAGGGTTACCACATCCATTGAAATCGCGTCAACACTCAAATTCTTATCTAAAAGATCGCCTGCCCCGCCTGCTGTACGAGTATCGTTCAGGTCTTGCGGCCCCTTGATCGAGTAATTTTTCGAGTTGTTTTTCGAGAATTTTCATCCGCAGGATAATATGGCTCATTCTGGAGCAAGGTAAACATTTTGAGAATTGACGGATTTAAAAAAATTTTTTCCAGATCTTTTGGGACCCTCGGCGGGCCCTACGAATTTTCAAAATCCGATTTTTGGGCAGTTTTCCGTCTATTCTTTGCTATCTCTGAAAATTCGTAGTTTGGACCCAAATAAATCATTTTCAGCTTACCTGGGCATTTTTTGTCATGACGTATACTTTTAAGAAACAAATCGACCGATCCGAAAAACTGGTGGTCCCTTCAAGAAAGGCCCAGAAATATGATTTTGTACCACCTTTCGAAGCGTATAGCTCGAAATGGAAGCCTCGCAGTCAATTTTTACATGAGAACAAACTTGATGCTCTTGATAAAACCTCTCATTGCCTTCTTTAAACGTCTCATTATTTTGTCATCCGTCTGAGTTACAGCCGATTTAAGGGCATGTGAAAGCCAATTTTTACAGACACCCCAAACCATTAACAATTCCCCCCAATTTTTGTGATAAATCTCAAAGAAGTGATTCCAAGTATAGGAGCTTTGTGATCAGATCTATCATTCAAAAAAAAATCGAGTTGATTGGTTGAATATTGCCTTCACACTTTGGTCTCGAAGTTTACCATCTCCTGAAAAATACTCACACGCCTGACTTCGAAACTAAAGTTTGAAGGCAACATCCAACCAATCAAGTCGATTCTTTTGTTTGAGTGATAGATCTGATCCTAAAGTACGCCTACTTGGACTCATTTTTTCCGGAATCGATCTATGAAAGTTCAGAAAATAATTCAGATTTATGAAATGTTTGGGAGGCTCACGGAGCTGTGATCTTGGCTGAGTCGAGCCAAGGTTGAGTTAGAGGTCAAGTCCCCTCACCCCTCACAGCTGTTTGAAGAGCTGTTGTTTTCCTCATCACGTTCTCACATAAGTATTTGTGCATATCAGTTACGTGAAGTTGGCCCGCCCCTTTGAGATGAATATACCAAAAGATCAAGCAAAAAATCCGAATACAATGGTGCAACTCTTCTAATTTGAACAATTTGACCATTTGAGCAATGAATTTTCAAAGTGCTGAAGTATTATCCCCCACCAAAACATGAGATGAATGCTCATTACCCCGCGAATATATGCAGTAGAGAAACCTTCGCTGGCTCAAATTGAAGCTCTTAATTTGACCATATCGATTCAATCATCAGAACTTATCATCATTGACGCAAAATTGTTTAAACAGACTAGGAGAAGTCCCCGTGCATAAGGTATGGACTGGCAGGCGCCGAATGGCGGGGACTGTGCAAACCATGCGTGTTCCCCCTTCGCTGACTCTCCCCTGCCGGCCTATCCGCGCTGTAAACATAGAGCTCCCTACATAGAGGTATGCTGTAAAGGGTCGCCATGTTGGCCGCCATATGCAGGATTTTTAAACTGTGGCGCGTCATACTTGAGCGGTATATTTCAGCGTATTGCCAGATTATCATGAAATTAAGAACGTATTACATATTTTTCTCTCATCTTGGAACGGTGGAAATGAATGTCGTTGGTGGGATTTCGAAAAAATGAACATTATTCAACGGAGAGTAACAAATTTGCAGAACAAATTTCAATATGCTTTGTATTCATCAACAGGGGGTTTTCCAATTTTTCAGAGGATTGTGCTCATTCTAGTCTTCCATCAATCGCCTTGGTATTTCCTATGAGAAATTTCACAAAATTCAAGTACAACTGCTTCACTCCTGTTACTTTGTTGGGTGGTGGATGTCTAAGGACCCATCAAAGTAACAGGCAGGACAGGAGTGAAGCAGTTGAGTTGACTTTTGTAAAACTTTGAAAATACTCATGGGAAATACCAAGGCAATGGATGGAAGACTATAGGATGAGCACAACCCTCCCTTGAAAAATTAAAAAACTCCCTGGTGCTCAATACAAAGCATATTGAGATTTGCCCTGCAAATCTGTTACTCTCCATTAATTAATGTTCATTTTTTCGGATTCCCACCAACGACATTCATTTTCACCGTTTTAAGATGAGAGAAAAATATGTAATTCGTCCTTAATTTCATGATAATCTGGTAATGCGCTGAAATATACCGCTCAAGTATGACGCGCCACAGTTTAAAAATCCTGCATATGGCGGCCAACATGGAAACCCTTACAGCGCGGATACCTTATACATGGGGACTTCCCTAGTCTGTTTAAAAAATTTTGCGTCAATGATGATAAGTTCCATGCTGGCCCGATATGGTCAAATTAGGAGCTTCAAATTGAGCCCGCGTGGATTTTCCTGCTGCATATATTCGCAGGGTAATGAGCGTTTATTGTGTTTTGGTGGGGGGTAATATTTCAGCACTTCAAAAATTCATTGCTCAAATGGTCAAATTGTTCAAATTACAAGAGTTGCACCATTGAACTCAAGATTTTTTACTCGATTTTCTGGTATATTCATCTCAAACTTCACGCAACTCTACATATCGCCTCCAGTCAGAGTGAGCCAGAGAGATGCTCCATCCCAGCTCAGTTCGCTGATCGTTCGAGCAAAAGTTAGCAATTCACAACTTTATTAGTGGCATAAAAATGTGAATCATAAAATAAAGCCTTATTTTTTATTTACACAAGCACTGGTCCTCTCACCGGAGGCGTGCAAATAGTGATTCTACGATGTTAGGGCTAGCTTCAGAGGTACTCTGATTCTACAGTGCCTCGTGTGTAGTGTATAAATAAGGCAGAATCTCAGCAGCTTGATTACAAAACTAAATTCCGAGTGAGTTTAGATAAGCTGATGCCTCCATGCCCAGTAACAATTTAAATATTATTCAGTTGTTTCGGAATGAGCATGTGATAATTTAATAGTCTGGGTGATTATTGTTATGAGCTAGCTGTAAGTAATGTTTTGCATTAATTTATCATTCTTTGAAATCTCATGTTCAATCTAGACAAACTGTTGTTACTCTAGCCTGAGACTAATTGTAAGTCTTGAACATGTTTTCGCAGGAAGAAGTAAAAAGAGCGTTGATCATGTCAGCAGTTCACAGTGATCTCATCTCAAGACTATCTGTACGAATAACAATCAATAGATAAGGCTTGCATCAGTTTCTCGAGAGATTCTAACATTGTCATTTTGCTTGAAGGAGCAGTTGACGAGGTGGAATATGATACCGATATTTTGTAGTGGGTAATTCTCACAATGAATTTCCTGTCTGTACCAATTCTTGGACAGTTTAGGATTTTGAGGGATGAATATGTTTCTTTGATTATCAATAGATATGATTATTTTAGTTATTCGCTTTGTTATGATTTCCACTTCATCAAAAATTGGAAGACGATTGGGTATCAATAGAAGTTTCTACATTTTTACATATCCTAAAGTCATAGAATCATTCTTGAAATATTATGATCAGAGGTATGCCTGCACTCTTCCACCAAGTTGAAGATTAGTGATGCATTAACTCGGCTTGCTCATCAGGTAGTCTCATAAATGAAGGCATGCGGTACATCTTTTGCTATAATAGGGATTCTAGGTTATTTCTATTCTTCACTGGTCATGTTTCATACAGACCAAAACCTTGAGTGCTTCTCTGTAAATTTGTTCAACATAGAGTTGATCACTTCAAGCATCGAATGTGATGAAATTTGTGATCCCAATCAAAATGAAGTTCTTGAACTTATCAGTGATATAGTCAAAACTTTTTTTAGATCCAACGACGATATGATCGAGTAAAAAATGCCTACATTAAGGATATACTTCATTGTACATAAAAAATGTGAGCATGGCAAGAAATGTCATATGAAAAATATACTCCTAAGTATAATAAGAAATGTGAACAAGTTTCTTCGAGCACAAGTAATGAGTCATGGACCCCCAAATGAAAAGTCACATGAATAATATACTTCGAAAATGGGCCAATCTGAAAACTCTGCGAAGGCGATCTTCTCCTGTTTCAAGCTGAACGACCTTGATCGTATGCCACTTCATACAAATTCCCCTATGAAGGGTGATTTCAGCATCTAGATGATATTCCCTCACAGCATTTCGTACATTGAGCAATTCTGCAATGGATCTTAACGCATGCGTGCTGCCGTCGCAAAGAAAAAGGTCAGTGAGTACAAAATCAAATACTTCCCAGAAATTCCGTAATATATTCATCCCTGTCGACAATCTATAGATAGAATTGTGATCGCGGCACTTATAGAAGAATGTTTGATGATCTTTTTGACACCACTTGAGTGGGAATTTCCTTCGTTAATACAAAGAGGTTTCTACTACTAAAGTTTCAAGGCCAAATTTTTCAAAATTTTGAGGTTGTAGGTATTGCCCTTTTTCCTTCCGGCGCACAGTGGGGTGAAACATAGATTTTGGGCCACAAATCGTATCCGCGGGAATTCTTAGCCGATTGACTTGATTTGAAAGAGATTGTCTCTGTTTTTCTACCTTCATTTTTTGATTAAAATCATCCTGGAGTCTCGGAGGGCATCGAATGTTGCCCTGTAATCGAGATGGGAGCACGTTACTTTCCTGTGCACCAACTCGCAAGGAAAGCTGGGGCATGGTGCCTCATCCCTGGAGTCTGGCGAGCTTCCGGCCCCAGTCAGCGCCCGCCGGAGCGTGAAGACCGCACATCTCCATCCGGCACCACGGGAGTGGGTGAGTCTAGGGACTCGTATTGGAATCGGGCGATAACAATGCGAGCCCGAAAGACTCATCCATTATCCCGAGGGACTCCCTGGGCTCTCAGGAAGCCTAAAAGAGTCCCAAAACCCCCCACCGAGGGGTGAACATCGGCCTCGTGCTGTGGGCTGAGCCCGATATTCGGTAGTCAGGGAGGAGGATCGAGCCATCACTGAGCCACAAGTGGCTCGGTGTTGGCCATCCCCCAAACCGACGCGCTGGCTGGGCGTATCCCTGCCCCGCGCCCATGGGGGCAACCGAGGTGAAGGCGAAAGCCAGGCACCCGGGATATAGAAGATAAATTCCTTTCCTGTGCACCAGACCTGTGTTCGGCAGAGATGATGCTTGGAGTGTTCTCCAGATCCCGCAACTCGTTTTGCACTCCCGAGGTCATCAATTCTCCTCCAAAGTGGTCTAGAGAGCATATACATCAACATAGTCCCAAGTCTGACCATTCTTGGACACATGTGACCCATCACGAACGGGTAAATGACTGAACATCTACCTACAAAAATGAATCCTTATCCTGAGACTGCCGTATATCTTAGCGTTCTATCTTATATTTGCCTTTGATCTGACCATCAGATAAAAGAAACAGCTTTTTTCTTTAATTGAGAAAATACCATGATATCTAGATCATTCGCATTAAGTAGAGGTTTATCGTCTGAGAGTCAGGCAAACGTAATCCCACCCCTAGAACCTCACACATCTTATATGTGTACTTCACCTTGTTGCTCCAAAACAATCAGCATTGATATATTAGTTCAACAATAACAACGCTCTCTTACTCTGTGTAGTAATTATGATCGTGCATTTATGAGAATTTGAAAAAATGCATAGAACTCTACCCCCAATATTCGCGAATTTAGTTGCGTAACCTAGCTTATGTTTTACAAAATAAACATACGTCAGTGAGAATGTGACTCCTGGAATGCAGCTATAAAAAATGCTGGGTGTAAGGCCGAATCTCGCGTCAGATGCAGCACTGGCTCATTTTTAGGATTATCCACCTTGAATTTGTTGCATCTTGCTCTGAGAAAGAAATCGGTCTGATCAGGGGCATCAACACTTTTGTAGTGTTGATGCTTTCCCGAGACTTCAGGACGGTTTTGATCGAAATTGTTGCAGTGCCACGGGTGGAGGGTGGAAAAACGAAGAGAATTTCTTTCGAATGAAGTCAATCGGTCAGGGATTCGCGCGGATGCGATTTGTGCCCCAAATCCATGTTTCGCCACACTATGCGGCGGCAGTATGGCCCTGGAATGGTTCCGTGAGACATTTCCGAGGGATTGTTGTTCCTTCCGGTTTCTTCTGAAATCAAGAATGCCTCATTTCGAATCATAAGTAGAACCGCCTCTCCCCCCACTACTCTCCCAGCATAAATCAGTCAAATCTAACTAACAATCAGTCCATATACACTCATCCGGTCAGTAAAACGGGATCAATTGTTACTGAATCAATCAGTGTATATAGACTAATTCATCAGTGAATCTGTTCCTATTTCACTGATTCACATGTGGTTTGCATCCTGGATATTTGTACCATCATACTCCAGTTTGCTGTATTGCAATCAGACCTAACATTGAGGGCTGGGTGTATGTAAATGCAACCTCCATGTCTCATCCAAGATATCAACTTGAGGAAAGCATCACTTTGAGTGTGAATGATGTTCCATAAGCAAAAATGGATGGTTATGTGATCATCACTATAACGATGAGATTTTTAATGCATTCAGCAAATAAAGTCAAACATCTTTTGTGTTTACCTGGCTGCATCTGTGTACAGAAGTGCTTCTAGGAACCACCCTTATCTCAGATCAGATGAGTAACTTCGAATACCTCAGGAGATTATGAAATTCAGAGTGTTGGAAGGAAATTCTGTTATTCAACCAATCAGTCTCAAGCCAAGGAATACTCATTACAGACTGCACCTCTTATTGAGTCACTTGCAATATGCCGACTTGATTCATGAGGGCCCAAGTTACATTGAATGTAGTGCAAGTAGATGTAAATCTTATCAAAACTATTTATGCACAATTGTAAACTTCTACATGTCTCAAGGTACATTTCTAGGGAAGTTGAGCTAGTGTATATTGTCACAGGCAGTCAAAGACAAATTGAATTAAGTCATTATGATAGTGGATTGTATTTGTAATATTTTACTCTGTATAATGAGCCTTCAAGTGCACTATGAATCTGAGTTTAAAAGGATCTCCTAATCAATACAATTCATCTCTTTAGGGAATCGTCTTCTACAACAAATAATATCTTCTTTAACAAACACTCAATCTAAAGGTCATCTGTAGATGTTGGGATCGTTTGATTTGCCACGACTAATTAATCTGATTATGTTCTCAATGATACATTTGAAGCCCCTCTACAGCTAGAAATTACAACTGGAGTCGGCCAGCGATTGTGATGACTGGGTATAATGATGTATGAGTACTTGTCGCAATTTAGAGGTTACGGTGCCAAATCGTTCAAATATATTGTTCGAGGTTTCATAATACTATGAATATAGCATTTTTTGTCTATTGCCATGACTAATTAACAAAATATCAACAGGGTAGAGCATTTGAAGGCGCTTGGCGTCTACAAGGCTCGAATTTATAGTCGTAATCCGGAGTCCGGATGAGCTAATCCGAGGCGCCACAATCGCCGGTCCTAATAGATTCGCGAACTCGCCACACCGATTGTGGCGCCTCGGATTAGCTTATCCGGACTCCGGATTACGACTATAAATTCGGGCCTAAATGACAGTCAAAGTCGGGTGCCGATACTGATGTACTATTAGTGTTTCATGCTGCTGACCGAATCAGTCCATATAGACTGAAGATCTGTAAATCAATTTGGGATCAACTATACCTGATGAATCGTTGTATATAGAATGATTAGATCAATTATTTTATCAGTTAGAAGTGGTGAAGATGGATATTAGGCACGAAGTTAAAGTAATCATCGCTATTGAAAGTTTGTATAGTTGGTGACAGGTTTTCATTAATATTCTATGCGGAAAGGGGAGATTGGAGTAACCGATGGACAGCACGAGCTTGAAAATGTTCGACTGATTTAATCAGTGAAATTTATAATACCGATGAAATCTGTCAGACTCTGACCGATTCATGCTGAGAGAGTATCCTCTGCTGATTTTCATGTATGTATGTCTCTCTGGAGAATCTTGTTACTTATTGTACACTACAAATGGATTTTTCGAAGAACGCCAACCGGGCGGTTGAATCCAAACTCCGACCACATAGTGTTTGGAAAATCAACTTGCGATTAGTTTCTGGATGCGCAACCCGTGAGATAGATGCTTATTAGGTGGTGGTTTTCGGATTCCAATTTTGGATTAAAGTAACAAGTTTCCTCGTACTTTTTGATTAAGAAGAGAAAAACATCAGCGCAGGCCATGTGAACTTATTTGCCTGAAATTCTAGGTTAAGCAACGATTTTTGTGATTCGTATCCGGATGGGTGACAGCCCGTCTTAGTTTGCGAAATTCATACCTCTTTCGGGATCATGAACGAGCCATTCGCGGGATGAGCGGTCACGCATTCGGATACGAATCGCAGAAACGTTGTTTAACCGTGGTATTTGGGCAAAAAAGCTCACGTAGTCTGCACTGATAATTTTTCTCTCCTTGATGAATAAGCACGACGTGACTTGTTCTTTCAATCCGAAAATGAGATCCGAAAGCCACCACCTGATGAGCATCTATCTGACGAGTTACTCATTCATAAATTCATAGCTGGTTGGATTTTCAAACACTGTTAATGGAGTTTCGATTCAAGCACCCGGTTGAAGTTTTTTTCGAATAAATCCATTTATTTTGTAAAATTTATAACAAGATTCTCGAGAGAAACATACATACATGAAAATCAGCAGAGGATAGTTGGGGGAACGACGGTTGTACCTATGATTCAAAACGAGGTATTCTTGATTTCAGAAGAAACCGGAAGAGACAGCAATCCCTTGGAAATGCCTCGCGGAGCCATACTTGTGTTTGCACTCATTACAATATTGCTCCATGTATAAAATGCTGAGAGGGAATATCATCTAGATGTTGAACTCACCTTTCACAGGGTAAATTGTATAAAAGGGCATAAGATCAAGGTCTTCAAGCCGGAAACAGGAGGAGATCGCCTTCGCAGAGTTTCCAGATTGGCCCAATTTAGTTGTATTTTCGATATTCTGGATCGATCTTGTTTTTACTCTATTTGAGAGGTCATTCTTTAGCTCTCGATCTCAGCTTCTGAAGTATTTCATGTGAAGTGCCGTAAAGTCAGAGATCACGAACTGAGAGTGAAGGGAGTTCGAGTCCACAAAGCGTCTTAAAAAGGCCCAAATTTGACCCGATTTTCGGTATTTTCGACTGTTTTTAACAGCTCGTATACAATCGGGATCTGAAAAACACAACCAAATGATTGTTGGGCCTCCAAATAGACACCTGAAAGAACATTCTCCCATAGGTTTGGGGTCCATGAAAAAAAAAAATTTTCAGAATTGGTCTTGGAGTTCTTCGTTTGTACAGAAATGATCAACTTAAATCAGCTGTAGCTCAGACGGATGATAAGATAATGGGACGTTCGAAGGAGGCAATGTCAGATTTTTCAAGAGCTTCAAGTTTGTTCTCATGTAAAATTGCACTACGAAGCTTCCATTTCGACCTATACGCTTGCAAAATCGTATTTATGGATATTTTTTGCAGATACCGTCGGACCTACCAGATAGCGTCACCCGAGGTAACTTTAGAACAAAAATTGCATTTTTTCCTTAAACCCCGCGAAACTTGTACGTCCTGCATCAGAAGCGCATTGTATCTGTAATCAAACGAAAGCTTACAGTTTCAGCTTTCGACTGCGGTGCTTATGAGGAACACTTGACGTGATTACAGACTTTTCATGTCTGTACTTCGATTAAAAATATGTTCTTAGAGTAATTTCAAAAATCAAGTTCGCGCGCTCGTGCAGGAGTAGAAAACAGACATCTAAAACTTCTACGGTTCTGTCCTGCAGATGAGGTAATCCGAAAAATCACGAGCGCTCGGCACACGGGCCGCAGGACTTGAACAACACTCGTACAGCAGGCGAGGTAGGAGGTTTTCTTAGATAAGAATTTTAGTGTTGATGCGATTTTAATGGATTTGGTAACCTTAAGTCTAAACACGTAACATCAGTTTACCCGTATGAGGCCTCCTTCCACGGATCTCAATTCGAATTTCTATAAGATAGTGCAGAACAGATTCGTAATCGAGAGAAATGAAAATTTTCCCGGATTTTCAAAACATAGCCTCTATTGAAATGACTCTCTCGCTAACGCTCCCTCGTTGTTTTCATATTCACAAAACTTATCCCGAACTTGCATAAAACTTCGGAGAAATTGACCGTAAGTTTACATGCCAAAATTTGATCGTGAAGGCCAAACTTCGTTTTCGTTCCTTCAAAGTTCCCTGGAACTTGTGATAACCATCCGGGAAGCTGTCCATAAGTTTATATGCCCAACTTGATCGTTATGACCAAGTTTAGGGTTGTCTCGTCTTTTAAGTTTGGGCCAATGTTTGATCGAGAAACTTTTCCCCAAAGAAGAGCCAAACAAAAATATTCTCACGTGGAACAATCCTGAGAAACCAGTCACAGTAGTCGACAACAACAACCACAGGATAGAAACCCCTAAAATATTTCAGGATAGTCAAAAAGATGCGCGTTACGATCGGATCACTAATTTTGGTAGTTATGAATGTTGGTACAGGTATTCTTTGGTGATACTATTATTGGTCATTGGTGATAATCTATCTCTTCTCAAACTTACAATCTTCTGAGTACTATGAGAGTTTCTATAACAAGAATTTGTATTCAAGGAATCACTTGAGACTGATGAAAGTGAGCGATTGTGCTTGTATCTAAATAGAACGGGAGTGAGCTTGTAAGGTCTCTTCTGCAATCAACATAATCGTCGAGTCGACGTAGAAAACGCGCGCGCGCGCTTCCTATGTAGACTCGTCCATCTTGTTGAGGTTGTGTTTCATTGTTCGAGAGAATCGGGTTCATTGTATGAGTAATTAAAGCTTAATCTACTTCATATTCCAGAACGCAATGGAAGCCATGGGATTGGTGGCGATATTAGTGAATTGTGCACTGATTGGTCTCAGTGGTCAAGTTCAACGCATGTTTCCTGAGATGTCAGCAACACAGACTATACTATTCATAGTTGCTTTGGAACACATAATGTTAGCGATACGATTCGTTATCATCAGTGCGATTCCCGACATTCCGAGTTGGGTTGCCACGGAGATGGCGAAGGTAGAATTTCTGCGGCGGGAGGCAGTTCGAAGATTATCATCAACCCCATCGCCGTCAGAGCTTCAATCTGGAGTAGTGATAGGTATTAGCACAATCAATAACTCTGCCATGAATTTCGTCCTGAAAAAGACCAGGCATTCATAAGCTTCGCTACCTTCCCATAATTCTTGCTCAATCTGTCTCCTCCCCTCCTCCTTCTCTCTCTCTCTCTCGCTCTGCCTCTCTTCTTTTCTTAAGGGGGTTGTAGGGCAAATATGCTGCAATGTTCGGAGAAGAGGCGTCGGTCAGCCAAACAAGGCTGGCCGGTACCTCCCAAATGAACCCGGGCTGGAATCCGCATCGATACGGCCACCCCAATCGGGTGTATTCTCTCTCCTTTCTCCATTGGCGACGGCAATTGGACGAGAGAGATCCACCAAACTAACCAATCCAGATCCGGAACCGCGTGAGCATTACTTCAGGACCGGTGCGTGGCGGCGTCTCTCGCTCAGGATCGAGAGTCTCTCCTCTGAAGAGTCGCTGATCTTATTTCTCCCCCTTGATCATTTTCCCGATCTTCTCTCTTCTTCCTCCTTTCTTCTTTCGTCTTTCTTTCCTTTTCAGACCACCATGCTCCTTCGGGAGTTATAGGACTCATTTGTTGGATCCGGATAGTTGATTGAGTTCGCCAGCTTCGAAGCACCTTGCTTCCCTGTCTTTCTCCTCCTTTTGGGTCATCACTAGCTTGACGTAGCCGGTGGCTCAATCCCATTACTTTTGGCTGCGGAACAAGTACGAAACGAGGTTCCCAGGTGTTAGTTGAGCACCCAACCACTCATCTCACTCGTCACGCTCTCTTCGGGTGTCATTGCACTTGAACAGGGCATGTTCAGCGTCATCCCAGTCATCCCCGTATGACTGGCATGCTACAGACGTCCTCTTCTTGAACCGGGTCAGATAGGCACCGAAGTAACCGTGGTCGCTCAGTGCCTGTGTTGTCCAGTAGTCTATCACTCCGTGGGTACGTTCACCCGACTTGGCTATGTCACGGATCAACTGGTGCGTCCATCTGCCTTCTGCAAATAGCGAATCCCACTCATTGTCAGTTTGCCACTGTTCGAGGGTTGTTTCCTCCTCGTTGTCACGGATGAATCATCGTTCGGGTAAACACGATCGCTGCTCCGATCTCTTTTCAGCAGTCCTAGATTCTCACTCACTCTGCAACGAGCAAGGGGATAAGTGGGATCGCCGATAGGACGCAAGCCGCATCTCCTGAGAATGTTCTCTCTCTCTCTCTTTCTCTCTCTTTTTTTTCTTCTTTTAAGGTGGTTAGAGGGCAAAATCTGCCTCAAGATCCCTCGGATCCGTCACCAGACACTGGACTGGTTCAGCTTACGCGGACTACGCATAATCCACGCAGGCCATACCAGGCGGGACACGTGTTTGGGTGGGGCCCACCAAGAGGTGGGCCTGGCCGTGTAAAATCCCTCTCCCCTTGATTTCCGATACCTAGGGCATCGGACAATCAAGAAAGAGATCCACCTGCATCTACCATCTCAGCCCGACACCGCTTGAGCAGTACTTCAGGATGAGTGGCATGTCTCGCGCTCAATTGCGAGCGTTCCTCTTCTCCATCTTCTCTCTTGGGCCACTTGTCGGCATCTTCTATCATCAATCTTCCTTTTCCCCACTCTTTCTTCTTTCTTCTCTCTTCTTTCTTCTCTCTCCCCTCTTCAGTCCATCATATTCCTCCTGGAACTATTTGGACCTCACCTGTTTGAATCGGCAGACTCACTGTAATTCGCCTGCTTCGAGGCGCCTCACTTCCTTCTCTTTCTCGTTCTTACGGGTCATCACCAGCTTAATGTATCCGATGACTCTATCCCATCTCTCCTGGTTGCGGAGCAAGTACGGGACGAGATTCTCAGGTGTTAGTTGAGCACCCAGCCATTCATTCAACTCGGCGCACTCTCTTCGGGTGTCGTTGCACGTGAACAGGGCGTGTTCAGCGTCATTCAAGTTATCCCCGCATGACCGACATGCTGGGGATGTCCTCTTCTTGAACTGGGTCAGGTAGGCACCGGAGCAACCGTGGTCACTCAGTGCCTGCATCGTTCAGTAATCTATCTCTCCGTGGGTGCATTCCGCCCACTTGGTTACGTCACGGATCAGCCGATGCGTCCATCTGCCATCTGCAAATGGCGAATCCCACTCAATTTGCCACTGCTCAAGAGTGGTTTCCTTCTCGTTGTCGCGAATGATCTCCTTCGTCGTTGGGGTGAGCACACGTTGGGCTCCGATCACTTTTTGCCGGTCCCAGATTCTCACTCGTTCCGCGACGAGCAAGTGGATGGGTGGCGTTCCCGCCACCGCGCAAGCTGCGTCTCCTGACACGGTGCGTCAAGCACGAATGCTCTTCAGAGTCGCTCTTCGGTGGACAAGCCCCATCCGCTTCTCGATGATGGCCTTCTCTACTCTCTTCCCTCACACGGGTGCACCGTAGAGCATGATAAAAGCACTCACGGTGTTGAGCAGTTCACGCCTCTTCTGTTTCGGTCCTCGGATGTTCGGCATCAGTCGCTGGAGTGCCGTTCCGACCCTGCTTGCCTTCTGCGCGGCTTCTTGGATGTGTTTCTTGAACAACCACTTGTCGTCGACACATACACCCGTATATTCCAGCTCTGTTTTGCGTGGTATCTCTTGCCCTTTGATGTAAAAATGGGGCAACTCGAACTTTCCCCGTCTCGTGACAACTATGGCTTCGCACTTTGGAACAGCCAGCTCCAGGGGCCTAATGACCATCCACTCGTGGACTCAGGCCAGTGCCTCGTTCGCGCGTCTACCCAAGAGCACCTCGTTGTCGGCCCAAGCTATGAGTCCCGCGTCGTCCGCAGGAGCCACTATTATCACACCTTCTGGCAGTTCGATAGACAGGAGACTGTCGTACTGGGTGTTCCAGTTGAACGGCCTTGAACCTTTCGTCCCTCGTCGGTGTCGTATACGAGGGTCCTATTCCGTAGGTAGTCGCTCGTGACTGCTAACAGGTAGGGTGGCACTTCACCTGCCTGGGATTCGTAGACACGTCCCCAGCTCGCGCAGTTGAATGGGTTCTTGATGCCCAACGTAATAATGGCGCCAAAGTCTCCACCATGATATGGGTCCCCTATCTTCGATTGTACCCGCTCTTGCACTGTTTCGATAGCATGTACCGTGCCGCGACCTTCCCGGAACCCAAACTGCTTCGGTGATAGCCCGCCGCTGGCCTCGTAGGCTCTCTCCACCCTGTTGAGCACCATTCTCTCGTATATTTTCCCGATGTTGTCAAGTATGCTGAGGGCGTTGACCTTGACTTTTAGGTATCAGGACCAGCTTCTGGCGTTTCCACTCGTTCGGGAAGCTTCCCGAACTCAGACAGATGTTGAAGAGGTCGAGGAGTGAGTCTGGCTTGTATTTAGAGACCAGCTCCAGAGCCTCGTTTGGAATGCCATTCAGATCAGGGGCCTTGCCATTCGGCATTCTCTTCGCCGCTATGAGTAGCTCTTGCATAGCGAAGAGCGGGATGAGGTCTTCGCTCTCCGTACGGAATGTAACTCTGGGTTCTCCTGCTGGGAAGAGGTCTTCCACGATGCTGCGCAAGGTTGCTGCATATTTCGGTGCGGGGTTTCCTCCGGGAACGGACCTTTGACACAACCACGCGGTATGGCGTGCCCCAAGGGTCTCCGTTAACCATGTCGCACAGTTCACCCCAGCACTTCTCTTTGCTCCTCCGGATGGCTAAACGAGAGCCTTCTTCGCTTCTTTGCACGCTCTGTCATTTTCCGCCAGCGATGGTCGTTGCAGCTTCCTTGATCGCCACGCGGTCCTCCTTTTCTTGTTGCTCGTTTTTCGTAGAGCCTTGATGTCTTCGGTGACCCAGTACTCTGGTTTCCTCCAGAAACATGATGTAGTCCTGCGAGGAGCAGGACAACGTCATGGTCCACGAGAGCTTGCGACGCGACATCGACGCGTCGCAAGCTCTCGTAATGGCGGATGTCACGATTGCCACAGCCTCTCCGACTGTGGCGTCCCCCGGGAGATCCTCTGCTGCCTCGACCGGTCCCCGAAATTGGCCCTCGTCTAGTTTGCGTACCTGCCACCCCGTCGGTCGTAGAGTACGTGTCGTCTGTACCTGTCTGTCAACCCTAAATCGAAACCGGATATGTCGATGGTCTCCCAGTGTTTTCGTGTCTAGAACCTCCCACGATGTCATACGTCCCATGAGCAACGGGCTCATGAACGTCAGGTCGAGGACCGTCTCTCTCTCTCTCTCTCTCTCTCTCTCTTTTTTCATTTTGAGTTGGTTGTAGGGCAAATACGCTGTGACGTACAAAAGAGAAGCACCGGTCAGCCAAATACGGCTGACCAGTACCTCCCAACAGTTCCGGGCTGGAATACGTATCGGTATGGCCATCCGAACCGGGTGAACCCTCTCTTCCTTCTCCGTTGGCGTCGGCCATTGAACAAGAGAGAGGTCCGCCAAACTTACCAATCCAGCTCCGGAACCACGTCAGTATTATTTCAGGACCGGCGGCGTCCCGCACTCAGATCGAGCAGCTTTCTTCTGAGGACTCCCAGATCTTGTTCCTCCTTTTTCGGTCTTCTCCCTGCTCTTCATTCTTCTCTCTTCTCTCTTGTTCCTTCCGACTTTGGTGCATCATGTTCCTCCTGAAACAATCTGAACCTCTTCTGTTTAAGTCGGCAGACTCACTATAACTCACCTACTTCGATGCGCCTCACTTCCCTCTCTTTCTCCTCCTTCCGAGTCATCGCCAGCTTGATGAAGCCAGTGATTCTATCCGATGTCTCCTGGTTGCGGAACAAGTACGAACGAGGTTCTCAGATGTAAGTCGAGTTCCCAGCCATTCGTCCAACTCGGCGCGCTCTCTTCGGGTGTCGTTGCACGGGAACAGGGCGTTGATGAAAAAACGGGGCAAGTCAAGCTTCCCCCGTTCGTGACCACTATGGCTTTGCACTCCTTGACAGCAAGCTCTAGGAGCCTGCTGATCATCTACTCGTAGACTCGGGACAGCCCATCGTCCGCGCATCTGACCAAGGGTTCCTCGTTGTCTGCCCATACTATGAGACCCGCGTCGTCCCCAGGAGGCACAATTCATAACCCTTCTAGCACTTTGATAGTCAGAAGGCTGTCGTACCGGGGGTTCTGGTTGAACGGACCGGAGACTGATCCCTGTCCAATTCCGGACAGTTCCCGAACCTCTTGTCCGTCGTCTGTATCATACACGAGGGTTCTGTTCCACAGTTATTCACTCGTTACGGCCAATAGGTAGGGGGCACTTCACTCGCCTGGGATCCGTAGACTCGCTCCCAGCTCGCACAGTTGAATGCGTTCTTGATGTCCAACGCAATGATGGCGCAGAAGCCTCCTCTTCCTTGATATGGGTTCCTTACTGCTGGTTGTACCTGCTTTTGGACCGTTTTAATCGCATGCACCGTGCCACGTCCTTTCTGGAATCCAAACTGGATCGGTGATAGCCCGCCGCTCTCTTCGTAGGCTTTCTCTACTCTGTTCAGCACCATCTTCTCGTACATTGCCCAAATACTAAGGAGCATGCTGAGGAGCACGTTGACCTCCTTGACCTTCGTGTATCAGGACCAGCTTCTGGTGTTTACACTCATCCGGGAAAGTTCCCGCCCTCAGACAGGTGTTGAAGAGGTCCAGGAATGAATCTGGCTTGTATTTGAAGACCAGGTTCTTAGCCTCGTTTGGAATGCCATCCAAGTCAGGGGCCCTGCCATTTGGCATCCTCTTTGCCGCCATGAGTAGCTGTTGCATATTGAAGAGCGGGATGTAGTCTTCGCTCTCCGGAGGGAATGTGACTCTAGGTTCTCTTGCTGGAAAGAGGTCCTCCACGATGCCACGTAAGGTTGCCGCATCAGTTGGTACTAGGTTGTCCTTCCGAGTTCGGACCTTCGACATAACCACGCGGTATGGCAGCCCCACGGGTCTTGGTTAACTATGTCGCACGATTCACCCCAGCACTCTTCTTCGCTTCTCCAGATGGCTAGAACGAGAGACTTCTTCGCTTCTTCTTACGCGCTGTCATCTTCCGCCAGCGATGGTCGTTTCAACTTTCTTGACCACCACGTGGTCCTCCTTTGCTCTCTGTCTCTCTTTTCCTCATCTCTTGCTCTATCTTTGGTGGTTGTAGGGGAAATACGCTGGACGTACCTTGGTGAGGCACCAAATAGCCAATCATGGCTGGCCAGTACCTCCCTACAGTTCCAGGCTGGAATCCGCATCGATACGGCCGGCCGAACTGGATGAACCCTCTCTTCCTTCCCTTTCCAAAGAGAGCTCTACAAAACTCACCAATTCGACTCGCAAACGCGTAAGCATCAAATCAGGACCGGTGGCGTCTCGCATTCTAGATCAAGCAGCTCTCTTCACAGGTCTCGCAGGTCTTGTTTCTTCTTCTTCGGTCTTCTTCTTACTCTCCGTTCTCCTCTCTTCTTCCTTCTTCCTTCTCTCTTCATTCTTCCCTCGTCAGAACATTAAGTGTCTCAAGAAAGTATTCCCGTCATCCTCAATATTCGATTTTGATCGCCAACAAATTTGAAATTCTCTCTGAAAGCTGTTCTGGAGTGCAAACATGAAAAATTAGAAATACGTACCGTCAAATTGGGTAACTTTGATACACGTTGGGTAAATTCGGCATGATTCAAAAACATTGCTTCTATTGACCCGCGATTCAAATGAATTTAAAAAAGAGACTCTATCGCTCTCAGGTCCAAATAGTTCACCCACTCCTTGTCCGCCTCTTTAGTATGAGGTCGTCAAAAGTGACAAGGAGGGTTACGATCTAGAGATCGCAGTCAAAAATTATTGAGCGTTTCGGTACAGCAGTCCAGAGCCACCTCATCAGTGCTCCTCTGGATGCTTTGGGCAGATGTTTGCCTCTGGTCGCATCGAGGACTTTATTGTATGCTTGCGATTCAAAATCTACTTGCGATAGCAAGAAGATCATGAAGCGCCGCATACTAGAATTATGCGCAGTTGAAAGCCATGTGCGGCATAATTCAAAAGCATTGCTTCTATCGACCCGTGATCCAAATGAATTCAAAATACGCTGCTAAAAAAGATTAGCAATTTAGAGATTAGCAATTTAGAATGTAACAAACGTATCTTTGTAGGTAATTAAGAGTTGGATAAGTTGATTTGGGTGGGGTTACTATATTTTGTGTTAATTTTTCGAGGACGATTTTTGATCCATCGTTTCGTTGATAGGGAATTTCGATAAAATTGAGTTGAGGATGATTGAAATGACGGTTTCGGTAAGTGAAGTTCAAGTGAATTCCGGTATGGACCTATTCATGAGGAATGTTTGGAACGTATCCTTTTCGGTAGATGAAAGTTTGGTGAATTACTTGTTAGGGAAGATGAAGGAGAAAATGGATAAACGAAACAAATGTTTTATTACTTTTTGAGTTATTTTCCCGAGCGAGATTGTTAGCAAAAATTAGGGAATCTAAACTATATTTCTCTCAATAATATGTATCGTTTTGTTGAGACAGAATTTTGATGAGATTGGTTTGAGGATGAGTGAAATCACGATTTTGGTGAAAATTTCAGTTTTTTCTGGAGAGAAACTTCATTTTAATCGTGATTTAAAAGTTAAACTGAAATTCTGTCATGACCAACTCATGAATAATGTTCGAAAAATGTGCATTCAGGTCGATGAAAGTTTGGTAAATTACTTGTCCAGGAAGACAAAAGAGAAAAATGAATATTCGAAAAAAATGTTGTATTATTTGTTGAGTTATCTTTTCGAGGAAGCTTGTTAGTGGGAATTGAGGAATTTAAACTGTATTTTTCTCATCAGTATCTATCATTTTGTTGAGACAGAATTTTGATGAAATTGGTTTAAGGGTGATTAAAATGACGATTTTGGTGGAAATTTCAATTTTTACCACAATATCGAGGTTTGAAGGGATCAAATGGAATTTCGGTATCAAGCAATCAATAGATCATGCAAAAAAATGATAGTTTAGGTCATCAAAATTGAGATAAATGAGTGATAAAGGAAGGTACGAGAGAAGAATGAATATTAAGGAAAATTTTCGTTTATTTTTTGAGTTATTCTTCAGAGGAAGCTTTTTAGAGGGATTTGGGCCATCTAGTCTGAGGTTTTTGGAATGATATCTATCGTTTGGTTGAGACAGGATTTGAATGCAGTGGGTGTAAGAAGGGTCAAAATGAAATTTTTGGTGAAAATTCTGATTTTTTCGAAAATTTGAGATTGGTGAAGATTGAATATGAATTCGGTATTAGCCAATCGATAGAGGATGCAGAAAAAATCCTAGTTTAGTTGACTGAATTCGCGGTGAGACCGTGTTAGGAAAAGATATTTATGTATTGAAAGTTGAAATTTGAGCACTTTTGCTTGAAAAAGCCTATGGATTAAATTTGACTCGGAGCCGAAAGCTGCCAAGTCACTGGGCTCTCAGAAATTGGATTCTGTACAACTTGTAGAAAGAGAAAGTTGATAAGGTGAACAGTAAAAGAGGAAGCGTGTCCGGTATAAATCAACACACACACATACATACACACATACACACACGGACAAAGGAGTGCAAAGATGAGTCTCTGGCAGATTTGGAAGGCCATTAGGAGGAAAAATTCGTGTGCGTTTGAGAAACGCGTAAGGAACGGAGTTCCGAATTCGCCTCGATAAGGTGTGTGGAAGTGTCAAAAAAGTCTAAAACTTTGATCCACTTCAAACTGAGTTTCAAGCTTTTGAATGCTCATCGTGTAACGATACCGATAAAGATCCACACCAATAAGCCCCTGAGTGATCGAGATAGTTTGCATCATTTTTTCAAGTATTAAGCACTATTATGTGAGTAAAATGACGAGTCCTTGGCCTTGGGTGGACTCTTTAGAAGGTTATGGCGAGGGACATGAAAAGCATCTAAATTCGAATCTGAATCCTCACTACTTAATTTAGGTTCACTAAATGCATCAAAGCTAATTGGATATTAAGAAGAGAATTTTATTGGGATTCACTGAATCTTTGGATTTGAGATGTCACAATGAAACTTCGTACCTTTTAGATATGGAAGCAATGTCTTATTTGTTCAGACTTTAAATTCTGCTCAGAGGAACACATAGATATCACTTTCATCATTGTATATATAGCAATACTATCAACAACAATCGGATAGTGCTGCATGCATTCAAACGGTAGACCATAGCAGACGGATCTCGGCATTTGGCATCATGATGATGCGATATACATATAGCTGATGAGAATGAGTACGCGGAGCTGGTCAGCGCAAGCAGTATATCTATATCGCAAAAGAATCGCTTTTTCGTTGCATCGTATGGCGGGTTGCATCGAATCTCGTTCCACGGAGCCGTGTCGGTCAGCTGATCGCGCGCGATTTCACTCCTCGGGCGAGCGTAAAGGAATCCCGTTCCAAAAGTGTTACCTGCAATTGATATATTTTGGCGAAAGGAAGAGAATGGTCTAAGGCTTTTTTAGATAAACGGAATTTTGTTGAAGAAAATATTGGATTTAGTAGAAAATTTGATCAAAATTTTGCTGGGTTGAAAACAAAACTTTCTCTTTCGAGAAAGCGAAAGAGACTCTATCGCTTTCAAGTCCAAATAGTTAAGCCACTCCTTGTCCGCCTCCTTAGTATGAGGTCGCAAAGAGGCGGACAAGGAGTGGGTTAACTATTTGGACCTGAGAGCGATAGAGTCTCTTTTTTGAATTCATTTGAATCACGGGTCGATAGAAGCAATGCTTTTGAATTTTATCGCGCATGGCTTTCAACTGCGCATAATCCCAGTATGCGGCGCTCCATGATCTTCTTGCTATCGCAAGTAGATTTTGAATCGCAAGCATACAATAAAGTCCTCGATGCGACCAGAGGCAAACGTCTGCCCAAAGCATCCAGAGGGGCACTGATCAGGTGACTCTGGACTGCTGCACCGAAACGCTTGATAATTTTTTACTGCGATCTCTAGATCGTAAATCTCCTTGTCACTTTTGACGATCTCATACTAAAGAGGCGGACAAGGAGTGGGTTAACTATTTGGACCTGAGAATGATAGAGTCTCTTTTTTTAAATAAATTCGGTATACCTTCAAAAGACTTGTACAACGCTCCGGATCCAAATTAGTTGATTTTACGGCCCTACAATCAAATTCTGTCATCAATTCTGATACAATGGGATTCTATTTGTTGTTCTTGGGACACGGGACAAGCCTTTTAATGTATGACCCTAGTGCTTTCAATTTCTTTCTGGAATCTATGACATCCATACTTACCCAGCATCAATTTTTACATGAAAAATGAATTTTGGGTAATTTTGGTAAAATCATTTTAGCTCATTCAGTCTAATTATGGCCGACTCATCTATATATCGTATTCTTCGGCTGGTGCTATCCGTGGGAGGGGAGACAAATGACGTGTGGACGAATTCGAGAGCAAACTCATACTGGCTTTATTGCCGCGTTATAACTTGACTCGCATGGCGCTGCGTCGCGCGCACACAGGAATGTTTCACATATGCTCTACTCACACACATAAACTACATACTTCCCTCTTTAATTACAAAATATAAAAATCTCGAACTTCAATTACTGAATATAAAAATCTCTTCAGTGAAATAAAATATTTACCACTAGTAGATACATATCGTTTAACAGGTTTTTTCCCCCGAGAAGATCTTCGCAGCTCCAATCGATTATCGTCATTTTCAGAAACTATTTTATTTTGAACTCGATCATTTCCACGCCACGGAATTAATTGGTCATAATGTCTTTTTGCTTTTCCTCCCCCACAAAACTCAACAATACAACTTCGAGGAGATAGCTTTGAAACTATTTGAGCTTGTAAAAAATTAGGATGATCTTCTCGAAAATCTTTGGCCATAACTACATCATTAACTTAGAAATTCTGCTTCCCACCAACTCGAAAATTGACAATTTGACTTTCTTGTTTTGATTTAACAAATTTCTTGCTGTTTGGGCGCAATAATTCTAGGGGTGTTCGAAATTCTCTACCATTCAATAATTTGCTTGGCGTTTCATTCGTGATGACATGTTTTGAGCTTCTGCACCAAAATAGAAATTTATCAATTGCTGTTTTAACATTTACTCCTGAGCTTTCAACTATAGCTTTAAGTTTACGTTTGAATGTTTTAACTAAATTCTCTGCAGCCCCGTTTGTAGCAGGATGCTTGGGCGCTGTGAAAGTATGTTTCATTTCTAAACTCTTAAAAAATTCTTGGCACTGTTCTAATAGAAATTGAGAAGCTGAATCAGTTACTATGTCATGTGGTAAGCCATTTCTCGAAATACTTCTTTGAAATTATCGAGTGTGTGTTCAGTAGTCATGTTTTTAACAATAAATATTTCTGGCCACTTTGAATAGGAATCTATGATCAATAAATAAGTATGTCCTAAATATAGACCTGCAAAATCTACATGAATTCTTTGCCATGGTTTGTCTGGATACGGCCATGGAGATAGCTCCATTTTACGACGATTATGTTGAACACAAAATTTACAATATTTAGACTTCTCCTCTATCATTTTATCTATACTTGGCCACCACACAACTGATCTTGCCATACTTTTCATCCTTACAATACTGAAATGACTCTCATGTAACTTATCTAAAATCAATTCATACAATTTATTGGGTATGATAACTCTCATTCCCCACATCAAACATTCTTTTTCAATTGTAATTTCGTCTTTTTTCAAAGCATACGGCTTTAAGTCATCTGGAAAATCGTTCACTTTTTTTTCTGGCCATCCATTTTGAACCATTCTTTTCACCAATGACAGAATTTTATCTTTATTCGTTCCTCTGGCTACTAATTTATAGTCCAAACAAGCAATTTTACTTTCAACTGTGTAATGTAAATACGTATACTTGTCTTTCGGTTCTAATATCTCGTTATTGATTTTATCAATATTCTGGCTCGGTAGTCGAGATAAAGTATCTGCAACTATATTATCATGAGTGCTAATGCACTGGATTTCAAAATCAAAAGCTGACAGAAAATGAGCTCAATTTTGTAATCTACTTGATGCCATTTTGGGCAATCATATTTCTGGGGCCAAAATTCTGGATAATGGTTTATTATCAATTTTCAAAATAAATTTCCTTCCATACAAATAATCATAAAATTTAGAAACTCGAAAAATTATTGTTGCAGCTTCTCTATCAATCTGAGAATAATTTTCTTGTGCTGAAGTTAATCTTTATGATGCAAAAGCAACTCGTTTCTCTACACCATTACGAGATTGACTCAAGTATGCCCCCAAACCTTTCGGAGAAGCATCACTTGTCAAAATCAAAGGCAGATTCGGATCATAATTCACAATAGATCTTTTGAGTTCCTTTTTTACATTTTCAAATGCTTGATCACATTCTTTTGTCCACTCAAATTTTTCGGAATTATTCAGTTTATAAAGTGGATCTAATATAGATGCTCGATCTTTGAATAATCGACCATAGTAATTGATGTTTTCAAGTAACAACTGTAATTCTTTATGATTTTCAGGAATTTTCATGTTAACTATCGCATCATACTTAGATTCATCAATACTTATCTCTCCATTTTTCAATTTATAACCAAGATAATTAACTTCCTCTTCAAAAAATTGACACTTTGAGAGTTGACCTTTGAAACCACTTTCTTCTAATCTAGTCAAAACTTTGTCTAAATTTTCTGAATGTTCCTCATCATTGTCCCCTGTTACTATTACATCATCTGACACATTTGTAACTCCTTCGATACCCTGCAAAGTTTTATCAACTTCTTTTTGAAAATACCCAGGTCCTGAATTTACACCATATTGCATGTACTTTGGTTGGAATAACCCTTTATGAGTATTTATCGTTAACAATTTTTGAGACTCTCCATCTACTGGTATTTGCGAATAAGCTTCTTTCAAATCAATTTTAGAATAATGTTTCTTTACATTTTTCGCATTTTTGAATTTTGAACGAGTTCGCAATCGTGCCATGGCATGGTCAAAATTTGGCGGTGCATATCGTATCACTTTCAAATAAGGATTGACTGTTATTTTGTAATCTCCACAAATACGCACTTCACCGTTCGGTTTCAAAATTGGCACAATTGGCGTAGCCCATTGACTCGTTTCAACAGGATCACAAGTTTCATCAACTAATCTATCCAATTCTTTCTCAATTCTATCTTTCAAAGCAAAAGGAACTGGTCGAGCCAACATGTATTTTGGGGTGACTTTTTCTTTCGATTGTAATTGAACTTTGCCTTTCTTATGACAACCCTTTACAGGCCCAAAAAAAGTTTTATGTTTATTCAAAATTCCTTTCAATCTCTCATTGTGTGCAAACTTCTCTACTGAATTTAATTCTGTGTACAAAGGCCATAAACTGAGGGCTTTTAACCAAATTCGCCCTATAATTGGTGGACTAACTGCTTGTGTTACGTATACATTTCCATTAAATTTTTTCCCATTAGCTTCATATTTCAAATTTTTCAACTTACCAATAGGAGTTTTTACCGAATTATCATGATTTTTGAATATAATATCAGACTCATTCATCTGTACATTTTTGAAACATTCCTCTACTCAACGAAGAGGTATAATTGACTCTGCAGAACCTGAATCAATTCCCATTCCAAGATCAACGCCATTGATTTGAACTTCCATAAATTGTGGTTCAACTTCAGAATTACCCGAAACATAAGCTAGATGGTGCATATGGCGAGTTTCAGTAC
This sequence comes from Eretmocerus hayati, assembly GCA_029851415.1. Lineage (NCBI taxonomy): Eukaryota > Metazoa > Arthropoda > Insecta > Hymenoptera > Aphelinidae > Eretmocerus > Eretmocerus hayati. The sequence continues at coordinate 113,943,355 of CM056742.1, forward strand.
AGATTTCATCAATTTTGCGAGACAAACTATCTCTATCATCATCCTCGCACGCATCTACATATCTCACTCGCTTCTCATCGCGTTTTCCATACTGTATACACACTCTGTCTGCGTGACCATTTTGCCCGCATATATTACAAACCATTGTATCACGCCACCAACACTCACTTCTCATATGATTAGATTTACCACAACACCATCACGTTACACCTGTAGACCGTTGCATCTGTTGATGTTGCTGCCCGCGCTGACCTTGATGCCACGCCGATCCTCGCTGGCCCATGTCTCGGCCTCTGCTGTTATGAAAATGTCCTCTCCCGGCCGTGTTTGTTTGCCATCCGTTTGGCTTGCCTCATCCGACGCTGTTGCTGCGACCGCGTGCTCGGCCTCTCCCCCGACCGCGACCTTGCGCGTGCACTGGCGCCGGCCCGCCGATATGATGTAGCTCTTGCTGATGCGTTCTGACATGCTCCAATTTTCGAGCACCTTTCTCTGCTGCTTCTGAGCCTAATGCTTTTTGTAATACTACATCGAGCTTTGGATCTATAATTTCCAATTGCTCTGCTTTGATATTTTTACTGCGCAATCTATTAATCAATTGGTCAAGTACTTGATCATCTGCATGATTTTCTGGGAATTTACAATCCATCGCCAAAGTTTGTAGCGCAGCGACCTATTCACTTATACTCTCGTTGTCTTGCTGCATACGTGATCGAAAATCGTCCCGATACACCAAATAAGATGCCGTTGGTTTTACGTACTCACTCATAGCTTGGACTATGGCGTCGTATTCTTTTTCTCCTGGTTTTTTCGGCTTGCACACCTTTGCGATGACGTCATATGTTTCTGCATTCACTTTACTTAGCATAATTGCTCTCTCCTTCTTAGAATCTGTCACATCATTAGCTATAAAATACTGTTCTAATCGGTCAACAAATTTTTCCCAGTCATCTTTTTTGGTATTAAAATCCAAATTTGCAGAAATTTTCATTGTCTTCTTCACACCAGCTTTTTCTTTGTCCGTAATATATTTATTTTTATGCAACGCTGTGCGTAAAACTGTGCGAAAAGTCAACTTTCTATGCAAGGTACCCGTGCCGAAAGAAATGCAGAAAGTCATTCTCGCACGGCTAAGTGTGCGAGAAAGTAACTTCCTCACTATGTTTGACAAAACATAGTGAGAAAGTGAAATCTGTGCAAAAATGGATTCATCGAAATTTTCATAGCGAATTGGAAACTTAGAAAAAAATTCAATGATTCAACCTTGCATGTCAATCTGTTTCTAGTAGGCGGATTCCAACCCTTCGATAACTCATCATTTTATATCTTCATCTTTATTCGAAAAATACTCTCACTGGATAGAGATATATATTTATCCATTCAAAAGCCACCTTTTCAAATTTATTTAGATGATTGATCATCATCATAGATAGTTGTATAAATTATCAAAATTGAATCTTTTGAGATTCAGCAATATTTTTGAGCAACGAGGTAATACGCGATATGAGCAAGAGATTTTTTTTTTTTATACATTTTTCAGAATTTTATTTCAGTCCCGGCGGGGGCTCCGCCCCCTGGACCCCGCTCCGCGCCCCGGTCGCCCATTCCCTACCGGCGATTTCCCCGAAAAGTTTGTCGAATAAGCGACTCTGACGCATTATTAGAAATGGTGAAAACGTTGTTCCAGTTGAAAAAAAGTTATAACAAAAGTCCATCTCTCACTACACCAAAATAATTGGATTCATTTTGGAGGTCAGTTGACATCCCTAGAAAAGTGCCATCGATTTGTATTAGATGAAGGCACTCGGCAATGAGTACCTTTTTGTGATTTGATTTTTAGAATACTTATTGGTCGAAAGGATACTTATTTCAATTGAATAAACTCAGTATAGGATAATAATTGTTATCATTTCATTCAAGTCCTGACCGCCAATTGTTTTAAGAGTTGTGGAGGCACAGTTTTCCGCACAGGTTGCATAAAATAGTATAAGCAACGCGGGCGAAAAGTTCCCGCACTCGTGTCCGGAACCGCGCGAGAAAGTAGCTTCCGCGCACTCTTTCCGGACACTCGTGCGGGAATCTTCCTTTTCACCCATGTTGCTTAATGCACTATTCACGTCCTCCCACGTAATCACTAATTTTTCTTGGCCTGATTCTTCTGCCCCTCGAACTAATTCTCGTAATTTTCTCCTCAAATCGTCGACTGTATCAGACGGTTGAGCTCCGATTCGTTTTCTTTACACACAACAAGCAGCTGCGGTTTATTCAAATTATAAATCCAAGATGTACCCGACATCTGAATTGCACTCATTCATCGCACTGTATTTAGAAAGCACACAAAGGTTTCTTATTCCTCGTCACCAGTTATCGTATTCTTCGGCTGGTGCTATCCGTGGGAGGGGAGACAAACGACGTGTGGACGAATTCGAGGGCAAACTCATACTGGCTTTATTGTCGCGTTATAACTTGACTCGCATGGCGCTGCGTCGCGCGCACACAGGAATGTTTCACATATGCTCTACTCACACACATACACTACACTATATCTTGTCATTTTAAATCAAGCAAAATCATAAATACAAGGAATTTATTCGTGCCCAATCAGTTATGGACTCAAGAGATGGCCTTTTTCCTCATATAGTACACAGCATATCCAATGAAAGTCACTTGTTTCGTTAGCAAGACGATGCTTCCCCTATTATTGGCAAGGGATCTCTTTCACGCTAGGATTTCGAGCCTAAGAAACAATGGAGAATGCCTATTTTGCTGAACACAAGTTCTGCACGTATATTCAAGGTTATCAATCCTTTTAGCAGAATAAGTTTATTCAATCTCAAATACTTCAGATAACGTGTAGAAAGAAGTTGAGCCATGTTCATTAAGATCTGATGCGCACAAAAACTTTTTCCAATTTTCCGATGTTTGGGTGCCTACGAAATTGCGAAAAATAACTTTCGCGCCTCGCACATGAGGTTTCCCGCTTCCGAGCGATCATTTTAAGCCTCGCCTCCGGCTCGGGCTGAAAACCGATCGCTCAGAAGTGAGCTACAACGTCATAAACTCGGTGCAAAATATACTATTTCGCAATCATGTGCGTGAAGTTTGTGCGTAAAGACCATTTTGCTTTCTCGAAGAGAAAGTATTGGATCGGTGCGAAAATTTTTCCATAAAATTTTTTTTAATTCCTCATTTTTCACCCTTTAATTCTATCCTTAGTTGAATCAGAGTTAATCCATCTTATTCTGCTCGCCGAGACCTTTATAATGGTACCCCTATCAATTTCTCCTACAACGCACAACGTTCTGTGTGAAATCATTTTAAGGCACACCTTATCCGTGTACGTATGTATGTGTGTCTGTATGATGTCTTCCCTTTGTCACGCGAGCTTTCTGAGCCCTCAGAGCAATCTTTTTGAAGCTTCGAGGGTTTGTTCCAAATTTATTAATGATGAGCCCAGTTTATTGACAGCTCCATACTCTCCATACTCTCTCTTCTGAGGTAGATTGATTACCTAAAATTGATCATCAATTTCACACTATGTTTGTCCAAACGGGATACCATCCAATATTCAGTACATAAGTATTCCGAATATTATTCTAAAATATTTCCCGGTCATTCTAAAGAAATTGGTTGATACGGAATTTTGATAAAAAATTTCATTTTCACAAAAAAATTTTCTCAACTTCACCTTCTATGTCACTCGAAATTTAGCGAACGCCTCCATGGATCTCTTCCGAATTTTGAGGCATTGTTCTATTTTCTTGGGTAATGGGCCCAGTCATTTTTGTACATTATTCGCCTGTACATATTGACACAAATAATGTTTTTCACGTAAATTTGATTCTTTTGCTTGAATTTTTCCATGAAAATTTTTCGAATTTCTCATTTTTTACCTCTCAATTCGACATACACCTAAATGAAAGTAAGTCCATTTTATACTCCTCGCCGAAATCTATGGAATAGTACCCCTATACAATCATTTCCTAGTACATAACGCTGTTTGTAAAGTTCTGATATGCTGTGGATAATCCCAATTGTTATCATTCAATTGAGAAAATTATTTCGTGCAATAGATGTGAACGACAAAAATTGGATTTGGATTTGAATCTATGTACAACGATAATTGATACAATTTTTGATGAACTGAGATATTTAAATAATCAATAGGCAATGAGAAAGCATTCTGCAAATTCCTTTTTGCAGCGTATTTTCGGTGCGTAAGGAAAAACTTTACGCACATCGAATTGCGAAAAATATCGTACGAAACGACTTCGATACTTTACGCACTGTCGAAAACTTTACACACTCAAGTAACAGTGCGTAAAGTTCTAACCGTCGTGTGTAAAAATTTCCAGCAGTGCGTAAAGAATCGAAGTCGTTTCGTAATATGCTATTCAAGGTTGGAGAATCATTGTGTGAGAAAAGGAGCTCTTTCCAAAATGAGCGGGTGAAGCCATTTGATGATACTAACTGTTTCCTCCTCCAAATCTTAGGCGGTTCCTCTGGTTTGTTCTGATTCCTATAACGATAGAGAAACCAGGAAGAAAGTCGACGAATATGCTAGACTGTAGACTTCGGATGTATTATGATCACACGCAAGGCTTGATCCCTACTGACAAACTATTGAATAATCATAAATTCAGCTGACGGCATGACTTAAATTCCTTTTTGACAACAATATTCTGGTAAACATACCCTGATGATACGTTCTGATCTTCATGAACTCATCAGGTGGTGCATTCAAACTTTGACTCGTGCTTATCCATGACTCTGTTGATATACAATTAGGAACCGATCAAACTATCTTCAAAGAAGAGCTTTTATCATGTACTGAGGTTGGAATGCACTTTGATATACTTCAATACTAGAAGTCATTCTTGGCAGAATCTATATCATACTAGATCATATTAATACTAGAAGTCATTCTTGCCAAATAACCTGAAGACCACCATTTCAACTCGCAGTCACAACACATCACACTTATATGGGTGATTATGAGATAACTCAGGTACTTCGAGGCCCAAAACGACGGAGGTCGGGATTCGGCCCAAAAATTGACTTGTTGAATCATAGCTGCAATCTGATTGCTCATAGGTATTTTCCAATGCATCCGTCATCCAAAAACAATTTCGAGGCGGGCATAAATATTAGTTAATCTATGTAAAAGATGTTGGCAATTTTCGATATATCTTTGCCACGGTAAGGATATTTTGGCATAAAAAAAGATCTCAAAGGCGTAAATCGAAACGGATCGTTTCTTCCGAATTTACGGCCTATTTTTACGGTGAGAGTAGACTGTAAAAGAATTTTTGGACTTTGACGTTGCATAGTATTCGAGAGCGAGTGACCACGGTAAGGACAATTATCATTTTGCGACGGAAAAATTATCCATGAATCACCACGCGGAAAGCTGCTTAGGTAATTCATTATTCCGCTGGTAGTAGAATTTTGTCCTTTAGTGTCTTAAGGATCAGTTACTGCGGTTTCAGAGCCGTTTGAAGCAATTCGCATGTCCGGGGTGAGGTTATCGAGAAGTATTCGAAAAATTTGCGAAATTCCAGGACAGAATGTCAACTATCTTTTGACTATTTCGAAGTGAGACTTGATCCTCGATTTGTACATAATATTACCTTTTCGTAACCCACATTTGATGTTTCAGTGGTGCGGAATCGAGATCGCATGAATATCTCGGTGAATTACGCGATTGAAATGTGCAACTCCAGTTTAGGACATCCCACGGTGAGAAAATTTAGACCTTTTTTGATAAGCTGAGGTCTACATTAACCTTATATCGGCTCCTAAAACTCATGGGATATCTTGATTTCAATGGAATACACTTATTGTCGTTAGACTCATTGAATTTGGTCGTTTAATTTGAATGCGAGGTTCAGAATCACCCATATGAGGATAATCAAGACCGATAGCTGCATAAGTTTGTACTATTCAACTGATTGTATTGAGTTCCACGTACTAGGAATATCACTCTTCCCCAACTCTTCTCCGTGAATTTTTTTCAATATTGTAAGAAATTATTCATGATTTGAATATGAAGTGAGATTAGTCGTGGGGTGGGCAAGAGAAGATCCAGCATCTTCGACATCAGCAGCATCAACATTGAGTTAAAATATTCAGAGGAGTATTACCATTGGTGATTTTCTGATGTGATCCATTCTTCTCAGCTCTCATCTCTCATCTGTCAAAGTATCACTGGTCAGTTCTATAATATGCAGATTACGACTAGAAACCCTCATGAACCATATAGGGACCCTAAAGAAACAAGATGGCCGTCAACCAGAAATTTAGAAATTGGTACTAAGATTTACTCGCGCGCGCAAGCGCGCCCGTAGGAGTAACCTCGTACCCGTAGCATACACGGTATACTCAGGATATCCAACCCATGCACTTCCCCTTTCTTTTGAAAATACAGAATACCCATAGAGTTATACAGCAGCAGACGACGGTTTCTGTTGCATTTCGACCTCGACTTCGAACAAAGATGGCCGCGCCCCTGTGAACGAATCTCGATGCTGTGGGATAAGACTTTGGATTTTGGAGGAGTAGTGAAACAAACCTCCTTTCGATGTCAATTCGCACATCAAAAGTCACTCGTTCGGAAGAAATTAATATGAATAACGGCTTGGGAGCTATCGATAACATTCCAAAATAGTTAAAAAAATAAAATTAAATAACTTTCGAAAAATCGATTTTTTGGTCCAAAACTACCAGAGTCATACCTTAAGGGTGTACCAAAGTTACCCAATTTGACGGCACTATATTTAATCAAGGCCTCGAAGTATTCGATGTAAATCAACAGGTTTCTGATTAGATAAATTCACACAGATTCATCGTTTTACGCGTTGAATGAAATCTCCAAGGGATTTTGTGAAGGGTTGGTTATTTTGTTAGGTAAGTCCTTCCGGAATGTAGTGAATGCTCAATTGACAAATATCAGGCTGCGAATAATAAGACCTACTAACGTACAACAAGGTACTTCCGCATGACTCTGTTTTATGACGGGCGGTGGATGCACGACCGCTCGGCACAAAACTTGATCAACCACATAGATGAGATATAAGGCAGGTGGAGCGTTGCTAAGTACTGCCGCATCGCTCTACCTGCCTCACACTGTCTCGCTCTGGGGCGTTCACTCAGGGAGATTTGCGGTGAGTCCAGCAGACGGTGCCCCACGACCTTCCGAAAACAAGGACAGTACCGATTTCGTGGTCGACGAAGCTGTGGAGGAATTACGTCGCCGGTTGCGCGAGCAGCGTGAGCTCGCCGCCATGGCCGCAGCTGCATCGTCCACGGCGACAGTGACGACGACGGCGACCCCTAGGACCCCGGGTGACGCGTCCGCCCCCGGATCGAACTACTCTTTGGGGGAGCACCAGGCCTCGCATCGTAGTAGCGCAGCCGAACAACAGCAGCAGCCGCAGCCTCCCGATAGCCCGGCCGGACGCAGCAGTGGCAGTGCGAGTGAGCGCAGCAGTGTCTTCCTACCCGAAATTTGCGGGCACGGCTCGCAACGTGACCTCACACCTGGCGATGGTTTCTCGTCAGCATCCTTTGCGGGTACGTTGCTCTCACGGTGGCATTGGCGTGCGGAGCATTCTTGTTATAATCATATTGGAAAAAGTCACCCCATTTCGACTATTAGAGAAGGATGAAGCAGGACTCGGAATAATTTCGAAATGAATTTGGAACGGATTCATAACTCATCAGCATCGGAAATGAGATGAGCTACGAGAAATGATTGAATACATGAATTCTCCATTCTAGATGATCACCTCGTCACAATAGAAATTGATGATAGAATACAATTCACTGGAAAACCAAAGACTCGCACACGGTAAGGACGACGACAGACATAGCACTACGACACGATGGTCTCGTCACGCCACGCCACGCAGCACCCAACATGACTCGTGATTCATTCCGGTGAACCCAACCATCGATAGATTTGATAGTGCCGGTCATGAGTTATAGAAAGAGATCAAACTCATCGAAGGTTGGGTTCACTGGAATAACCCTTACGAAAGGAGCAATCGGTGCACTCATCGGTGACGCGCAGCGATGCTCGCATCGTTTGAGCCACTGGATGATTCACCCAGTGCTACAACGATGATTTTCGCAGTTTTTCGTTCCATCGATGTCATGTGGTTCGGAGAGTCACAGCGTGCACATAATCGATGATTTTCCCTGTGATCCAAAACTGGAGGATCGAGGAACGCTGTTGGTCGTAGGTGATGAAATTTATGTATCGATTCAATTCAGTTGCATTGAAGAACATCAATCACAACTCATTTTTCCCTCAACTCTCCGATGAGGGTGTTTATATTCCAAATTTGTATCAAAGTAAATAATAGACAGACCAGGTTCGAAAAATTTACATGAAACATAGCTCTCGGAAGAATGAGAATTTTTGTATGGAAAAACGTTTGGGCGTACAAACTTCCCACGCGTGGGATGCTCTGGAGCAGATAGTTTGACTCACAAGGAGAGGTCCAACCTTGCGGAACACGGATCTTGATGAAACTCTGGAGATCATCTTGTTTTGGTAAGAAATGAAGGTCTCTCAAAGGATTTAGTCCAATGGGCCTCCTATCCCAAGATATAGCTATGGAGGTTAGCATTGTCAGTATATCTATATATGTGCCTTTTTAACATGGGCCTATATGAACAATGTTAATCTCGATAGCTGGGTCTTGGGATAGGAAGCCCATTGGACTTAACCCTTAGAGATACCTTCATTTCTCACCAGAACGAGATGATCCCAGAGTCTTATCAAGATCCGTGTTCCGCAAGGTTGGACCTCCCCTTGTCAGTAAAGTCATTTCCTGATGGACTTCCATCATAGCTTTTTGATGGCGAGCTTCATTTCCTGAAGTTGGTTGTCGTTCTCGCGGGATGCAAAGATTGAGCCGATAGAGCACGTGTCGCTCATTGTGTTCGCAGTGCGACGGAAAATTGTAAATAAATATGGACTGTTGGCAGTTAGCAGGGTCTCCGCCGCAGCTGCGCTGCAATATACATATATAGGCAGAGCAAAAGTTCGACAGGCACAGTGCGCACTCAGCAGCGGAGAAAAAGGTGGCTGGCGCGCGTGGTGCCGTACGACGTATAGGGCCTTACGCGCAGGTAGTCGGGCCCCTCGGCCATCCAGTCCGCTCCTGACAAGAGTATAGGTATACTCACAGCACCAAGCGGCGGCTGCTCCGCGCCGTTGCGTCTCGAAACACACTTTGGACTCAATTTACTCAAAATCCACGCCGGCAACCTATTATTTCCTTAATGTCTTAGGACGTGGCGTGCAAAATATCGTTGATTTCTTTTGTCATAATCGATGATAGAAGTTTAGTTTGCGCGTGGCCTCGTTTATACTCGCCGATCCCCTAAGAATACATGTATAAGGATCTTTTCTCTTAAATGATTTTTCTCCCGATATTTGCCGGTGACCCCCTCTTTTCTTGGCGGATTACGATTTCTCATGAATTTATCTATGGTTTCCAATTACTTTGAGACCCATTCCCAGTTTAGTTAAAATCTGCGCGAGCCAACTCGCTCTCTTGGAGCCGCACTAATCGCTCATCTTTTATGTATAGAGAATACCACTTCAGAACGTATGCCCTGTTTTGCTTTGGTATTTGGAATAATTTCCGGCTATGGCGTTAGAGATCTGGTTACCGCTGATGTGTATAGAAATCCTGATGTAGGGGAGAGTGGGGCGAATTAGGACAAGCAAGATATCTCGGTTGTGGGTGAGTCTAGGCTTCCGCCGCATAGAAATATTTTCAATACCATCACAGACAATGGTTTTTATCGCGGTTAGATCTCTTGAAACGATACTGAGAGTCCACGCTGACATAGGGGTGCTCTTCGAGGGCCTCGCGCGGTTTATTTTCCAAATGCAAGATTACACGCTGCTCCTGCATAACTGGACGGACTTTATCGGATCATTGATCATCGGATCATATATCGGCCATTCAGGGATCAAAAACTACATCACAAAACAAAGATTTTTAGCCGTCGTGGGTCAAAATCGACCCACTTGAACTCAAGTAATCGCAATTTTGCGAAAAAAACGCCTGAGGGCATTTTAGGACAAACTGGACGGGGCGAATTAGTACAATGCTGAATCCCATCTAAAATCGATCGACCGATCGCGAATCTGTGTTTTTCGAGGATAACTGCCCATATCGAGGCACGTGTGCATTTGTGCGACTGTTTCGAAGCGCGGGAGGTTGAGGGTGAATTGGGTAATTGAAAAAAAAAAGATGGGAAAGTGAAGTTACGATGTTCAATGGACATCTCAGGAGTCAGATTAGACGTCAGAAGTTGCTTTCAACGCGTTCGGAGATAGTACTCGATTTCCGCATTTTCACTCTCGCATTCGCTGATATTTGGTTGATTGTCGCACTCTATCATTTGGATCGTTGACTTAGGGCAAGTATGGGTATCTTCAATATGAATAAAGAAGAAAGGAAGTCGACTCTTAGAAGCTGCGAGTCGATTACAGATTGCTGAAGACAGTCGTGCGCCAATAAAGCGCGTAATTCAATAATGTTCCAACATGACTTAAAAATGGCTCGCTTACTGAAGCTCTAGGAGGTTGTAAAGGTCGCAGGCGAGTTTCCCTCTCGATTCAGGGTTACCACCATGTGTTTTGGGGAGCAAATTCGACTCTGATAGTTAAGGAATATTGTAGTATACCTCGATTTTCGAAGGCTATCCTAATTTGCCCCCAAAACTGTCCTAAATTGCTTCCAAACGCGGGGCGAATGAGGACAGATTTTTTTTCTCAAACTTCAAAAAAAAGTATGGAAGCGGTGACCTAGGGGTCTGAAATTTTTCTTGCAATCTATTCAATAGTTGAACTTCAAAGTCCCGTAGCGCGCCTAGCCCCAAGTATCGCCAGATAGCCCCACTGCAAAACCTGTCCTAATTCGCCCCACTCTCCCCTATAGAGAATGTATAGAAGAGCCGAGAACTGAGTCATGATAAAGATAATTAATATAATAAAAAATTACATGCAACGAATCAACCTCGCTTGCTATCTCGCATCCAATTTTATTCTTCCCACACTCATGACCCAAGTGAGCTTTGCAAGCTTAGATGCCTTAGTGAGCGTCGAGATCGTATCAGTCTGCGCTTCAGTGCAATTGAATTAAATCGATACATATATAAATTTCATCACCTACAACCAACAGCGAACTTCGATCCTCCAGTTTTGGATCACAGGGAAAATCATCGATTATGTGCACGCTGTGACTCTCCGAACCACATGACATCGATGGAACGAAAAAACGCGAAAATCATCGTTGTGACACAGGGTGAATCATCCAGTGGCTCAAACGATCCGAGCACCGCTGCGCGTCACTGATGAGTGCACCGATTGCTTTTTTCGCATAAGGGAAATTGCATGTCGTGTCGGGTGGTGGCGCAGCGTGGCTTGACAATTGTCTTGTAGCGCTTTGTCTGTCATCACCCTAACAGATGCGCATAGCATGCACTCTAGTTTCGGCTTGTACAGTTGCCTTGATCCAATTTAAGTTGACTCAAATATGAAACAGCAGAATATCACATCTCTCGCCGATTTTGGAGCAACCGAAATCCTGGAGAACAAGATGAGTTCTTCTAATAACAAGTCTTTGAAAATTCAAATCCATAAACTGAGGAAGAATTCATGAAAGAATGCACTTCTAGCACTATTATCACGATTCATTTCGGATACGGGAATCATTCCACCCCATGGCTGTTCCACGTCAATTTCCTCCCCAAATCATAAAGTAGTTCCACGTACACTAACTGCAATAGTGAAAAGACACATTGGTTCAAAGGACGCAGATCGAGGGACTGGATGACTCATGAGCAAGAATCATCAGGGAGCGGTGATTACGGGCATCATCTGACTATTGGCCCACACGGTGGCGTCGATTGGGTGCGTAGGCTCGGACTCGAGGGTGGAGGCAGAAAATCGAGCGACTCGGAAATCAGTGGCGTTGGATCCGGTAGTACGAGTGGTGATGAAATGGCTCTACACAGATCGACAGACTGCATTGTCACCAAGGAGCTGGTCGCAGCATCAGAGAGTGATCTCTTGCGGTGAGAATATTAATATGTTTATGTGACATTTTCAGTCCTTGCCTCGCCCACAAGAAATGATCCGTATCTCGAGGGCACGAGAATTTGACAATTTTTGAGCAGCCTAGCAATTTTTCCAAGTGGAGTTATGGGATCTCATGGAATAGTCATAAGAATCTTGTTCACTCGAGATATTGTATAGAATGTCGAAATAGTACATTTTGATACCGGGGTGTGAAAACTTTCTCTCTTGCCCAAGTGACGGGTTTCAGTCGATAACCATTCGGACGAGGATGCGGAATAGTACGTTTCACAAAGAGTTGATGAGGTATTAGATCGCCTCTGAACGATTTAATCGCTCAGAAGCGGAACACGGTGTGCCTGAATTGATCTCAAATGGAATTTTCAGCTTCGGTCTTGGAAGCTTTGGGTTTCGTTTCTGCGTTATTTAGACATCAAATTACATGAAGAAGGGAAATCTTACGCCGAGCCGATTCTGAGGAATGTCAATTGGAACATTTCTGGAACTTTTTTTGGAACTTTTGGTCTTGAAATATCTGAAAAATTCTTCTTGGCTGTGGATTTAGTCATTCAAACAGGAATCGTCATACCTGGAGCATATTTCCTCATCAGAGCAAGTCTCTAGCTCCACTTGGACCCTCAAAAGAATAGCCAAAAACGCTATTGCAGTCTCCGACGAGGCCCTCGATCATGAATCTCGCGTAAAATCTCGGAACTCGGAGAACTCGGAGGGACGGTTGCCAACGATTTGAAATTGGCCAGTATCATCAGTGGGATAATGCCACAAAGCTATAGTTATCCATGTATTCGGTGTTATGTGGAGAAAGGCAAGCTCCACAAATGTTGTGAACTAAGGACTGTCCAGGGGAATTTGAGTCACTACATGAAATGGGTTGCAGCTGGATCTGTCAAGAGTGATGCGAAAAATTACATTAATTGCGTCAACAAACCGCTGTTCCCATGTCAGCCTAACAGAACATTCCTGGAACCATACCACCACCTCAATTGCATGTCATGCTGGGCGTTGTGAATACTATATTTACTCATATGCACCGTGAGTTTGAATACGAGTCTACAATGTGGGTCAAAAAGTGCAATGTTGAGCGAGAGGTGACACATGGCAGCCCAGCATTGAAGGGAAATTCCTGTACGATTCTTTTGGATAATGTTGACTTGTTGCGATCTTAATCAAACCTTGGATTGCTGAAATACGTTCGGACATTCTCGGATTTCAAGAATGTTGTGAGTTCGTGTTTTGGAAAGAATCTCAGTCCGATCTACAAAGAATACATTGCGAAGTTTCGCCAAACTTACATAGACTTGAAGTTCAGCGTCACCCCAAAAATGCATGCAGTTTTTCTTCACATTGAGCAATTCTGTGACATGAAAAATAGGGGATTAGGATTCTACAGTGAGCAAGCAGTTGAATCAGTGCACTATTATTTCGATATTTTCTGGTAAAATCGTAAAGTTTCGAGATCAAACGAAAACTACGAAAAGAAACTTTTCCTACCGGTGTGCGCTTACAATAGCCTCCATGTATGAAATTCGATGACCCGCATACTTAGGACTCACCGATGTAATTTCTCTGAAAGATTTGACGGTGAGGTTGAGGACGAATGTATGATTCGAATAAACAAGCCATTCTTGAATTGTTATGAGTTATTTTTCGATTTGTTTGGGTGCCCCGGTCCACCATGTATATCGTCAGAATAACGATGTTTATTAATTCACCATATTCCTAATATAATCATTGATGAAACCCACCTCACAATACGAATCATGGTGGTTCTCTACGTGGAATTCACTGGGATTAGGATTTTGGTCACTGCTTGGGGATTTCCAGGAAAACTAAAGAGCTTCCTCTGATGAGAAAATATGCTCCAGGTATGACGATTGATGTTTGGATCACTAAATCCGCAGCCAAGAAGAATTTTTCGAAGATTTCAGGACCAAAAAATTCAGAAGGGCTCCAAAAATGTTCCGATTGACATTTCTCAGAATTGGCTCGGCGAAAGATTTGCCTTCTTCAAGGAAGATGATGTCTAAGTTACGCAGAAACGAAACCCAAAACTTCCAGGACCGAAGCTGAAAATTTCATTTAAAATCAAGACAGGCACATCGTGGGAGAGCCTCATGGACATTTCTTGCAACTCTATAAACACGCAAACATCGAAAAATTGCGAAAAATCGGTTTCCTCCCGTGTTATCGAATTATACATTTTGATAAAATATTGGCAACAATGGGCAAACTGTGCCTTGAATATACTCGACGCACAATGAATCAAAAAGGCTGTGCTTGGTCGCCACGCGCAGGAAAGTGAAACCTTCGTGGACCGCTCTAATATAGTTATTTTCTGTTGCGAATAATCATTTCTTGGAACCAAGAATTACTTCATTCGTTCATCGAATACATGTTCCGTGATATTACAGAACAGGAAGACTTCCTCTCCATTTGACAATTCTGATCTTAGTATTTCAAGTATTCTCAATTCAACTTAACATTCATTAATTAAAGTGAATGTGCGAACTCAACCACTCAGGTGACACGAGGTGGATTTCTCTGTACCGGTAGGTTATGAATAACACAATCGATCTGTGGTACGAAAAGTATGACACGTGAACAGTGCATTTGAGCTGTTCTAAATATCAAGTGAGCGCTGCATTGATGGTGGTTCTACAACTTGATGCAGGTCTGCGTTCTATATTCTGCAATGATACATCCGTCCAATGGAGTACAGCATTCTAATGGACGGATCGATGGATGGATGGATCGATCGATGGGATGTGCTGTGATGGGCTGGGGACTTGGCTCGACTGGGGTGCGTTAGGATGGGCTAGGCTGAGTTCGGCTGGGATATGATGGGATGAGCCGGATTGGAATGAGCTAAGGAGAGATGTGCTAGGGTAGGCTGGACTGAGGTAGTATGGAGATGGTCTGGGATGGCATGCGGGACATCCGTGGGGGGGGGGGGGGATTCCGGAAGGGGTCGGGGATGAGATGTACTGGGCCGAGGGGGGGGGGGCTGAACGCCTGGGATGGGATAGGAAGACTCTGGATGGTACGGGCTGGGATGGAATGAAATGGGATGTGGTAAGAGGGGAGATGGACTCGGTTGGGAAGGGAGTAGCTTGGCTGAGGTGGGGCGGTATATGGGATACAACATCTCAAGCATGTCGTGTTTAGATCATGCAGATACAATTCGATGATTTTTGATACACCTCAAAAAGGTATATGGGTCAAAAGTATGGTGGTACATCTGCACTGTTTTTGCGGCAATAACATGAGCCTATCATACTTTTAACGCGTAATACCTTTTTGAGGCATATCAGAGCACGGAATATTCAAACTGTAGTCATATCAGGGGATTTGACTCGGTCCATGTGAAAAATGCAATACTCGAGCTTCCTAATCTTTCGAATATAATTCAGATGTCCGCGCGAGCCATCGGTCGAATCATCGATCGGTAGTGTCCGTGCCTTCCGCGCCCCGCCACAGTAGAAGACACACACACACACACACACACACATGCACACTCTCTCTCTCCACGCAGGCAGAGTTGCAGACGACACAGGTCCGGGCTTGCACATTTGGAGTTGATTCGGTCGTGAAATACACTGACTTTGAATGATTGAAAGAAGATACTTATTGGACTCGAAAGGCAAAACTGTATTGTAACTTTGTTTCTTGGGTTGTCGATCATCGAAATTGAGGAGAACCGAATTGATCTGTGTCGCCTGAGGTTTTGTCAACGATCAAGTAACGGGATTCGAATATTCGCCGCTCCTTCCCGCGCTCTACGATATATATATGTACTTCCGTCAAAACATTTTTATAAAATCAATCTCGACCATCGCAAAATACAACATTACTTATCTCGGCGGATAAATGACCAATCGCGAAAATCCAAAGTTTATGTTGAAGGGCCTCTGATTCTGAATGATTTTGATGTGGAAATGGTGTGTCTTTGAGGTCGACAATGATGATTAATGTATGTTCGAAAATTATGAGGAGGTTAAAATCCCCAACTTAGGCGTATATGCCACAGCGGGGCTGCTCGGAGGCTTCGCCATACTTTCGAGCACAACTACCGCTGTGTCAAATACGCCGTGCTGAGATGGAATGGGATGAGCTGTGGTGAGACGGGAGATAGATCGGGCTGGAGAGGGAGTGGTTGGGCTGGATAGCCTGGACTGGGCTGAGATAAGATGGACTGGGATGAGATGGGATAAGATGGGAAGGGAAGGGATATGATGGGATTCGATGGGATGGGATGGGATACTTTGGATTTAGATGAGATCGGATGGGTTGGGCTGGGATGGGATAGACTAGGATGGGGTGGGATGGACTCGGATGGGATGGGACGGGATACGTTGAATTCGGATAATTTGGGATGGGTTGGGGTGGGTTAGGATGGGATGGGATGGAATGGGATGGGGTGGGTTCGGATGAATATACACATGCAGAATACTATGACTTAATCAGGGTCAATTTCTTCAGGTTTTTATTGTATCCTTTTCCCTGAATTCCCATACGAAAAGAATACAAGAAAAATCGCTTCCAGCATAACGTAACGCTGTGTAAGCTCAGCACGATTATTCTAGGTGGGCGTCGGTAAAGGAGGTTTCACCTTCAGAAAATTTTTGACATATGCAGTGCAGCTAACACGACATATTTCTTCCCGGTTTGGTCATAAACTTAGCGCTCAGTCGCACTGATTTCGAAAGATGGTGTGCACCATGCTCCAAAAAGTTAGACCTTGACTTCACGCAAAATGTATTATTCAGAGCGAGAAAATTGTTCCGCAACTGTTCATAAACATTTGTCCACAGCAAATCTCAAATCACGTATGCGACTCGCCGCATTCAAGAATCGTGTCTAACGTCATAAGAGTCCGATATTTTCTACAAGACACTCTAAATACGTCACATCCTACTTCGTCCTCGCTCTAAGGATGATGACAGGCAACTCGCTACGACACAGATCTCACGACGCGACACAGCCTGACAGGATACAAAATTCGATCTGGGTAACCCAACCACCGATGGATTTGGTGAAATTGGATTAACTTGAATGGAGGACTAGAGGAGCTCGTGCAAAGGATCTTGAAGCACAATCACGTTGGCAGATGTATGGATCTGCAACGTTTCGTCAACGATTTCTGTTGACCTCATCAGACAGTATCGGAAGATTTTCATAGTGCATTTTTCTACATATTCTATTGAAACATATATTTAGACTCACTAGAGTGTACTTGATCGCTGATGTGGGGTAAAACACGTCAACTGCCCTGGGTCGCTTTTTCGAGGTTAAAACATGTAGTTTTGAGCTATCTGTGGATGCCGTAGAACCCACGTATAAAAAAGTCAATGACATCATTTTCGACGTATTTTTGCCTCAGCTTTCCGATTGCGAGGTTTGTTTTTCGGTTTCATGCCACCATAACTTAAAAAATTAGCAATCAAGTTTTGAAATGGCAATAACTCAAAATTACCCCTTTCTGTAGGTTTTTTGATATTTCCAATCGAAAGATCAGGAAATTTTACATCGAAATAGACCTCGAAAAAATAGGGGTTTTTCGATTTTTACTAGAAGTAAAGCAACTATGAAAGTACGAGTGGTCATTCACGTGCTGTTTACCTTTCGCGGGCGTTTTGGGACGTTCAATTCGACGCAGGGAGATAATCAATCGAGGCATCTTCGACGTACAGTATCGTTCATAAGTTCTCGATGGTCGATCCCTCGATTATCCTGACTTGCAACAGCGATAGGTCACATTCTATGCATTGTACGAAAATTTTCAGGAAAACATCTTAAAGAGCAGAAAAAATACTAACTTATACTGGGTTTGGATGATTTCTATCGAATATTTTCGAAGGTCCTACACGCTGATGAAAAAACAGAAAATCTTAAAATTTTTTACTTTCATTGAGACACCTGCAGTTTCAATGCGAATGAAGATACGGCAATTTTGAAAAAAGTATCTTGTAGAGCGGAAAAAATGCTATGTGGAACCATTTTTTTATCATTTTTCACCTTCCGTGTATGAAGACGTGCGAGCTGTCCAAATCCCCAAAATCATGGTTTTTCACCGTTTTTTGTGCCGTTCCCGGTGATAAACAGTCATTTTGGGTATCTAGACAGTTCGTACATTCTCACACGCGGTACGTAAAAAATAATCAGAAAATGGCTACACATAGCATTTTTTCCGCTCTACAAGATGCTTTCTCCAGAATTGCCGTATCTTCATCCACATCGAAACTGCAGGTGTCTCAATGAAAGTAAAAAATTTTTAGATTTTCTATTCTTTCATCAGCGTGTAGGACGCTCAAAAATATTCGATAAAAATCATTCAAACCCAGTAAAAGTTAGTATTTTTTCTGCTCTTCAGGATGCTCTTCGTGAAATTTTAGCACAACGCATAGGATTCGACTTATCGCTGTTGCAAGTCAGGGTGATCGAGGGATCGACCATCGAGAATTTATGAACGATACTGTATTTTTGGCTCATTTTTCCGATGGGAAACTCCGTTTTTTTCAATTTGATCCAACATAACCTCAAAAAACGGAAATTATACGTCGAAAATGTTGGAACTCAAATTAACCTATTTTTTCGTCGTCTCGATAGCCTGAGTCGGGATATTGGACAATTTTCAATGGATTTGATGATCCCGAGGATGATCCTCGGTGTGATTCACAATCTCTAGTGATGAAATAGAGTCCAAATGGCTAGATTCCTGCTTCTACGAGAAACGAAGCAGTAAATAACTGAGCCCTCGGCGTAAGCGTAACATTGGGTGTGCCTCTCTTCTTCATGATCTCATTTGCTATGGGAATAGTCAGGAAACCAACCGTACAACACTATTACTTCATGGACATGAATCAATTCCCCAAATAATGTCATCAAAAAGACGAAAAAGTGCGTTGTATTGATTTAAGATTCTTTCGATGCACGATTCCCGTTTTTTGAGGTTATGTTGAATCGAAATGTATAAACTGAGCTTTCCATCGAAAAGGTGAGATAAAAATACGTCGAAAACGCCTCGATTGATTATTCCCCTGCGTCAAATTGAACGGCCCAGAACGCCCGCGAAAGGTAAACAGCACGTGAATGACCACTCGTACTTTCATCGTTGCTTTACTCCTAGTGAATCTCGAAAAACCCCTATTTTTTCGAGAGCTATTCCGACGTGAAATTCCCTGTTTTTTGATCGGAAATGTCAAAAAACCTGAAAAAGGGGTAATTTTGAGTGATTGCCATTTCAAAATTTGATTGCTAATTTTTGAGGTTTTGGTGGCACAACCCCGAAAAACAAACCCCGTCATCCGAGAGCTGAGGTAAAAATACGTCGTAAATGATGTCATTGATTTTTTCCTACGTCTACGTGAAATCTACGGCCTTCACGTATGGCTCAAAACTACATATTTTACCCTCCAAAAAGCAACCCAGGACAGTTTACGTGTTTTGCCCCATGTGTATCAACAGCGGTCGGTGTGTGATATTAGTCGAGTGATGACAAGTAGACTCTAGTGAGTCTGCATGGAGTATAGGGATTGGACATACTTGTCGGGTTGCCGTCAAACAGGCGTTTTTTCCTTCAAGATGGCCGCCTTAGGGTATAGATTTAGCACTGGGTGCATAGGGCCGTGTTCATAATATTGAGTTTCTACCTATCCCCAGTCTTCAAATGCCCATCGGACGCAATAATGAGTAGACCAGATTCAAGCATGAATGCCCTATGCCAAACTGAGTGAAGCTAGCCGTGAATAATACAAAAGCCCTAACCCTACCAATGCTAAATCTAGATCCAATGGTAGCCATTTTACGCCTGTGTGCAGGCAACCCGACAACCATGTCCAATCCCTATATTTCAATGGAATATGTAAAAAAATGCGCTGATGAAATCTCCCAATAGTCCCTGACGAGGTTCACAGAAATCGTCCACAAAACGTTGCAAATACATACATTTGCTGTAACGATCGAGCTTTAAGATTCTTTGCTCGAGCTCCTTTTGTCCTCCACAATCGATTCAAGCTAATTCAATCTTATCAAGCAGGGAGGGGGCGATTCAGATTATCCACAAGTTGATCGACGGATTTGACTCATTCCCACAGTACCATTCATGGATTATGAAAATGAATCAAGACGCGACAAAGTTAAAATGATTGGAAATTATATCGCGAAGCGCGCTAACTCAATGATTTGATTCGAAAAGTATCTGCAATTATTAAGAAATGAGAAATCGTTTGAGTAAAGCTATGCGGATTACCGTGGCACCATCTATGGCGTAGCAAGCGGTACGGACTTGCCTTAAGAATGGTGGAAAAACAATCTGAGACATGTCTGCAATTCGGGGTCCACTTTTGCACGGAATTACTCAAATGAGTGATTCCATCACAAGTGTTAAGGTAGTTGTACACTGAAGCTGAGAATACAGTGAAATCTCCGGTCGCACGGACACCTCTGGTCGTATCAAAACTGTCCGCTATTCGGAGGTGTCCGCTAATCAGAGGTTCATTTCTGTGATTACACTTAGGCTGGTCGCAAAAAATTATCCGTTATTGAGAGGTGTCCGCTTATCGGCGGTATCCGTTAAGGGAGATTCCATTGTATACCAGATAATCACCAAAGTTGGGGAAGATTCAATTCAAGTATTAATGACCGCCTGTGCAGAATTTCAGAATAATTGGCCGTTTTGTTTCGGAGTGGTAGCCATCAAAAATCCGCCACTTTTAACATTGCGTTTATATGGGAGTTGACGATCCCGCATGAGCGCAATGCTGAAAGTGACGAATTTTGATGACTACCGCTCTGAAACAAAATGGTCAATCATTTTGAAATTTTGCACAGGTATTCATTAACACTTGAGCTAAATTCTCACCAACTTTGGTGACATTCTGGTATATTTTGCATTTTAGTGTACAACTACCTTAACTCTGATGTCCGGAGCTGACAGTTTCAAACGGAGTGAGATGAGTCGAATCTGAAGGTTGGGTGCATTAGCTACTATCATATAGGACCTAGCAGAATAGGTTCGAGGTGTGATACTCGATGTGTTCCATACTCCCAAGGCCGTTTTGTTCTAAGAAATACGGTTTTTCGCTTGTCCTTTTTTCACAACCATCCCTTCAAGCTCGTAGTTTCACTACGTATCGGTAGATTTTGTATACTTATGACACACCATTCGAAAGCTTATACCTCGAAGAGTAATTTTATACACATATGCAAGTCTCCACTCTAATTTTTCGTGATGTAACCAGCGCGGACACCTTGTCCTGGAAAATCGTGTCACATGCCGTGGTGCGACAAAAACACCGGCCCAGTTTTTCTGTGTGACCAGAAGCTTCCGTCCCAGGGACCATTTCGTTCCCTTTAGCTCAGCGAGCGCAGCTGATATGTTTCGATTTTTACGGAAAGTAAAAAAAAGATGTCAGATCCGTGTCATACGTAATAAAGGGCAGGAATGACTCCAATGACTCGATTATACCTTTCTCTAGCGTAGCTTGATGGCACTAAGAGGTATATATCCGGCCAAGTCGATCCAAATCCATGCGCGCTCGTACGGTACTCTCAAAGTCCAAATGTCACATTTCGTGGCCAACTACTCGTGTAAAAATGGAAAGAAAGTGGACCATGTCCCGCCGGAGGGACGTGACCTCGCGGGATCATGTCCCCATGGATGGACACGATTCCGCGAGACCACGTTTCCTGGGGGGAGGGGGCACCATCCCGTGGGACCACGTCCCCCTGGGAAACAGGTTGCCGACTTTATTCTCACATACTAATCATTCACAAATTGAATAAGTTGAAACTAAGATACATCGTTAGAATCTGTTATGGAATCTTGATGAGTTTGATATTTCGAATAGCCATATTTGCGGCCAGATTCGATTTCTCTATTGTTTGGGAATAAATTCACAATAAACGATTGAAGCATACTATGAATACGGCCAAAATACGCAGCAACAGGACAAATTCTACTAAACTCACTTACAACCGTGATTTAGAGTGAATAATGACGAAAACTTTATCAAATTTGAGATATATTCCAGTGATCAAACATTTCATCAGATTTCCGGTGAGTCAAGACTAACAAAATTTATAAAAATCTATTGAGAATGAAAAAAGTTGAGTCTGTAATTGTAACTGTTCGACAAAATTAGCAAATTGAAATGAAGATCCATCGTCAGAGTATCAATCTGAATATTCACGAGCATCATATTTTCCACCACTTTATACAAAAGTCTTGTTATCACGGAGTGATTTTCCGGAGGAATTCCGAATTTGCCACATTTTATTTGACATACCACGTCTCATTATAACTTCTGTCATTGTGGGCCAATTCCGTTTCCTCCCCTATTTCTGAGCATATGCTGAAAAGGATAAAATTGGTCAAGATAGATATTCAAATCTTCTCTGCGACCTGTAATCCAGATACCTACACACTATTGCTTGAATTGCCCAGCCACTTAGGAAATTTTGTTGTAGAGTCTCAGTAAAGGGGCCTGATTTGTTTCGACCAGTCAGAGAGCGATTCAGTATAGCACCAAGTGTAAGGACTCCAGTCAGGAGCTGTCTCGAAGATTCTCGAGCGTTTTGGGCTTTAATTGCTGTTCTCACAATATTAACTTTCCACAGTGTCCCGTCACCTACAGAATGTATCTGAGACAGGAAATATAATTAAGAGGCTGCTGTTCACAAACAATAAATTCTTATTAATCCAATTTCCCAAAACATGACAATTGTGTACGAGACCACCATCTCAGTTGATATATTTATAGGCAAAACTCATTGTAAGCGATTTAATTTTGCGCGATTCCATTCTTGCGTGGTTCTATGATTGATACCATTATTCATTCTATGCAGACAGAATTCCACGTTAACGTGGATCCAAATCGCGGATCGGTCGATGGATTTCCAAACATGGTAATGATTCGTGACCAACAGTGATATTCAGATAATTTCATATCATCTTGTTAATAAAACCTTCGACAAATCTCAAATTACAAAGTTTCAAGTCGTCCGAGATGAAAATTGTTTCAATCACCATGCCGCTTTAAAGTAAAGAGTGAATCATTGAGGCACTTTCCTGCAAAAAAAGCGACTAAGGTTACGAGCCTTGAACATAAAATCAAAATTCTGTATGCTCAAGTAACAGCACAGGAAATTTGTGATGTAGCTCAAAGACACGAGGTCGATGAATCGAAAATCATTTGAAGACACGCGACTCAACGAATGTCCGCTCCCTGTGAGAACATAAAGTTCTCTATACAGCTCTTCACTGCTAGCCACAGTTTGCTCAGCCATAACTGTCATCATGGCAGAGCAAAACAAACCCGTTTCATGCACTATTTTGAAAAGCAATAGATTCGAAATTATTCTAACATTTAGGTGGAAGAACTATATGATCACAATGAATATTCTATTTTTTCCTAACAAAACCAGCTGTGATGGTTGTGATTTTCTCTTTTCGGCCAGCCCAATTCATTTTGAGAAAAATCGTACACTGTAAAAAATTTTCGCTTGACTATTCCAGAAAATGAACTTGAAGCTATTTCCAAGACGCTGCTTGAATCGTTTTTCAAAAAGATTCTTTTGAAAATTCAAGAAGTACTTGAATTTTCATTCAATTATTCATGAATATATTTCCGGTCCCATGATTGAATTTTCAAGAAGATATTCCTGAATTTTAATGCAAACATTCTTTTTTTCAAGAATGTAATTGAATTTCCAAGATCATTTAGGTATGTTGCTCATCATTCAGAGTTGGAATGAAGGTTCGTGTCTCGGGTTTATCACTATATATCGGATTGTATAACCAAGAACTCAATCATAAGGCACCATTCACCAGCAATAGATTATATTTCTGCTCATCCAAGAGAATCTCAAATCATATATACGGAAATGTCCTGCAGTTCAACAGCAGAGACTGGTCGCCATCTTCATACAAACACTTGAGCACAAAATCACCCAATCGAGATCCTTCAATTGATGACACTGAGTTGTCAGCAGCTAGCAGCTCTCAGTGAATGATTCGTCGGCGTATCTGAATATTTTTAGCTCCAATCATAGATCCATGGATAATTCATCATTGGCGATCGTGGATCTCAAGTCTGGGACAATAGCACACTACGCTTCCATCGTCTATAATTATGGTATAGTAAATGTGTTTGCTACCATTCATCACAATTGGTCGAGAGAGTTCCCCAAGAGATAGATGGAGACTAGGATCAGAAACTATTTTTCACGACAAGAGGTATGGGCGACTGCATAGCATATACGATTATTCTCAAAATGAATTGGGCTGGCTGAGAAGAAAAAATCACAACCACCATGACTGGTTTCGTTTGGATAAAATAGGACATTCATTGTGATCATATAATTCTTCCACCTAAATTTTCGACTAATTTCGAATCTATTGCTCCTCAAGAAAGTGCATGAAACGGGTTTGTTTTGCTCTGCCACGACGGCAATTATGGCTGAGCAAACTGTGGCTAGCAGTGAAGAGCTGTATGGAGAACTTTATGTTCTCACAGGGAGCGACATTCGTTTAGTCGCGAGTCTTCAAATGATTTTCGATTTATCGACCTCGTGTCTATGAGCCCCATCACGAATTTCCTGTGCTCTTACTTGAGCATACAAAATTTTAATTTTATGTTCAAGGCTCGTTACCTTCGTCGCTTTCTTCGCAGAAAAGTGCCTCAATGATTCACTCTTCACTTTAAAGCGGCATGGTGATTGAAACAATTTTCATCTAGGACGACTTGAAACTTTGTATTTTGAGGTTTGTCGAGGGTTTTATTAACAACACGATAAGAAACAATCTGAATATCACTGTTGGTCACGAATCATTGCTGTGTTCGGAAATTCATCGACCGATCCGCTATTTGGATCCATCTTAACGTGGAATTCTGTCCGCGTAGGATGAATAATGGTATTAACCATAGAACCACGCAAGAATGGGATCGCGAAAAATTAAATCGCGTACAATTACTTTTGCCTGTAAATATATCAACTGAGATGGTGGTCTCGTATCACAATCGTGATGTTTTGGGAGATCGGATTAATAAAAATCTATTGTTTGTGGACATCAGCCTCTTAATCATATTTCCTGCCGCAGATGCATCCTGTTGGTGACGGAGTACTGTGTAAAGTTGATATTGTAACAGCAATTAAGGCTAGTCCAGAGTCCCCGCAAAACCGCAACCAGACACGCACCAGCCTACTTTCTGGTTGCAGCTGCATCCAATGATTCTGAGAGCGGTATTATTGTTTATACGCTTCTATTGGTACTGAATGTGTTATTCAGATACTAGGCCACCTATAAAATCTTATAACACGATACCATGCAAAGTTTCATGGCATTTCATTCATTAGGAATCGAGAAAAGCTTGAAGGCAATTTTTTGGTAGGACAGAGCGCGTCCGCGACTATTCAGATTCATTCCTCAATAACAAAACAGTTTTGGCCAATACCAGATACTAGGCCATCTGGGGATTGGAATTTCCTGTCGAATAAGCCCTCCCCCGCCCGAAAAGTTTGAATTTAGCTCGCAAAAACCTTGAACTAGTGTGAGCATCGAGCACTATAACTTGCTCAGCGAGCCAAAGAACTACGATTTTCTGGAGATATAGGATGAATCCCCGGGTGTGGAACAACTCATTCGATGGGAAATATCATGGTGTTTCAGTTGCCATATCTCGTTTGGGTCGGAAATGTGAGGTTGAAATACTATGAGGCAAAAAAGTGGTTCATCGTCTCCCATTGCACATGCAGTACGATCAAAGCGCCATCTATCGGGCAACATATTCGGATTCTCTACGGACTAGCCTTAAATCCCAAAACGCTCGAGAATCTTCAAGACAGCTCCTGACTGGAGTCCTTACACTTGGTGCTATACTGAATCGCTCTCTGACTGGTCAAAACAAATCAGGCCCCTTTACTGAGACTCTACAACAAAATTTCCTAAGTGGCTGGGCAATTCAAGCAATAGTGTGTAGGTATCTGGATTACAGGTCCCAGAGAAGATTTGAATATCTATCTTGACCAATTTTATCCTTTTCAGCATATGCTCAGAAATAGGGGAGGAAACGAAATTGGCCCACAACGACAGAAGTTATAATGAGACGTGGTATGTCGAAAAAAATGTGGCAAATTCGGAATTCCTCCGGAAAATCACTCCGTGATAACAAGACTTTTATATAAAGTGGTTGAAAATATGATGCTCGTGAAGATTCAGATTGATACTCTGACGATGGATTTTCATTTGAATTTGCTAATTTTGTCGAACAGTTACAATTACAGACTCAACTTTTTTCATTCTTGATAGATTTTTATAGATTTTGTTAGTCTTAACTCACCGGAAATCTGATGAAATGTTTGATCACTGGAATATATCTCAAATTTGATAAAGTTTTCGTCATTATTCACTCTAAATCACGGTTGTAAGTGAGTTTAGTAGAATTTGTCCTGTTGCTGCGTATTTTGGCCGTATTCATAGTACGCTTCAATCGTTTATTGTGAATTTATTCCCAAACAATAGAGAAATCGAATCTGGCCTCAAATATGGCTATTCGGAATATCAAACTCATGAAGATTCGATAACACATTGTAACGATGTATCTTAGTTTCAGCTTATTCAATTTGTAAATGATTAGTAAGTGATAATAAAGCCCCTGATCCATTTGTTCTTAATAAGGAGATATCTCATTGGTTTCTCCTCCATTCCGTTCCCATTTTTTTCTTCCAGGTCTTCTTCAAGGGCCCTATCGCGCGGCAACCTGTTCCCCTGGGGGACGTGGTCCTACGGTATTGCGCCCCCCAGGGGACGTGGTCCTGCGAAATCGTGTCCCTCTATGGGGACATGATCCCGCGGGGTCACGTCCCGACGGAGGGACGTGGTCCCGCGTCCTTTCCAGTTTTACACGGGTAAGGCTCGCGATGGCAGCGACTCTACAGCGTATCTCGCGGGTTGACTTGTGATTTACAACCTGTTTGGATATGTACTTTTGGTTCTCACAACCCCTGAACACTTATCTAGCTCCAGGAGAAGACACCCAGCACTGAACGAGCACGAACATTTCGGAAAAGTGGCTGTACATGTACATGTATAGCATATACACCGTATGCATATAATCCATATCAGCCCTTGTTCTCAGCACTTCTTACGCTCGTTTAGAGTCGCGGGAGGGTTTCTAGAGAAAGGAATCGATACATGTTCATTGAGTTGAATAAGCCATTTGATTTACATCTAGTGAACGTCAGTTGAGGTTAATAACGATTCTCAGAAAGCCACCAAACGTTTCAGTTTGGATGGATATGGAGACCGCATTGTTGCGTGCATCTCCGCCTGTTTTCGCTATTACAGTAAAAAGCGCGTTTTGTGTTTAGGGTTATTCGAATAGAATCGTGCATCTATTATCTTGTTGTAGAATCGCATCTTTTCCGAATCTCTAACTGAAAACCTCGTTTCCAGCACTCGAATGTATAGTATGAGAGCTTCCTCCTATCAATCATATCGATAATATGTAATATTAATATACTGACTGTACGGAGGGAAATCGCTCCCGAGTACATCGCGCGAAGACCGAGGGTTGAAAAAGTGAAAGTGTGAATGAAAGCATAGTACACTATATTATTCATCGCTCTCCTCTTTCCTCTCTCGTGTTCTCTCTTTCTCTCTCTTCTATCTAAGGAAGGTATCGCTCGGCTAAGAGACATAGGGCGAATTGTTGCTGATTGGGCTAGAACTCCGACCTGCGCCTCAATGCTGGAAAGACCAAGGCAATCTTTTTCAGTTCCGAGAGGAACATTGAAAACTTGCAACGCATGAACTTGCCAGGGGTTGAGATACAGAATGGAGTGTTTGTCCCGTTCAGATATTCTGTCGTGAGTCTTGGTGTTACACTTGATAGTGAACTGATACGGAAACCGCACATTAACCAAGTAACTAAGAAAGTCAACAGAGCCCTGTATGGGTTGCGGCTTCTCAGGGCATGTATCACCAGACCCCTCCGAATTCGTCTAGTTGAGTCGTTGGTCCAACCACATTTAGATTATCGTACGGTCGTGCACCTCGGCACCACAGACGAACAGCGGCAACAGATAAATCGACTAAGCAATTATAGTGTGAGGTACATTTTTGATCCTAGGAGAGACGAGCACATCACCCCGTTTAGGAAGCGTTTGGGTTGGTTACGTACTGACTCGCGGAGAATGTACTTCGCAGCACTCTTAATGCATAAGATCATGCACTTGGGAGGACCTGGCTACCTAGCTCCGATGTTTACCACGTACTAATCCGAACGCCCTACACGGGATGATGCAAGAGAGCGGGCACTCCAGGTTCCCACCATGAGACTTGAGTATGGAAGAAGATCTTTCCAGGTTCAATATGCTCACTTGTGGAACTCTCTCATTCCGAGCTTTCGGCAGCTGGGGAAAATATCCATCTTCAAAAATGCCTTGAAAGGCTATTCACTAGCACAGACTTCTCAAATAATTGATGTGGGGAAGAAGCATTATTTCAATCTCTAAATTTTGATGGCTTGAACTGACTCCTACCTGATTGATTTGATATATAATAGAATGTAGACTATGTAAGATCTTTCGTCAACCGACTGAATTTTCTGGTCATATGACTGTGAGCCCTGCCATTCTCCTTCTTATGTTATATTTCTGCTTTATTAATTTTTCCCAAAATTTGTAACTGTTCTGAGCGTAACCCGACTAGTCAAAATTCGTGATAAAACTAAAAATTCTCCCTGACCAAATAACTTGATTATATTCCATCAGTACCGTCAACCGGGGTTACTTTGAACAGACGGGGTAACTTTGAACACTCAGGGTACAAGTTTTGAACTCTCAAGATCGGTATAGTAGGGATTCCCTATGGTTCCAATACCAATTTTCTCCGCTAGAAGCGTGCTTTAGCAATGATTTACCCCGGTGTGCGGTTCCCGATCAGCCGTGTCTTCGTTCATAACGAACTTTTCCGAAAAGATGATTTTGATTCGGGAAAAAGTTGCTCCAAACAATTAGTCTCGTTCGAGTACTTCCACGGCGAATCCAAGGTAATGGTGCTATATTTCGTTGATCCATATCAATATCTTCAAGAATCTATTGCTACGTTGGTGTATTTTAACCCTAATTCAATTCTGTGACGTGAAAACTGGAAAGTACGTGTTTTTTTTGGATACCGGGGTAACTTTGAACACCTTGCGTGTTCCGATAGGGTGACTCTGAACACTCTGATTCATAAATCTCTCCCAATATTTCACTCAATTTGACACTTTCTTCTAACTCTCACTAAGTACATAGATTCAGAAAGCCAACAAATCTTTTTGCCCGTCTAAAAAAGGGTTCGAGCTTACGTTGCTTTCAACTATGAAGGGCAAGTATTTCCAGTTGAAATGACAGAAAATACCAAAAGAGAACCTTTCGTATCGTCCATGCAGAAGTCTGGTCTGAAATTTTGGAAATGGCCAGAACAAAAAGATGAAATACAATATCCCTGGTCTGATGTATGAGGTTGTATATCAGCTCCCGAGGCTACCTCAAAGCTTCGAAAGGCAAACTATGTATTTCTTGAAGTTTCCAAGTATTGCTTAATAGACGTGCCTGAACGAGAACTTCACGCCAGGAAATATCGTCCAGCTGCAATGTAACTGATGAGCTCACAAGAATATTGGATATAGATTTGGTTGAGTCGTAATTATTGACCAAAGGAAGATTATAATCATAAGTGGTCATGTATCTATCGATCAGTGAAAGCGGAAATACGACTTAGGTGTTTTTATCATCATTGAGACACAGACAAGTGTGAGAACGAATCAAATATCCATTTATCCGTGAGAAAATTCAGTGGTTTGATGTAGAAATGTTGGAGTTTATTCTGACTTGGCACGAGTCAAATTTTGATAGAAACTTGCAGGTTCATATTATCTGTATGTCTCGCGAATGCATTCTTGTGAAAACGTGTGAAAATGTGATGTAGGTTCCCAATGACTTCGTCAGAATTCATTCCAGGTTTTTGATGTTTTTATACGACGATCGAACTTTGGAAAGCAATGTTATGGCTGTTTCATTCATGTCGAGTCAACTCTAGTTCGCTGTAAAATAAGGAATTCTGTTCAATTCGGACTCTGATTTTATTGTCATGTACGTGCGTGCACGCGGTCAGTATAGAAACGTTGAGGTATGTCTCCTGGGACAATCAGGATGAAAAGTTTGAGCGAGCCGTGATGTTTTGATAGCAACGCAACCTCGCCGTCTTTTGTGTACAACCGCGTATACACAACAAAGCAGCTCGTGCACGTACACGCTCACACACACACGCTCTTCGCGAGGCAGAAAATTAACATTGCGTGCGGAAAAAAATCACAAACATTCGAGCCCTCGTGTGAACAAAATAAATGGGCACGGGTTCCTTTTTTTGGCAAGGATGAAGATAACACTTGAATAAATGACATATCAATTTTTCAGCGAGTTCTCTAAAGAATTGTCAGAGCATTCGTGAGAACAGCCCAAAAAAGGTGCCTTCTGCTGCGCCGTTCCTATCCTTCGCGTGTTACGAGCTCGAACTTTCGACATCGAATACTCGAAAACAAAATGGACAGGCTCCTTCAAATTTCAGCAGACGGTGTGTCATGGATACTTGAACTACCATACAAATTTCCAGAAGATTCTCTAAATTTCAAAAAACCCCGAGACATACCTTAAATGGTGATCGCTTCCAATTTTATCTAGTGAATACGATTTTCTAAACGTAGAATTCTTACACGAATTTTATTTTTATATCGAGAACCTGGGCTATTATGAAAGAGATATCCCTTCCACGACCACAAAGTTAGACTAAAAAAATCAGGCTGACAGTATATCACAGATGGGTTGGACAGCAAACGAAAATGATCTCAAAGTCGTTCACTTTTGATTAATTCTACTCATACTTCCAATATTCTTCTTATTTTCCGACTCTTTACTTGTTCTTATTCACTTTTTGCGAGGAATGTTGGTGAAATGTAGCCTCTTTTGCAATCATTGTTCTATGGTACCTCCTGATCGGATAAATTGTTATTTTCCGTATCAAATAAATGGTTATTCTTCGATAAATCTGTTTTCCGGGTCCCTCGTGGAGATCACTTGATTTTCAGAAAGCTCCATTCAACTTTTTCGAATGTAATCGAGAATTTGACTTTCGAGATTCGGTAAGAACTTTTCGAGAGTGGATTTTTTGACTCAAGTGAAAATATCACGATGCAGATGATTTCTGGATGTCACTCATCCATTAATTAAGCCTTCTTTCAAACTTCAGACAACTCAAAATGAGTTTGGAATATTTTCTCTGCTCTCTCAGCGCGAATCAACTAGGGTAGCTGAAACTATTGATAGCTGATTTCGTCAGCTAACGTGAACGGATTTTCACTGATAGAATCAGCTAATACACAGGGTTATAAACGATGATATACACCGTTCGGGAATGTTTTTCCCTGCGCACTGGGTGTAACGTGATGAATTTTTGGCTCTGGTATTCTAGAATCGTTCGTGCAGTGCACTGGGATCCATTCGATTACCCGATTTCTCCCAAGTAGCGCGTCAATAGTGAGCCTCCTGGATCGAAAGTGGGCCACCTGGATCCAAAGTGGGCCACCTGTATCGTAAGTGAGCCACCTGGATCGAAAGTGGGCCACCTGGATCCAAAGTGGGCCACCTGTATCGAAAGTGGGCCACCTGGATCGAAAGTGGACCACCTGTATCGTAAGTGAGCCACCTGTATCGAAAGTGGGCTACCTAGATCGAAAGTGGGCCACCTAGATCGAAAGTGGGCCACCTAGATCGAAAGTTGGCCACCTGGATCGAAAGTGGGCCGCCTGTATCGTAAGTGGGCCGCCTGTATCGAAAGTGAGCCACCTGTATCGAAAGCGGGCCACCTTGATCAAAAGTGGGCCACCTAGATCGAAAGTGGGCCACCCGGATCAAAAGTGGGCCATCTGCGCGCCGTAAAAAATTTCTCCGAAAAACTTCAGCCAGCTGGTTGAATGAAAACTTCAACCAGTCTAACTGGTTCTATCTGTGGATTATGAAAATAACAGTTGAATGCCCAGCCACAATCTGTCTGTGCGGTTCCCGTATATCGGGTTACCTATGTAAAAGGAACAGAATGTGATAGGTGGTCATATGGGTGGATGGGAATGGGTGGATGGATGGATGATGGGTAATGGGTGGATTGCGCATATATAGCTCTCACGCCGTGCTGAATTTTATCGCAAATTCTGCCAATTTTCGCGGCCAGCGTACAACAGTGTTCTCCAAAAGTTCTTTCAAACTCTAATTTATTCCATGCTGAGCAATGAAGAAGCTTAATTAATGATTTAGAAAGAAGTATGAATGAAATGAGGTGCATTTGCGAATTTTCAATGTTTCAAGTTGATTTTTATTGCGTAACGAAAATATAAGGCAAAACTAGCCCTGGAAAAGTTTGAGTAATTGCATCAAGCATAAGAAGACCGAAACTCGCACTATAAACCCGTTCGACTGCTCCCTCCCGTGCGGCGTGCCATACCGCTTTCCACCGCTCGGAGGCGCTGAAACTCATACTTCCCATAGCACGTTACACGCCACAACCTCACCTTCCGAGCATGAAATAAAGATCTCTCGATCTCGATATACTTATGTTGTCGTCATATTAGGCTTCCTCTCAATATATCCTCCTTCGATCCAATGTTGATTACGACAGTGTATAGTGTATACGGCACAACACGAATTCGAATATCGTTTAGCTGAAAAATCAGCTATATTAGCTGAGATTCCAGCGATGTTAGCCGACTGAATCAGCTATTATAAGCTGATTTTTCAGTGAACGGTTTTTTACTGACACGAATAGCTACTGTAGCTGAATTTCAGCTACATTAGCTGATTTTCAGCTACAATCACTGATTTATAGCTGATCATAATCAGCTATATAGGGCCTCCCGTGGCACAAAATGAGTGAATATCGAACGAATTCGCCTTAGTTCGTCGTGACTTGGTCTGGAAAAGTCGTTAATGTGTTCATGTCGACATTAGAACCCGGATTTGTGGAGTTATTTCATCAGAATTATCGATTTAAGCGTGATTTTTGTGTTTTCTGATTTGATCAGCAGTTTGACAACCCATAGCAGTAATAGCTGATATTTCAGCTATATATTAGCTGATTGATGCTGAGAGTGGGATTTGTGATAACTGATGGGTTTCTGAACCATAGTGCAAACATTAAAGTTCGAGTGTACATTATAGGGATGAATAGAGAGCAGTAAAACTGTTCAATGTTGAGGGTTCTCACGTTTGGTTACTCAAGTGTTCAAAGTTACCCCAACATGGCGGGGTAACTTTGAACACTTTTGAAATGCCCATAACTTCTGTCTAGTACATCTAATCGGACTCTACTGCGGCGCAATTGAAAGCTAAGATGATAAGCTTCCAATTGAACCCAGATACAATGCCCTTCTGATGTAAGACATACAAGTTACAAGGAAATTACAAGTAAAATTTTCGAAAAGTGTTCAAAATAACCCCGGTTGACGGTATGTGTTATTAATCTGTGATACATATTACCATCTGTAACTGATTGATTTCTTTTGTCTCCGGACGGTGAAAAGTGGGCATCAATCTTCTCGCCTTTCGTACTTTTCCTCACTCTAATTTCAATGAACTAATAATCACTGTACTTTCACTACACTAATCTAGTCTCTAGTCACCGAATCAACGAATCAGTCAATCAAATCGTCCATCATCGAATCACCTTCTCGCTCTGTTATCCCGAGCTCTTTCCTCTTTCATCCTTCAACTTGCCTCTTTCTAGCTTTCTCTCTTGCTCCCCTTTGCCCTACCGGATCATCGCGATCGATAGCAATTCTGATTAATCTCCATTTTGATATCTCAAAGTGAATCGAAAAAACACGAAAAAATTGTTTGACAATATCTCGTACACTCGAGTTGGTATTGTAAGCAAGCCCACCTTGTTTAATTTTGCAAATAATTACTCGGGTGCATTTTTTGCTCGAGACAACAATAAAGAAGCTCACAATAAACCGATTCTCACCTACAATGGATCGAAGTTGTTGTATCATCGAAATATTCTGACTCACAAACACCGTTTCGAGCCATCAAGATTCGTAAGTGGTACGCAAATCTTTACATGTTTGGAATGGAGCCGAAAAGACTGTGAAATAGAGCCCCAATACCCTTCCACGTATCTTCGGTTAGTTATCCCCACGCTCACTTCCATGATCTCCATTGATCAAATTATTATTTTTCCGATCATAACATATGAAAACTACACGCGCAGGCGACCTTTGGTTCAGCTATTGGATCACAGTGTGTATCAAGCACTCCAAGATGCCATATTCCCTGGATTGTGTTACATTCCGGGGCACGCGAAATCAATAAATCAGCTGTGGTTTTTTCAGCAACTGAAAATTGCTTGTGCCCCTTATAGTATCTTATTTCAGGTACCAAAAAGTATATACTTTACCATCGCGAAGCCGGATTGGACAAGATTTTATCTCCGGACACTTCTGAGACCCAAAGTTAACACTTCTGGCGGAATCACTCATATCAGTGTTGACAACGCAAAATCTTAATCAGGGCTACCACGTTGATGGCATAAAATATGAACTATAGCAATTTGACATTATATATATTATATATGTCCCTTGCGTGTAATGTTATAGATAGTCGTATGTGTGTGTGTGTGTGTGTGTATGTGTGTATGTGTGTGTGTGTGTGTGTGTGTGTGTGTGTGTGTGTGTGTGTGTGTGTGTGTGTGTGTGTGTGTGTGTGTGTGTGTGTGTGTGTGTGTGTGTGTGTGTGTAGAATCACGTGACAAGGCCGCGTCAGGACTTTACGGCAGGTTGGGGTGAGCCGAGAAACTGGAAGAGGGTCCGTCATTCGCACTGGAGGGGTATTAAACACATCTCGCTCTTCCCATGTACGCACATACGTACGTTCCCTACGTCTCCAACGGGGAAAAAATAAATAAACATAACCCCAGAATTCGTCTGCTCAAATCTCAGGCCGGTCAGTTTGTGTTAAAAAAATACGGTTTCATCGAATTTACCGGGAATTCCGGTCTATGGTGTTCACATTGGTTGTAAAAACTTCGCATGCGACAAATAGTGATGGAACTTGAAATTTTGTCGCACTAGGTTAGATTGCAAAAAGACGAGCCGAGATGATGGAAAAGTGCTGTTTGTGAAGCAATTCTTCGTGATAATTGATGTATTTCAGGATGTTGCATGCCGGTGTATTTCTCTGATTCACATCAAGGATGAGATAAATCGATAATCCCATGCGTAGATCTCAAGCTCTAAGGTAGTTTGTTTTTCAGTCGATGTTTGTATTCATCTTTGGAATGGAATGCAATTTTCCATGGTTTTCCTCAACTGGTGATTCAGTCTGTCTGTGAAATGATGAAAGAAAGCACATCTTTTTGAGCATCAAAAGAGATGATTCTCATGTGACGGTATTCATTATCACTCCACACGTAAATTCGAGCAATCATATCGATTGAAGATTTGGATATTTCCTAACTAGTTAGTGAAACTATCAGAGACTGCATTCAATTTTAAGCTCGAGTACAAACATTGATTGAAAAGACTACCTTATAGCATCATATTTACGCATGGGATTATAAATTGATCCAATCCCTGGTGTGAATCCGAGAAATACACTGGCATGCAGCATCCTGAAATACATGAATATCACGAAAAATTGCTTCACAATATAGGGTTATTGGATCATCCAAATTCATGACGGGATCTAAGAAATTTCTTTTGAATTCCATTAGTACGTCTGTCTGTAGCCCTCTAAACCTCAGAGCTGAGATAACTTACGATTCGAACGAACGTTCGGGAACAGTAAGCCTTTCAGGCTATGTATAGAAAGTTAAGAATCACATTGATTATGATAGGTGAAGATTTGGATAGAGATACGTAGATAAATGATGGTGATATGTTTTGATCGGCCTTTGCGAGTTAAAGTCAGCTGATATTGCTGAACTTTTAGGCATCAATCGAGGATGGATTTTACTCCAATCTCGATCAATGCGCTTCTAGAGCCTCGTATGGTTGCGAGGATGCATCCAAAGGATCTTGATGGAATGAAAATGAAAAGTAAAGATGAGGAACTTAATGAAAAATTTCGATTCTACGCCGACATTATGCTTCTCTCGCCATTCTCTCATCGCTCGGGCTTTTCAAAGTGGTAGATGAGCAATGAGAGCTTACCACTGACACGCGGCTCAAGTGGCCGAGTGTTCGATGGTTAGAACGCCCTCATATACGAAAGTTCATTTTCGTTAAGCGCTTGCGAAAAAGGTCATTTTAACCCGCTAATAAGAGAAGGGCGGAACACGCATAATATCAGCGTTGAATCAAAGTTTTTCATAAAACTTCTTTACATTCCATTCAATTCCATCAAAATCCTTTGTATGCATCCTCGCAACCATACGGGGCTCTAGAAGCGCATTGATCGAGGGTGGAGGAAAATCCATCCTCGATTGATGCCTAAAAGTTCAGCAATATCAGCTGACTGCTCAAAACATATCTCCATCATTTGAAATTCTCGCGAGTGATAAATACGATATCCGATCATATCGATTGAGTGTCAAAATTAATTACATATAGACTGGTATTTATAGTCGCGAGTTAAGTTAACTGAGTATGGATTAGCTATAGTCAAAGCGTTCCTTACTATACCTATATCTATGCAAAATTAACTTTATTCGCGACTATAAATACCAGTCATAGAGATACGTAGAATCGGTTGATGAGAATACCGAGGATTGAAGTTTTCTCTCTACCTCTCTTGGCAAGATCACCATGCTATCACACACAGAGTGCAGCGCAACTCTTTGAATTGCCACCTTTTTCCGTTCAACTTGATTTGGGACTTATACAATACGGTTTCATGTTTGTGTTGAAATGTTTTTCAAAATTTCGAGTAATTCCTCAGAAAAGACGTGAATCCACGCAAGAATAAAATACAATTTCCATTGAATCCGTCAAGTACTAAAACTCGTGAATACATGTAACAATACTAAGGTATCCTACTTTCCAATGCTGTCTTGGGTGAGCAAATCAACACTGTATTCATCACGATAAATTTTTCATTTTTTCAGACGTATACACACATGTTCGTTTGTTCAAACCCCTAATCGAAAACTCTTAATTCTTGTCTACATAAGTCTGAGCTGTATTTCTGGCCAAGTAAATTCTCGATAAAAATTGTGAAATTATTGAGTCATCATCATAATGTTTGGAAAACTAGAACAAGTATCGCCTAGCAAAAGCTCTCCCGCTGCTAGAAAATCGCGGAAAGTAATGAACTTGGAAGAGAGAACGGAAATTCTGGAGCTATTGAAAAGTCGTGTAGAGGTTGCAGAAGTTGCGCGAGAATTCAGTGTAAATGAGTCAACGATAAGAACTATTCGTAAAAGAGAACAGAAAAATAAAGAAATATACAGAAATATAAAATAGAGAATATCTAACAGAAAAATAGAGACTAGCAGGACTCGCAGCAAATTAGGTAAGAGAAGCAAAGGCAGTAACCTAGAAAAACCGGGAAGAATTTTTACATATAGATCGAAGATCAAAATCATAAACATGTGTCGTTGAGTAATGTTGCTATCAGAGAAGAAGCACTTGAATCTTATGATGACATTGTAATGAGCATAGCTCTTCTACAGAATATGAGCCATTCGCCGCTAGAGAAGGATTGTTTAAATCATTTAAAACAAGATATTCTCTCCATAATGTCAAATTCACCGGCGAGAATGCTTGAGCAGATCACGAGGCTGCTTCTCTGTTTCCAACGGCCTTGAAAGCGTCAATTTCGGAAAAAGATACGCTCCATCACAAATCATCAACTGCGACAAGACTGGATTGTTTTGGAAAAAGATGCCCAACCGAACTTTCTTGACGAAAAAAGAGGAACAAGCACGGCATGGGGTGCCTGAATTGATTCTAAATGGAATTTCCAGCTTCGGCCCTGAAACTTGTGGACTTTGTTTCTGTATGTATCAGATATCACATTCCTCATAAAATGAAAATCTTTCGCCGAGACAAATTGCGGGAATGTCAATTGGAACTTTTTTGGTAACTGAGTTTTTGAACATTTTCGAAAATTTCTCTTGGCTGCCGATTCCGTCATGGAATTATCAATCGTAATAACTGAAGCATGCTCTCTTATCAGAAGGAAGCCTCTCGTTTTTCTGAAAATCCTAAGCACTAACCGTAATCCTCATCCGAGTGAATTCCACGTTAAGAATCGACATGATCGTATCGTCAAGTGGGTTCATTTCAAGATAGTTATAGGAATATGGCATCAGAATGATAAATATCGTCGATCTGAGGATATTTTTGGGGAACCCATTGAAGTCGGAAAATAATTCCTAACAATTTAAGGATGGCGTGAATATTCGGATACACTTTTTTATCGTATCTATCAGATCTTCGGAGAAGAGTTCGATAGTCTTCACGTGTGTTGTATTCAGAGATTCAATGTCACTCTGGAAAGTACAGATCACCGAATTCTATAAATGGTGGTTACTGTAAGCGCACATTGCCGAAGAAGTGTGTCCTCGAAGTTTTCGATTGACCTAGGGTGATGACAGATAAAGCGCTACGCCACGATTTTGCGCCACGCCACGACCCAAAAATTCATTCCAGCGAACCCGACCATCGATGGACTGGATTTTTTGTTACAGTGTCAGTCGTTGATTAGGAGAATGAATCAAATTTATCGATGGTTGGGTTCGCTGGAATGAATTTTTGGGTCGTGGCGTGCGATAGCGCGTCGTGGCGTGGCACAAAATCGTGGCGTAGCGCTTCATCTGTCATCACCCTTAGTGGTTTACCCTGAAAATAATGGAGCTATGATGAACCGACTCGACTGCTTAACCACTGTAGAGACCTAGCCCTCTCTTTTTCATATCACAGAACTACTCAATGTGGGGGAAAACTTCATGAATTCTCGGAGTGACGCTCAGATTTAGGTACATGGAACTCTGGCGGAACTTCGCAATGTAGACTTTGTAGATTAAGTTGAGATTCTGTCTGAAATAGGGATTCACAACTCTTCCGGAATCCGAGAATATTGTCACCTATCTCATCGATTCCAGGTTTGATTGGGACCGCAAGTTAATATTTTTAAGAAGAATCTAAGAATCTTACAAGAACTGCCTTCGAATGCTGGGCTGCCATGAGTCATCTCTCGCTCAACATTGCACTTCTTGATCTATACTGTGGATTCGTATTCAAACTCACAGTGCATATATGAGTGTATATGAGTCATTCTGGAGCAAGCTCGACAAAACCGTCACCAGGGAAGTCTGGGAAAAATTCGCAAAAATTTTTTTCTGTTAGTACTATGTTTGGAAGGGCCATTTTAGGCCCTTTTTTGTCTATTTCAGAAAAATCATAGTTCCAACAGAATCCATCATTTTTCAACGTACTTGGGTGCATTTTCTTCGTTAAAACTGATACTTTTCAAAAAAAAATTGTCCCAGACGAATAAATCAGCCCGACGACTTCTGCAAGCTATTTATTGAGAGAAAATTTTAGCAATTCCTGCGTCATCTTGTGGGCGATCTAGATCCGACTAGAGAGGAGATAATTGACTTTTACTAGTGGTCATTTTGAAGGTCTTGAAAAGACCTACAATTTGCCCACTTGTAAAAGTCAATTATTACACTTTTCATTGGAGCCACGGTCACATATGCTCCCATCTGGACTGATGTGGACCAATCCAAGTGAAAGTACTCTCCAAAGTACCCCCAA
Source organism: Eretmocerus hayati (assembly GCA_029851415.1). Lineage (NCBI taxonomy): Eukaryota > Metazoa > Arthropoda > Insecta > Hymenoptera > Aphelinidae > Eretmocerus > Eretmocerus hayati. The sequence goes on from CM056742.1 coordinate 113,983,273, forward strand.
GTACGTGTAGAATGTTGCGGGGACGAGCCTCGAGCCAGCAGCGAGCTGTAGGTTCTATTTACCGTGTCAAAAATAGGCATTATTTTGGCTATTTGAGCGTACGCGACCGAGAGCATGATTTTACTTGTTCTGGCTTACAAATGAGATAATGGGCTAGAATGAGGATCCAAAAAAACTTTTTCGACACAAAATGACCATCTAAACACAATTTTGAGGTCAGTTTTTCTCTAAATAGTCGTCCCTCTGCCCCTTAAGAACTTAGACTCTGTTGACGGGTTTGGACACCGTTGTGTCATTAGACAACGTTCTGGAGCTAAACTGACCTCGGATTTGTGTTCAAATGGTCGTTTTGAGTCGGGAAAGTATGTTGGGATCCTCATTCTAGCCCATTATCTCATTTATAAGCCAGAACAAGTAAAATCATGCTCTCGGTCGCGTACGCTGAAAAATCCAAATGTATAATGATCACGCTCAGCAGCACACATACGAGACAACTCACATATCGTCAGTATTTTGATTCTCAGTTCCGAGGAAATCATGCCAATTCCATGTGAGATCTACTTTCGAGTACTGTATCAGTGGTTTTGGCTCCTTTTTTGAGTGTTCAAGTAAAGCTAGAGGCATTCTTTGATAAGACGATAGGATGTAGATTTGACGACTGGTGTTTGAATAACAAAATCCACATCCACGGGGAATTTTTGAAAAATTCCAAACCCAGTAGGGCCAGAACAATTCCAATTGACATTCTTGAAATTCCGACTACAACGGGTTCCCCAGAATATGAACATCCTTGAATCAACGATATCTATCAATTCGCGGCCATATTTCCAATATTATCTTGGAATAAACCCACCTCACTATACGAATCATGTCGATTCTCAACGTGAATTTTACTCGTATGAGGATTTCGGTTAGTGCTTAGGAATTTTCAGGAAAACCAGAGGGTTGCGCCTGATGAGGTAACATGCTTCAGTTATTACGATTGATCATTTCAATCCACAGTCAAGAGAAATTAAGGAGAATGTTCAAAACCTCAAGTTCCAAAAAAATTCCAATTGATATTCCTACAATTCGGCTCGGTGGAAGATTTCCATTTTTTGAAGAATGTGATGACTAAAGCATACAGAAACAAAGTCCATGCGTTTCAAGACCAAGGCTGGAAATTTCATTCAAAACAAGTTCAGGCACACCGTGACCGGGTTTCGAGGTTGCAAAAAATCTATACACATTACTCTTGTGCGCCAGTGCTTCAGGTAAATTTCGTAATCGATTCGAGCTATGTTCGATCCTGTTCATTCCATAGTCGTTTAATCAGAGACTTTCATTGAACTGTTTTGGAAACGTTGAAGTGCAAGTCAATGCTAGTCTACAAGTCTGAAACTCTCCGCGCATTCAAGAATAAGAGAGAAGAACACCTTCTGATTTTCCGAAAATCCAATGGAAAAGCTTGGGTCACAAGAGTGATTTTTCAACAATGGGTCTTGCAGTCATCAATTCCAAGAGTCGAGGAGTTTACGAGGAAAGAAAATTCGTCTTTTAAAATTATTTTGCTTTAGAGACTGCGCCTAGTCATCCGCGGACACTAATGACAGCTCATCCGGATGTCGAGGTCTTATTTCATCCTCCCAATACAGAATCCTTACTGCAGCCAGTGGATCAAACTGTTATTCCAACCTTTAAGGCGATACGGTGACCATACACCGCGCCCATGAAACTTGAAAACACACCTCACATGATAACTACGATGAATTTGAGTTCCACACAGTTATTGGATCTTTGTTATTGCCCATTCTATGTTTGTCAGTTCGTAGTTTCACCCAAATCGCGAGAGAATCAGATAAAAATGTGAAGAACTTGATCGCGGGAACCTCTCAACTTGTGAAATAAGCACAATTTCATTCCCATTCTTCTCCGATTTTCTTGCGATTTGGGCTTAACGACAAGTGGACGAATCTGGAATGTATCGCAAATGTAAAATGCATACTCGACAGTTGTTTGAGTGAAGTATGATGAACTGTATGGAACCTTATAGAATAGGAAACTGCATTTCCTCTCACGATGATAAAAAGATGATCAGCGGTCAGCACTTTTACTCTGCGTGCCTACGCATATTCATATTAAATAGGACATATATGCGATAGTATATAAGACAAGCTTCCAATGGTGGAACTTAGTGCATACTGAGCCCCCGCTTGTAACACTATCTTGAATAAAGTACTGAAGTTATTGAGGAATATTCACAAGTCTACATACATCACAGAATCTGATTTGGATGATAACAAATATTCGTGCACTCCTGATTTAAGCCGGATCGCAAATGGATCAGAAGAAAATGTGAAAAATTGTCAGCTTGCATGGTGACCGCATCGCTTTAAAGTTCATTATTCGAGGGAGGTTATGGGAACAGATTTTCAGATTCCTCAATCTACCTGTTGCTCTTGACAATACAATGACTGAAACAGTGCGGACTTTTTGGAAATCTTTTTCGATACCGAACTCAATTGACATCGTCGCTGAATAGTGGGCGGAGATTGAAGAGTCAACTCTGAGAGGGGGCTGGAACAAATTGTGGCCAGAGAATTCTTGTAACGTGATTCCTCATCGTCAAGATCTTGAACGAGCGACCCCAGAATTGGTGGCAACTGCAAAACAAATTGGCTGTGAAGGCTTTGCTGACATGCGCCAAGCAGAAATATTAGAGTAAATCTGTTGCCAGATGAGATCGAAGCAATGATGGAAGAATCTCATAACACAGATGAACCCGATGCTGAGGAATTATTCGAAGAAATTCTTACCGCCTAAACGATCGCAGAAGTTCTATATCATTGCCATGCGAGAGTTGATAAAGCGTTGAACATTGATCCAATAATGACTCAAAGTCTTCGATTAGAGCATGAAGTTTGAGAATATTATCCACCCATACGAAGGAATTCATCATGATCTCAATAGACGAACAAGGCAGTCCCGATTAACGGAGTTTTTCGAAAAAAGCAACTTAATCAACATTTCATACAAATTCACATTGGTTGCTACAAATTTACACTGTTTCATACAAATGTACATTGGATCTCATAAATTCACGACTTCATCTACAAATAAACAATGATTTGTCAGCGGCAACGATGATTTCATTATTGAGGAAACTCGTATTTATTCCCATATTATCCAAGAAAGTTCGGCCCTGGTTGGTCGGTCACGAGTCTCGGTACGCATCCCCTATTTTCTCATTAGAACAATACTTTGTTCGATGCGGTTTTGCTTAACGCGGTAACCTGCGAAAACGTTACCCCCGCCTTGAACGAGAGACGCCTGTATGTCTGTTCAGGTCTATCGTCGGGGAGCGTCGAATTACTCTTGGAAACTTTGAAAATCTCACCCCCTTCCACTCATTTCTCCACGAAGTATAACCAGGCGGGTATAAGAGTGCCCTCCCTCCTGTTGATAGTTGAAATTATCTTTTGAAGAGATTTATCTGATCGAGTTTCAGTTATTGAAGTCATAACCGAAAAAATTTTCTTGAAAATACATGTCTCTCACACTTTTGGGTTACTCACATACTGCTTCAGAATATTCTATCTGGCGAAACAGATAGGATCATAACAACTTCCTTGAGCATCATATCTGAACAATTTAATATAGAGAGAAACATGGGATGAGAAAAACTCGTTGAGTATTATCTGGAAAAATTTGATATAGTAAAAGAAATGAAATAAAGAGAATCTGTCGAGCGGTATCTCAATGAATTGAATCTAGTAAAAGGAATGCAAATAACATGTTGATTACGTCTAGAAAATTTTAATCTAGTGAAAGAAATGAAATTTAAAAAAAATCTGTCGAGTGATATCTTAAGTAATTTGATCTAGTAGAAGATATGAGATCACAGATAAATATAGATGATCTTGGAATCGATCGTGGAGGACTAGTGTTTGTGCAAATGAATATACACAAAATAATTGCAATTACACATGTATTGCTACGTCTCGTCCACATATTTTGTGAACCTCTTCAGGCTGTAACATAAGATTAAACACATAGGAGAATTTTTGTAGCAAGATCACTAAGCTCGAGATTCACAATATAAAATCACAATATCCACATACCTAGAAATTTACAACATGGTCACATAATTATTTTTATATAAAAACGTGGAAACTCACTGCAATGTGAGTCCAGTTTTACGTCAATCTTTCGAGTATTGCGAGCAAACTGTTTGTTATGATGGGAAATGTAGATAGAGAGGAGAGGAGAAGGTATCATGTGGTAATAGAGGGAAGGGAGGGATGAGGAGTGAGAAAGACCAAGCGAATACAGCTGATAGTATATATATGTATAAGATAGAACAATAAATTATTGTAAGATCGATCTATAAACTTGATTCAAATGACAAGTGTCATCTTTCAAGTTGATATTGTTTTTATCAGAATTTATAAAAATCATCTCTGAGAGTGTTCTTTTATGAAATTCAGGTTCTCTATCTGAAATCACCGTATTTTTTCAGTCAAATTCATGGCCTAAATTCTTTCGGTGCAATGATACTACTGAATTGGGCGTCTTGAAACTCATGTGTTCACCAATTCTGACATCTAAGGCCCTTTTTGTCTCACCAACGTAACTTGCTTGACAATTTTTGCAATTGATCTTGTAAACTACGTTAGGATTTTCAAACTTCTTTAGTGGATCTTTGCCTAATTTTATCACTTTTTCGAGACCTTGATTCATTTTTGGTACTGTTATTATGTTATGTTTTTTAAAAACATGAGTACATTTTTGGAAAAAACTAGGTCGATATGGTATGCTCACTTTTTGTAAGGCTGAAATTGTACGTTTTCTCAAATCATTGATACGAGGATTCTTGTTTTGGAGATTTTTCAACTTTTGAAATCTATTTTTTAAACATTTTTCAATAAATTCTATGGGATAATCATTTTTCAGCAGTGATTTCTTTACAAATTTGATGTTTTTATTGTGAAATTTAGAGTCAGATAACGTAATTGCACGGTCAACTAAATTGTATATGATATTTTCTTTCAACTGCGTCGGATGGTTGGACTAAAAATTTAAAATTCTATCTGAAGTTGTGGGCTTGTGATACCAGTCAGTAAGGATCTTACTATTCTTCCGAATCAATTTTAGATCTAGGAAATTGATGCTGTTATTTCTCTCTAGTTCATGAGTGAATTTCAGACTAGAGTCATATTGATTAAAGACATTGAGTACAATATCAACTTGATTCTCTTTGATATACAAAACAGTGTCATCGACGTAACGAAAGTAAAATAATGGCACGCAGTCATACTGATTCTCTAAAGTTGCTAGACAATCTGTTTCGAGGTCTTCCATTACCATGTTTGCAAACAGAGGCGATATGGGGGAATCCATCGGACTACCTGAGACTTGTTGGAAGTACTGATCATTAAATTTAAAAAAAGTGTTTTGAAACAATAATTTTACGCTATTACACACTTCATCGAATGGAATTTTACCTTTCAAGTGTATATCATTGTAACGTCGATCCAAACTGATGAGAACTAACCTGAGGAGAACATTAGTGAAAAGAGATATCACATCTAATGAAAGAAGGATATAGCCATCAGGTATATGTATGCCTTTCAATTTTCTCTTCAGTTCTGAACTGTTATTGATATGAGACTTAGGAAGTTTTAAACATTTTTTCAGCTCGTTGTAAAGAGTAACAGAGAGTGGGTAAGTTGGACTATTGACAGTGCTAATGATAGGTCTCAATGGATTGTCGATTTTGTGAATTTTTGGTAAGCCGTAGGCTCTGGCTATAGATGTGTCGGTCAATGTAAGAGCATTGGGGTGGAATTTTCTGGAAAAAAAGTTCTGTTCATTCCAGTTCTTAAGCACATTTGAACATTTTTTCTTTAAACGGATTAAGGACCATTAACCTCGCGGTCGAAAGAGACATGATAATCAAAAACACGGTCTTTCCCCGAAGAAACAGTCACAAAATGACCTGGTCATCTACGATGGATCCACACACAATCCAATCGATCACATACTCATTGACAGAAGGAGGCAATCATGCCTGGAAAATGTCAAATCTCTCAGGGGACGGACTGCGACTCAGATCACTATCTCACGGTCGCCTACATTCACCAGAGGATCAGAACCAATGCTCGAGCTTACCTGAACCGGAACCCCATTTTTAATCTAGTAGGCCTGAAATCTCGCGATAATGTTTTAAAATATCAAAGCACACTCTCACACCTAATTCACCAGCGAGATATGACAAACAAACTTTCTTCTCCTCGATCACGGGAAAACAAAATCGAAAACCAATGGGAAATCGTGGAAACATCAATCTCGGAAGCTGCAAAATCAAGCATCGGTATCTCAAGAAGAAACAAAGACAAGTCATGGATCGATAAATCGTGCAAAAAACTGTGGGATAGACGAAGCGCCGCCAAACTAGATCACCTCAACAGACAAACCAACAATGAGCGAACACTCTACAGGGAAACGAGGAAAGGCGTGAAGAGACTAGTCAGAGGGAAGAAAAGAGAACACAAAAGAAAGAGAATCGCGAATGTCCAACAATTCTTTGAAATGAGCAACACCCAAAAAGCATACAAAGAACTGAATGAAATACGAAATCCAAAATCAAGCGTGAACACGATAAGAGACAAAGACGGTAACCCTCTCACGAGCAGTGAAGCTATACTGAAGAGATCGAGTGAACATTTCCATGGCCTCCTTAATGCCACTTCAACCAACTCGGGAATACCAACCGAAATCTACACGGTAGAACAAGAATTTCCATGCCCATCATTTTCTGAAGTATCCAAAGCCATTCTCAACTAAGAGACAATACAGCCCCAGGAGCACATGGCCTACCTCCAGAGCTGTTCAAACATGGAGGGATTGATTCAACGAAATAGATTCACGAACTCATTACACTCACCTGGACGCAAGAAAAAATGCCAAAAGACTGGAACAACTCCATCATCATCCCAATACTCAAAAAAGGCGACGAAACAAAATGCAACAATCATAGAGTCCTATCATTGCCAGCCGTGTGCTACAAAATCTTATCTAACATCATCATCGACAAACTAACGCCATTCACAAAGGAAATTATTGGTTGATTGGTGACTACCAGTGTGGACTTGGGCCAAACCAATCGACAACAGATCAAACATTCACACTCCGTCAAATCGGCAGAAAGAAATGGGGAGGGGAAAAGCGGTACATCACCTCTCCGTCGACTTCAAAAAAGCGCACGACTCTATTATAAGATCCAAAATGCTCTCACGTGGATCACCCGGGCGTTATGGGCCACGGATTTGGCTGAAACTCTGGAGATAGTCTCCTTTTACCACCAATAAGTGAAACCCAGAGCCGCAGTTGCAAGTCCCAACAGTTTCTAAGCTACAGCCTACGACGTAAGTATTGCCTATATGGGCCCATTTTCAAATAGATATATGTATAGATATACTCGTAATGCTAATGTTATGAGCTGTAGCTCGAAAAGGGTTGGGCATTTGCAAGTGCGGCTCTGGGTTTCATCTTTTGGCGGTAAAAAGAGACTATCCCCAGAGTTCCAGCCAAATCCGTGTTCCACAACCCTTGGGTGTTCTTTGTCAGTCTTGCGTTTATCAGGGCTACTACATGAGTTAGTAAGAATAATCGCCATGACGTTAGATGGCACCACGGGACAAGTAAGAATTGTCGGGGAACTATCGAATCCCTTCAGAATAGTTAGTGGGTTCAAACAGGGTGATGCAATATCCCCACCGCTTTTCAATTTTGTACTAGAATACGCCATGAGACGTCTTGTCCGCAGCAGCCATGGACTTCGAATCCAATCCAACGAAATCATCAAGCTGCTAAGTTACGCGGATGACTAAGATTTGGTGGGCGACACCAAAGAGCACATGATAAAAAATGCAGCAGGGTTATGCAATATCCCCACCGCTTTTCAATTTTGTCCTAGAATACGCCGTGAGACGTCTTGTCCGCAGCAGCCATGGACTACGAATCCAATCCAACGAAATCATCAAGCTGCTAAGTTACGCGGATGACTAAGATTTGATGGGCGACACCAAAGAGGACATGATAAAAAACGCAGAAATCCTCATTGAAAGCGCAGCGGAGTTGGGATTCGAGGTGAACGAAGCGAAAACCCAACACATGGAAGTAGATAGGAATAAGACTGACCAAGACACAGAACCCCTTCGCATAGAAAATCTCTCTTTCGAATCAGTATCAAACTTCGAATACCTCGGATACACAATTTCTCACAACAACAACATACGAACCGGAATCAACATTCAAATAAGCGCGGGTCTTGAATGCTTCGGGTGGCTACAAAAATTACTAAGAGACAAGGAGCTCTCACGCGATACCAAACTGAGAATATACAAAACCATAATAGAACCGGTTGTCCTCTATGGAAGCGCAACCTGGTCCATGACTATACGAGACGAAGCGAAATTTAGAACATTCGAGAATAAAGTCATCAGGACTATTTTCGGGAGGTAAATAGACGAGAAATCGGGAACTTGGAGGCCCAGGTACAATCAGGAATTGAGAGAACTCTATCGCGACCCCGACATCGTCAGGATGATAAAGAAGAGTCAAGTACAATGGGCGGGACACTTTGCGAGAATGGGGGAGGAAAGAACAGCTCGTAAAATCCTAGACTATACACCAACAACACGAAGAAAGCGAAGTAGACGAAGGATTAGATAGGAGGATAATATTCATTATAACATAGAAGAAACAGACAGAGACCCCACGGTGTGGGAAGGAAATGCTCAGAACCAAACTGTCTGGCGTGACTGTTGTATTGCAGTCAACGACCTCAAACTCCTGCCCCCCCCCCAATCCCGCCACCGCCCGGACTTAGTTATGAGCATACGAGTGGTGAGTGAATCTTATAGTAACTAATGTTCCACTGGGCACAAACTACACCTAGAAAAAGCCCGTCACGCTGTCCACAAACCTAACTACGGACTTTCCCCACAGATCAAGCTCCTGAACTGAGAGAAACCAGTGGTACAGATCTTTGGACATAGAGGCGGATTACCGCGGCAATGGGCCACAATGGACCCGAAAGACTCACGGAGTTCTCCTGAGAAATCCGGCGAGTCTGGAAACGCCACATCTATATAATATTAAGATCTGCTATGTTTCACACGAGCAAAATGTATAATTTAGTCTAAACAACGGAGTGAAACAAGATAAGCGATATTCGAGTATCTCTCTTACATACATCCATTTTCAAAAATTGATAAATGAAGTAATTTGGGATAAACGACGAACGTTATGATAGCTCATAGAATGAGACATACGAACGAATCATTGACTCGTCTGGTTGGAACCGTGATACGGTACACAGTCTTTCGGGTGCCGCCATTATTTGTAGCCATTCATGACGAGAAGTTTTTTTCGATTCATTCTCATCTTTTCCACATACTTGCCGTAATCGTTGCCAATCAGCTAACAGCTCATCAGTCAACTAGTGATGTACATTTCGTATCTTATCTTCTATACTGTTTCATATCTTCCAGAAAAAGCAAATATTCATATCTCACGGCGTTCTAGAGAGAAAGTTCTGCTTATCCTAAGAATTTTCAGTCAGTGTTGTCGAGAGTACCGTTCTTTTATTTTACTCTCATTATTACATTTTTACGAATTGTCAACTAGCTCAGGATACAATCAATGGCTTTCTGCATGTGTCATTACTGTGGGAAATAACAATACCTCATTTCTATTATCGAGCTCCACTTGGCATCAATGTTCTGGTATTCATCGATGCCAAGTGTACACTTGGTGGAAACGAATACTTTCCGAATGTGTCGAACCTTACGTCTGCCAATGCACGTGAGTTCCGGTAATTTTGATCGGAGGTTGGACACGTGGAACATGTTGTTGTTAACCAACATAGGTGGATACATTCTTGCGTTCCTCGGTGTTTCATAAGATTCGTTGTGCGCACCAGGAGAGGTTATGATTTCGAATTCTCATGAATTGATGATGTGGTCACTTTCTGGGGCCAAAAATGAATAAATTCGAAGCTTGCGTGAATTTTACAATACTCAAGCTAAAGGATGAATGATATTTTGGTCAATCAAATTGCTTTTATCAATTTTAGGATCGATATCTCATTCAAGAACTCTCCATTTTTTCAAATGAGAAGAGATATAGATATGTCTGTTTCATTCGAGTTCTTCTATTACATTGAGGACAACCGTTTTTGGCTCTTATATCTAATAGCAGAATAAATTTCTGTTTGAATCTAATGCTATCTATGGACTATCTATTCCTCTGGTTTACATTCATAAACGACCGGTTTCGGACATCTTAATATGTCCTTCTTCAGATTAATTATTGTCTAATCCCAATTTGGGAAATTACTCTGAGCTTAAATATTAGGACTTATCACTGCAGCTGCGGTGTCTTGTGATCCCTTCTTAGATGGAATCTAGTGCAGATCTCGACGATCATTGGTCCCCAGGGATTTCCTCGAAAATCTGCCGCGTGACCAACTGGCTGATTGGTTACCGAATGCACTGATCCACACACAAGGTTTCGATCACTTTACACCAAACTGCACTGAAGTACAGTTTACGTCGCTATCGCACTGATTTCGGTTGAGTGTAACGTGAACTCTGAAATAGTCACCCTGCAAAGTAATTAGGTGTCCCACTCTTTTTAAATATCCACACTCAACACACACACACACACACAAAGATTCCATTCACGCCCGGCAACAGCTCAAAACCCGATCAGTTCGAACCCGTCTCTTGAAGGGAACGAATCTTTCTTACGCCAAAATCTACGAATTTTTTCTCTCACTATATACAGCTACGGGGCACAGAATTTCACGTCACACTCAACCAAAATTAGTGCGATAGCGACGTAAACTGTACTTCAGTGCAGTTTGGTGTAAAGTGATCAAAAACTTGTGTGTGGATCAGTGCATTTGGTAACCAATCAGCCAGTTGGTCACGCGGCAGATTTTCGAGGAAATCCCTGTGGACCAATGATCGTCGAGATCTGCACTAGATTCCATCTAAGAGGGGATCACAAGACACCGCAGCTGCAGTGATAAGTCCTAGTATTTAAGCTCAGAGTAATTTCCCAAATTGGGATTAGACAATAATTAACCTGAAGAAGGACATATTTAGATGTCCGAAACCGGTCGTTTCTGAATGTAAACCAGAGAAATAGATAGTCCATAGATATCATTAGATTCAAACAAAAATTTATTGAGGACAACATTTTTCGAAAATTCAAAATTCATACAAGTAAGAAAATTTGAGGAAATATCATTCATTCCTCAATTTGAATAAAGTCAATTAACGCAAGTCTCAAGATGCCAACATTTCTTTCATTCTTAGACTCAAGATAACCGGACCAATCGACTCGTCGTTGAAGTTCAAGACTACAGCATTATTAAATTCTTGAAAATTTTTGCCTTTAATGTAAGAACAAAAATTCAAATGAAACAGACATCTATATCTCATTCTTTTTCGTCAGAATGGAGAGTTCTTGAATAGGATATCGATCCGAAAATCGATAAAAGCAATGGTTTTGACCAAAATATCATCCATCCTTTAGCTAGAGTATTGTAAAATTTACCCAAGCTTCGAGTTTACTCATTTTTGGCCCCAGAAATTGTCCACATCATCAATTCATGAAAATTCGAAATCATAACATCGTCTGGTGCGCACAACGGATCTTACGAAACATATCGAGAAACGCAGAAATGTATTCACCTATGTTGGTTAACAACAACATGTTCCACGTGTCCAACCTCCGATCAAAATTATCGAAAGTCACGTGGTTTGGCAAGCGTAAGGTTCGACACATTCGGAAAGAATTCGTTTCCACCAAGTGTACATGCATTCAGGTCGGGTCATGAGAATCAGATCTTGTCTAGCTTAGATGATCTGTTTAACTGTTAATGACAGGTACTACACAAGTGAGAAAGTCGTTGTATTTGAATCCAAAAATTCTTAGACTTCCTTGCACAACTTTAAACCCTGCATCTGGCGAAATTCCGGCAAACAGGTGGAAAAAATGAGAATGTACAGTACCCGCCAAAATTAATGTATCGTGGATAGCCTTGGTGAATGATCGATTATTATGGCTCACTTCGCCATAGAGGAAATTTGAGAGAAGAAAATCGAAGATCAGAAAAAAATCTATCGATTCATGTGTTTGAAATATTTTCTCGTGCTTTCTATGGGGTCACAAGTGACGACAAGGAAAACAATTTTTATTTTCTTCAGTCGAATACCTGCAGTTTTGATGGCAATGATCCGATCGGAAAATTCCAACAAAATCTTGTAGCTTTTTTCAAGACATTCATGTTCCTTTCCTTTAAATTTCCTCTACGTCCTTTTCTGTCCGAGTAACGAGCTTGGAGAGGGAACTCCATATCGATACCTCCTACGAAGAAAAACATTCCCATAGCCACTGGCGAAAAGTAACACGTACGCTTGTCATTCGCGAAGAGTAACACAAACGCGTATCACCGGCGAAAAGTATCACTTGGCGCTTGTCGCCGACGAAAAATATCACATAGTGCGTTTCACCGACGAAGAGTATCACATCGAGCTTTTCAGCGACGAAAAGTATCACCTCTGCTGACTCTTGAATAATTCTCGGAAAATTTTAATACCGCTTGAGCAAGTTACTGTAGACTAGTGGTATCAACTGCCTATCGCTGTGCATCTTAGATGTAATCAATGGATTTTTGATTAGTTCTCAGTACGTTTTGTACTGATTCGGGACACTGAACAAGATGCTGTGTAGTTTTTGCGCACTGTCGCTCTTGCTTCGTGCGGCATGATAGGAGAATAACACATGATGCGTACTCGCATGTTCGTTCTATCCAGATAACGGATAGATCCTGGTTCTCGGTATTCATACAAGTTATCATTCAAAATTGATATTCTTCTATGACAGATACGACGGAAGTGTATACTTTATTCATAATATATTTGTTACATATCAGTTATTGTCGATTTGAGACAATGAACGCATAGTATTGCTGCTACTAGTCAATACTGAGCTTCTACAGAACTGCGTTTTCAGCGTTTTTTGCAGATTCTGTGGATACATGATTTTGATGGTGCAACGTTGCGGCGGGCTTCGAGCGTACTCGAACTATGATTTCTCACGTATTTTGACCTACTCAAATCGATGGCGGTACTCTAAGAAAGCTAAGATGCGTTCAAAATGATGCTTTCTCAGCATCAATCAGCTATTATATAGCTGAAATATCAGCTATTTCTCCCTTGGGTCGTCAAACTGCTGATCAAATCAGCAAACACTGAAATGACGCTCAAATCGATAATTCTGGTGGAAAAACTCCACGAATCCGGGTTCCAATATCGACATGAACACATTAGTGACTTTTCCAGACCGAGTCGCGACGAACTAAGGCGTATTCGTTCGATATTTACACATTTCGTGCCATGATAGGCCCCATATAGCTGATTATAATCAGCTATAAATCAGTGATTGTAGCTGGAAATCAGCTAATGTAGCTAAAATTCAGCTACAGTAGCTATTCGTGTCAGTAAAAAACCGTCGACTGAAATATCAGCTCATAATAGCTAATTCAGTCAGCTAACATAGCTGGAATCTCAGCTAATATAGTTGATTTTTCAGCTGAACGATATTCGTCTTATGCCGTATGCACTATACAGTGTCACTGTACAATGCTCAACTTGTTCTAGACTAATATTTTCATCACAATAACAATCAATTGGTAGGTCCCAAATAAATCGTGTTTCAAGCACTACTTTCTAGATCGATAATGGAGTTTCCTGAATGGTCATGATACGAAGATACAGATCACTATGGTTTTTGGCCTGAAGTCTATGTCCCAAATGTGGGCCACCCTCCACAGAGCTACATGCCCCGAACGTGGGCTGACCTCTGTAACTCAACATTCCCCGAATGTGAGCCACACTCTACAACACTACATGCCCCAAATGTGGGCCACCACCCGTTTTTAACGCTATATGTCCCGGATGTGGGACATCCTTCCCCCGAATGTGGGCCACCCCCCCCCCCGTATTACTACATGCCCTGAATGTGGGCCACCCTTATCCCGAATGTAGGCCACCCAATACAACACATCATGCCCCGAATATGGGCCACACAATACAACACATCATGCCCCGAATATGGGCCACCCAATACAATACATCATTCCCCGAACGTGGGCCACCTTCTATAAGACTATATGCCCCGAATGTGGGCTACCTATTATAACACTATACGCCCCGAATGTGAGCCACCTTCTATAACACTATATGCCCCGAATCTGGGCCACCCTTTATAACACTATATGCCCCGAATGTGGGCCACCCTTTGTAACACTACATGCCCCGAATGTGGGCCACTCTCCATAGAGCTATAGAGGGTGGCCCACATTCGGGACATTACAGTGACTCGAAAATTGTACAATGAAATAAATCTCACTGCACAATATGAACGACTATGAATACCAGTGCCAAAAATTTATCACGAGACGCAGAGAAATCGAAAAATTACACCCCTGGGCGGCGCACATCATTGCATATCACATCCCGTAATAGCTGATTCAATCAGTGAAAATCCGTTCATGTTAGCTGACAGAATCAGCTATCACCAGCTGATTTGCAGCTATCCTAGCTGATTGGCGCTGAGAGAGTGGGCTGGCTGATTTTTTGAGTTGCTATCAGCAAAATTTGCCTGATTTTGCAATAAATCTCCGAATACTCACAAAATCGATCAGGAATATCCTTTTATAACTAACGAGTGCGTATTTTCTCCGTTTTTATGTATACAATGAGGAAAAGTCATTTGCAATAGCCCAAGAACAAATGTGACCAATATGCATGTACTATTCTGAGAGACGCGTTCTGAGCATTATCTGGAAAAGGCTCAAGCCTCCTCATAATGAGTCAAATCTTGAATATTTTCCCCTACGGCCCTCAGAAACTGTTTTCTGCGTAGATCTGTTTTGTTACCATGACACGATATCTGGGGTTTCGGAGATCTATACTTTGGTAGTATCAAGTGAACCTCAATAAATCATTAAGATCCTGTCTATCATGTTTACATCGTTTTCCATCCCAAGCTTATAGGGGTACTTGAATAGTTCCATTCCGAAAGCAACTGAATCGAAGCATCCGGAGTTAGATGCACCATTTGGGTGTGATTGAGAGGGATCATTTGAATGATCTAAGGGGTACATACGTTAGACAAGGGAACTCAAAATTCGACTCATTATGAGGAGGCTTGAGTTCACCTAAAATAATGCTTCAAACGCCTTCTTCGTTGTGAAATATGTACGATGGCCTAGTCTAGTTCGGGCTATTGTAAATTTTTCTTCCTTATTTTATACCTAAAAACAGAAGAAATACGCCCTCGCGAGTTATGAAAGTATCTTCCTGGTCGATTTCGTGAGCATTTGGTGATTTATTGCAAATTCAGGCAAATTTTGCTGATAGCAACTCAAAAAATCAGCTTGTCCATCGTTTCGAACGCGTCCTAGCGTTCTTAGAGTACCGCTATCGATTTAAGCAGGTCAAAGTACGTGAGAAATCTTAGTTCGAGTACGCTCGAAGCCCGCTGCAATGTTGCACCATCAAAATCATGTATCTACAAAATCTGCAAAAAACGCTGAGAATGCAGTTCTGTAGAAGCTCAGTATTTCGCGGATCCAAAAAATTCCTGATGGCCGGGTGCGGAACTGGCTTCGGATTCGGTTTCTACATCAAGAAATACACAAAAAAGTCATTGTCCGTCCAATGCACTATCCATGACCCACAGTTTTGTTGTCCAGTGGAATAAGTCTCCCCTTAGAACCACGTAATTCAGCACTATTGTCATGACTCTGTTTCTAAGGTTGTAATCGTAGCGGTCAATCCCATCCAAATCCAACTTTTTAATAATGGTTTTCGACTTCGACGTAAAATTTGACGAGGAATCTGATGAAAATATTCAATTTGAGATAAAATTAGGTTGAAGGGCCGAAAAAACGTCTTTATGCAACAAAACTACTTTTTTGAGGTTATGGTGACCTTTTCCAGATTTGAAAGTATTTTTTTCGTGAAATCAGCTTTTCTATATGTGTTTGAAAGAAAAATTTCAATTGGTCTTACATCTGTGAAAAAACAATTAAAAAATGAAAAAGGCGGTTTTTTTGCAAATTTTGAAAACGAAAATAGCGCACTAAGCCCGCAATGAACTTTGGGACCTATAAACTGTGCTCTTCTTCTTCTTTTATCGTCTTTAACATGTACCTGAAGTTACAGAAAAATCCCTGACCATCGACCAAAAACCTGGTGATAATAAAAAGAATGACTCCTAAATGTTTTGTCCATCTGCCGAAAGCATCTCAATAATTGAAAATCTTACTCTAAACATGAATAAACAGATGCTGGGTTTTCCAAATTTGTTAACTTCTACACCCAACCGGAAACCAGGAAAACTCATCTGTCCGACGTGGCCAGCGCGAGGTCTTTGTCGCTTGTGAGCTCTATGTGTTACTTTTCGTCGGCGACAAGCGCCAAGTGATACTCTTCGTTGTTGGTATGCGCTATGTGATACTATTCATCGGTGGTACGCGCTTTGTGATACTTTTCGTCGGTGGTACGCGCTTTGTGATACTTTTCGTCGGCGACAAGCCCAAGTAATACTTTTCGCCGGAGGATATCGCGCAAGTGTTACTCTTCGCCGGCGTTTATCGCACGTGTTACTCTTCGTAGATAATATAGGGTGCTTATTAAGGTGGGCCGAAAAAGGCCTTTTTTCGAGAATCGATACGCCCTAGCGTAGAAATGCTGTGTTTGTACATATAAATGTGAAAAAAAATTTTGCTGGACGCTGAGAAATGAGATTTTAGGTCCTAGCAAGAGCCATCGAGCTTCTATCGAAATTAACACAGGTTTAAACGGGAATGTGCCCAATTCGACACGTTTCTCTTGCTAACTTTGCTCACATTTCTGGCGCATCCAAGCATTTCTCAACGTACTTCAACTCATTTTGAAGCTTGTTTCAAATCCTACAAAATGACCTTAAATACGTCCAATTTCAAGTGAACAGAATCACCCTATCATAGTTTTTCCAAATAGTGGTCATTGTTAGAAATTCCGAAAACAGGGCTACTCTTCCTTCTAACTTTGCATGTGTTTCTGGCGCATCTGAATATTCTTCACAAAACCTACCAAATGAGCTGAAGTATGTCCAATTCCGACTGAAACGAACCAATCTATCTCAATTTTTCTGGAAAAAGATTAGTTTGAAAAATCCAAAAATAAGCGCCTTCTTCCTCCCACCTCACTTCTTTCAAAACTCGAAATGGAGAAATTGAGATAGATTGGCTCGGGTTAGACGAAATTGGACGTACATTAACTAATTTTGTAGGTTTTGTGACAAGCATAAGAGTGGATTGAAACACGTCAAAGAGTGATCAGATGCACCAGAAATACAAGCAAAGTTGGAAGGGAGAATCGCCTTATCTTTGGAATTTCTAATAATGACCATTATTTGGAAAAATTGAGATAGGTTGGTTTTGGTCACTTGAAATTAGACGTAGTTCAGGTCATTTTGTAGGATTTGAAACAAGCTTTAAAATGAGCTAAGGTACATTGAGAAATGCTTAGATGCACCAGAAATGCAAGCAAAGTTAGCAAGAAAAAAGGCTGGGACCCAAAATCTCATTTCTCAGCGTCCAGCAAAATTTTTCTCACATCTATATATACAAACACAACATTTCCACGCTAGGGCGTATTGAGTCTCAAAAAAAAAACCTTCTTCGGCCCATCCTAGTGCTTACGGAGATGCCGAATCACGCAATTGTTTCATTTGCTTTTGCTCTGTTCTGATACAAAAACGCATAAAATAATGTTACAACACATCATTTCGACGTAGAATGATCTCATCTTTCAGAAAATGCTATCAGATTTCTGATTGCATGTAACCTGGAGAAGCTATGTTTCGATAAGTTCTATTTTCCGAATAAAAGCTGAAGAAGTGCTACTAGGTCACTTCCGAGCATAAATCTGATACTGATTTCCGAAAGATGAGATCATTTCACGTCGAAACTATGTCTTATAACATTTCTTATGCGTTTTTGCACTAGAACAGAGCAAAAGCGAATGAAACAGTTGCGTGATCTGGTATCTCCATGAGCACCATACGTTATATACAGTTTATTCTCCAAGCTCGTCACTCGGACAGGGAAAGACGTAGAGGAAACTTCAAAGAAGAAACGTGAAGGTCTTGAAAGAAGCTACAAGATTTCGTTGAGAATTTTACGATCGGATCATCGCCGTCGAACTACAGGTGTTTGACTGAAGAAAATGAAAATTGGTTCAAAAACCTCTGATTGATCATGTCTGAAGCAGTTGCATCCACATCAATAACTCCAGAAAGCAAGAGAATTAGTTGAGATTTTACACTCCTTTTCATGGTTATAAATCATAAGCAACATAAACATAAACATCAACACGTGAATACGTGCTCACCTTGCTATTCATGACATTCTCATTGACCCGCACAATAAAATCTTCGGCCATGCTACGCATGATTAATCCCATTCAATTCATCTTCGTAAAGGAATGACAACAAATAAAAAAATTAGAGACTACAGTATAATGGGAGGTCGTATTTGATTCTTTCTCATGATCTTGCAAGATCTGATAATTATTTGAATAGATCAGATGTGGATTCATCATTCTTGCGATAAGCATTTTACATAGTTTTCGATTCCAAGACAGCCAACATGAAACAGCTTAGAAAATGTCAAGATGCTAATTTTTCAGGAGCCTAATTTACAAGTGTGAACTTGAAAATTGTTTTACTAGTAAAGTCTGTAATAAAAAAATTTAACCGAGATTAGAGTTGCACATGCATCGTATAATTGTGATAATCAACGATAAAGCTCATTATATAACTTATTATTGTGTTATCCATACGAGCAACGTCTTCATCATCACTCGATGGGTTTACTCGCGGGTGTGTAAAATCTATTCTGCAAGACCAGATTCTTAACTTTTTTTCAGTCGGGGGGCTGCCAGCCCCGAACCTCCCCCCCCCCCCCCAACCACCCACAGAAGGGGCGGGTTTATGTCACTCGATGCTGTAAAATAGTGTACGATACGTGGGACCCAAGAGCCTCGATTATTACACGGCGTGATCGGCACCCTCGCGCAAGCGCTCGGGCGCCAACTTCACGCCGTGTAGAAATGAGGCTCTTAGGTCCCTGGTATCGTAAATAACTATTTTGTCGTCACTTATGACTCAATGGAAAATATAGAAAAGTATTCCAAACACATGAACCGATAGATTTTTTTCTGATCTTCAATTGGTTTTCTCTAAATTTTCTCTACGACAAAGTGGGTCAAAGTAATCGCTCATTTACTGAGGCTATCTATGATCCATTCATCTTGGCAGGTACTGTATGTGTTCAGAATTAAAATTATGTATACGAAGCGAGCTGATGAAATGTGTTATCCTCAAATGCGATTGTGCTACGCTTGATATGTGCTAGGTCACTCTCATGTTGTAGTCAACCATGCCCACTGAGATCTATGATGTGATATTTTCGAAAAAAATTCGAACAAATCCTGCCGATAACTAATCGAATCATATTTTTTAATTGCATTGTCGAAAATTGAAATTTACGAACTATTGACCCGATGTAGATTATGAGTGAGACTGAAATAAATCCACGTCAATATGAATTCTTAATTCATAATTTCATTTTCAATTTTTTGAAAAGCGGTGGCAAGCAGCTTCTGCAGTGTGGCTTGCCATTATCATGATTTCTGTTTTGTATATTCAATTCGGCTTTTTTTGAATAAAAAAAAAAAAAAAAAAAAAATTAGCCATATATGGGCGCAAGATTGGATAGTGTTGATTGGCGCTATATTGTTAATCGGTTTTCCAATATATTGCTAATATATTGCTCAAAGCAATTTCCAATATTGCGCCAATATATGGCCAATAGAATCTATTTTTACGCGGGTTGTGGTCGCTAGAAGTTACTCTTCCTCGGCCGAGTCTCTTTTCTTCAGAGCTCGATATCCTCAGAGCTAGTATTGTATGCTACGCTTGTTATATGAGTGATACAGATTCGTTCGCTCTACCCCCACCCCGAGCTTGGACTTGCACATCCTCGTGCATCCATGTTCTCATAGTGCAATTTGGGCACAAGTTTTCACCCCTCACCGTGCACACTAGGCACAAGTGACTCATCTCGGTAGTGCAAATTCTAGCACGAACTAAATCAAATGGATCATGATAGATCATATAAATTTATCAAAATAAAATTAATTGATATCCATAAAACTCGAAGCAAAACATAATATTCCAGTAAACTCTCAAGTAAGATAACATAAGTAAGATAACATAGTAACGTTGGATCAAATCATGGGGACTTTCTTTTCAATATTTTTGATACTAGATTTATATTGTTCTAACTCCATTGATCTTATCTCTTCAGACAAATCATTCCATAGTCTCTTTAATCTAACGCTCGAAGAAAGATAGTGGTGTTTCCATGTTGAAACGATTTCTATTGAATGTCGAATGTTTCGAAAGGGATAATTGACTACGAGGGTCAGAGTTGATAGAGTCTTTGACATCCATAATGTTGTGCATTACTTTGTAAGCTAATATGTGGTCATGGTAATGGAACAAAGATTCAATAGGAGTGAGACAAGTCTTCTATAGAATGTTTGAATAATCATGATTAGCAATATACATCGTAGTTCCAGATTCATACGATAAATACCTCAACATTCTGTGATGGCAAGTCTCAAGTTTTGAGATTTGGTATGACTCGTAAGGAGCCCAGATTTGGCACCCATATGTAAAAGATGGGTAAACCAAGGTCTTGTACATATGTATGATGGTGCGTATATTAGAAAAATGTCAAGTAGAAGTTTTTGGCATTCCAATAGTTTGCCGCATTTACCAATAATGAAGACTATGTAATGATTGAATTTCAATCTTGAATCAAAGTAAACAGCCAACTCTTCTATCACAAAGACTTTATCTAGAACGATATTGTTGATGTGGTAATCATCCCCGTGAAAGCGAGTTTCTCTATGAAACGATATAGAATTGCATTTTTTAAGATTCAATTCCAATCCATAACCTTCGCACCAAGTTGCGATAGAAACTAGATCCTCCTGCAATTTATGTCGATCCTCAAGAGTTGAGGTGGCTTTGAAAAATTTCAAGTCATCTGCATACAAAAGGAATTTACAGTTTTTTAGTATGCTAGGTAGGTCATTAGTATATGCACAGAAAAGAAAGGGTCCAAAGTGTGAGCCTTGTGGTACACCCGATGTATTCAATATCGGTAAGGATAATGAATTTCGAACTACTACCTTTTGTATCATATTATTACATGACTCGGCTAATGCAAGCTAAGTTCAATCAAAGGATCTGTTGATTAAGTGACATAGATCGATATTGAATTACTCCAATTCGATCTATGTACCTTCAAGGCACCTCGGGATCTGAGTGTCGCAACTTGAAGGATTTTGATAGAATTTCAAATACATGAAAGATGAGATAGATTACGAAAAAATTTCGACTCTACGCTAGATGTTGGTGCGTTTCGTCTTTCCTCTCCGGATCAGACTCTTCAGGAGGGCTGAAGAGATCCGGGTGGCTGCAAAAGCCCTCGTGTAACATATAAGCCCGATCAAAATCATGACCATCAAGCCACTTTGGCTAGGTGACATCGCACAGTGGGGCCAAGAAGTTCTTGAATAATTCGCCATTACATGAATTTGCAACCAATCGACATATGCGCAAACAGAAGACTTTTGGATGAATGAGAACAACCTCCTGCGTCCGCGCATATGTCGATTGGTTGTAAATTCACGTAAAGGCGAATTATCTAAGAACTTCTTGGCCCCACTGTGCGTCGGGGGCCAACCTCTACTCGGATCTCTTCAGCCCCCCTGAAGAGTCTGATCCGGAGAGGAAAGACGAAACGCACCAACATCTAGCGTAGAGTCAAAATTTTTTCGTAATTCATCTCATCTTTCATGTATTTGAAATTCCATCAAAATCCTTCAAGTTTCGACACTCAGATCCCGAAGTGCCTTGAAGGTACATAGATCGAATTGGAGTAATTCAATATCGATCTATGTCACTTAATCAATAGATCCGTTGATTGAAATTAGCTTGCATTAGCCGAGTCATGTAATAATATGATTTGAAATTCCCGCGAGCGATAAAGTCTCGATCGTTCATATCGATCGAGACAAAAATTCATTCGAATTACTACCTTTTGTGATCTACTACTAAGATATGATTCGATCCATTTGAGAATACACCCATTCACGCCGTAATTATATAGCTTATTTACTAATTTTTGTGGTTTACAGTGTCAAAAACCTTTGAGAAATCAGTATGAACAGCGTCGACATGCAAATTTCCATTCAAGGCTTCATGCAAAAAATTTTCAAAAATAACGAGGTTGCAGATGGTTGAACGTCTTTTCATAAAACCGTGTTGTTCCTTGACGAATCTCAGTGCCAAAAAATCAGTAAGATAAGACGTAGCAATCGAGTCTAAGAGTTTAGCAACCGTACCAATGTTCGAGACAGGCCTATAATTTTGAACGTCTGACTTATCTCTGCTTTTGAATATAGGCTTGATCAAAGATTGCTTCCTAATTTCGAGGAAAATACCATGTGAAAGAGAATGATTGAATATAGTGATGAGAGATTCTTCTAGTTCATCAGAAAACATCTTTACGAACAAAGGTGGTCAAACATCTAGGTTAAAGTTTGCACTATCATTAAGTTTACTCGTTTCCGAATGAAATTTATCCGATGAAACTATGATATTGGATAAGGAGTGAGAGGTAGGCTCAACTGGGAGGTCTGGTTAAGACTCATTGTTATAGACTGAACCGAAAAGATCTGCGAATGAATTTGAAGATTCCCCATCAGACTCAGATCTCTTTGATTTGAAATGAAGTTCAGATGGAATTTCATTGGTCGATTGCTTGCTCTTGAAATATTGCTAAAATTTCATAGAATTTGCAAAAGCATCTGACTCAAAATTATCCTTATGTTTCTTGTACTTGACTCTAGACAATCGTATACTTTCAGCTCGCAACTTCTTGAATATAAATTTACACTGAGGTATTTGTCTGTCGTTGCAGTTCCATTCCGCCTTGGGCACCATCTCCCAGGAATCAGAAGTTCCGAGTGTCACCAGAACGGGAGAGGGCTCGTGAAAGAAACGAAAAGTACCAGCATCAACAGCAACAGCAAGAGATGCAGCAGTATCAAAAACATCGGGAATCCATTCAAGAGCACCGTGAGCGCCAATCACTCGTATCGGAAAGGGATCGAGAGTCTATCGCGGTATCAGACTCGAGTAGAGCAACATCTAGCCAGGAGGACGAAAAAACATCGAAGGAAGACAAAGAGGCTAAAAAGACGCGAGTCAAACAGAGCCTCATGAAGAGAGCGCGATCGGTTGCAATATTCTCTCTCAAATTGAAGGTATGAGAGTATGCAATAATTGTTGATCAGAGAATTTTTCGTACCGTCTTATGATGGGGATATTGTTCTTTAATCGAAGTCCTCATATAAGGCTATAGCGAACCACTAGGATGGAGCTATTAGTTGTCGTAATAAGCTCCTCAATACGTGGATTATTCCATCCGTATGATTGATGAGTGCTAGGTGAGAGAGTGTGCAAAAACTCTCACCGACGCACACAGACGGTCGAATTGCATGTGTTGCACCTTAGTGCCCCTAGCAGACGTTTTTTTGCTACAACCTCCTTAGTTCCAAGAGAGATTAGCGTAACCCGCTCTATTTGTCATCATGTTCCAATTGAAGGAATGACAAACTTATATCGTCGATTCCTACTAAGAAAAGCACATCTGGCCAATGTTAGACCATTAGGCAAGATGTGCTAGTTTTCGTGATAGGAATTGAGGAGTGCAGAGCCGGCGATACGGTTCTTGCATTATTTGCGTCCAAGAGCAACGAAATCAAGCTAGAGATGTCCTGTGAAAATGGTAATTTCGAACTGATGAATCCACTTTTTCACATCCGTGACAAAGTAAAGGAATTTAAACTCCTGGAATATATCGCTGAGACTTTGAAATGGTTTTGAGATTTTCGAAGCTTTTCCATCAGTTAACCACGAGTCATCAGTATGTTTTATATTTTGTCTATGTTAATTCTCATTCTCCTACTAAAGCTATGTATGAGATAACGTAATTTTCAATTTTTCTTGTATCCACACTTTGCTTGCAATCCCCTTCCGGGCAATGGAGGACATATCTGTCCTCCAGTATGTCCTCCTCTGTCCTAGTGTTCGAAATTGGTTACCGCGCTGAGTACGGGAGTATATCATTGTAATCCCGAAGGAATATTTATGTCACCTTTTGGAGCAAAAAATCACCAATCATTTTTCAGTAAAATGCGTATAGCTCCAATCCGGCGCAAGACACAAGAAGGTGTTTCACGGCATCCGGAAGGTCCTCAAAAACCTATTGGAATCGGTCTTGTGGAGTTAACGTTAAATTTATGGACGCCTACGATGAGTAAGAGGGCGAAAAACAGCAAAAACTCAATTTCTCTTCAAAACA
Organism: Eretmocerus hayati; assembly: GCA_029851415.1. Taxonomy (NCBI): domain Eukaryota; kingdom Metazoa; phylum Arthropoda; class Insecta; order Hymenoptera; family Aphelinidae; genus Eretmocerus; species Eretmocerus hayati. The sequence continues at coordinate 114,007,889 of CM056742.1, forward strand.
AATTTTTCCAAAAATCAGAATATCCATAGTTTCATGTAAATTTGTGTGTTATTTAGAATTCGCTGCAAAGAGTAATTTGTGGAATGTTTCCCCGTTTCCTGTTGATGATTTGAAAATGGAATATCGTGAGAATCTCCCTCTGCCATTCTCATTCATTCAACGACCCTTTCAATTTCCTTAACACGGTGATCTTGAACCAACTTGTAATAAACCTGAAGACCCCTGCTAATTATTGTCCTAAATGGTAGTTTCTTGTGTCAAAAACAACATCCAATTGGAATCAAAATCGCCCACGTAGGGTTTTCGAGAAGGGAATCCTTCGAGAAGAGTCAAATTTTCAAATTTTTGAATCACTTATCGCTGAAAATAGTCAGGAACATATTCGGGAACATTTACTGAACTATGAATTCTCGTGAATCCTTCGATTTAAGAGCCAAAGCCCATTTCTCTCCTAAATGTCAGAATTTTTTCTAAAACGCTAAAAATGGTTGCTTTCAAGAACAGCGGCTTTCGCGGTCCTTGCGATGATATTAAGGGAGTAACCTCGTGTGATATGTATATGTAGTTGATGCGACAATGTTACATAGATATATATATATATATATAGTTGAAGTGAGTTGCTCGATCATTGTATCATGATTGTTATTGTTTTGACAGAGAGTAAAGAATAAACACCGATCTGGATATTACAATTTTCAGAAGTGGGATCGAGTATTGTTCTGCCATCTATATAGAGCTTTGTGCGTCTTTTGTGAAGCTTTGTGCATCATTTAGTCAGAATTGATTGTAATTTCTGACTTTATTATTGGTACGGTGTGAAAATTCAAGCCCAGATCGAGGTTATGGCTAACCCGCAAGATTTGACTGTTCTCGAGCTAAAAGAGATTCTTCGCAGTAAAGATCTTCTAACTACTGGAAATAAAGCTGAGTTGATATTGAGATTAGAAGAAGCAAATCCTGAGCGAACTTGGATTCGTGAGTTTTGCCAAACGAATAATCCCTTGCTGCGAGATGCTTTGGAAGAGTCTCGGCGCTTGAATGCAGAAAAGCAAGAGATGGCTGGAAGAATTGCTGATTTGCAACGTCAACTCGCTGAAATGACTCGAAACCAGCAAGCCATTGCTCCCAATGGAGATGAGCTTGTACAGGATGCTCAGATTGATGACGTTGACGGCGCCGCTGGTGGTGAGGATGATGGACTTGCTAATAATGATGCTGGGCGCGGTGCAGATGACAGCACTGATGGTGGCGCACGTGGAGGAGCGAAGGATGCTGGATTGATCGAGAATGTTGATGTCAACGAGCGCGGTCATAGAGAGGTTTGCGAGATCAACGGCGGTGGATTGCGAGGATCTCGATTTGATGCGGAAGCCACATCGGGGCCTACTCCAGTGCACCGACGGGAAGCTGTGTCATCGTTGCATAGAAGTGGATCTGCATATGCAGCGCGTACACTGGCGTTTCAAAGTGATGTGGAACAGGGACAATTATTGATGAATGAACGAATGCGCGATGAGTCCGTTGCTCAGAGAGTAATTCCTAGTCGTATTAGTGAATCTTCTGTGATGAAAAATAACGAGCTCAAAGTAGTGAGCACTTTAAAAGATTTGTTGAGTGATTTTGATGGGTCAAATGATAATTTTGAGAGTTGGGAGAGGCAAGTCAGGTCATTGATCAGATTGTACGATTTATCAGATGAAGTCTCAAAAGTTCTAATTGCCACAAAACTTAAAGGGAAAGCTCTTGCTTGGTTTCACTCGAAACCAGAGAATATTGAATTATTTACTAATGATTTGTTGAATGCTTTGAAAAGAATGTTTTTTCGGAGAATTGACAGAGTGAAACTTCGCAAACAATTTGAAAATAGGATTTGGCAAATCAATGAAAATTTTAGCGAATACGTTCATGATAAGATCATTTTGGCGAACAAGGTGCCTATTGCTGAAGATGAGTTGGTAGATTATTTAATCGACGGAATACCTGATGAAAATTTGCAAAATCAAGCTCGTATGCAGAAATTCTATTCTCAGACTGATTTACTAGATGCATTTGATAAAATAACATTGAAAAATGAGAAAGCGGTTCAGTACAGTGATAAATTCAAGAATCAAAATGCTAATAAAAATACTTATGAAAGCTCAAAATTAGACAACTTGGAGAGTAAACCTAAAAGGAAGTGTTACAATTGCGGTGATCCGAATCATTTGTCCTATGACTGTCCAAAAGAAAAACGTATCCCAGGTTCTTGTTTCATATGCAGCTCATTGGAGCATACAATCACTAGTTGTCCGCAATATAAGAAAAAAAAAGATGTCGAAATATCTACAGTTGAAAGTCAGTGTTATGAAGATGAATTTCACAAGGTTATTGATCTTGAAATGCAATATAATGATGAAATTTATTTGATGAGATTACGTGGAAAATTAGACTCTGGGAGTGCGGTTACTATAATTAAAAAACAACTCATTAATGATCGATTTATCAGACCTTTTGACGAAAAATTGCAAGATTATCGTGGGATCAATCAATCTAAATTACAAATTATTGGAATTGTTGACGTGAAATGCACTATGAATGGTATGGAAAAAGAATTGCGTATGTTCGTAGTACCGGATTATACAATGAATTCTAATATTCTTTTGGGGAAAGACTTCTTCAGACTGTTTAAATTGAAAATCGTCGAGGCTCATGAAAATGAGCTAGAAGTTTTAAATGTTGATATCTCAGATAACAAGCATGATGCATCTTATGACATCATCATAAATTGCGAAATAGCTTTCGACGTACAAACGAAGCTGAGAGAAATTTTTCGAACTATTTACATTGAGTCTGTGAGACCAGAAGAACCTCAAATTTTGGCTAAACTGGTGATTAGATTGAAAAATGAACAGCCATTTTTTTTCAAACCTCGAAGATTGTCATATGCAGAGAAAATTGAAGTAAGGAAAATTACTGATGAGCTTTTAGAAAGAAAAATCATAAGGCCTAGTAAATCAGAGTATTGCTCTCCCATTGTGCTGACTAAAAAAAAGAATGGCGAGACTAGAATGTGTGTGGACTATAGAAGTTTGAACAAACAGATGGAGTCGAGTAATTACCCTCTACCATTAATAGAAGATAATATCGATTGTTTGCAAGGGAAAAAATATTTCAGTCTGGTCGATTTGAAGGATGGTTTCCATCACGTCAGCGTTGATGAGGATTCAATCAAATATACATCGTTTATAACACCGCATGGACAATTTGAATATTTGAAAATGCCATTTGGTATTAAAAAAGGACCCCAGGTATTTCAGAAATTTTTAAACAATGTACTAAAGGAATTAATAAATTCTGGTGATGTTGTAGTTTACATGGATGATATTCTTATTGCAACTCAAACGATTGAAGAACACTTAAACGTTCTTGAAAAGCTATTCAAACTGATGGTAGATAACAAACTAGAAATCAAAATTCAAAAATGCAAATTTTTATTCCAAGAGATTGAATATCTAGGCTATATGGTGTCTCAAAATGGAATCTCAGTGACAAAAAGAGGTGTAGAAGCTTTGACTAATTTCAGTATACCTAGAAATGTTCATGAAGTTCAAAGATTAATAGGTCTTTGTTCTTATTTTCGGAAGTTCATAGAAAATTTTTCAATCATAGCTAAACCTTTATATGATCTGACTAGAAAAAATGTCGATTTCAAATTTGGCAAATCTCAGCTAGAAGCAATGGAGAATTTGGAGAGAAAATTGATTGAAGCTCCAATTTTAGCAATTTACAATCCTACGTCTGAAACTGAGCTCCATTGTGATGCAAGTTCTCATGGTTTTGGAGCAATATTGATGCAGAGGGGTAAAGACTTGAAATTGCACCCTGTGTTCTATTTTTCGAAAAGATCGTCAGAAAGAGAAAGCCAGTTGCACAGTTTTGAGCTCGAAATGCTTGCGATCATATATGCTGTTAGGAGATTCAGAGTGTATTTGCAAGGGATAAAATTCAAAATTATAACTGACTGCAATTCTCTTGCTCTGGCTTTCAAAAAAAAGGATATACATCCTAGCATTTCGAAATACATTCTAGAGTTACAAGCTTATGACTATGTCACTGAACATCGAGAAGGTAGACAAATGGTGCACGTTGACTGTCTTAGTAGAGTGCATGATATTAGTGTCGTTGAAGACAATTCAGTAGAATTTAATATGGCTGTAGCTCAAAATTTGGATGACAACATTGTGAGAATTCGTGAGAGATTGGAAAATCAGGAAGACAAATTTTTTGAAATGAGAAATGGTATCATTTATAGGAAGAATCGTGATTTATTGCTCTTTTATGTGCCGAGTAAAATGGAAAAGAATGTTTTATTTAAATGTCATGATGAATTTGGGCATTTAGGAATAGAAAAAACTCATGATATTGTGAAAAAAAGCTATTGGTTCCCTAATATGAAGGAAAAAATCAGCGAACACATAAAAAATTGTTACAAATGTATTGCTTACAATCCACCAACAGGCAAAGCTGAAGGTTTCGTAAACGTAATTCCAAAAGGAGATAAACCTTTTCAAACGGTACATATAGATCACGTATGCATATCTGACTCGAGAGTTCCTTCAATGAAATATATTCTAGTTGTTATTGATGCTTTCTCAAAGTTTACGAAGTTATATCCCTCTAAATCAACTTCTTCGAGAGAAGTAATTATGCATTTGAAAAGCTATTTCAATAACTATAGTAAACCACATACTGTCATAGTGGATAGAGCTTCTTGCTTCTGTTCTAAAGAATTTGATGATTTTGTGGCCGAAAGTGACTTGAAATTAATCAAAATTGCAACAGCATCTCCACAGGCAAATGGCCAAGTTGAACGGGTGAACAGAACTCTCGGGCCAATACTTGGTAAATTGTCTGATCATGATATCGGCAAAAAATGGCCCAACATTATACCAGAAATTGAATTCGCTTTAAATAACAGTATTCATAAAAGCACTGGTCAGAGTCCAAGTATGCTTCTATTTGGTGTGGATCAAAAAGGGAAGATTAACGATTGTATCAAAGAATTCCTAGATTCAAACATTAATGACCGTGAGAGAAATCTGGTTGATCTTCGAAATAAGGCCAAATTAGTTATAGAAAAATCACAAGATAATTATAAAATGCATGCTGATAAAAAACGAAAAGAGGCTCATGAGTATTCCGAAGGAGATTATGTTATGATCAGAAATTTTGAGTCGAGTCCAGGGTTTTCTCAAAAACTATTGCCTTGTTTTAAAGGTCCATATGAAATAGCCAAAATTCTTCGGAATAATAGATATATTGTGAAAGATATAGAAGGTTTTCAAATTTCAAACAGAAAATATGAGGGCGTGTGGGAAGCCAAAAACATGAAATTATGGAGTAAGAAACAAAATTCGAATTGACCGAGGACGGACAAATGTCAGGATTGGCCGAATGTGATATGTATATGTAGTTGATGCGACAATGTTACATAGATATATATATATATATATATATATATATATATAAGTTGAAGTGAGTTGCTCGATCATTGTATCATGATTGTTATTGTTTTGACAGAGAGTAAAGAATAAACACCGATCTGGATATTACACTCGGTAGAAGATCCACCGATCAGATTTTGATCAAACTTGGCAGAGAGATGTATTTGCGTGTCAATTGGACCTAGTCAAAATTTCACGAGCATTGGCTACCCCTGAGTTAAACCATCAGCATAAAAATTTTTAGAGGTTATACACGCTGTCTTATAAGGCATCGCGATGGTTATTAGACTATAAAAGACTGACCGATCAGTTTTTGTTCAAATCTTGCTCACTTATATAACTTAATACAAAGAACGTGCTCGAATTTTCTTCAAGCTTTGGTTAGCTTGGAAAAAAGTTCTGATTAATTTTCAGCGTGAAGTCACGAATAAGTCACAATTAAGACAAATTCGCCCATAATCAGGGATTGATATTTCATGAATTCGTGAGTCGGATGCTTATGCAAGTTTATGTGAGGGTGTATTGAGATCTGATTAACACATAAGACACACATGTAGGCAAATTTGTGAAAGTTGAAAAAAGTCGATCAATTTGACTCACGCGGTACCGAGGTTACTCCCTTAAACTGATCAACTGGATGAGAATCTCTCTCTTGATAGGAGAAAATCTGTCTCGATAATTTTTCCACCAAATACGGACCTGCTGAACATGATGCTGGTAGTTTGAGTGGGCTAGGATGTGATCGAAACGAGTGACGAGCTGATCTTCTGCGTTGTCATCATCGAGATTCTACCGATTTTGCACTAAACCTGAAAATATATGTGGAATATTGTTAGAACTCATATTTTGAGCCTACAAGGAGTGAAAATACCCTCCTATGTCAACAAAAAAGGCGATCCCCGTAGTTGTAGCAGGACGTTCAGCTAACATATATGAAAATTGTTTCGTTACGAGAGCACCTAAGGTCACAAAATGCATCAAATGCAACTTTTGGAAACATACCCGTACATTCGACTCTTTTACTTTTAAACTACTGCAAATGGCCTCTTGCAATTCATGTGTGAGATGGAGAAAATACACCTTCGAAAATCGAATAGGATGTATTTGGCCCATACTGTGAGTATCCCAGAATTCATTGCGATATCGGTGAAATTTTGATGGTCATTGAAAAATCACCTACTACACTCGTTTTGAAGACATCCTAGCCCTCTCAAACCACTGTCAACGTATTCACCAAGTCACAATACGTTGACGGTGGAAGAAGTGCCCTTCGCGTACGCGAGGCTTTGATTCCGCGCACGCGAGATGCGCGGAAATCATCCTTACCTCAGTATATGACTCACTATCGCTCAAGGGAGGAAAATGCAAATTCTACATCATTAGGCAGCTACATCGGCTCAACGTCATGTCAATGCAAATCATAATGCTATAACTACTTCACTACTTTCTCAGCCACAGTACCAAAATATCACAGAACTATACGTCTAATCTATTCACCATCTGAGCTTATGCCATTGACAACAATCCGGCAATACCCAGGCGCGCGCGCGACTTGTGACGCGCGGATATTTCTTCGCGCCGCTTCAACCGGGCCCCTGCGCGTAGACGAGTTTTGCGTGCATGAATAAGAGACAACTTGCATCCATGTTTAGATTCCGCGCGCTTGAAACGCTTGTGGCACCCATAGGGGAACGGTTGCCCATCTCTCTTCGCGTACGCAAAAATTCGCAGGTGCGTGGCTGCGAATTTTGTGTACGCGGAATTTTCCCGATTGCGTACGCAAAGATTCTCACCAGTCACGCGCCTGCGAATGTTTGCGTACGCAAAGTTGCACGCATGCAAAATGGGCCCTTTCGCGTGCGCGAAAAAGGCCTTACCATTCACGTACGCGATTCCGGCCGTATATATATAGACAAATCGATTAGAGAATGAGCCCTTCTCATTCGGTGATCATTGTCAGACGACAAAAAAACTGAACTTCTGAACGAAGTGGTGCCGTTACTATTATTTGTCTAGTAGCGTTTTCCATATGATAATTCAGGGAGGTTTTGTCGAGGTACGTAGACATGTCAAATCAAACAAGAATAAAGAACCGAAATCGTACCAAAACTACCGAATGCGGCGGTAGAGGTTTTAGAGGGAGGGAGTATTCCAAGTTTTCACGCTCTTTTATGAGTCAGCAATTTCCATTAGAAGAATTTCACTACGAGGAGAGGGGTCTGAAATCATATCATCTCCCTCACGTAATTCGTTGAAGTTTTCTCCACACGTAACGTGCGACTGTTCCGACGTTTGTACTAGTAGGGCCTACGATTATCGAAATTCCATGCTCGGAAAGTATTCCCAGTAATCATCATTCATGGCGATTCACCTTGACGAGAACACGGATGGTTTGTAGAAGAAGAATTTGCCCTTCAACGTGTTTTCCAAAATGGTAGTACGGTAGTCTGTTCCATGAATCAAATGAAATGACGTGAAGTTGACTCGCCATGAACGAGTTAATCCTATTAGACTTTGTTGCAATCAATGAAGGCTCCATTACATTCGAAATTACAATTGGAGATCCTGAGACAAATTGTACAAGAATTCCCGTGTTTCGACAATGGTCCTGATAGGAACTCACTTTCATCCATGGCTAAAAATTGTCCACATAGATTTTGATATAACCTGAAATGGCCAAAGAATCTGTCCAGATTTAACACGAGGATAGAACGATATCCCCGCCAGAAATCGCCTATTCGTGAAGTTAGTCTATTTGGCCAGATGTTACCTAATATTTTGCCACATTTCCTAACCGACCGTGGCGCGAGATTTCGTGGTCCAAATGTACGTAGGTGAAACATTGAAACTTATGGGTCAGGATAGGAGATATTCTGAGTGATCTGATAAATACCGATGGGTAGAAAATCATTCAGATGCAGTAGAATCCAGTTATAACGAAAGTTCAGTTATAATGAGCAAATTTGGAAGATTTGGTTGGCCGCCATACAGTGTATGTGCAAACAGGTCTGGCTATAACGATTCGGGTTTAAAGGAGAATTCGGTTGTAAAGAGCGAAAATTCCGACAAAGTTTGATTTTGGCTCCGGCTTTACCAAGCAAATCGATGTAAACGCCGCATGACTCTGAATTCAAGAGCTTGAAACTCGAGGTGGAGAAGAGTATTAATGCGAATCCACATGATTCGACGTAAACTTTGACACAACAACATGAACATTTTGCCACCTACAATTCTCTATTTTCCATCATGTGAATTTGTTCATTCTCATCCTGCCGTTCTTCGACTTCATGTATAAGGCGAATTCCCAAATATTGCATGTCCATACCATCAAGTGGAGGGATGCACACATCTACATCATTGTTGTCCTGTCATCGTGTTCTGAATGTGAATCATCATTAGTTATTTAAATTTTTGATAAAATAACTTATAACGAAATCTAATGTAATTAGGCCAATAAATGCGGAGTCATATTGTAACGAGGTCCGATTACAACGAACATTATTCTTCGGTCCCTTGAAGCTCGTTACGGCCGGATTCTCCTGTATATTACTTTAGATATCGATGAGATTGGCTTATCATGCTTCAGCGGGTCCGGTTGCATGCCTCATCATCGCAGAATTCTGTGGCGGTCAGACTAAAGGGCGTAAGTCCAATTTTCATAAAATTTGAGTTAAGGCATCTACGATGTTCTTCTGGATCATCTTCATCACTTGAAACTCCTTCCAGACTAAAATGTTGCATTGCTGGCAAAAACTTCCATTTTTTTTGTAAGAGGGCGTAAGTCCACTCTCCTGTATTATAATGATAGCATTCAAACGCATTTTTCTCGATTTTTATTCAAATGGACTTACGCCCTACAGTCCGACCGCCACAGAATTCAGCGCCACGATTTGAAGCACTAATTCCTAACTCTTAGCACCGAAAATCACATAATAATATTGCATGACTAACCGTCCGAGGTTATGCTATCAATAACAATCCGGCAATCGTCAGGCGTGCGCGAAACTCCATGCGCGTGGAGAAGTACGCACCGTTTCGATCAAGCCCCTGTTCATAGTGTACGCAGAATCTCATTGATTGGTTGCTATACGCGATTCTAGAAGAACGAGGTCAATACGCGAATCTGCATGACTTGATTAGCGTACGCAAATACCCGTCAACTGGTTATCGTCCACGGACGTGAGGTAGACGATCCCGATACCCGTATCATGGTATGCAGATCAGACACCCTCAGATTGGTTGTATACGCGAGTCCCGGTAGTTTCTCCCGCATAGTCGTACGCGATTACAGGTTGTTTCGTGCCGTTGTCCCGATTCGCGTACGCTACTAATGACTCCGGGGTACTTTGAAACGTCCCGTTTGGTACTCGAACGAAAACGCTATCGGCTCCAGTTCTCTGAGGAAATTCGCGTACGTGAACCCATCGTTCGCCCACGATGAATGGCTCCGCGTAGCCAGACCGTTCTGTAAACATGCACGTACTTGAGCAGGCTCGGAGTCGTAAGTGAGCCATTCCTTGCATGCGCTTGTGATCCGGTGAGCAAACCCGTTAAAAAATGCTAACGTGCGAATATCACATAATATTATCACGTGCGCAACTGACACATCACGTGATAATATGGCGTGATATAGGTACTACTGAAAATGTGCACTCGACTCGGGATCATAAATGATCGTGCACTTGGCGATCCCTCGACGATATTATGAATAGCCCGAGCCATAAACAGTGTTGCTGCGAGAAAACTGGCCGCATCGGAGCAGCAGGAGATGCCCGGTCATGGCCGACACTGCCGACAAGCATTGAGAGCATCTAAACAACTCTGAAATACTTTTGGATTGCATACTTGAACACGCTCACCATTCGTGCGTTTTCTACGAGCGAAATGGTGGTACACAATGCTTTCCATTATCCGTATTAAGGCGATGCGGTCACCGTGCACGCTGAACTTTGTTCACAGAACTCTCAAAATCTTTCCCATTATGGGCTAAACGACGAGTTATCCAGGCTTTATTATCATCTAACTTGGCCTGGATAACTCTTCGTTTGGCCCAAATCGGACTAGATTTTGAAAGTTTTGTGAACGAAAATGTGCCAATTTGTAGGTTAGAAAGTACCCGCGGGCAAGTTATTCTCGTTTATTAGTGATAGTCTTGTGATTGGTGACAAATAATGAGTTGTCCACCACAATTCAAATGATAATACGTAATGGACAAATCGTCTCCAACTTCGTTTCGTGAAAATTTTTTGATTTACATCCAAAGAAGATATAATTTCCGGGTTGCACGGTGACCGCATCGCCTTAAGCGTTTCATTACGTCATAATACCATGTCGTAATTTTATATGATAATATCATGTGATACAGATACTTGGGTGCGCTATATATGTCGTAGGTCGATGGGAATATCAGGACGATAGCTATCATCCTAGGGCGATAGCTATCGGCCGGCCGATGGGATTCGTCGCGTGGCGGGAGGCTATCGGGCTGAATTTTTCAGGCCGATAGGCGCGAAACTGAGAGAACGTCTATCGGCCCAACCCGTCCTCGCCTGATAGCTATCGTCCTAGCCTGATAGAGTTCGATGAGCGGATATTCCCACCGAGCTGGGACTACCATGCCAATTTGATCATATGTCTATTGGGTTGGTGTCTTTCAGGCCGAAAACTACGCTGTACATCTAAACGCGCATTAGTGCCTCCATACCTGGATTATCATTTTGGAAACACCCAAATGATTTCTAAGTGCAAACCTCATGTGTATAAGGATCAATTGCTTGAACAATATGATCATTATGGGACCTTGAGTGTTTCGATACAGTCCGGATAGGCTCAGAGAATTAAATCATGTGTATTGATGGCTATTTACTAAATCAAATGATTCATAGTCAGATACAATATATCATTGTTGACAAACCTGTGAACACCGTTCGTTCCCGAACCATACCGTGGAAGTTTCCTCCCGGAAACTAATGCAACCATCGCCCGGCGTTCCTATGACCCACCAGTGACGTTGTGGGTCGGTACAAATGTCCGCGAGCGATTACGTACCCACAGCGTGGTGTATATTGCTTTCCGGAACCTTTCCGCGGTTCCGCAATGGTTTTATAACGGTTTTTTGTTGCAACCTAGAACTTGGACATTTTTTTGTCAAATAAACAAAAAAATTGTCATTTTTTGTTCTTTCCCTTGCAGGCTACTCGCTCAATCTCATCGGCTGGGCTCGATCACAAACGCGGTCACCATATTTAGAGGAGGCAATGAGACTGTCCTTGAATAGCCTGCAAAAAAAAGAAAAAAATTACAATTTTTTTATTTGTTTAACCAAAAATTCCCAAGTTCCAGGTTGCAACAAACAACCATTACAAAACCATTGCGGAACCATGGATCCAATACACAACGCCGTGAATTCGTAATCGCTCGCGGTCATTCGTACAAGTTGCGGGTGGGTCGTAGGAACGCCCGGCGAAGTAGGTTGCATTAGTTCCGGGGGGGGGGGGGACCTTCTGCGGTACGTTTCTGGAACAAACGGTGTTCAGTGGGAAATAGGTTATACTCTGGCTCAGGATTCAGTTAGCTTGTTACAACAAGTAGAACTTTTGTGACACCTCGAATGGCACACAACTTTCGATTCGAAACAAGCACATCGTTTGGTTGTACACTAATTCGCATTAACTTGACAGCCACATTTTTTGAAACTCTGTCCACCGGTCCACGCACTGTTCGCTGACACAGGGAGATGAGAAAAAAATGCGAACTCCATTGGCCCGGAAAAGCACCAGCCCATAGACGCAGGGCCAAGCAGGAGTTGATCAGACCCCATTAGCCTAGCCCGATAGCCTCTCGCCACGCGACGAATCCCATCAGCCGGTTGATAGCTATCGTCCTAGGATGATAGCTATCGTCCTAAAATCTCCATCGACCTACGACATATATTCTGTCGGGTATATATATGTTACAGTAAATGTCCGAAATCAGTCAATGCCGGAGATTTACTAGTAAATCCTAGCATTGACTGGGAGGTCTAGTCAATGTTGCTGAAATGGCAGCATTTCGGACATTCACTAGTCAATCTTAGAATTGACTAACAAATCTCCGTAAATGTCCGAAACGTGATTGCTCACGAAAGATGTAGTTCGCACGTAAACTTGATCTTTTGGAAACTTGGCGCCGAAGAAAAAGCTCCTGGGGTACATCTCTTGAGGAATGATAATCAACATCGTGAATGAGGACTTCTACAGAATTGGAACGAAAGCTGGTTTGACTAAGCAGCTGTTCACGAGGAGCCAGTTTAAGTTTGCAAAGAGAAATTCCTCGATCTCAATGAAATTGACCAGGCGCAAACTGGGTGCTTACAAGCAGCAGCTTCAAAAATTTCGATTACAGGTGACCAGGAGATGACAAAATGAGATTGTAAAGCTAAATGTTCTTCAAATAGATGTTCGTGTAAAGTGAAAAATATACTGTGTAATTCAAGATGCCATGATATCCAGAGCTGTTGTAACAAGTAGCTTTTATATTGTTAAATTTTTGGAAAAATTCAACTTCACTTCGATCATGCAACATGCTATAATATTTGTCGGTAAAAAATTCGTAAGACTAGAGAATCACATTATCAATGTGATGAAGATGTGACCTCCGTCTGGTATGAACGTAAGATCTAAGACTATGTGTAGCTGTGATACATTCACGCTAAATATCATTTTGCATGAATGAATTTTGCTTATCATATGTTTTTATCTCTCTGCTCATTTTATGTTTCGGACATTCACGGGGGTCAGTCAGTTAATCCTAAGATTGACTAGTAAATGTCCGAAATTCGTCTTTACGAATCAACATTGACTGGCTGTTTCAGTCAATTCTAAGATTTACTAGTAAATCTTAGGATTGACTGGCCCCACTAGTCAATGTCAGCAATAACTAGTCAATCCTAGGATTGGCGGATTTCGGACATTTACTGTAACATATGTATATTATACATTGGTGTCAATTTTTGGTACGGATAATTCAGAGCATTGTGCATTACTATTTTGCTCACAGAATACGTATCGATAGTGATCGTCACGAAGTTTGCAAGCAAGGAGGTGTAGAGAGTAATTTGAAGCTGTTGCTCTCCAAGACACGCGTGTCGGCAGCGTCGGCCATGACGGGGCATCTCCGGCCACTTCGACGCGGCCAGTTTTCTGCCGTGGATACTTGCTACAATACTGTTTACAGCTCGGGGTATTCATAATATCGTCGATGGATCATCCGAGTTTACGATCATTCATGATCCAGAGTCGAGTACACATTTTCAGTATTACCTATATCACGTAATATTATCACGTGATGGGTCGATTGCACACATGATAATATCCGTATGTGATATTGGCACGTTAGCATTCTTTACCGGGAAGATCGATAGAGCAATGCTCATCCTTTCAGCTGAAATTCGTATACGAAATACGACATCCATTGATCATTCTCCTCCAAACGCCACGCCGCGTCCTAGCAAATGATGCATTCTTGTAATGATGCTTTCTCAAAAGAGAAAACTTCATTGCCAATAGATTATTCGACGAATTTTTCTCATAAAAAGTTCTCTCTCCTCCAATAAAGCTTTTAGATAAATGGAATTTGTAGAGTATTCTTCGTTTCCCCGATATCTATCGATTGTGGGCCACCATTTTTATTGATACCCCTGACAAAATTATGACAACCCCATCTTTCGATTCCTCTCGCCGTGTCTGTTCATGTGCGTGTTGTTTTCTATGGCTCAGCAAAACTCCTCTCTGGTTCCATCGATCTCCCTGGAATCTTGAGGACATATTTAGTGGTGTCTGTAGATGAGAACGCTACATTGTGAGCATCCCTGGATGAGTAATTTCTGATTTGAGAATTTTTCTTCGACAATTTGTCATTTTTTCATCTCTTCAAAGCTATTTATATTTTTTCCTCCTGCCTTTAAAAGAATTGCTATTCAACGGAATTTTTTTTCGGCTAAAAAAATGTATCCTTTTGTTGATTTTGGAGTTGGGTGCATGATCGAATCGTTAAAAAACGAGACGAAATGGAGGAAAGATAATTGTATCGATATTAACCCGTTCACCGCAATTGTACTGAGGATTAGTCCCATTATTGAGGTCCCAACTCATCTGTGCTCGAAGAGTATCTCCAGTGATCATCTTTCATGCCCATTTACTTTGCCAAGAAAATGAATGGTGTGTGAAAGGATAATTCATCCCTGTATAGACATATTATTTCCCAAAATACGGTAGCCCGGTTCATGAAATAGAATTACGAAAGGTCATTCGCAGTGAACGGGTCAGTTTTCGATTATAAAACCACCACTACAACCATGAATTTCCTAACAAATTGCACTCAAACTCCGGTATTTTGATGAATAGATGAATACTGATGGCTCAATCATACCGCACAAAAGAACATGATATGCTCACACCTGTAGCATTTAAAATTAGAACTGGTTGAGAATTTCTCGTGATCCGCATATGGCACCTGTGATAGAGTTACTGCAAGTACCAGGGAATCGCAATCCGCGAAGTCTGCTCTACTTCGTTGGTCACTGGAGAAGTACTGTTCCAGGAATACTCAGAACTCACTCACATCATCATCAGACTTCTCAAAATACATGCTTGAAGTTTCAAATGGATCGGTTGGAACGTTCAAGAGATTTCGTGTTTAGTAGGAAGCAATGTTATAGCAGCTTTTTCATGTTTCCCAATATACTAGCTTTTTCCGCAATCGGAAAAACGTTCTATCAGAATTCCGTATCAACCATTTGCTTCAGCATCTTGAAAAACATCAGAAATAATTCTGTCACTTATTTTTGAGGCCACTGAAAGAATCACAAATCACTTCAGGACATGCTTTTTTCGTAAAACGTGAACAGAAGATGAATCACTATTCGAAAAGTACTCATCCACAGATTCTCAAAATCCACTAGCATAAGCGTTTCACCTTTCAAAATACATGCTCGAAATTTTGAAAGGATTGGTTGAAACGTTTCAGAGATTCCTTGTTCCGTAGGAAGCAATGTTATAGCAATTTTTCTATGTCACTCAACATTCTAGCTTCTCTCGCCATCGAAATAACATTCTATCAAGATTCCTTATCAACCATTCGATTCAGCAATTCAATGAATATGTAAAACGATTCTCTTAATTATTTTTGAGGCCACTGGAAGAATTACGGGTCCTTTTTGAGGTAATACTTTTTTTTCCTAATGGTTGGGAATTCAGCATTTGAAAAGGTATGAATAGAAGAATACTGGTGTCTGGTTATTGGTGATCGACGTTTCAAAAGAATCGGTCAAAACGATCTGGAGTGCTCCGTTTCATTACAGGCCATGTTATTCCATGTTTTTGTTCACGATAAAATGGTTCTCTCCATCATCTAATCGAATCTTCATCAAAACTCTGTATCGACCAATTGATCAATCAATCAACTCATCACGTCAAGACTAACATATGAGGATGGATTTTGTAATAAGATTGAACTTAGAATATCCCTGGTGGAAAAAAACAGCGTAGTACTGCAGTAGTACTACAGTAGTCTACTGTCTGGCTGATCGTACTACTGTAGTAGCTTACTGTCGTACTACTGCAGTAGCCTACTGCAGTAGTACGACCGTAGTCTACTACAGTACTACTAAGCGTACTACTGTCGTACTACTGAGCGTACTACTGCCGTACTACTGGATAATAGTACTGAGCTGGTTTTCGCTGCTGTGTTTACTTTCTACCCTTGAGATGATAGAGGCAAGGAGAAAAAATTATAAAAGGGTGAGATCTCTAGATGAGTTGAGGCTCACTCATGAGGAGCACCTTCGTAAGACTTGTGCGCTACTTTTTCAGAATGCTTCAAACCCATAACATAACCTACACACGCCACGCGCGCGCCCGCTCTCCCCGCAAACTCACACAGCAGAAGACAAGAGTCGAACTGTCGCGGCCGTACTCATCGTTTTGTTTTGATGAGTCGAAGCAACAATTTAACCGTCTCATGTTGATACATTCTGTCGGATTCTGCCATTTGAGTATCAACGATAGGCCATGGATAACAAAGCCTGTTGTTATTCATGCCGAAGCCGATAAACAACAAAAATGAGGCCCAAATCACGAGCCCCTCATGGGGGCTTGACGCTTATAAGTAACATTTGAGCATAAATTGTGATAGTGAGAATTAGCGCAGGTGGCAGCGGGCTCGCCTCGCACGCGAGAGGCTCGGGATCGCTTCCCGGAAACGAATATTTTTTTCTTTTTTTTCCGAGTCTGTTTTCGTGTTTTGCTTTACGCAGACTTGCACTTTTTTCCTCGGTATCGAATATGTATTCAAGCCTAATTTTATTCATTTATATATGTAATTCAAATTTAATATATGTAATTCAAATAAATGAATAAAATTAGGATTGAATACATATTTGATACCGAGGAAAAAGTGCAAGCCTGCGTAAAGCAAAACAAAAACAGAATTGGGGAAAAAAAGAAAAAAATATTCGTTTCCGGGAAGGGATCCCGAGCCTCTCGCGTGCGAGGCGGACCCGCTGCCACCTGCGCTAATTCTCGCTATCACAATTTATGCTCAAATGTTACTTATAAGCGTCAAGCCCCCATGAGGGGCTCGTGATTTGGGCCTCATTTTTGTTGTTTATCGGCTTCGGCATGAATAACAACCGGCTTTGTTATCCATGGCCTATCGTTGATACTCAAATGGCAGAATCCGACAGAATGTACCAACATAAGACGGTTAAATTGTTGCTTCGACTCATCAAAACAAAACGATGAGTACGGCCGCGACAGTTCGACTCTTGTCTTCTGCTGTGTGAGTTTGCGGGGAGAGCGGGCGCGCGCGTGGCGTGTGTAGGTTATGTTATGGGTTTGAAGCATTTTGAAAAAGTAGCGCACAAGTTTTTTACGAAGGTGCTCCTCATGAGTGAGCCTAAGCTCATATAGAGATCTCACCCCTTTATAATTTTTTCTCCTTGCCTCTATCATCTCAAGGGTAGAAAGTAAACACAGCAGCGAAATCCAGCTCAGTACTATTATCCAGTAGTACGACAGTAGTACGCTCAGTAGTACTGTAGTAGACTACGGTCGTACTACTGCAGTAGGCTACTGCAGTAGTAAGACAGTAGAGTACGTCCAGTAGTTTGACTATCCAGTACTGCTACGCTGTTTTTTCCACCGGGGATAAGAATGTTCGAATTATAACAAAAATAGTATATTGAGTCCTGCTCTCGCGAGGGACCGAAAGTGTCACATTGCGCCGGGTAAGTTGCCGCACGAGCCAACAGGCGAGGACGGCATATCCGTGGCGGCAATGAGTTACTTTCGACCCGGGGTGCGTGTAATCCTTTTCAGTACACTTTTACCGAAATTCTATTGTTTCCGACACGATTTCGGGGCAAAATGTCGCACCACCTTACAGGTGAGGAAACGTCGGAGCATGCATGAGGTCTGATGTGGCTGCTAAGTGGTTTTCTGCCCCGACATCGGGGCGAAAACCACAGGCTTTTGGTGCACTCGACTTCCTTTACTCGCCGATGGCCTCAGACATTGGTCATTTTAAAAACTTCTGAAATGAGGCAATAGCGAAAAATTCGTCACTAGGGCGGCGTTGATGCGAATAAGCTCCCACAGTTGAGCAAATTTACATGTGTAGCAGTGTGTAGTGACCCCGTGGGAGCTCCGCGCGCACTTTTATCAATACGCACACTAGTTCATACGGGCACACCACATTTTTAGATTTGCTTGTCTATGGGAGCTTATTCGCATCAGCCCCGCCCTGTGGCGATTTTTTGCCACAGCCTCATTGCTGAATGCCAATGAGGATATATAATACTCACAATCAGTTAGTTAAACGAACCATTCTTGCATAGGCATCGGCAAACCGCTGAGCAATCGCTTGTTAAGCCAATCGTCCATAGTAATACACACCATTCACGGAGGATATCACGGTAAAATACTGAATTCTTGTAAAAAAGATCAGAGACGTGAATTAATCTTGCCCACCTCACATCTTTCTCTCAAAAAATGCTCTGACAAGAGGCGTAAATTGTATGAAACGTCACTTAAGGGGATTCGATGGTGTAATGATGAGGGATCGGTGACATGGAAGGCAAAAACTAACTCAACCTGCCACTCGGCTACACGAAAATACACGGCGGGTATATCTATATGTTGACGATTTTCATCAAGAATTCGATCATATTTTTGCAAAATGCACGGTGAGCTTAGATTGCCGAAAGGTATCATTGTTCAGCAGGAAATTCTCCATCCTCTACATATTTTTTGAGAATCTCCTCTACATCTGAAGAGCTGTTAAACTTGTTTTGGTGGTGCTGCCCAGAAGGGCCCATGTTTGGAGAAACATACTGAAAAAATTCTTAAAGTAGTTTTTTGTCCCAAAAGTTATTCGTGTGGAATGTCTCTTCATGATCTCTACATCTTTGCCAAGACCATCGAACCTCCTAGAAGCGACAACAGATCGATGTCTTTGATCTAATTTTTGGAAGGGCAGTCTGAAGCCATTGGCAGTTTCATCCATTGGCAATGAAATATATCTGACTATATTTCAATAATGTGATATCTGCAAGAGCAATCAATGCTTGTGATTGATATCTACAACTTCGATCAAAGCATTCCTAAAATGAATAGTGAGACTTTGATGGTTCATCTCGAAGCGACAAAAGCCAAACGTTTGCAAAAGATGAAGAACTGTAAGCAATATATTAGTAAAACTTGTGAAGTAGTGGCAGACTCATCCTTCATCTTCTTTTTGTCACAATTCAACCACCTCCTTGATGTTAAATATATTGATAATAAAAGAAGCAATTCTCTGTCTGATTAGGAGCGGAGAGCGCGCGAAGCTGAGGTGAAAGCAAAGGAAGCCGAAAGGGAGGCTCTATGGCAGCAACAAGACGCCTGTGTTGGTGGCGAACTTTCATGCATACCCATAGAAAAGCTGATATCGGTGGATGATATAGCTGCTATGGAATTGCGTAGAATGAATCACTAATGTATAGATGATTATTGGTATTGATATTTTCATAGTTGCGCTATATATATAAGGTCAGTGTACCCAAATTGCCCCCATTAAGCCATTTTCTTAATAACTTTGGCCCATCTCCATATTTTCCAACGTACCTTAGCTCATTTTAAAGCTTGTCTTAAGACCTTTAAAATAAGTTAAGGTACATTCAATTTGAACCAACTAGAGCCAAACTGTTTGAATTCTCCCAAAAGGTGATTTTTGAGAGTTTATAAAAGTGTGTTCCCAACTTGCCCCCATTAAGCCTTTTTCTTAATAACTTTGGTTCACTTCAATGATTCTCAACGTGCTTTAACTCATTTTGAAGCTTGTTCAAAGACCTTCAAAATCCACTAAACTACGTTCCATTTGGATTAATTGGAGCCGAACTGTCTCAATTCTTCCGGAATAAATTATGGAAATTGGCGATAAATTGTTTTCATCGCCGTGCACGCACATTTGGAGCTTTTCGGGGGTTCGAAACACTATTTCTGACCTATTTTGACGTGATAAACACGTTCTGAGTGGTAAAAAAAGTCGTTCTGCACGCCCTTTCGAGATAAACATATGGGGGTATGTTAGGTACACTCCGATGTTGGCATCCTTGTTTACAAATCGTCTCCGTGTTTTGAGCATAAAATAGCTCCATATTCAAATTTTGCAATTCTGAAGAATGGATTTTGAAGGTCTTGAAATAAGGAATCGAATGCGCTAAGGTACGTTAAGATTGGTTGAAGTCAACGAATTTGGCATCGATTTTACTGAAGGCGATTCCCTCGGTGCTTTCTTAGCTAAGCAATCACGAAAAATAGAAAAATCACTTTAGATGTTTTGGAGAACGCAGGAATGATTCGGGGTCGACGCAAACTACTTACTTTCTCATATTTCAACATAACAAACGTGAAAAACATTGCCGGGGGGCCAAAGAGTGCCCATCCCCGAGATCGGCATATGGGGGCAAGTTGGGTACAAAGGCAAGTTGGGTACACTTACCTTATATCATGTGGAAATGACCTGACACTTTTTGTCATAACGAGACCTTTCGTGATAGGGAAAAGTCTCATAGAACAGAGCGGCTTCGATGTTAACAATAACTTTAGTCTTTCTGAAAAGTTCTTTCTGCTACAACGAGTCCACACTCTATTCATATCATTTAACAGAAGTACTGTGGGTTAGGATAGTTCAGAAAAAAGATTGATTCACAGATTTTCCGGCGTGGAAGATTCCGCTATGCTACTTTGTCGACTAATGAAATAAGATATATTCCTAAAAATTGTCCTAATGAAAGTCTTTAGGTAGTTTCGTTTCCTCCCGTTAGTATTCATAAATATTCTAATGCATTGGTGATTCGTGTTTACAACAATGATACATGCCCCATTATGGACAGCTTAAAGTCTGCTTTGAGATTGAGGATTGATAATATCATTGCTAAAATTGATCAAAAGTCGAATCCAACTCCCAGAAATACACGAAGTAGCATCCTTGTATTGCCTTTAAGGTGTCTAACTCATCAATGTTTCATGAAATGTTCTGAATAGG
Source organism: Eretmocerus hayati (assembly GCA_029851415.1). Taxonomy (NCBI): domain Eukaryota; kingdom Metazoa; phylum Arthropoda; class Insecta; order Hymenoptera; family Aphelinidae; genus Eretmocerus; species Eretmocerus hayati. The sequence continues at coordinate 114,028,936 of CM056742.1, forward strand.
TATTGGAGATTGTACGTATCGATTCTCTGAAATGAAACGGACAGAAGTAAATATTTCCATCCGAAATCTGAGAGCATTCGTGACTGCCACTACGGCGTGTATCTCGAGCTAATTGTATTTTCAAGTTCTAAAAGGGTACGAACACTATCATCATATACGGTCATAGAATTATGAAGATCGTGTAGAGGCTTCTCCAGGCTGGCTTAATTTTTTCACCACCGTCAGAGTATTTTATTCTGCAGTTGGCGTGATTTCCTAAGAAATTACTTGCTGGAGTATATTCACTACACCAGACCGATAGGTACACTGTCGGTCAAAAGTTTCAAGACACCCAGACTTTTAAATGTTGTGAATTAGACTTCTAGGCTCTACTTGATTGAGAAGAACTCTATCAGGGCTTATTTTGAAGGTCTATTCACGTACTTAGAGAAGGCAAATTTCACTTTCTCCTTCACGAATCCGGATCTTTTTAATCCTCGCTTGAAAAATTGTCAATTTCAATGATTTTTCAGAGAACGTTCTAGCTCCTGATAGTCAAAGATACAGAACTGTTTTGAAATAGAATTTGTGAGTTCTAAAAGAATAAGTCTAGAGTTTTCAAATCCTTTTTCGAGCGTCCCTCGACGTCACTTCCAGTCCGAGCTGTGACATTTTCTCTAAGGAGAGGTTTTCCGCAAAAAATAGCACCCGCATTGAAAAATGACAAAGGCATTCACTTTTTGGGGCATTTTCCACAGGATTTTGGTTTTCTCGACTAACTAATAGGTGACAGGTGCCGGGAAAGAAGACTATATTCGCTGTAAATCGCATTTCTCCGTCTTTTCAGAATGAAATGCTATTTTTCGCGGAAGAACTCTGCTCAGAAGAAATGTCATAGCTCGGACTGAGAGTGACGTAGAGAGACGTCCAAAAACGGATTTTGAAGCTCTAGACTTATACCTACAGCTTCCTATCAAGTTCCATTCCGGAAAAGTTCTGTATCTCTCACTATCAGAAGCCAGAAGATTTTCTTAAAAATCATCGAAACTGACACTCTTTCAAGCTAAGATTGAAAAGATCTGGATTCTTGCAGTGATAGGGCGAAATTTGCCATCTTTAAGCACGCGAGAAGACCTCCATATTGACCCTTGCTGGAATTTTTTTTTTTGGTAGATTAGAGCATAGTGGTTCAATTCACAAAGTTAGAGAAAAAATTTTTGGTCTCCTGAAACTTTTGCCTGGCAGTGTGTGGTTGTTTTAGAATGGGAAAATGTTTGAAATACCGAGAGTATTGAATCAAAGCAAGCTTGCTGAGTTTTTCTACTCGTTATAATTATTTTACCGCGTCAAATTGACTTCAACAAGTGTTTTCTGAGGGAATCATGCAGGACTATCGAATGTGAGTGATCTCAGAGGGATCTAAATTAGTGCAATTCTGAGGACATTCGCTGAACTGATCATATATCTTCCTCATTTTACGTGAAAACTGCTCTAGATTCTTCCCTGGCAAATTAGTGTCCAAATATTAAACTTCCCAATGACCCAAGTTTTTGGCGTCAACATTAAAAACACGCACGAACCAGTCATTTCCGTCATGACTCTTCATCATTCTTATCAAACAAGTCACGTTTATCGCCCAACTAGAAGAAGACATAGTTCCGGATTATCTTCAAGAGTACAGGCCATTCTACTGCGTGTTCCAACCTAACAAGTAAAGACATCTTATCAAAAGCCACTACGATTTCGAAGGACAAACAGTTTTGTTAAGGACCGCTCATCTACGAGACTTCTCCAAACGCGACCCACATGATCAGATGTAACTATAGCAAAAATTTTGTGGGTACATTTTTATCGAGTGAACAGCTCGAAAAATTCAACGAAGAAGGGAAAAAACGAATGAAACTTTGACATTTCCTTGTATTGTTGAACCGTGATGCATCGCCAGAGTGATCGATTTTCAAATTTTACTATCGCAGACTCATCTTGACTATCGGTTCGATCGTGAAGATCCAGGAGGTTTTGTTCTTATAATCATCCCATATTCAATAATTATCATCGAATCAAGTCAATATGCCATCATTTACAAGCACTTGGACGGACTCGTCTGTATTGAGAGGTCTCACGCTTCTAATGAGTACACTGGTAGATATAATTGAAAGTTCACGAGATAAGATTTAATAAATCATTAAGACAGTGTATGAAATGACGTGGCATAACGATGCACTCAACTCATCTTGTTAATAGACGTGAGGTGAACCCACTCGTTAAGACTTATTTTATAACGCTTTTTGTCAGTAATATCGAATCTAGTCTCTAAGCGTATTATGGACATGGGGATTTGAGCACCCAATTTATTGCAAAAGAGTGGAATTGTTATTGTTGCTGATAAAATATAAGTTGTTGATCATTGTTGTCTAGGCTATTTGCTAAGGGGTTCCTGTACAAAAGTGTGATCCAGAAATTTTTTAAGAATTGAGAGAAAACCTTGACGACTTCTTGATATTTTTAGTGTTTTTGCAAGACTTAACTATTTTAAAAGAATGTAGAAAGCTAACAGTAAGTATGGACACAGGAAAAAAATTTCTCGGCGGATCCCAGTAATTTTTGTATCTGTTTGTGCATACTCCATAACTTGATAATAGTGCAATTGCATTGCCTTCAGAAGTGAAGGCTTTTCTGATTGTTTGCAAATGAATGTTTTTTTCTCAATGAGCACGAAGATGTTGCATGCTGTGAACTGTGACGATGAAAGCTGCGATATTTAGGATCAATAAGACGGTCCTCATCGGATTTTCATGATCGCATATATGGCTATTATCGGGATGGTTTACCCGGAACGTGTGACAGTCTTTCATTTCGACGAACAAGCTCCAAATCACTCTATTCCAATTTTCCTATACGTATTCTATTAAAAAACCCTTGGAACGTTTGTTACAGATCGATCCGTCCACTCATCTTTTTTTATTTTTAAAGATTAAGGGTCGAAATGTCAGTTCCGTGCACCATTCTCATTTGTCAAAGGGGTAGTCTTGTGCTTGCAGACTTGCTGTAGTGAGGCAAATAATTATGCTCGCATTTTTCCATCAAAGTATGGTATAGAACCAACTATTTCTCATAGGTTCCAAATCCTAAATGCAGGCCTGCCTAAATGCGTGGCGTGACCCCTACCCAAGTGATTTTAGGCGTGGTACGAGGGTTTTGTGTCAGTTCCGTGCATACCCTTTTAGCCTACTAAATAGTGACCTATATATATCGTAGCAATTGTTTTCAAAGTAATAACACTGCATTAGAAAAAAACTCCGAGATAAAAGCGCTACGTTGATTCCCGTAGCCTATAGAGCCATAAAGGGGTATGCACGGAATTGACATGTCCGGGTAAACTATCCCAATGATAGCCATATACATGTCGTAGCCGGTTACTCGAATCCGCCGGTTACTTAATTGACTAGCTGGCTAAATAACCGTGACCGGCTAATAAAATTTGGATAAAGTAACTGGCTGATGCTATCCACCCAGTTAGTTAACCAGCCGGCGCTTCTTCAGTCCGTTAAGAAATCTTTGGGATGAGTAGTTCAGGCAACCCTCCGTATTCGTGTTAATGCGTTCATCAGAGGTGCCGCAAATACGGGAACCTTGTACTTATAGAGATTCAGGGATAACGCACGCAGTAAGATCCTCATAGATGAGCATCTTACTGCGTAAAAAATCAAGATAGTATAAAAGGTAGTCCAAAATTTCTCGAAATTCCTAGCAGAATTCAGTGAAAGAATAGATTCTGAGTTTGATCCAAATATTCTGAGTCTTTTGCCTGGCGAGCTCAACGGGCGTAATCCTTGGCTAATTCTTGATACAAGATCACGTCAACTTAAATTTTGGCAAGCTAATTTTTGAGAACAGTAATAATGGTTTCGGTCTGAATATACGCTCAACTCAATGCTTGCAGTCAGTTCGGAAAACCCCATTGAAATAACGATCCCACCGGAAAATATTGTTTCAAGGTCTGAGTTATTTGAAAAGTCCTGAATCGAACCGCGAATACGGAGGCTGGAATCCCGCGAATACGAGGAAATGCCACATTCAAGGGAAGCACGAATATCGGGTTCCGCGAATACAAGGTCTGAGAATATGAAGGGCTGCCTGGAAGCCGGGAATCAATGCCAACTCGCTTGAAGAAACACCTCTAGACAATGTAATATTTTTGAGGGAAGCTGCGCCGTACCGGTCACCTTTTAGAGGATGAACTTTCAGAAAATATGGTTGCTTGCTAACAGGGAATCCGGGACGCACTAACAAGGAGAGTTCCAGCCTTGTGAGATGTATCTTGACAAAATCCTGGGAATCATATCTTGTGTTAGTAAAGAAATGAAAAAATCTTCAAGAACTCATCCCTACGGGCATCATATCCCGCCCCACAGTTACGGAGATCAGCATTAGCAGTACATCTATATTTATGACTTTTCCGACATGAGCATATATGAGCAATGCTAATCTCCATAACTGTGTGGCCAGATATAATGCCCGTGGGAATAAGTTCTTGAAGATTTCTTCCTTTTTTTACTAACACAAGATATGATTCCCAGTATTTTGTCAAGAAACGTGTCTCACAAGGCTGGACCTCTCCTTGTTAGTGCACCCCAGATTCCCTGCTAGCAAGCAATCATCTCTTCTGAAACCTCACCCTCCCGAAGGTGACCGATGAGGCGCAGCTTCCCTCAAAAATATTACATTGTTTTGAGGTATTTTTTCAAGCGAGAGGGTGGCGTTGATTTCCGACTCACTACTCATCCCAAAGATTCTTAACAGGCTGGAGAAGCGCCAGCCGGTTAGGTTACGGTGTCGGATAACACCAGCCAGTTACTACTTAACTCAGTAGACGCTTAACGAAGAAATGCGTGAGTTCATAAGAAATTTCATCAACCGGCCGCGCTAACTTAACTGGCTAGCTTTTTAAGTAACCGGCGAATTTGAGGTTGATAGGAATACTGATGATAGTGTACTACTACATTATTGATTTATTCATTAATCTGCAATAGAATCTCTGAGTGAGAATGATGATCAGAAATTCCTGTACTACTCGGAATAGTATGGAAAAATGATTGACGTCAGTACCCCGGAGTGAGAGTTCGAATTGAAGAATTTTTACTCAGAAGTTTAAGTGACGTTCGGAAAGAATCTTGTGTACGATTGTGTATTGATCCAAGCTGTTGCTTATCTATTGGTAATTTTCTCCACATCTACAGGATTAGCGGAGATGAGGTCGATATTCAAATAGATTTAATAAATGCTTGGACAGTGATGTAGTTAAAATAGACTTTTTCGATTATTCAATGCAAACCTACTCGAGCTGGTTGAGAAGGGTGGAGGGATTCATCAAATAGAATGAAGGAAACTCCTGTACCCAATGTAGCATATCTACTGCGATAATGACAGTTTTTTGTCGATGCTACAATGATACAATTTATTTGAATGATGACAAATATGCGGTCCATGGCAAACAGACCCAAAAGTTCCGTAGGTCTTCTGAAATGGTGCAAAGCTAGTGCAGAACGACAGAGCATATTTTATTTGAAAAATTAGAGTGGAAGTAGAGAAGATTTTCAGCGACGACATTCTTATGAATTCAGAAGGGCGTAATGACTCTGATTTGAATGGTTGAAATCTGATGTACTCCAAAACTCAGATATTGTATCAGTGCAATCACAAGACTCGAATCGCTAGTATTCAATCAGTATTCTCCATTATTCTTCTGTACACGCATTTTAGAACATTTTGGATAACGTGAGACGGAACTGATTCGAACACCCTGAGGTGAGTCAGGCTCAAAATTGATCATGTCATAAATGCCGCCTGATTTATTCCTTAAAAAGAGCTAAGGGCTCATCCTGAAGGCTTCTGAATATGCACAAGACCCTTGACCAGAGCTTTTTGATCGTATTCAAACGTGACCGTATGGCTGGTACGTATTCTCAAAAAGTGTATAATCCAGACCACAATGTCTCTTATTTTGTGCAGTTGAATCGTTGATAATGAAATATGAATGATCCTGTACATAAATTTGTGTTCTTGAATTTCAAAGCATGATAAATGTAGACGACTCTCATTTTTTTAAACTCCGTCGAGCTCACAAGGCCTGCATTACGTGCGCCTGCTCCTTCACCGTCCTCAAATTTTTGATATAGAGAAAGTCCGCTTCAATCAGTAATTCAGCACGAAAATTTTACCTTACTTGATAGGGCTACGATAGAGCTCTGATATGACGACAAATGTATACCGTAAACATGGGTGACTTTAGGCTATGGGGTGATTCCGTAACATTCTCATTCTTGCCAGTTCATTTTGGACTGGCTCATTCGGGAGTATTCGATAGAATGAGCTGGTCAAGAACAAACACCAAAAAAAACAATATTATAAAATCACCTCGTTGTCTAAGGTCACCCTGGTTTGCCGTGATACAGTCCTGCGGGAATAGAACAACGCTAGTAGATACAATTTCCAATTTATTCTGCAACAACTGAGATGTTCCGATTGCATATAGAAAGTTGTAGCTTCTCCCAAGCACTTCCAAGATGCCTGATATAGATTATAGATGACATAAAAGCAATAATTCATAGCAGCATTCGTACCTATTTACCTATACTCAACATTACACCTATTATAGTGTATTATAACAGAATTTTTTGATCTATTGCGCATTTGATGATTTTGTGGTTTTGTATGGAAATAACACAAATGAAATGCAATAAAAACTGTTCTGAGCCTCATATGAAATCTATGAATCCTTGCCGACTATATGATACACTAATATCCACTCCTTGAGCAACAGTGTCTCGCCGGAGATGAATTCTGGACAAATCTGGGAAAGTTTTCTGTCCCTGGGCTAATGCTTCAATCCAAATCTAACTATTTGTGGTGTCTTGATGATCGTAACTTTATCCTCATCCCGTCAAAACTGGAATCTAGTTGCAGGATTTCAAGCAGCAGCTCAGAGACCACGAAGCTTGTTTAGCTTGGTTCAGAATTCATGTCCGACCAATGTGGACGAGATTAATCAGCATTTTTCTATTATTTTAATAAACGTATATACTCAAAGTAGCCTCTCGTAGTAAAACAACACACCAGTTACCTGACTCATTCGGTGAAAGTAGTGGTGATTTACGGCACTGCGCTATGCTTTCGCATCACGTTTGGAGATGTGTCACATTTACAATATGAGTCATTTCAGAGCATTTCGACCAATCCCCGGTCCACAGTGGATCGGAAACCCAAAGAAGTGAAAGGTGCGTAAACGTGGGATATTCTCATGGGGTATGTTTCGGAATGTTCTCGGGGTCATTTTCCAACAAGAATCAAAATCATCCGCTGGATGGTTTGAAAAAAAGTCTATTTTGCCGATGTTTAACGCGTTTTTGAGGAAATATAGCTTCTTCATACTTTGCGCCCGTTACTCAGCTTTTAATCTATACTTTAAAAAATCGCCTGCGAAAGAAGGAATCGACGAAAAAAAGCCTCAACTTTCGAAACACGGAATCAAAATTGGAATCAAATGCAACCGTAATGGCCACACTTCGTGTGCAAGCAAATACGAGCTTTCATTTTGTTGAAGGGAGGTCCCACCCTAATTTTGAAGTCTGGCCTGAAAAATCATGGAGGGCGGAAGTTCTGGAATTATGTGTATTTTTTCGATCTAGAAACGATGGTGTAGTCAGTTTTTCAGAGAAAGAAAAAAAAATTTCCGACCATTTTTGTCCACTGATTGCGCTCCCTTCGCCCGATCGCCAAACCCATTCGACATTTCGTTCAAAACCACGAAAAGTACCCCCAAGAAAATTTGCAGACCGATCCATCAAATTCTGTGCGACTATCTCTGAATTTTCTTGCTTGAATGCCGCAGAACTCGAAAAATATCGATAAGTTCGAAAAATCAGAGTGAGTCGGATTGGGTAATAGAAAAATCAGAAGTCGGAAATTTTTATTCGAAAAATTAGCCATATATAGAATTATATAAATTTCTGGTGATATTTTTTCTTAATTCTTGAAATATTTTGTTCACCAATCCGATGTGATTCTTTAATCTGAACAAGAAAGTATTCCGGTGATTTTTCGAAATTGGCAATATTTTCCGAGTTCTAAGGCATTTCAGCAAGAAAATTTAGATTTTTGACCAGAAAAAATGTATTTAGTCGCACAAGATTTAGTGGATTGGTCTGCCAATTTTTTTGGGGAAATTTTCGTGGTTTTGAACGAAATGTCGTATTGGGTTTGGCGATCGGGCGAAGGGAGCGCAAACCACCAATCCAGTGGTCAAAAATAGTCGAAAAAATTTTTTTTTCTAAAAACTGACTACGCCATCATTTTAAGATCGAAAAAATACATATACATAAATCCAGATCTTCAGTCCTCCATGGTTTCTCAGGCCAAACTCCAAAATTAGGATGGGTCTTGCCCTTAACGAATGCACTCAATGTCCAGATATGATGCTTTGTTGACTCTATTATTGAGTCATCCTCGTAGAAATGTCACATGGACCCTCCTGTAATCGTGCCCGAGTATGGACCCAAAATGTACCAATGTAAGTGATCTAATATGATAGAGAGATTGATCGATTGATAACAAGTTTAATATGTCTTAGCCTTGGCAGACCGTATGGGGAATAAATTTACATAAATGCGTACAAAAATACTGAGGAATGATTGTAAGTCAGCTGTAACAGCATGAATGTAAGGAGGCGTGTTGAGATATGTGTACATTCAGCTGTGACACTGACATTAGCAGAAGTTATTAGTTAGTAGTGTAAGGAAACTGCAATACCGACTTTGGCGACGGCGCCACGAGATGATGAATATGAATATGTGCGAAGGAGAAGCGCTTCGCCAAGTGCGGCAGATCGGATGAGAACGTTGTAAGAGAAAGATGTATAAGGGAGCGTGGAACTCGGAGCAAGTATTGAATAAATATTATTTAGTGAAACAAGTGTTATTGAAATTGAAGTAAACAACGTTCCAAGGAAAATTACCTCGTTCCCCAACATGGTAGCAGGTGCTAAGGTTATGAATGTGGAAGAATATCACTGATTATTTGATGAGAAGCGGCATTGGTGAAGAAATTGAAGATACGCCGCAAAGTTCAGAAAAAAGTGAAGAATTGTTAACAATTGAAACCGAGTTCCAAGAAAGTGAAGAAGTTGAAAAATTAAGTGAAGAAGCTCCTGGTGAAAATACAGAAGAAATGACAGGAGATTTGACAGTGCCAGTTTTTGACGGAAAAGACTACAGTAGTTGGAAAAGAAGAACTGAAATGCTCTTGAAACTGAAGAAGTTCCACAAAGTGATTACGAGAGCAGAAAGGAGTACTGATGGAGCAGATTAGGATGATCAAGATCTCCAGGCAGTGAAATACATTTACAGTGGGATAAATAATAAACAATTGGAGTTTGTGAGTGAATTTGAAACAGCTCACGATATTATAATAGTATATTACGCAACAAAGGCGAGAAGGTCAATTTCCGCACAAGTTGCCAAACGAGTGCGAGCAGTTTCGAAGTGTGCGTGAATGTTACTTCTCGCGCGAGTTGGCAACGTGTGCGGAAACTTCTCGCACGTGTTGCGTATACTATTTTTTGCAACTGTGTGCGCGAAGTTGTAAAAAAAATGAGACTTCTCTTCATTATTTACAGTACGAGAAGTAATGCGTGAATGACTTCTCGCACAGTTTTACATTTATGCACTAGTGGAGTGTGCGTGAATGTAACTTCTCGCTCTGATGCATTTTCATTCACGCACAGTTCCAAAATATGATGTCACGTAATCCCTCTGAATTTGGCCTTTCTTGAAATCTTCGTTTCCAAGATAATCTTGCGCGGACAGTGGTGCATTTAATTACAACTTCGCGCACAGTTGCAAAAAATAGTATACGCAACACGTGCGAGAAGTTTCCGCACACGTTGCCAACTCGCGCGAGAAGTAACATTCACGCACACTTTGAAACTTCTCGCACACCTAGAAGAACATATTCATGCACGCTCGCGAAGCGAGCGTAAATGTGTTCTTCTGGGTGTGCGAGAAGTTTCAAAGTGTGCGTGAATAATAACTTCTCGCCCTCGTTCGGCAACTTGTGCGGAAATTGACCTTCTCGCACTTGTTGCGTAATATACTATTTTGCAACTGTGCGCGAAGTTGTAATTAAATGCACCACTGTCCGAGCAAGATTATCTTGGAAACGAACTTTTCAAGAAAGGCCAAATTCAGAGGGATGACGTGACATCATATTTTGGAACTGTGCGCGAATGAAAATGCATTAGAGCGAGAAGTTACATTCACGCACACTCCACCAGTGCGTAAATGTAAAACTGTGCGAGAAGTCATTCACGCATTACTTCTCGCACTGTAAATAATGAAGAGAAGTCTAATTTTTTTACAACTTCGCGCACACAGTTGCAAAAAAAAATTTGATAAACTATATTTGACCAAATCAACGGCGCTCCAAATTGTCTTAAGAAATCGAATAGAAAAGTTGCGTTTGAAAGACTATGAGAACTGTGAAGATTTTTTGGTGATTTTGAGAGAATGATTAATGAATTAAAAACTGCTGGGGCACTAGTGATGGAAAAAGAAAAAGTGAATCATCTTTTGAGGACATTGCCGAGAAATTACAGTCATATTGGTGTCTGATTAATGTATTGCCAGAAGGGGAACGCACAACAGAGGACGTGAAGAGTAAGATTGGAATGCAAAGTTTATTAAAATCGAGCGAAGAAAGCGCGGGCCCAAAAGCGAGCGCAAATAACACGACAGTGAAACAAGAGCAGGCTTGCTTCACTTGTAGGTGGTTATCGCGGCGGTGGCGGTTACTATGCCGGCCACAATTCTTCTTATGGGTACTACAATTATCATCGTGGTGGTGGAGGAACGAATCAACATCAGCAGCAGCAGCAGTAACAGTATATGGGCCTCAATACGTTCAATGTAGAATTGCAGGTAAACGCGCTAGTATTGACTTATAGTGTAGAGACAGATTGTAAGAATGAGTCAGCTCAAAGAATTGATTTGCTTTTGGCCAGTGGTTGCACTGATCACGTGATTAATAATGAGGAATATTGTTACGATTTCAAAAATTTGCTAGAGCCAGTAAGAGTAAAAGTTGCTGATGGAAAATTTTTGAGAGCCACAAAAGTAGGAACAGTTCTAAGTAGATTCCCAGTATACAATGAGCTAGTTTTGATCAAAATGACTGATGTATATTTTGTTAAAGAGTTGGACAGAAATTTGATAAGTTACGCCAAAATAACAGATCACAACAAAATAGTTTCATTAGGAAATGATTCAAAAATTTATAATAGAGGAAGAAAATTAATAGCAATCGCATGGAAAGAAAATAGGCTTTACAAGATGAACAGTTTCTTTATAAAGGAAGAAGTTCAAGCAAATACAGTGAGTACAATGACTGATAAAGAAAGATGGCGTAGAATCCTTGGCCATGTGAATTTCGAATACTTGAATATTTTGAGGAGAAATAAATCACTTGAAGGAATACCAGAAAATTCAGAAGCAGAATTTTTGAAGTGCAGAACTTGTATTGAGAAGAAGATGCATAACACTCCTTTTCTGAATAACAGAACTAGAGCTAGAGAAATTTCAGAGATTGTGCATTCAGATGTAAATGGGCCTCATGCAACTATTGGTATAAATGGTGAGAAATATTTTGTGAGCTTCATTGATGACTACAGTAAAATAGCCAGAGTCTCTGTTATAAAAACTAAAGATGAAGTTTTTGACTGTTTTGTGACCTTTGTGAATGAGGTAGAAAATTTAACAGGTAAAAAGATAAAAAGTTTGAGGTGTGACAATGGGTTAGAGTATTTAAATGAAAGAATCTATGATTTCACAAGAAGCAAAGGTATAGTAATAGACAAATGTCCGCCTTATGTTCATGAATTAAATGGGACTGCAGAGAGATATAACAGATCCATCATGGAGATAGCAAGATGTTTATTAGATGAAGCTAGATATGAGAGGAAGTATTGGCCTGAAGTCATTTTGACAGCTGTTTATTTGAAGAATAGAACGTTGGCAAACACTTTTGAAAATAAAACACCTTTTGAAATTATGTTTGGTATAAAACCAAATGTAAAACATTTGAGAATGTATGGAAGTAAAGTTTTTCTTAGGATACCAGAGGCTAAAAGAATTTCCAAATGGGACAAGAAGGCTGAATTAGGAATGTTAATTGGATACACAAATGTTGGATACAAAGTTTTGATTGATAATCAAATTAAAATCGCTGCCCATACTGATATTATTGAGAGAGATACAGATTGTATTGGTTTGGATGAGTCAGAGAAAGAACCTTTGTCAGATTCTGAAAATTATGATGCAGAACTGTCAAGTGAAAATGAAAACGAAAACAGATCAGCTAATGATGTACAAGAGTTGAGGAGATTAACCAGGCAAAGAAAACCAAATTTAGATGAGAATTTCATATATAGTGATGTAATCTATGTGAATTATTGTAGCGCTGATGTGCCAGCAAATTTTGAGGAGGCGATGGAGCGTCCTGAAGCTGAATCTTGGAAAGAGGCAACAGATAAAGAAATCTCTTGTTTCGAAAAGAATGGAACTTATGAATATCTTGAATTGCCAGAGAAGGCAAAAGCTTTAGATGTTAAATGGATAATCACAAAGAAACCAGGAAATGTTTACAAAGCAAGGTTAGTTGTTTTAGGGTACCAACAAAATGAGATGATTGAAGATATTTATTCACCGGTAGCAAAAGTGATGACTTTGAAAATCTTATTATCTTATTGGTGTCAAAATGGATGTAGAGACAGCTTTCCTAAATGGTAAAGTTACTTCAGAGGTGTATATTAAGCAACCAAAGGGTTACCAAGATGGTACAAACAGAGTTTGTAAGCTTATAAAAGTACTTCATGGATTGGAAGAAAGTCCTAGGAAATGGTACGATTGTTTTGATGAGTTTCTACAAGAACTAGGCTTCAAGAAAAGTAAATATGATTTCCGTTCGTATTACTTGATTTTGGAAGATGTGAAAATTTATATAATAATTTTTGTAGATGATTTGCTTATTTGCTGTAAGAACAAGAGTGAAATCAATAGAGTCAAGAACTTGTTGAGTGTAAAGTTTAAAATGAAAGATTTGGGTCAAGTCAAAAGTTATTTGGGAATCAGTATTGAGTATGACATAGAATCAGGAAGATGACTTTAGATCAGGAAAGTTACATTGAATCTATTGGTAGAAAATACAGAATTCAGGATGCTAAGACATATGAAACACCGATGGAAGAAAATCTCAAATTACACAAAGCTGAGTATGGAATAAATAATATTGGATACAGGAATTTGATAGGTGCTTTGGCATATGTAAGTACTGGAACTAGACCAGATATAAGCCATAGTGTAAACTATTTGAGTAGATTTCAAAATTGTTGTGACGAGACACACTTCAAGTATGCTTTGAGAGTTTTAAAATATCTCTATAGTACAAAAGACCTGAAGCTGACATTCACCAGAAAAGAGAGTTGGGGAGTTTTAGATTCTAGATCTGATATTATTTATACTATTTTAGATCTGATTGGGCAGGCAACTCAACAGACAGAAGGTCTACTACTGGTTACGTTTTAAGATTTCATGGTAACGTCATTCATTAGGAATCCAGAAAACGAGGAAGTGTTACAAAAGCTTCTACTTATGCTGAATATGTTGCTTTATCAGAAGCAGTTAGTGAGATCAAACTTGTAAAAGCAATTTTGGACATATTTGATTGTAATAATGATGAGCCAGTTAACGTATATGAAGATAACTCGGGTGCTATAAGTATAGTTAGATTTGGTAACTATACTAAGAATTCTGAGTACATAGAAGTTCACTATCACTTTGTAAATGAAGCATACATGGATGGCATAATTGATATAAAGAAGATAAATTCAGAAAAATACATAGCTGACATTTTTACTAAAGCACTTGGGAGAGTGAAGTTTGTGAAATTCAGAAATTTATTAAATGTGAAATAGAGAAACTGAGGAATGATTGTAAGTCAGCTGTAACAGCATGAATGTAAGAAGGCGTGTTGAGATATGTGTACATTCAGCTGTGACACTGACATTAGCAGAAGCTATTAGTTAGTAGTGTAAGGAAACTGCAATACCGACTTTGGCGACGGCGCCACGAGATGATGAATATGAATATGTGCGAAGGAGAAGCGCTTCGCCAAGTGCGGCAGATCGGATGAGAACGTTGTAAGAGAAAGATGTATAAGGGAGCGTGGAACTCGGAGCAAGTATTGAATAAATATTATTTAGTGAAACAAGTGTTATTGAAATTGAAGTCCACAACGATCCAAGGAAAATTACCTCTTTTCCTAACAAGTTGATTATCAAACTTTTCATAGGAGTTATAGTCGGTACAAATTGAGCAGTTTTGTAAAAATGCCAAACTTTGAGCTCAATTTAGGGAATCGTTTTCTTCCTCCGACCCCAAACCTGTGCTGGAATATTATTTGATACAAATACTATCAATCAGAACAATAATCTGGGGTATTGAATTCTCGAATTTATTCAGCCAATTTAAAACACCTTATTTTGACTTTTTGCTCAAAATGACCTCACAGGTATGGCTCGCATATGCTTCCATCTGAACTAATGTGTGCCAATCTACTCTCTCAGCACGAATCAGCTAGGGCAGCTGAAAATCAGCTAGTAATAGCTGTTCTTATCAGCTAACGTGAACGGATTTTCACTGATTGAATCAGCTATTACAGGGGATGATATGCATTGATATACACCGTTCGAGGACGTTTTTCTTCGTGCTCTGGGCGTCTCGTGATGAATTTTTGGCTCTGGTATACATAATAATTCGTTTGGTGCAATCAGATTAATTTGATTATCCAATTCCCATATCCCGGATAATGTCACTGAAGCGGGCACTTGCTGTTGAAGTGGGCTACCTACTGTTGAAGTGGGCCACCTGCTGTTAGAGCGGGCCTCTTGTTTTCAAAGCGGGCACCTTGCTATAACCCTTTGACTTATCATTCCCTCTACAGTTGACATGGCCAAAACCTGACAATTGCGATAAATTTTGATTGACAAAATTCTGAGAAGCCACTGACAATCCCAGGAGCACATTCGCTCGACAATAGAGTCTCTCCATGCTTCAATATTGGAATAGACATGAAATTTTCATTTTTGTGATTATCACGTTTTTGGGAAATTTATTGGGTTGAATCAGAAATTCAACCAGCTGGTTGAGGTTTTTCGGAAAAGATGTTTACAGTGTTGTTATTTATACATTCCGCATCTGAGAAATTTTCCGAGATTGGGAAGTAAGGCCCAATGCGGGCTGGTTGAAGCGAGCCGCTTGCTGTTGGAGTAGGCCACCTGTTGTTAAAGTGGGCCACCTACTGTAAAAGTGAGCCACCTATTGTTCAAGCGAGCCAAGTCGAGCGGGTATCTTCCACTATAGCCTCATCACGGAAAGTAAGGCTGCCGTCGAGCGAGAAACCCGAGAAATTTGGAATTTCTCGTCTTGACGAGAAAAAATTTACAACGTTTTTGTCCTCGTCTTTAAGGACTCGAGAACGAAAACTTTTGATCTCGTCTCGTCGAGAAATTTCTCGGCCTCCACCGAAAGTTTCCGACAAAATTTTGGACTGAGCTATAGTGATCGGTTTCACCTATACTTATAGTCGATAAAAACGATCACTGGTTATCCTATCACTGACGCAATCTTGGAGAAGAAATCGATTTTGCGGCAATATTTCGCGCTTTATTTACATTCGTCTTCGTACCACGGAATTGATGTGTAGTGTTTGTGGACAACGCATAAAATTTGTGTTCCGAATTGAGAAAGCTTTGAATGTCAAAGATGTCCTTGGCACAGAAAAGTGAATATTTGAAGCATTTCATAACGGGAGTGTGAAGAAGGAGTTGAAGATGACCGACTCGAACACGTCAGGTCTTGAAAGACATCTCGAAAAAATACACGTGAAAGAATACAAGGCAATTCACGGACAGAAAAAGTCCGATTCTGATCCGGAATCATTCCAGACATGTATACGAATGAGTGGAATATCTCAGTGAAAATGTTCATGTATAGCTGACCGATTATGTGTGATACATGTATATCTATATACTATTGGACACATTGTTTACATTCGAATACTTGACTTGCACTGACTACACTCGATCATATGACTCTCGGTTACAGACACTATCCAAAGATGAATTTGAGAGGATGATTGTCGCATGAATCACTTACAATAATCTACCACTAAATTTCTTTGATGACAATGTGACACAACGATTTTTCAAGTATCTCAACTCTAGGTCGTTTCCGGAACGTACAG
The DNA here is from genome assembly GCA_029851415.1 of Eretmocerus hayati. Taxonomy (NCBI): domain Eukaryota; kingdom Metazoa; phylum Arthropoda; class Insecta; order Hymenoptera; family Aphelinidae; genus Eretmocerus; species Eretmocerus hayati. The sequence continues at coordinate 114,045,268 of CM056742.1, forward strand.
CAATGCATGAAATCGTCATCGGGCAGTTTAAGGTGATGCGAGAGGATTGTAAGGCTGTTCTTAAGCAAAACACTTCAAAATTTCCATTTACTGTTGACTCCTGGACTGCTCTTAATGGTAAATCTTATTATGCTGTCACGGTTCACTTCATTAATGATAAATGGGAAATGATGAGCCTCACCTTAGATCTCATCGCTCCGGAAGGTGAACATACCGCCAAAGATATTGCAGAGTTTTGCTATAATTTGCTTACTGATTTCGAGATTCAGAAAGATGCTGAAGCCTTTACACTTGATAATGCAGCAGCAAATACAACTTTCATGACTGAGCTAGCAAAACGAATAAGAGATGACCAGCTAGATTTTGATCCGCAAAATGAACAGTTTCGTTGCCTTGCGCATATTCTCAATTCGGGAGTACAGGATACAATGGGTGGTATTCATAGTCGTAATTCAGGTGAATCATGATTGGCCGAAAGCGATAGGCGAGTATCCCATCTAGATCTGTTGGGAAATTCATACTTCATGCATTGCTCCGCGTTGGCGCAGAGGCGCAGATCCAAGTTCTGCTAGCTTGTAAACATTGACTTCACGTCAGCGATAGCCCCCACTCGAATTTTTTACTTTGTAACGATATTTGGGAATTGGAAAACATTTTGATTCTCTGTTGGAGGTTCCCAAGTGCTTTGTTAAGTGAGAAGCAAACCCTGGAAGATTGGCGGAAATGGATGATGAGGATGAGGTGAGACATCACTTGTCATCTTTAATTGCAAGGTTTCGCAGTCATTGCATCTTAGAAATTATATCTGTAGTTTTACTTTATCAATTGGAATGTTCAAATAACTTTGTGAATTTACGCTCAAGAAGTTTGTGCTTTCACACGACAAACTTGAGAGGGTATGTCACCAAACTTTCGACGAATAATGGTATGGATGATGTACTGAAAATTCCAAAGACTATTCTTCTGCCAATAAGACTTGATTTTCATCACCTTGTTATAGAACTTCCTAATGGACAACGGAGTTGATATCTTTGATATAGGTGATGGAATACTTTTGGGATATAGAAACAGACTTCCAAAAAGATATGTAAGGGATGCACAGAACCCATTTGAATGGTACCGTGGCTCTGAATTCACTGGCAGATATGGATTCTTAAAAGACGCTGTCATGAATGTTATACTTCCTCTGATCAGAGTTCGGCTTGATCACTGGAACAACAGAGGGTTACCTGTTCCTGCTCAGCTACAAGTCTTGATGGGCTTGAGGTTTTATCGTACAGGTAATATTCAGGTGAGATGAATCTATCAAGCTTGACACGACTGTTATATGATATCAGGTTGTATTAGATCCGTCAACAGTTTGTGAATTTTTTAACAAGTTAATGGGGATCTGGGAAGCCTTTCGTAACCAACTGTCAGCAGGTGCATACGCAGAGTGTCAATTGTCCTTGCTTTACTCTTGAATGAGTTTGTAGGATTCCCTGAAACACAGCAAGAGCAGCATCACAATATACACCTTTTCTACAATATTAAGGGAATGCCAGGAGTTGGTGCTCTGATTGATGGAGTTCTGATTCCAATAGGAAGCCCTGGAGGTGAGATAGCTGAAATTTTTTGATGCCGTAAAGGCTACTTTGCCATAGATGTATTGGTGAGTGGTTCACTATATCTCAACTTGTTTACCAACAAACACTTATATCAGCTCTGTAAACCTAAATGTTTTTACAGGCTGCTGTGGGCCTTCGAGGAGAATTTTTGCATGTAGATGTGCGTAACCCTGGTCTTGTACATGACCAAACGTGCTTGGACCGCAGTGCACTAAGAAGAATTTTTGAAGATGGTCTTGTAGAAGGTATGAACTAGGGGAATATTCCCAATAATTACGAATAGTTTCTTTCCATTTGTTGACTTGGGGCTGTCATGGAGCTCATCTAAGCTCCATGGCTTCGAGCTGCAGCTATTGCGAGATCCAATGGAATGTGTTGCAAGTATAGCCGCACGTGCAAGAATCTATAGCTGTGCGTCATGGAGTAGATCTGGAAACACGAGCTCCAGCTATTGCAGTATTTATTGTAATGTGATGCAACTGAGCGTCACCAACCGCGCGTGCAAGAATTGATAGCCATGACTCAGAGGCGCCAGTTTGGAGCCTTCTAGAAATTTCGAGAACGAGCGCACTGACGCAAGTAGGCGCGAAACCAGAGGCGCCGACGCGCACACTGTAAAAAAATTTATGTAAATTCACTATGCTGAGCACAGGAAATCTAGGGACACCATGCTCAGCATTGTAAATTTACAAGCCCGGATGGGGAATTTTCGAGCTTGCTTGTAAATTTCCTTACCGACGGATCTGGATGGCAAATTCCCGCTCGAGAGGAGCCGCCGTGCCTTTGTTACAGATCCTTATCAAAGTCTCTGTAAAATGCCGAGTTGTTGTTGATTTTACATCTAGACGTCGTTTCTAGCATAGTAGTGAAATATTGAGATGTGTTAATTCTTACGGTGAATGGAATTCTTTGGACAAACATGCATCGATTTTGTTGGGACCGGTCATAACCCAATACTGTGTAGCCTCGTTATAGGAATTGATCGCGTTTGAATCATTCTATAGAAAGAAATCCGCGGATGAACGAGTGGATGAAAATGTTTTCTAATATCGAGAGTCACTGTTCTCGCTGCCGGCATCACACACACAATCACACACGTTCACGAGCAGTGCTCGTCGAGCACGTTCACGGAGAGCAGCAACCTAATTTATTTACATCGTTTATTTACGTAGACATTGACGGATGCCCACTTTCGACTTCCGAGTCTGCTGTCTGCTCCACTCCCACATACCTATACAGTTGTTCTCTTTGAACGGCCATCAATTCAAGAATTTTCAGATTGCAACTCGCGCACGCGTACTCAAATGAAATTTACAAGCCTGGGACGGGAAATTTACAAGCTCCGGAACGTAAACTCACCATGCTCAGCATGGTGTCCCAGGATTTCCTGTGCTGAGCATGGTAAATTTACAAGCCACTCGTAGGTTTCCTCACTTTCTGGTAAATTCACCATGCTCAACACTGTGAATCTACAATCCCACCAGGTATCTTTACCTCGAAAATTTTTTACAGTGCATTTGACTTCGATGAGGGAAAGAGTATAAAAGCGGCGTAAGAACTCTGATCCAGGCTTCTGTCCTAACAGTTGACCGCGGACTCTCACCGCGTACATTAGGCTTCTAGAATTCCAGTCGACCACGTAAACTCGTAGCGTAGACTCCGCGATTAGCAGCATTCCAGGACGAGTAGTCTCAGCCCTTGATACTCTCGTACCATCGTAGAATCAGTAAAATGACGAACAGTTGTAACAGTCTCTCTCTCGGATTTATAACTTACCTTTGAATAAAATCTATACTGCACTCAACATCTTGGACTTATCATTCAGAGAACACCTTGCACCCCAACTTACTGACCCGACGGTCTGGTAAGGACAGAATAGAATCCATAGCACATGAACCTGAAGAACCCTGGTTCATAACAGGATTCATGAGATTGATTCATCATATATTTTCAGGCAATCTACTGTAATTATAATGATTTACAATAAAGAAACATATTTTCTTATACATAATGTGAGTGTTCATAGCTCTAGATTGGAATGAGAACAATATTTCAATTTTGAACTCTCTAAATCAAATTGGGACTGATTCTTTTCAATAAAATTGAAAAATGTCTCCCAGTACTCATCAGACCTCAATCGAGGGAAGAATTTTTTCAATTTTCATCAGTACGGACACATATACCACCTAAGTAAACAAATAGTATTCAGAATATTCTATTCGTGACTCGACGGCACAATCTCATGAATCTTCTACATTTATCTCATTTCACAGAAAAAAAGCAAAGAGAACAAGATTTTCAATTGATCTCCAAATGCTGAAATGGCAGCCACTACAATGCACACATGAGAGCACTTTTGATTTAGGTCTAGCAGATACTACTTACATATCAGAATTTTTGGTAATTGCATTCATGAATCAGCAAGAATGCCTGCGCTACACTCTAAAATCACAGTTAAAGGCCATTGAAGCCATTGCTCATTTAGAAAAAAAGTATGGACGCTGACCAAACATTCAACCGATACATGGAATTCATTGGAATCTTGCAGCCTGCTTGACATTTGAGAATAATACTCTTCCACACTTTTCACGTGAAGACATTTCTGTGAGCTGGCACTCTACAGAAGTATACAACTGATAATCTTTTCAGAAAGTTGATGTCAGAAATGAACAAAATCATGATTTGATGTATGAGATTCAAGCGCTGATTGAATAATGATGAATTTAGGTTGATCCTCTCGTCAATAAGAGGATTACAGTTGATAGAAAATCAAATATTACAAGCAAGTTATGGACTACTGTAAGATGGAGGATCAAAAAGCATTAGAATTTGAAGGGTTCACCCTTCTTTTGAAATTGAAATAAATGAAATACTTGAAAAATAAAAAAATTGAAATTATCAATATCTGATCTAGGTGAGCAACTCATCATATACTGTTATCATCATCATCCTGGTTTGGACCCACTTCTCTGTTGTATTTAACTTCGTAGTAAGCCAATTCCATCTCAGCAGCTCTCAGTTTCAATTGCATTACAGCTTGTTCGATTACAGCTGATTTTTTCTTGATACCCCAGTAACTTTTCTCTGAATCTAAAGCTGCAACTTTTCCTTCATACAAAGCCTCTTGATACTTCCTCATATACTCAAATTTTGGGTCTTCTTGATTTTGTGTTACTGGGCTAGAGGGTTGTGATTTTGATTTTTTAGTGATTGAGCCAGGTTTCACATTTTTTTGGAACAGAATCAATAGGAAAAAATTACCATTCCAAACATGAGAACCACTCGATAAATGAATGAGCATTCATTTCAACCAAATATTATCATCTACCTCGTGATGAGATTTGCCTCTCGTTGCCAATACTGGATAAGGATGTGCCGGGCCTCGCTGCATCATCTAAGAATCACATTGCTACCTTGTCACGAATCTGTGCACCTGAAACATGTTCAACACACAAGCCACACATCAAGTATATCCATGATCGATGGACTGTTAACACAGCAATCGCTCCAAAATTGTTCTATACTCACCCTTGATTGCACATTACTCTGAACTATTTTTTTCATGGGTAACATTTTTCAAAACAGGTCGAGAACTTGTAGATGAATCAAAAACAATCTCATAGCTTGTTTCGTTAGAAGGAAGATGGGGCTCAAAGTCACCTCTGTTGGAATCATTGCTATGAACTCTTCCTGTGAATGCAGGAAATTAGTTCACAAGCGCATGACAAATGAATTTAATATTGGTAGAAGAAGTGTACTTACTCTCATAAGCTGATGTACTATCAAATTGATTTTTCAGAGTAAAGTCAAGTTCGGGCTTTATTTTAGTGACAGCTGTATATATAGCACCTTGCCTAGGAGACAATACTATCTTGCCTCTGTTGCCTGTCTCTGACAGATTCAGATTTTGTCTAGCTGAATCTATTTTCCTAGCTCTGAAACAGAAAGCTTAAAATTACGAACCGTATGAATGAATTCAAATGCCCAGGTCAGTTAAATAAGAAGTGACTTCTTACACTGATTTCATGTTATTCCATAGATCCCTGAGCCGCTTGTCACTCCTCAGAAAAGGATTTTTTATAACTACTTTCATATAATCATTGAAACGAGGAGTGATTGATCTCCATGCATCAGATTTAGTATCACGACTGTAACCACTCGTTTCAGTACATTCAACAATGTCTCTGAACTCAAAAATGAGATTGTTTACTACATCAATTTCTGTTTCCGAGAAAGGTTTTCCCTTTGGATTTTGAGAGCCCTGTTTCGAAGAAAAAATTGGAACTGTGATGAAATTGAAGATAACCTCAGAGAGGTTCGAAATGATACACACTCACCTCGTCATGATTGTCAATAGCTTCATCTAGCTCTGCGATGAACCGATTTACGTTTGCTGGCAACATACTGAATAATCGAAAATGATTGTTCGTGATTAAAACCTTTCAAGAATACAACAAAATGGCCCGCGAAACCTTCGCTCCGAGTTGCGGACCGGCCCTCGCCTCATCTTCCCTTCCGCCAGCAAGCGCCAGCATGCGCCCACATGGCGATGTGCGAGCGGAACATGGAGTATGAATTTCCCAACAGACCTAGATGGGATACTCGCCTATCGCTTTCGGTTATTCATGATTCGCCCAAATTACGACTATGAATACCACCCAATGAAGTTTATGGATGATAAGGTTGACGAAAATTCTTTCCCAGCACTATTTCGTGAAGAAGTCAATTCTGTGGAAGATAATTCTGAAAGTATCTTCGACCCTGACACGTTTGATAAAAAGTCGTCGATTGGCTCAATAAGGACGGTGAGGAGCTTGGTCAAGGGAATCTGAAACCTTAACTATCAATTTTCAAAAATGCTGCGATGCTGCTGATGTTCGTTACTGAAAGCCTATCCTCGATGTGCATGAGAACCAGGTGGAATAGCACCTTTGCCATTCTGAAGGCAGCTTACAGATTGAAAACTTCTCTGAACATGCTCTGTGAGAATCGTGATTTGGAGAAGTTAAGAATGAATGCCAGTCAATGGTCGATGATCAAACAAATGTTGGACTACTCAAAATGGTTTGATCAGGTGACAAAGACAATTTCCAGCAAAAAAACCCCTCTATGGAGTGAAAAAAAAAATTTTTGTTTCCGTGGGGAATATCTTTGTAATAGTGTTTTTAGGAGAAAATACCAATCTTTTTTCAGTAAAATGGGTGTAGTTCCGACCTGAGGTAAGATATGACCACGCAAATAGTGGCATTCGACAGGTCTTTCGGAAATCTTTGAAAATATGTTTCGAAAAAATTTTTTTGAGGCTACGGACACCCCCTATGAGCAAAAAGATGAAAAACAGAAAAAATTCATCTCCTCAAAAACCTAACTTTTTAAAAATCTGGAAATCCATATTTCGATGTAAAATTGCGTGTTCTTCCAGAAAAAAGTGGTCCCGATCTGTGTTTTTGGATTCTACGCTGTTTTTTTACGTTTTATCAATATTCTCAGCCTTTTTGGTTGAGAAATGAATTTTTCTGCGCATGTGCAGGAATTTAGACTGCTAAAACCAATTCCATTGAAAAGCCAAGGAAATTTCCTTCAAAATGACCACCTGGCCAAGTCAATTCAATGTACTGGGCTAAAAGTTACATCACATTAATGATGAAGCATCCTCAAGAGGGGTGAATGCAGATCTTGCACGAATTTCCCATTACTATCGTGACTCGAGTGGAAGTATCATAATTTTTTAGACCTTCTAACTTTGGTCCCAGTACATCGAATCGACTTCACCAAGTATAATCATTTTGAAGGATATTACCTTGGCTTTTCAATGGAATTGGTTTTAGCAGTCTAAATTCCTGCGCATGCGCAGAAAAATTCATTTCTCAACCAAAAAGGCTGAGAATATTGATAAAACGTGGAAAGAACAGCGTAGAACCGAAAAACACAGATCGGGACTACTTTTTTCCGGAAGAACACGCAATTTTACATCGAAATATGGATTTCCAGATGTTTAAAAAATTAGGTTTTTGAGGAGATGAATTTTTTCTGTTTTTCATCTTTTTGCTCATAGGGGGTGTCCGTAGCTTCAAAAAAATTCTTTCGAAACATATTTTCAAAGATTTTTGAAAGACCTTTCGAATGCCACTATTTGCGTGGTCGTATCTTACCTCAAGTCGGAACTACACCCGTTTTACTGAAAAAAGATTGATCTGTTCTCCTAAAAACACTATCACAAAGATATTCCCCACGGAAACGAAAAATTTTTTTTTCACCCCATAGAAGGTGAAAAGTTCATTTTTTGGACCATAGAATCGATTAAGAATAGTGGAAAAACAATCTGAGATATGTCTGCGATTCGCGGTCCGCTCTCGCGCGGAATTGCTCAAATGTCAATTAGGCTGCAAGATTCCAATGAATTCCATGTATCGGTTGAATGTTTGGTCAGCGTGCATACATTTTTTCTGAATGAGCAATGGCTTCAATGGCCTTTAACTGTGATTTTAGAGTGTAGCGCAGGCATTCTTGCTGGTTCATGAACGCAATTACCAAAAAATCTGATATGTAAGTAGTATCTGCTACACCTAAATCAAAAGTGCTCTCATGTGTGCATTGTAGTGGCTGCCATTTCAGCATTTGGAGTTCAATTGGAAATCTTGTTCTCTTTGTTTTTTTTCTGTGAAATGAGATAAATGTAGAAGATTCATGAGATTGTGCCAAAGCCGTCGAGTCACGAATAGAATTTTCTGAATACTATTTGTTTACTTAGGTGGTATATGTGTCCGTACTGATGAAAATTGAAAAAAAATTCTTCCCTTGATTGAGGTCTGATGAGTACTGGGAGACATTTTTCAATTTTATTGAGAAAAATCAGTCCCAATTTGATTTAGACAGTTCAAAATTAAAATATTGTTCCCATTCCAATCTAGAGCTATGAACACTCACATTATGTATGAGAAAATATGTTTCTTTATTGTAAATCATTATAATTACAGTAGATTGCCTGAAAATATATGATGAATCAATCTCATGAGCCCTGTTAAGAAACCAGGGTTCTTCAGGTTCATGTGCTATGGGTTCTATTCTGTCCTTACCAGACCGTCGGGTCAGTAAGTTGGGGTGCAAGGTATTCTCTGAATGATAAGTCCAAGTAGACCGGGAGCTAGCTGACATTTTTTGGTAGTTATTCCTACCAGGACAGGTCATTAACTAATAAGTCATTTGTGGTGCGGAGAGGACGACTATGCAGTGACACACGGGTGAGCCGTTCCGTTTTTGTGCGATTAATAAACAAACATGTCGGATAATTCGATATTTCAGAATCATTTTCTACAGAGTAATCCAACAATATTCCGTTGATTCAGTTGAAAAAAAGTCATCGCTGACTAGTTGGCATACTCATTTGACGATTCCTAGTGCCTGCCATACTCGATCGAAAATGTCAAAATTTTCAAATATTCAGAATCTATTTCTACAGTATGGCACTTTGATATTCGGATAGATTATCGGAAAAAAATCGATCGAAAAAGCATCGCCATACTGATAGGGCGATTCTGAATCAATCAAAACCGCGATCAAAGTTGCGTAAAATGCATGGAATTCCACGTGGCCGAGAGACTCAATCGTTCCTCGAGAGATGGCGTGGCGGAGCAGTTGAATTTGATCCATTTTACGCAACTTCGATCGCGGTTTTGATTGATTCAGAATCGCCCTATCAGTATGGCGATGCTTTTCCGATGGATTATTTTTATGCAATCTATCCGAATATCAAAGTGCCATACTGTAGAAATAGATTCTAAATATTTGAAAATTTTGACATTTTCGATCGAGTATGGCAGGCACTAGGAATCGTCAAATGAGTATGCCAACTAGTCAGCGATGACTTTTTTTCAACTGAATCAACGGAATATTGTTGGATTACTTTGTAGAAAATGATTCTGAAATATCGAATTATCCGACATGTTTGTTTATTAATCGCACGAAAACGGAACGGCTCACCCGTCTGTCACTGCATAGTCGTCCTCTCCGCACCACAAATGACTTATTAGTTAATGACCTGTCCTGGTAGGAATAACTACCAAAAAATGTCAGCTAGCTCCCGGTCTAAAGATGCTGAGTGCAGTACAGATTTTATTCAAAGGTAAGTTATAAATCCGAGAGAGAGACTGTTACAACTGTTCGTTATTTTACTGATTCTACGATGGTACGAGAGTATCAAGGGCTGAGACTACTCGTCCTGGAATGCTGCTAATCGCGGAGTCTACGCCACGAGTTTACGTGGTCGACTGGGATTCTAGAAGCCTAATGTACGCGGTGAGAGTCCGCGGTCAACTGTTAGAACAGAAGCCTGGATCAGAGTTCTTACGCCGCTTTTATACTCGTTCCCTCATCGAGGTCAAATGCGCGTCGGCGCCTCTGTTTTCACGCCTACTTGCGTCAGTGCGCTCGTTCTCGAACTTTCTAGAAGGCTCCAAACTGGCGCCTCTGAGTCATGGCTATCAATTCTTGCACGCGCGGTTGGTGACACTCAGTTGCATCACATTACAATAAATACTACAATAGCTGGAGCTCGTGTTTCCAGATCTACTCCATGACGCACAGCTATAGATTCTTGCACGTGCTGCTATACTTGCTACACATTCCATTGAATCTCGCAATAGCTGCAGCTCGTAGCCATGGAGCTTAGATTAGCTCCATGACAGCCCCAAGTCAACAAATGGAAAGAAACTATTCGTAATTATTGGGAATATTCCCCTAGTTCATACCTTCTACAAGACCATCTTCAAAAATTCTTCTTAGTGCACTGCGGTCCAAGCACGTTTGGTCATGTACAAGACCAGGGTTACGCACATCTACATGCAAAAATTCTCCTCGAGGGCCCACAGCAGCCTGTAAAAACATTGAGGTTTACAGAGCTGATATGAGTGTTTGTTGGGAAACGAGTTGAGATATAGTGAACCACTCACCAATACATATATGGCAAAGTAGCCTTTACGGCATCTAAAAATTTCAGCTATCTCACCTCCAGGGCTTCCTATTGGAATCAGAACTCCATCAATCAGAGCACCAACTCCTGGCATTCCCCTAATATTGTGAAAAAGTTGTATATTGTGATGCTGCTCTTGCTGTGTTTCAGCGAATCCTACAAACTCATTCAAGAGTGAAGCAAGGGCAATACACACTCTGCGTATGCACCTGCTGACAGTTGGTTGCGAAAGGCCTCTCAGATCCCCAGTAACTTGTTAGAAAATTCACAAACTGTTGACGGATCTAATACAGCCTGATATCATATAACAGTCGTGTCAAGCTTGATAGATTCATCTCACCTGAATATTACCTGTACGATAAAACCTCAAACCCATCAAGACATGTAGCTGAGGAGGAACAGGTAACCCTCTGTTGTTCCAGTGATCAAGCCGAACTCTGATCAGAGGAAGTATAACATTCATGACAGCATCTTTCGAGAATCCATATCTGCCAGTGAATTCGGAGCCACGGTACCATTCAAATGGGTTCTGTGCGACCCCTTACATATCTTTTTGGAATCTGTTTCTATATCCCAAAAGTATTCCATCACCTATATCAGAGATATCAACTCCGTTGTCCATTAGGAAGTTCTATAACAAGGTGATGGAAATCAAGTCTTATTGGCAGAAGAATAGTCTTTGGAATTTTCAGTACATCATCCATACCATTATTCGTCGAAAGTTTGGTGACATACCCTCTCAAGTTTGTCGTGTGAAAGCACAAACTTCTTGAGCGTAAATTCACAAAGTTATTTGAACATCTCAATTGATAAAGTAAAACTACAGATATAATTTCTAAGATGCAATGACTGCGAAACCTTGCAATTAATGATGACAGGTGATGTCTCACCTCATCCTCATCATCCATTTCCGCCAATCGTCCAAGGTTTGCTTCTCACTTTACAAAACACTTAGGAACCTCCAACAGAAAATCTAAATGTTTTCCAATTCCCAAATATCGTTACAAAGTAAAAAATCCGAGTGGGGGCTATCGCTGACGTGAAGTCAATGTTTACAAGCTAGGAGAACTTGGATCTTCGCCTCTGCGCCAACGCGGAGCAATGCATGAAGTATGAATTTCCCAACAGACCTAGATGGAATACTCGCCTATCGCTTTCGGCCAATCATGATTCACCCGAATTACAACTATGAATACCACCCATTGTATCTTGTACTCCCGAATTGAGAATATGCGCAAGGCAACGAAACTGTTGATCTTGCGGATCAAAATCTAGCGGGTCATCTCTTATTCGTTTTGCTAGCTCAGTCATGAAAGTTGTATTTGCTGCTGCATTATCAAGTGTGAAGGCTTCAGCATCTTTCTGAATCTCGAAATCAGTAAGCAAGTTATAGCAAAACTCTGCAATATCTTTGCCGGTATGCTCACCTTCCGAAGCGATGAGATCTAAGGTGAGGCTCATCATTCCCCATTTATCATTAATGAAGTGAACCGTGACAGCATAATAAGATTCACCATTAAGAGCAGTCCAGGAGTCAACAGTAAATGGGAATTTTGAGGTGTTTTGTTTCAAAACAGCCCTACAATTCTCTCGCATCACCTCAAACTGCCTGATGACGATTTCATGCATTGCTGTACGTTTCGGAAACGACCTAGAGTTGAGATACTTGAAAAATCGTTGTGTCACATTGTCATCAAAGGAATTTAGTGGTAGATTCTTGTAAGTGATCCATGCGACGATCATGCCCTCAAATTCATCTTTGGACAGTGTCTGTAACCGAGAGTCATATGATCGAGTGTAGTCAGTACAAGTCAAGTATTCGAATGTAAACAATGTGTCCAATAGTATATAGATATACATGTATCACACATAATCGGTCAGCTATACATGAACATTTCTACTGAGATATTCCACTCATTTGTATACATGTCTGCAATGATTCCGGATTAGAATCAGACTTTTTCTGTCCGCGAATTGCCTTGTATTCTTTCACGTGTAATTTTTCGAGATGTCTTTCAAGACCTGACGGGTTCGAGTCGGTCATCTTCAACTCCTTCTTCACACTCCTGTTATGAAATGCTTCAAATATTCACTTTTCTGTGCCGAGGACATCTTTGACATTCAAAGAGTTTTCAATTCGGAACACAAATTTTATGCGTTGTCCACAAACACTACACATCAATTCCGCGGTACGAAGACGAATGTAAATAAAGCGCGAAATATTGCCGCAAAATCGATTCCTTCTCCAAGATTTTGTCAGTGATAGGATAACCAGTGATCGTTTTTATCGACTATAAGTATAGGTGAAACCGATCACTATAGCTCAGTCCAAAATTTTGTCGAAAACTCTCGGTGGAGGCCGAGAAATTTCTCGACGAGGCGAGATCAAAAGTTTTCGTTCTCGAGTCCTAAAAGACGAGGACGAAAACGTTGTAAATTTTCTCTCGTCTAGACGAGAAATTCCAAATTTCTCGGATTTCTCGCTCGACGGCAGCCTTACTTTCCGTGATGAGGCTATAGTGGAAGATACCCGCTCGACTTGGCCCGCTTGAACAATAGTCAGCCCACTTTTACAGTAGGTGGCCCACTTTAACAACAGGTGGCCTACTCCAACAGCAAGCGGCTCGCTTCAACCAGCCCGCATTGGGCCTTACTCCCCAATCTCGGAAAATTTCTCAGATGCGGAATGTATAAATAACATCACTGTGAACATCTCTTCCGAAAAACCTCAACCAGCTGGTTGAATTTCTGATTCAACCCAATAAATTTCCCAAGAACGTGAAAAATCACAAAAATGAAAATTTTATGTCTATTGCAATATTGAAGCATTGAGAGACTCTATTGTCGAGCGAATGTGTTCCTGGGATTGTCAGTGGTTTCTCAGAATTTTGTCAATCAAAATTTATCGCAATTGTCAGGTTTTGGCCATGTCAACTGTAGAGGGAATAGTAAGTAAAAGGGTTATAACAAGGTGCCCGCCTGCGAAACAAGAGGCCCGCTTTAACAGCAGGTGGCCCACTTCAACAGTACGTGGCCCACTTTAACAGCAAGTGCCCGCTTTAGAGACATTATCCGGGATTTGGGAATTGGATAACCAAATTAATCTGATTGCACCAAACGAATTATTATGTATACCAGAGCCAAAAATCCATCACGAGACGCCCAGAGCACGAAGAAAAACGTCCTCGAACGGTGTATATCAATGCATATCATAGCCTGTAATAGCTGATTCAATCAGTGAAAATCCGTTCACGTTAGCTGATGAGAACAGCTATTACCAGCTGATTTTCGGCTGCCCCAGCTGATTCGTGCTGAGAGGCTAGATTGACACACATTAGTTCACATGGAAGCATATGCGAGCCATACCTGTGAGGTCATTTTGAGCAAAGAGTCAAAATAAGGTGTTTTAAATTGGCTGAATAAATTCGAGAATTCAATATCCCAGATTATTGTTCTGATTGATAGTATTTGTATCAAATAATATATCAGCACAGGTTTGGGGTCGGAGGAAGAAAACGATTTCCTAAATTGAGCTCAAAGTTTGGCATTTTTACAAAACTGCTTCATTTGTAACGACTATAACTCCTATGAAAAGTTTGATGATCAACTTGTTGGGAAAAGAGGTAATTTTCCTTGGATCGTTGTGGACTTCAATTCCAAGATAAGTATTCATTTAATTTTATTAAATATTTAATTTCATCAAATTCAATTCAATTTCATGATAAGTGTTTATTTAAGCGCTCAGATAAGTTTTTATTTCACTAACTTGGGTTAGTGAAATAAATACTTATCTGAGCGCATTAAGAGCGCCCGCAGATATTGATGTGTTGGCTTGGTGGAAAACTAATGCGGCTGTTAATCCAATCTGGCACGAATGGCTCGGGATATTCTTTGCATCATGTCAACATTGGTACCATCGGAGAGAGTTTTTTCTGAAGGGTCTCTGATTGTAACTGAACGAAGATGTTCCTTGAGTGATATCACTCTAAGAGCTCTTCTATGCATCAACAGGTGGATGCATTCAGCTTTCAAGAGCTACATTTGTAAAGTTGATCTATAAATCATTCTTGTCAAATTCAATCCTATTTTCACTTACATTATTACAGGTGTGGTGTTATCAAATTATGTAATTAATATTTCTGAACAGTGTGTATCTTCGTTGATAATACAGATATTTTCTGATAATGATTTTTCTAACTGAGTCCAATTTCGAAACCATGCAATTCTCTCGAGAATTCTCCAGAACCGCAGGAAGCTTTTCGTCTCGTCGAGAAATGATTTCACGAGAATTCTCGTCGTCTCTATTCTCGTTCCCGCTCCATCTCGCTCGACGAGAACGAGAAATTCTCGACCTCGGTGGCAGCCCTAACGAAAACAGACAGTGGCTACAACCTCACCTCTCGAGAAACGAAGAGCTCTCGATCTCCATATACTTATGTTGTCGTCATCTTAGACTCCTTCTCATTTATATCTCTTTCAATCCAATGCTGATCACAATACTGCTTGCGGCACAACACGAACATCGTTCAGCTGAAAAATCAGCTATATTAGCTGAGATTTCAGCTATGTTAGCTGATTGAATCAACTATTGTAAGCTCATATTCCAGTCGACGGACTTTTACTGACACGAATAGCTATTGTAGCTCAATTTCAGTTACATCAGCTGATTTTTAGCTACAATCACTGGTTTTTAGCTGATTGTAATCAGCTATATGAGCAAATCCACGAAACATGGTGATTTGGGAGGAAAGAAATTCTGAAAATTTTTCCCATCGCACATTACCCGGGTCTTACATACTCTCAGTTATCGATAACTAGAATTCAAATCTATTCGCGTGACCAATTTTTACCAGACGCCGCACAGTGGAATGGAACATGGATTTTGGGCCATGAATCGTATCCGCGCGAATTCTTGACCAATTGACTTGATTCAAGAGAAATTGTTCTCGGTTCCTACCTTCCACCACGTGGCACTGCAACAATTCTGATCAAAACCGCCCTGGAGTCTCGGGAAGGCATCGAATGTTGATCCATTTACCCATTTGTAATGGGTTGCATGTGCACAGGAATAGCCAGACTTGAAACTATGGTGATATATATGCTTCCTAGACCACTTTGAAAGAGAATTGATGACCTCGGGAGTGCAAAACGACTTGCGGGATGTGGAGAACACTCCAAACACAATCTCTGCCAAACGCGGGCCTGGTGCACAGAAAAGTAAAGAGCTCCCGTCTCGAATACAGGGCAACATTCGATGCCCTCCCGAGACTCCAGGATGGGTTTGATCAAAACTGTTGCAGTGCCACGTGATGGAGGGTAAAAAAACGAAGACAATTTCTTTTGGATCAAGTCAAATGATCAAGAATTCGCGCGGATACGAATTGTGGCCCAAAATCAATGTTTCACCCGACTGTGCGCCGTAGGGTGGAACAGAGGAACCCGGAAATGACCATGAGAACAATGCTATCGCCACATAAACGGATACACTCTATCATTGCCCAATTGACCGCTGATGGGGATGGGAAGTATCGCACTCATCTCCATAAGACTCCAGGAGGTCGTGAGAGTTATAATATACACGTCATTCAAGAGTTTTCCAGCAATGTAATTCCCGAAAATCCCCTAGAAAAATGGGAAAAGTAGCTCGTACGTTTGAACAACAAAATATTGGATCACGCAGTCACTTACTTGGTATCAAATACGATAAAAGCGAGAGATCACAAGCAAACCCGGATTGGTTTGACCAGTCTTGTTCGTGTGCACCTGGAAAAACATGATTTTGTGAGCGATTAAGTTTTTTCTGGAAGCGTAATATGCTTGCCAATCGAACATACCTCCATGCACATAGACCCGACCCATCTAAATTCTTTTGTTTTTCGATGAAGAATCAAATATCGCGGGAATATGATTGGTCAGACTGGGTCGTCGTAGAGTGAGGAATATCGTCGATCTTTTCTTTCTTTTCAAAAAATAGCCACGCGTCATCAACAGGAGACAGTTTCACACGTGTTTGGAGCACATTCTTGGGCTTCAAGGTGGTTGTAGCTTCAAATTAGAGAATTCTTTTCCCGCGAGAATCATACCGATATCCCAGACTGCATCCAAATGTCGACCTTAATACTGAGGGGAAAAAGCCATGTCACGCGCAAAATCCCATGATTTTTCGAATTTGACGGCCCGTCATTCCGATCTATTTCACCTCTGAGTCTTGAACTCGTTACAACTTTGTTATGGGATCTCAAAATAGGTGTCTGCTTCGTTGCGGAGTTGATACAATATGTGTCAGAATGGGTGTATAGCCCGTAACCGGGCTATAGATCGCGTTTTGTAATTAATTTTGGTATCTTCAGATTTTTTCGTAATAATTTTCATTTTTTGTAACTTCTAATTGGAAATGGAGTTTCAATCATGACATTTGTAATGCTTCAAAGAGGGTGCCAACTTCGAGCATGTAATGATTTGCCACTAAACATTACACAACAAACAAGCGTTTGTTGTGTAATGGTAAGGTATTGCCATCGAGGTTAAGTCAGGGTGTTTATCGTTTATCCTGTGAATGTTAGATGAATTAATTGATCATTTATTTGTGACGATGGTGGATCCGAGAGTGATTGTTATTGCGCGAGAGCTCAGTTTCATGAGGGTGTCGGCATTGGTTAAATTGCGGGCGAGGCCGCGTGCGGTGCGGAGCGCATAGATGTCTGTGATTTTTAAGATTGAACATATACGACAACAGCTACCTGTGAATCATCAGATTAATCATATCCGACAACAGCTACCTGTCTATCAGAATAAGGAATTAATTGATGAAATCAGAGTTCTGAGAAATTTCTTCCAACAATCTCATCACAACACTCATCATGATGTTTTTGACGTGCAGATTTTCATTTCGCATTGACCCATCGATTTTTTCAAGATCGACAAGGCGCCAACCTTGATCTTCATCATCAAGGACGAAAAATCTACAATATTTCTCATGATATCATGACAAGTGTTTTGAATCATTGGAGAACATGTGAACCATAAGAATTTACATCCTGGTTTCGAATACGGTTGAATTTCTGTCGTCTAAAATTTGAGGGGATGGTTATGCAATAGTCACAAAAAAAACGGAAAAACGCTAGTAGCTACTCGCGAATACAGTTGTCCCCCACTCCGGTTGTAGTAACCGCCCACCGACTCATTTCTTGTTTGAGTCATTTCTTTTATTATTGCGATTTACAATTGGTTCTTGAGCATTCATCTATTTTACGAAGAGAACTAAGTACCGTTCAAAAGTTCTCGATCGGTGATCCCTCAAATACCTTGACTTGCAACAGCGATAAGTCAAATTCTATGCGCTGTACGAAAATTTTCAAAAAAGCATCTTGAAGAGCAGAAGAAATACTAACTTTGAAGGGTTTGGAAGATTTTTATCGAACATTCTTGCTACACGCTGATGGAAAAATAGAAAATATGGTAATTTTTTACTTTCATTGAGACACCTGCAGTTTTGATGCAAAAGAAGATACGGCAATTCTGAAAGAGCATCTTTCAGAGCAGAAAAAATGCTATGTTCAGCTTTTTTTGGTTATTTTTCACGTACTACATGTGAGAACGTATGAGCTGTCTAGATACCCAAAAATGACTGTTCATCGCCGGAAACGGCACAGAAAACGGTGGAAAGCCATGATTTTAAGGTTTTGGACACGTCTCCATGCGAGGGACTTCAAAAATAACCAAAAATAGCCCCACGTAGTATTTTTCCCGTTTTACAAGATGCTTTTTTCAGAATTGCCGTATCTTTATTTGCATAAAACCTGCAGGTGTCTCAATGGAACTAAAAAAATTTTAGATTTCCTATCCTTTCACCAGCGTGTAGGACCTTCAAAAATATTCGATAGAATTCATTCGAACCCACCAAAAGTTAGTATCATTTCTGCTCTCTAAAAAGCTTCCTTGAAAATTTTCTACCGACGTAAGTCGTGTTGGAAGTCAGGGTACTTGAGGTAGTACCCATCGAGAACTTTTGAACGGTACTGTATACAATATAATTTCCATTCGAGCTTCTCATGACTCGAAAAAATTGAGACATGAATCATAGATCACATTAAAATCGCTTCTTCTCTCGATTCCGAGGCAATATGAATTCTCTCGTGAATGAGTCCAAACCGTATATGGGCCATTTCGGAGCATTCGACCAGGGCCGCCACCAGGGTGATATGGAAAGAGCCCCAGAGAATTGATTTCTATTAGTACTATTTCTAAATAGCACAAAAAAATTTTTATGAGATTTTCTCGAAGCAACCCGTGAGTCTTAGGGATCATTAAAGATCCTTTTTGAGCCTCTTTTCGGTCTATTTTTGAGAATTTATATGTAGTTTCGACTAGGCTCATCTGTTTCTGACGTACTTGAGCGCATTACCTTTGTTGTGGCTGGGTTTCCGGAAACAGAATAGCCCAATCGGTGAATGAGCCTAGCGTTTTGGAGGAGCTATTTTCTGAGAGTAGGATCTAGCGATTCTTGAGCCTGGCAGTTGACAATCCAAAGTGATATAGCTCCTACAAGACGTGTGACAATCGACCATGAAGAATGATATGCACCTCGAGCCACAATCGCGGCTTCCCATGACTCGTACTGCAAATGAAACGATAAATATCACTCAATCCGCGATCGTGGCACTCGGGTACATAATCTACTATTATCGTCAATTATTTTTGATCTCTTGGTAGTACTTACAATTTGACCACTGATCAAAGTCCATAATCGTATTCTCCATAGGAGTAATAGTCATTACAATCTGAGCAGTTTCGTGAGAACGCCAAACTTTGAGCTCAAATTGGAACAATTGTTTTTTTTCATCAACCCCGAACCTGTGCAAATATGTTTTTCAATACAAATACTACCGATTGGAACAATATCTGGGTGAGATATTCAATTTCAAATTTTATTCAGCCAATACAGAACATGATTTTTTGGCTTCTTGCTTAAAACGACCTCACACGTGGGGTTCGCATATGCTTCCATCTGAACAAACTTGCACCTATCTGTGCCAAATTATACCCCAAAGTACACCCAAATATGTCTGGGCGCTCACCGACGTATGAATCGATTTCCCGATGTCGCTTCCCCAGATTTCAATTAATTTTTCTTTACGAACAACTTTTCGTGCGAGATCACGATTCCTAGCCAACAACTCGAGTTATATAGTACCCTGCGGAAAGAATGGGACACGAAAAGCTTTGCTAAAACAGAATTTACTTCGACGCCCTTGGGTATGTCATAATCTTCCTAACAGCATTCGGAAAATGAAGAAAAAATCTATCGATATAAGTGCTTTGAAAATTATTTTGAATGAAATTTCTTGCCCTGTTATGATCGACTCCCAAAACTCTAAAAACCTCCATTTGAATCAATCACCCATCGTTTTCATGCGAATCATGTTAGCGTCAAAATTATTTGAAAAAAACTCGTAGATGTATTGAAGACCTTTTGAAATTTTTTTCATACATTGCTCTACGGTCTTTTAGATCCGAGTTACAAGCGATTGCGCGGGAAGTGTTTGGTACATAGAGCAACGCCTGAAGAAAGGTTTTGGAGATCTTGGGGAAAGCTAAAAGATTTTTGAGAATTTCCAGACTAGCATGATTTGCATAGAAATGGAGGTTGATCAATTACAATGGGGATAGTTGAAGTTTTGGGCGCCGATGATGAGCGAGAAATTCCAATCGAAATAGTCTTTGGAACACATAATTTGATGAACTCTTTTCCATCTTGCAAAAGCTTTTTGAAAAATTGCAGGGCCCAAGGGATTGTCAGGCAACGCCAGGCCAGTCCCAAACTAGTCCATGACAGGTCCAAGTGCGGTATCATGCAGGTTCCATGGGAGTGTCGGGACAAGTTACACCAGTCGCAAACTGGTCCCGGACCGGTCCTGGTGCGATGTCGTGCAAGTGTCATGGGAGTGTCGAGCCACGTCGAGCCAGTCCCAATCTAGCCCCAGATCGGTCCTAGTGCGATACCGCGCAGGGCCCCAGGAATTGTTAGGCTACGCCACGGCAGTCCCAAACTAGTCCCGGACCGGTCCTGGTGCGATATCGTGCAGGTTCGATGGGAGTGTCGAGCCACGTCGAGCCAGTCCGAATCTGGTCCCAGACCGGTCCTAGTGCGATACCGTGCAGGGCCCCAGAAATTGTTAGGCAACGCCACGGCAGTCCCAAACTAGTCCCGGACCGGTCCTGGTACGATATCGTGCAGGTTCGATGGGAGTGTTGAGCCATGTCGAGCCAGTCCCAATCTGGTCCCAGACCGGTCCTAGTGCGATACCGTGCAGGGCCCCAGGGATTGTTATGCAACGCCACACCAGTCCCAAACTAGTCCCGGACCGGTCCTGGTGCGATATCGTGCAGCCCGACAAACAATTACTGGTCCAAAACCCGTCTCTCGGACGTCACCCGAACCCCTATTGACGTCCTGAAAAACGTCTGAAAGCCATACCAAAGACCGTCCATTTCCGTGCTTTAAGACATCGAATGCTCACCTGAAAGCACGGATTCGGAGGTCTTCTAAAGGAGGTCATTGAAAAAGACCCGGAAAGCAGGGTTCTGGACGCTCGTTATTTTCATGCAGTATTTGTCGCTGCGGGCAATAATTTTCTTGGGTTTGAAAATTCATGAGGATCGAGAGATCACCAGAAGTTGCACACCATGAATGAGGAAAATAGATTGAAGAGAGCACAAATACTCTCCGTGAAAGAAAAGGTGTCAACTAATGGCAACGTCACATTCTCATTTGAAAGAACGAGTCGCTGTAATTTTCATTGAAAAAGTACGAAATCTTTTTATATTTCTAACGTACAAAGTTACAGGTAGTCTCGCAAGCACATGCTCATTTTTGGCCTAGTGCACCTTATGATAGAATATTTACAATATTCTTTGAAATACGATATTTCTATCAGTCATCTCTTTTACTTGAACGCAGCACCTTGTACAATTTTAGACTCCTACTAAATAAGTGCGTTCAAGTATGTTTACATGGAATGGCACGAACTTACAAGGCTGAACTTAGGACGCTAACAAGACTATTGTAGTCTTCTCAAACTACATATTGAAAAAATACTCTAACGAAAAAACCACATAAATGCATTCTCACACAACGGGTGAGATACAGTCAATACTACATGAAAAGTATTAAAAATATTCGAATGAAAGAACCATATAAATGCATTATCACACAACGGGTGAAATACAATCAATACTACATAAAAAGTCTCTAAACTCTTGATACATTTTTCCATCCAGTTACTGTATCTTACTGAGTTATACAATATTTTGGTCTGAAAAATACCCTGCAAAACGAATATCGAGTCAAGATTTTTAAAATCATGTAGCACTTGAAAAACGAGCTTGAAGCTCACAGTATATCTTAACTGGATAAAAACTGATTGGGAAATTATAAAGAAGTCAATTCAAATAATGTAAGTGGAAGAATCGAAAAATGTTGAAGATTTAAGTCAGTTTTTCGGCCTCGCACTTGATGGCTGCGGCAATCCTTGCTGACGATCGCTTGATCCAATCTTTAATTAGAGTAATGTTAGAGTCTTGAGTGACAAGCACTTCAACTTGCGGGTTACTTGGGAGTGTATATCCTTTCCAGAGAGCGATGATGAGAGCTGAAAAACAAATGCACTCGTGAGATTTTTTCAATAATTATCAAAAAATCAAAGCAACTAACAGTTTCATACTTACTTGCAATGACTTCAAATACAAAGAACTCGCCGACAAAAAGTTTGTCAGGTTTTGCAATTTTCCACGTGATTGAGTCACACAATTCATCGGTGATGGTAGCATGCAGCATGTGTTTTATGGCTTGTTTATGATCCTCTCCTCCTATGTGAGACAAAAATTCCCTCTGAAACGAAAAAGGATCATGTATAGATTGCCGATGCGTCGAAAAAATGAACTTTTTCAAAGTACAACTTACATATTGATCAGCTGCTAAGTTATTTGTTTGCAAAAGCACATCTAGGTTTTGTAAGTCTTCATGACCCTTGCATGGCAAAGGTGGCAAGAGGAGAAAATCTTGAGGTTTTGGTTTTTCTGAGCCTGGTGAGAACTTTTTTTTTCCTACGAGTAACTGTTTAACTTCGTTCAGCAAGTCCAAACACAGGATGAGCGTTTGTCTACATGGAGCTGGAAAAAATTGATTTGTCAATCAAGTAAGGAAATTCAGTATAATCTGGGAAAAGTGGATTTTATCAAAGGAGATTGGAAGAAAAGTACATTAGTACATCTAGAATTATGTTGAAATGAAGTACTTACAACAACAATGCTAATCGTGTACCAAGTTATGTATTTCAGATACATGCAATTCTTGTCCAGCGATGACAACATTTTGATCGATGAGTACTACTTTGCCATTGGCAGGTGATCCTTGAACGTCTCCATCCTGTTCCAACGAATCAAAAACGATTTCGCTTTTCAAGGAGGGGTCCTCATCTTTGCGGTCATCTTGGGGGCCATACAACGAATCTGTTTCATCACTTTCGCTGGGATCTTTTTCATCATCGGTGCCTTCAACATAGCTTTCATTCATCTCTCCGAGCTGGTTTTCACAAGACATATTCGAATCTTTTTTTTTGGTTTATAATCAAGTAATGAGGGTGACTCGGTGAATGTCTGACTTGAAAAAGATCTTGAGTCTCATCTTCATCAGCATCATCAGAATCATCAATAATTTCAGACTTGGAAATGATTGGTGTACTCGTTGTAACGTTGAAACAAGTACTGAGATCTATCTCCCCTGGAGCTATCCCTGCAAGAAAAGATGATGAATGAGAAAATTTTTATACGGTCAATGAGTGAGAGTCAGAAATATGTATACACTTTTTTGTAGATTGATGAGTTCTTCTTTTGAGAGGGTCAATTTTACCAGACCTGGGTTGCAAACTTGCTTGTTCCTGACATGTAGTCAATGTCTCATTTCTCTCCTTCGACAGAGGAGTTTCAGTTTTCGTAACCAAATTTACTTTTTCCTGAGTCGATGAACTCCTGACTTTCTTGAATCTATCAAGCACTTGCAAACTCAGTGTTGTATCAGCTTTTGGAGTAGTTTTCAATTCTGTAAGAGATTTCAGAGTATTAGTTTTCTGTCTACAATTCACCCGTAAACTTATAAAAATATTTTGAACAGATAATATGTTGCAGGAGTTAGCTCAGAGAACAAGGCAGTTTCACAGTCAACACTGACATACTATTAGTGATCCAGTAATATGTGAACCATTTGCCATTCAAGTGAACAGAGTATTCGAGAAAGATCACCCGTAAGCTAGGGAAATGATTGGTGCCGGAGGCTTTCGTTTTTCATGTACTAAGGCAAACATCATACATGAATCGTATTACAAAGCCAGCAATGCTAGATACTAGTCGAAAAGAGATAGATATACATTTATAATTACCATCCAAATGAATGGAAGATTTTAGAAAGAGTTTTCAAAAAAATTTTGGAAATGGAGTCCGAGAATGGGATTTGATAACTCACTTGGCTGCTTTACTGCAGGTTTCATTCTTTTCCTGAGAATTGGAGATGAGAGAGAGTCCTTGGCTCGTCTCTGGCTTGGCACTGCTTGGAGCATACCCTGAGCGGCAACAAGTTGTTTTGCCAAAGGCGAGAGCTGAGTTGAAGTGGCTAGTGGTACTGGTTTCCAACTCATAGTGGCACCTGTGATGAATTTATACGCGACAATTAGAAAATTGTGAGATAATCACTGACAACTTTGTTAGCTACAGACTCTGGAATAAGCACCAGGAACCTGGATGCTGTGTGAGTTTATTCACTCATGCGATTAAGTACGTAAAGTTTTGATCAATCCCCACAGAATATTTTGTAGGAGACCCGAGATGGGCTTTGCGTAAACGAGAAGTTTTTCAGAAATTGGAAACGGGAAACAATTCCATTCCGAGCGCGTGGCTCCAAAACGCGAGACATGCGTGTAAGCAAGTTTGGAGGTTAGATTGTCACGTGGATGCCCAAATCGGACGCAAACTTTTTCCGAAGGTTGCTCAAATATTCAATATGTATAACAGGCGCAACTTGTCTTACCTGATATGGAAGGAAACGTTGATGCAGTCTAGTTTTGACAATAATTAATAACAATTGCAGCGGCTTGACGATGCGTGCACGAGGCGACAAGAGCGGCAATGAGCTAGCGGCAAGTGATGTACCCAACCTCTTCCGGGCCGGCGCGCCTTTGCGCAAGACAAGATGGACGCGCACGCGAAACAGCAGCTTTCAAACTTATCTAATACGACAAGAACAGGATTAGAACAGTTTTATCTTAGCAAAATCAAGTGTTGGCCTACATGTAGGTTGAGATTTGATTATGCTAAGACAGGTGTGGAGCACCGAGTGATTCTGAGATATCGCGCGATTATTTCTCACTCGGTATATACACGTTTTGGAACGACTTAATGGAGGACTGGAAAGAAGTAAAAGGAATCCTGGAACTGTATCTGGAATACTTTTGATTTAATCAGATCGAGTGAGCATTCGAATAAATCTTCATTCAAGGTATCAGACTTGCAAACTCCTATTTCTCTTGAATCAATTGGATAGTTTTCTACAGAATAACAGCGAGTGAATTCTTTGAAGAGATTAAGTTGCTGTCCCGTGCTAGACTTTCTGCAGATGAATTGAATTCAAATTAATGACCTATCTTTCAAGTAACAACAATTATTTGGGACAGAACTAGTCAAAGTGAAATTCGAGAACTTGATCAATTTCCGGGGGTCTTCGTAACCTTCAGGGAGGTCAACATTTTTCAAAGTACCAACAATTTTAAATTCAGAAGGATCTCTAAATACATCTTTTTTCTTGGCTCTGGATCTCGACATCGCAACAACAGCTTGTTCGTTACATCTATTCATGATTTGAGCAAGCACCTGATTTCCCTGACGAACATTTTTTCGAACGAATCGCAGATGGTTTTCATACTTCCATGCAGCATAAGAGTCTAAAAAGCCATGTAGCATCACATCATCGGGAGAATGAATGAGATTGTGAACGTTGTGAATGATGTTATGTTCACCATATTGATTTCTCATTTCATTGACATACATAATGAGCAATTCTTTTGCATCGGAATTCTTGGTGAAACAGTACTCTTCAGAACTCAAATACCGGGCGGCTAAATGTAGGAGATTGAAGTGGAGCATTCCCTCAGGATTTATATATCTTGAAAAAATAACTGGTGCTGTATAAAGTAGTGGTAAACGAAATTCAGTTGCTTTGAAGTAAGGATACTCAATAAATTTTCTCGGACCTCTTCCAAATTCCATAGGCGTCCATTTTTTGAAGCTTTTATAATCGGCATCTAACTCATTCATTAAATCGTCATTGCCGAGACTTTTGAGCGATGACAAAAAAAGGTTAGTGTGTTTCTTGCCGACACCCAAATAATAATGATGCATGGGATCTATAGGAACTTGAGTCGTCGGATCAACGAAATCGTCAAGCGGAGAAGTTAAATCTTCATATTTTTCAGGAATTCCAGCTCTGTAATTTTGAGCAGTTCGCAAGGGTGCGTTATTGTCGGGGAAAATGCGCCTTCTACCAATATTGAAATCAACCTGAATACATTTGCCGCATCTAGAGTTGTGAGGTGGGAAATTCAATAAAAAATTTTTTGCAGGAGTGTCGGCAGAAATTTTGTCTAAAATGACTCTATAAGTAATATCATTGTAAACGAATCCATTATCTCTCAGATCGGTCAATTCTGTAAGAAAATCTCTCATGAACTCGTGAACATTTTCGGGCTTTCCAGCACCGTGATGTGCTCCAATTACGAAAGGCTCTGTAAAAACTTCACAATTACTGATATCGCCTAGAATCGTATACAACTCACTCCTCGAACTTTTTGAAATTTTCACGCCATCTAAGGTGGACTGTTAAAAGAAGTATTTTCGGAATAAGCCTTTGAGAGACGCGTGCAAAAATTTCCAAAATAGCTTTTAACAAACCATAGTGGGCAGGAGAGCGAGGTCCGATTGACTTCGTTTGAGCAGAGGTTGTGGGAGTTTGAAGAAGAGTTCGAGCATCTTTTGGTAAATCACCATGTCCAGCCTCTCGGAGACCTGACAATAATTTTGATGTCGCACAGAGAGTGATGCTATTTGTTAAGCTCCATTCCCTGAGGAATGATTTCAAATCGAACTCTCCTTCTTCTTCGCCACTGTCACTATCAGTAGATGAGACAGGATCAGTCGAAGGATCGGTAGATTCGGCGTCAGAGTCCAATCCTTCAGAACTATCAGAATCATCAGTCTGATCCCCGCGATCTCGATCAGAATCCGACTGATCGCTACAATCTGGCGGCTCACTACCTGGTTCTTCACTGACTGATGATGCCTCATTGTGAATTAAGTTAGATTGTTGGAGATCTACTGATGAAGGATGTTCGTTTTCATCGGTTTCGTTCCGATTGTGCGATTCAGCAGGTTCGATGGATAATCTACGTTCGTCGTTACTTGCCGATGCTACAGGCTTGTGAGAAATGTCAATGATGGGAATCAAGTTTATTTGTTCGAAATTTACTCGCATAGCAATTCTACGTAAATCATTTTCACGAAGTTGTCTGATGCGTCTTTTCTGTTGGGACGGTGACAGGTTAGGATACGGTTTTCGAAAGCTCATGACGCGATGATTTTGAATTTTCCGATACCGAGTGAGGAAAATACCTCGCTGAAATATCGAGATTCAAAAAGATGATACTTAGCTGCGGCACAATCCAAATTCTTCGGGAAATCCTTGACTGATGATGCTCGAGCTGGCGTTATCAACACGTGCACTTGAAAAAGGGATCTCACCAGAGGGGGTATCAATATAGACCTTTTTTGGACTTTTCACTAAACGCAAATACAAAATTCGGATCGGATACTTCCCCAAGACCGCCTTTGGAATTCCCCGCGCGGTCCAATATATGACCGCGCACACGTCCCATCTCGAGATGTCTTTCGACTGACTTCAAGACTACTTATGCAAGTCGTCTTTAATAGGACTGAATTTCGGACGTCTTTTCCATTGCAGACGTCCGGGACTCCCTTGAAATTGTTTGTCGGGAGGTTCGAAGGGAGTGTCGGGCCACGTTACATAGGTCCCAAACTGGTCCCACACCGGTCACGGTGCGATGTTGTGCAGATTCTATGGGAGTGTCGGGCCACTCTACACCAGTCCCGAACTGGTCCCAGACCGGTCCTGGTCCGATGTCGCGAAGGTCTCGAGAGGGTGTCAAAATGAACGGCACCAGCCCTAAACTGGTCCCGGACCGGTCCTGGTGCGATGTCGAGCAGGTTCCATAGGAGTGTCGGGCTACGGTACATCAGTCTCAAAGTGGTCCCAAACCAGTCCTAGTCTGATGTCGTACAAGTTTCATGGGAGTGTCAGGCAACGCCACGCCAGTCCCGAAGTAGTCCCGGACCGGTCCTGGTGCGATGTTGTGGACGTCCCGAGGGAATGTCAGAATAAGCCGCACCAGTCCAAAACTCGTCCCGGACCGGTCCTGGTGCGATGTCGTGCAGGTTCCATAAGAGTGTCGGGCCACGTTACACCAGTCCCAAACTGGTCTCGGACCTGTCCTGGTGCGATGTCGTGCAAGCCCCATGGGTGTGTCAGGCAACGACGCGCCAGTCCCAAACTGGTCTCAGACCGGTCCTAGTGCGATGCCGTCCAGGGCCCGAGGGATTGGCAGGCGACGCGTTGCCGCGGCAGTCCCAAACTAGTCCCGGACCAGTCCTGGTGCGATATCGTGCAGGTTCGATGGGAGTGTCGAGCCACGTCGAGCCAGTCCCAATCTGGTCCCAGACCGGTCCTAGTTTGATACCGTGCAGGGCCCCAGGGATTGTTATGCAACGCCATGCCAAGCCCAAACTAGTCCCGGACCGGTCCTGGTGCGATATCGTGCTGGTCCGATGGGAGTGTCGGGCCACGTTACACCAGTCCCAAACTGGTCCCACACCGGTACCGGTGCAATCTCGTGCAGATTCCATGGGAGTGTCGGGCCACTCTACACCAGTCCCGAACTGGTCCCAGACCGGTCCTGGTCCGATGTCGCGAAGGTCTCGAGAGAGTGTCAAAATGAACGGCACCAGCCCTAAACTGGTCCCGGACTGGTCCTGGTGCGATGTCGAGCAGGTTCCATAGGAGTGTCGGGCTACGTTACACCAGTCTCAAAGTGGTCCCAAACCAGTCCTGGTCTGATGTCGTACAAGTTCCATGGGAGTGTCAGGCAACGCCACTCCAGTCCCAAAGTAGTCCCGGACCGGTCCTGGTGCGATGTTGTGGACGTCCCGAGGGAATGTCAGAATAACCCGCACCAGTCCAAAACTCGTCCCGGACCGGTCCTGGTGCGATGTCGTGCAGGTTTGATGGGAGTGTCGAGCCACGTCGAGCCAGTCCCAATCTGGTCCCAGACCGGTCCTAGTGCAATACCGTGCAGGGCCCCAGGGATTGTTATGCAACGCCATGCCAGTCCCAAACTAGTCCCGGACCGGTCCTGGTGCGATGTTGTGGACATCCCAAGGGAATGTCAGGATAACCCGCACCAGTCCAAAACTCGTCCCAGACCGGTCCTGGTCCGATGTCGCGAAGGTCTCGAGAGGGTGTCAAAATGAACGGCACCAGCCCTAAACTGGTCCCGGACCGGTCCTGGTGCGATGTCGAGTAGGTTCCATAGGAGTGTCGGGCTACGTTACACCAGTCTCAAAGTGGTCCCGAACCAGTCCTGGTGTGATGTCGTACAAGTCCCATGGGAGTGTCAGGCAACGCCACGGCAGTCCCAAACTAGTCCCGGACTGGTCCTGGTGCGATGTTGTCGACGTCCCGAAGGAATGTCAGAATAAGCCGCACCAGTCCAAAACTCGTCCCGGACCGGCCCTGGTGCGATGTCGTGCAGGTTCCATAAGAGTGTCGGGCCACGTTACACTAGTCCCAAACTGGTCCCGGACCAATCCTGGTGCGATGTCGTGCAAGTCCCATGGGTGTGTCAGGCAACGACGCGCCAGTCCCAAACTGGTCCCAGACCAGTCCTAGTGTGATGCCGTCGAGGGCCCGAGGGATTGGCAGGCGACGCGACGCCGCGGCAGTCCCAAACTAGTCCCGGACTAGTCCTGGTGCGATATTGTGCAGATCTCATGGGAGTGTCGGGCCACCCCGACAAATAATTTCAAGGAAGTCCCGGACGTCTGCAATGAAAAAGACGTCCGAAATCCAGTCCTATTGAAGACGACTTGCATAAGTAGTCTTGAAGTCAGTCGAAAGACATCTCGAGATAGGACGTGCTGCGCGATCATATTTTGGACCGCGCGGGGAATTCCAAAGACGGTCTTGGGGAAGTATCCGATCCGAATTTTGTATTCGTGTTGAGTGAAAAGTCCAAAAGTGGTCTATATTGACACTCCCTTTGGTGGGATCCCTTTTTCAAGCGTGCACGTGTTAATAACGCCAGCTCGAGCATCATCAGTCAAGGATTCCCCGAAGAATTTGGATTGTGCCGCAGCTAAGTATCATCTCTTTGAATCTCGATATTTCAGCGAGGTATTTTTCTCACTCGGTATCGGAAAATTCGAAATCATCGCGTCATGAGCTTTCGAAAACCGTATCCTAACCTCTTACCGTCCCACAAAAAAGACGCATCAGACAACTTCGTGAAAATGATTTACGTCGAATTGCTATGCGAGTAAATTTTGAACAAATAAACTTGATTCCCATCATTGACATTCCTCACAAGCCTGTAGCATCGGCAAGTAACGACGAACGTAGATTATCCATCGAACCTGCTGAATCGCACAACAATCGGTACGAAACCGATGAAACGAACATCCTTCATCAGTAGATCTCCAACAATCTAATTCAATTCACAATGGAGCATCATCAGTCAGTGAAGAACCAGGTAGTGAGCCGCCAGATCGTAGCGATCAGTGGGATTCTGATAGAGATCGCGGGGATCAGACTGATGATACTGATAGTTCTGAAGGATTGGACTCTGACGCCGAATCTACCGATCCTTCGACTGATCCTGGCTCATCTACTGATAGTGACAGTGGCGAGGAAGAAGAAGAGTTTGATTTGGAATCATTTCTCAGGGAATGGAGCTTAACAAATAGCATCTCTCTCTGTGCGACATCAAAATTATTGTCAGGTCTCCGAGAGGCTGGACATGGTGATTTACCAAAAGATGCTCGAACTCTTCTTCAAACTCCCACAACCTCTGCTCAAACGAAGTCAATCGGATCTCGCTCTTATGCCCACTATGGTTTGTTAAAAGCTATTTTGGAACTTTTTGCACGCGTCTCCCAAAGGCTTATTCCAAGAATACTTCTTTTAACAGTCCACGTAGATAGCGTGAAAATTTCAAAAAGTTCGAGGAGTAAGTTGTATACGATTCTAGGCGATATCAGTAATTGTGAAGTTTTTACAGAGCCTTTCGTAATTGGAGCACATCACGGTGCTGGAAAGCCCGAAAATGTTAACGAGTTCATGAGAGATTTTCTTACAGAATTGACCGATCTGAGAGATAATGGATTCGTTGACAATGATATTACTTATAGAGTCATTTGAGACAAAATTTCTGCCGACACTCCTGCAAAAAATTTTTTATTGACTTTCCCACCTCACAACTCTAGATGCGGCAAATGTATTCAGGTTGGTTTCAATATTGGTAGGAGGCGCATTTTCCCCGACAATAACGCACCCTTGCGAACTGCCCAAAATTTCCGAGCTGGAATTCCTGAAAAATATGAAGATTTAACTTCTCCGCTTGACGATTTCGTTGATCCGACGACTCAAGTTCCTATAGATCCCATGCATCATTATTATTTGGGTGTCGGCAAGAAACACACTAACCTTTTTTTGTCATCGCTCAAAAGTCTCGGCAATGACGATTTAATGAATGAGTTAGATGCCGATTATAAAAGCTTCAAAAAATGGACGCCTATGGAATTTGGAAGAGGTCCGAGAAAATTTATTGAGTATCCTTATTTCAAAGCAACTGAATTTCGTTTACTACTACCTTATACAGCACCAGTTATTTTTTCAAAATATTTAAATCCTGAGGGAATGCTCCACTTTAATCTCCTACATTTAGCCGCCCGGTATTTGAGTTCTGAAGAGTACTGTTTCACCAAGAATTCCGATGCAAAAGAATTGCTCATTATGTATGTCCATGAAATGAGAAATCAATATGGTGAACATAACCTCATTTACAACGTTCGCAATCTCATTCATTCTCCCGATGATGTGATGCTACATGGCACTTTAGACTCTTATGCTGCATGGAAGTATGAAAACCGTCTGCGATTCGTTCGAAAAAATGTTCGTCAGGGAAATCAGGTGCTTGCTAAAATCATCAATAGATGTAACGAACAAGCTGTTGTTGCGATGTCGAGATCCAGAGCCAAGAAAAAAGATGTATTTAGAGATCCTTCTGAATTTAAAATTATTGGTACTTACAAAAATGTTGAACTCCCTGAAGGTTACGAAGACCCCCAGGGATTTATCAAGTCCTCGAATTTCACTTTGACTAGTTCTGTCCCAAATAATTGTTGTTACTTGGAAGATGGGTCATTAATTTCAATTCAATTCATCTGCAGAAAATCTAGCACGGGACAGCAACTTATTTTCTTCGAAGAATCCACTCGCTGTTATTCTGTAGAAAACTATCCAATTGATTCAAGAGAAATAGGAGTTTGCAAGTCTGATACCTTGAATGAAGATTTATTCGAATGCTCACTCGATCTGATCAAATCAAAAGTATTCCAAATACAGTTCCAGGATTCCTTTTACTTCTCTCCAGTCCTCCATTAAGTCGTTCCAAAACGTGTATATACCGAGTGAGAAATAATCGCGCGATATCTCAGAATCATTCGGTGCTCTACACCTGTCTTAGCATAATCAGATCTCAACCTACATGTAGAACAACACTTGATTTTGCTAAGATAAAACTGTTCTAATCCTGTTCTTGTCGTATTAGATAAGTTTGAAAGCTGCTGTTTCGCGTGCGCGTCCATCTTGTCTTGCGCAAAGGCGCGCCGGCCCGGAAGAGGTTGGGTACATCACTTGCCGCTAGCTCATTGCCGCTCTTGTTGCCTCGTGCACGCATCGTCAAGCCGCTGCAATTGTTATTAATTATTGTCAAAACTAGACTGCATCAACGTTTTCCTCCATATCAGGTAAGACAAGTTGCGCCTGTTATACATATTGAATATTTGAGCAACCTTCGGAAAAGGTTTGCGTCCGATTTGGGCATCCACGTGACAATCTAACCTCCAAACTTGCTTGCACGCATGGCTTGCGTTTTGGAGCCACGCGCTCGGACTGGAATTGTTTCCCGTTTCCAATTTCTGAAAAACTTCTCGTTTACGCAAAGCCCATCTCGGGTCTCCTACAAAATATTCTGTGGGGATTGATAAAAACTTTGCGTACTTAATCGCATGAGTGAATAAACTCACACAGCATCCAGGTTCCTGGTGCTTATTCCAGAGTTGCAGCAAACAACGTTGTCAGTGATTATCTCACAATTTTCTAATTGTCGCGTATAAATTCATCACAGGGGCCTTATTCTAATATACTTTTCCCGCGGCGCGGTGGGAGAAAATCCCGCAATTTCCAATTTTTCTTACTTCACATTTAGTAAACAAGCTAGTATTTAACGTTCGTTGCTACAAAAACATCACTCGATTATACTTAATGGCGTATCCTTCCGAACCTTCAAACATTTTTTAACATCACACAATCCTAAAATTGGGCCAAAAGTCATCTCGACAAGAAATTGGATCACTTTTCGATCACAATCAAAGTGACAGGTTAGTAAGTGGAAATGTCGTGGTCTAAAAATGATTCAATCTCATGTTAAGATGACTTTTTGGCCAATCTTAGAATTGTGTTGTGCTAAAAAATGTTTGAGGGTTCGCAAGGATACGCTATTAAATATATCCTGATGATATTTTCATAGCAATGAATGCTACAATCTAGTTTGTTTACTAAATGTAAACTAGGCGGAAATATGAAAGTGTTGGGTTTTCTCCCACCCCGTCGCGGGAAAAATGTATGAGAATAAGGTCCCAGGTGCCACTATGAGTTGGAAACCAGTACCACTAGCCACTTCAACTCAGCTCTCGCCTTTGGCAAAACAACTTGTTGCCGCTCAGGGTATGCTCCAAGCAGTGCCAAGCCAGAAACAAGCCAAGGACTCTCTCTCATCTCCAATACTCAAGAAAAGAATGAAACCTGCAGTAAAGCAGCCAAGTGAGTTATCAAATCCCATTCTCGGACTCCATTTTCAAAGTTTTTTTAAAAACTCTTTCTAAAATCTTTCATTCATTTGGATGGTAATTATAAATGTACATCTATCTCTTTTTGACTAGTATCTAGCATTGCTGGCTTTGTAATATGATTCATGTATGATGTTTGCCTCAGTACATGAAAAACAAGAGCCTCCGTCACCAATCATTTCCCTAGCTTACGGGTGATCTTTCTCGAATACTCTGTTCACTTGAATGGCAAATGGTTCACATATTACTGGATCACTTATAGTATGTCAATGTTGACTGTGAAACTGCCTTGTTCTCTGAGCTAACTCCTGCAACATATTATCTGTTCAAAATATTTTTAAAAGTTTACGGGTGAATTGTAGACAGAAAACTAATACTCTGAAATCTCTTACAGAATTGAAAACTACTCCAAAAGCTGATACAACACTGAGTTCGCAAGTGCTTGATAGATTCAAGAAAGTCAGGAGTTCATCGACTCAGGAAAAAGTAAATTTGGTTACGAAAACTGAAACTCCTCTGTCGAAGGAGAGAAATGAGACATTGACTACATGTCAGGAACAAGCAAGTTTGCAACCCAGGTCTGGTAAAATTGACCCTCTCAAAAGAAGAACTCATCAATCTACAAAAAAGTGTAAACATATTTCTGACTCTCACTCATTGACCGTATAAAAATTTTCTCATTCATCATATTTTCTTGCAGGGATAGCTTCAGGGGAGATAGATCTCAGTACTTGTTTCAACGTTACAACGAGTACACCAATCATTTCCAAGTCTGAAATTATTGATGATTCTGATGATGCTGATGAAGATGAGACTCAAGATCTTTTTCAAGTCAGACATTCACCGAGTCACCCTCATTACTTGATTATAAACCAAAAAAAAAGATTCGAATATGTCTTGTGAAAACCAGCTCGGAGAGATGAATGAAAGCTATGTTGAAGGTACCGATGATGAAAAGGATCCCAGCGAAAGTGATGAAACAGATTCTTTGAATAATGGTCCCCAAGATGACCGCAAAGATGAGGACCCCTCCTTGAAAAGCGAAATCGATTTTGATCCATTGGAACAGGATGGAAACGTTCAAGGATCACCTGCCAATGGCAAAGTAGTACTCATCGATCAAAATGTTGTCATCGCTGGAAAAGAATTGCATGTATCTGAGATACATAACTTGGTACACGATTAGCATTGTTGTTGTAAGTACTTCATTTCAACATAATTCTAGATGTACTAATGTACTTTTCTTTCAATCTCCTTTGATAAAATCCACTTTTCCCAGATTATACTGAATTTTCTAAGTTGATTGACAAATCAATTTCTTCCAGCTCCATGTGGACAAACGCTCGACCTGTGTTTGGACTTGCTGAACGAAGTTAAACAGTTACTCGTAGGAAAAAAAAAGAATCCCGCCAGGCTGAGAAAAACCAAAACCTCAAGATTTTCCCCTCTTGCCACCTTTGCCATGCAAGAGTCATGAAGACTTACAAAACCTAGATGTGCTTTTGCAAACGAATAACTTAGGAGCTGATCAGTATGTAAGTTGTACTTTGAAAAAGTTTATTTTCGACGCATCGGCAATCTATACATGATCCTTTTTCGTTTCAGAGGGAATTTTTGTCTTTCTTAGGAGGAGAGGATCATAAACAAGCCATAAAACGCCTGCTGCATGCCACCATCACCGATGAATTGTGTGACTCAATCACGTGGAAAATTGCAAAACCTGACAAACTTGTTGTCGGCGAGTTCTTTGTATTTAAAGTCATTGCAAGTAAGTATGAAACTGTTAGTTGCTTTGATTTTTTGATAATTATTGAAAAAATCTCACGAGTGCATTTGTTTTTCAGCTCTCATCATCGCTCTCTGGAAAGGATATACACTCCCAAGTAACCCGCAAGTAGAAGTGCTTGTCACACAAGACTCTAACATTACTCTCATTAAAGATTGGATCAAGCGATCGTCAGCAAGGATTGCCGCAGCCATCAAGTGCGAGGCCAAAAACCGACTTGAATCTTCAACATTTTTCAATTCTTCCACTAACATTATTTGAATTGACTTCTTTATAATTTCTCAATCAGTTTTTATCCAGTTAAGATATACTGTGAGCTTCAAGCTCGTTTTTCAAGTGCTACATGATTTTAAAAATCTTGACTCGATATTCATTCTGCAGGGTATTTTTCAGACCAAAATATTGTATAACTCAGTAAGATACAGTAACTGGATGGAAAAATGTATCAAGAGTTTAGAGACTTTTTATGTAGTATTGATTGTATTTCACCCGTTGTGTGATAATGCATTTATATGGTTCTTTCATTCGAATATTTTTAATACTTTTCATGTAGTATTGACTGTATCTCATCTGTTGTGTAAGAATGCATTTATGTGGTTCTTTCATTAGAGTATCTTTTCAATATAAAGTTTGAGAAGACTACAATAGTCTTGTTAGCGTCCTAAGTTCAGCCTTGTAAGTTCGTGCCATTCCATGTAAACATACTTGAACGTACTTATTTAGTAGGAGTCTGAAATTGTACAAGGTGTTGCGTTCAAGTATGAGAGATGACTAATGGAAATATCGTATTTCAAAGAATATTGTAAATATTCTACCATAAGGTGCACTAGGCCAAAAATGAGTATGTGCTTACGAGACTACCTGTAACTTTGTACGTTAGAAATAGAAAGATTTCGTACTTTTCCAATGGAAATTACAGCGACTCGTTCTTCCAGATAAGAATGTGACGTTGCCATTAGTTGACACCTTTTCTTTCACGAAGAGTATTTGTGCTCTCTTCAATCTATTTTCCCCATTCATGGTGTGCAACTTCTGGTGATCTCTCGATCCTCATGAATTTTCAAACCCGAGAAAATTTTTGCCCGCAGCGACAAATACTGCATGAAAATAACGAGCGTCCAGAACCCTGCTTTCCGGGTCTTTTTCAATGACCTCCTTCAGAAGACCTCCGAATCCGTGCTTTCAGGTGAGCATTCGATGTCTTAAAGCACGGAAACGGACGGTCTTTGGTATGGCTTTCAGACGTTTTTGAGGACGTCAATAGGGGTTCGGGTGACGTCCAAGAGACGAGTTTTGGACCAGCAATTGTTTGTCGGAACTGTACACCAGTCCCAAACTGGTCCCAGACCGGTCCTGGTCCGATGTCGCGAAGATCTCGAGGGGATAACAGAATGAGCTGCACTAGTCCCAAACTGGTCCCGGACCGGTCCTGGTGCGATGTCGTGCAAGTCTCGAAAGAGTGTTAGGCCACATCGCGCGAGTCCCAAACTGGTCCCAGACCAGTCCTAGTGCGATGCCATCCAGGGCCCGAGGGATTGGCAGGCGACGCGACGCCGCGGCAGTCCCAAACTAGTCCCGGACCAGTCCTGCTTAGATATTGTGCAGATCTCATGGGAGTATCGAGCCACGCTGCATCAGTCCCTACTGGTCCCGGACCAGTCCTGGTGCGATGTCGTGCAAGTCTCGAGGGAGTGTTAAGCGACATCGCGCGAGT
Source organism: Eretmocerus hayati (assembly GCA_029851415.1). Taxonomy (NCBI): domain Eukaryota; kingdom Metazoa; phylum Arthropoda; class Insecta; order Hymenoptera; family Aphelinidae; genus Eretmocerus; species Eretmocerus hayati. The sequence goes on from CM056742.1 coordinate 114,082,644, forward strand.
CCCAAACTGGTCCCGGACCGGTCCTGGTCCGATGTCGCGGAGGTCTCGAGGGGATGTCAGAATGAACTACAACAGTCCCAAACTAGGATCGGACCGGTCCTGGTGCGATGTCGTGCAGGTTGCATAAGAGTGACGGGCCACGTTACACCAGTCCCAAACTGGTCCCGGACTTGTCCTGGTGCGATGTCGTGCAAGTCCCATGGGTGTGTCAGGCGACGACGCGCCAGTCCCAAACTGGTCCCAGACCGGTCCTAGTGCGATGCCGTCCAGGGCCCGATGGATTGGCAGGCGACGCGACGCCGCGGCAGTCCCAAACTAGTCCCGGACCAGTCCTGGTGCGATATTGTGCAGATCTCATGGGAGTATCGAGCCACGTTGCACCAGTCCCAAAGTGGTCCCGGACCGGTCTTGGTGCGATGTCGTGCAGGGCCCGAGGGATTGGCACGCGACGCTGTGGCAGTCCCAAACTAGTCCCGGACCGGTCCTGGTGCGATATTGTGCAGATCCCATGGGAGTATCGAGCCACGCTGCGCCAGTCCGTAACTGGTCCCGGACCAGTCCTGGTGCGATGTCGTGCAAATCCCACGAGAGTGTCAGGCAACGACGTGCCAGTCCCAAAATAGTCCTGAACCAACCCTGGTGTGATATCGTGGAGGTCCCGAGAAAGTGTTAGGCACTGTCGCGCAAGTCCCAAAGTGGTCCCGAACCAGTCCTGGTGCGATGTCGTGTAGGTACCATCGGAGTGTCGGGACACGTCGCGCCAGTCCCAAACTGATCCCGGACCGGTCCTAGTGCGATCCCGTGCAGGGCCCGAGGGATTGGCAGGCGACGCGGCGGCAGTCCCAAACTAGTCCTGGACCGGTCCTGGTGTGATATTGTGCAGATTCCATAAGAATATCAAGCCACGCAGCGCCAGACCCATACTGGTCACGGACCGGCCTTGGTGCGATGCTGTTATCAGATTGACAGTGGTTCTGCACCAATTCAAGGCTCTAATTGAATTGGGACTCTAGCGAAATGAGTGATTTTCTACTTTTCGTAATACACACCTCATTCCAGATGCAGTAGGTCATTCAAAATCCACTTGTTATGAAAAAATCACTCTAAGATTGAATTTTGCAACTCTGAACATAATTCCTTGAAAAAAGTCAAACTTCATCTTCTGTGTCACCTCCAAAAACAACTTTATCAAGAAATTTCCCAGGAAAATCCTGGAATTTCGGGGCCATCGAGAGATGTTCATACCGATCTTCAGACTGTTGAGCTTTGAGACAATAATTGTCTCATGTCACTCACTGCACTCAGTTTTGGAATTCGGATGAATCTAACTAGATCAGCCAAAAACTATCAGGTAGGTTGGAGTGCAACATCATGTCACGTCGGTAGTGATTGAAGACTAATCGCAAAAAGTTATCTTTGATTTCTGCTTCGGTGGCAAATCATTGTAGTGAGCCGAAGGTGTTGTCTCGAAACCTTGATGTCCTACATATTTTAACCTGCTGAACACGAAAGCAATGGTTTTCATGGAGCTAAATAGCATTCTGAACGAGTGCCAAGCTGATTCATCCAGTTGCTGTGAGCGAAGTTTGACGTATTGAAAAATCAGAGAGGTAGATGTATATGTTTGTTACTTCATTGATGCATTTTATGGGTGTTGAGATTAATTCCTCCCGGACAAAAACTTTGGTCCAAGCATCCAGTAGTTAGCAAATTCAACTATCTTCCTGAGTTAGAAGATTCATTCTGCTTGTCAAAGAACTTTTGGCTCAATCATGTATGTATTGGCAAGTCTGATTGACTGATTGGTATTTCAAATTAATTTCCTTTGACGATCAAATGTTTGGTCAGAGTATCCGGGTATTCGCGGGTTGAGATGTCTTTTCAAATTTAGGGAATGATTCTTCTTTCAACAGAACTTTTGGTCTAAGCAAAAAGGTGTTGCCTTAAGTATTGAGATTGGGACGAACCTTGAGGTGTGTCCCCAAGAGAGCCTGGGTGGTGCATCAAAATCGCCTACAAAACATCGTAGAGCATAATGCAGATTACAAAACTCTTGCGTATTTACGTGCCATAGGCCACAACATTGTACTTGGAGAATTTTGTAATTCTTTCGTATATTCATAATTTTCCTAGAATCTTATTTACTCCTTTCATTTTTGATCCTTTTACTCTGTACAATCGCATAATCTGCTGAAAAAGTGTACCTTTTTTGAATATATACAACGAATTGTGACTTCGTACTCTTCTGTATGTCATTGGCTTAGAAATTGATGGTTCGGGAGAGTAACCATTCGGGAAAAGATTTATTCGGGAAAAAGGTCATTCGGGGAAAAAATTCATTCGTGAGAATTGCTATTCGGGAAAACTGTCGTTCGGGAGATTGCATTCGGGAGAATGACCGGGAATCATTTATTCACTCACTTGACAACCCACAACTTCAACATCAGCACGTTGATTATGCAGTGCAAGAGTACAGCGTCGATCATCGCGCAACGTTCTTAAACACGATAGTATATTATATAACGAGTCCACAGCACGAGTTGCAAACGAAATTTCTCATTTTGCTACGGCACAAACGAGATTTTCGACCCTCGCTTAGCGAGGATGAGTCGAAATTCGCGTTTGCGACGTATACAGCTAGAAATAAATATGCGTTGCTGGGTACCTATTGAAGTAAAAATTTCGCGATTCGCACGGCGCAGCCCACGCGCGAAATTTTTTCTCGCGGGTGTAAAATGATTATTGATTTTATGTAGCGACCACGGAAATCGTCTGCTGAGCATTGTTTTGATCCAGCTGCATAACCCCCCGCCGCGTGCTGTTCTGCTTATTACTAGATATGTTTTCGTGATCACCAGCCTAGTGATAATGAACCACAAAAATCCGTAGACGTATGTACCTTCAATAGCTTCTGTAAAGTCATGCTGGTCCCCAAGTCTTGAAATCAAAACTTAATGTTTCTTTGAAACGGCTCTCGGGTGTCATGCATGTAATTTCGTTGAGTTGCAGATTGATGAGTTGATACGCAATATGCATGGATCAATCAGCTTTTGTGCAATATGGCTTTACTAATAGGTAGAACCAAAATATGATTGTACTAAAGTATTTTAATCACTATCAACATCAATTCTCCCTTCCTCAAAATTGGCGCGAATTTAAAGATTGGACTACACATTAGGCAATTAATTATTCATGTCTGATACTCACACTAATCTTAGATAGATCTAAAATTTTTCTCCCGAAGCTGCCTGAATCCCTGGAGATATCTGCTGACTCTCTGAACTGATGATCCATCTAAAATTAGTTTAATTGGTTGATATGTAGCTTAATACCCAAGTATCATAGTTTGAACTTGAGCAAATTCTGAGGGAAGAAGGCATGATTTCAGAAGTTATTAAGATACCCTAATAAAATCATATTTTGGTTTCACCTAGTAGAATCATATTGCACAACAGGTGATTGTGACATGCATACTTGCGTATCACCGCGTCAATCTGCACCTCAACAAAATTTTACATGATACCCAAGAGCCGTTTCAAAGAAACATTAAGTTTTGATTTCAAGACTTGGGGACCAGCATGACTCTACAGGAGCTATTGAAGGTATTTACGTCTACGGATTTTTGTGGACCATTATCATCAGGCTGGTAAACGAAAAACATATCTAGTATAATGGGCAGAACAGCACGCGGCGGGGGGTTATGCAGCTGGATCAAAACAATGCTCAGCAGACGATTTCCGTGGTCGCTACATAAAATCAATAATCATTTTACACCCGCGAGAAAAAATTTCGCGCGTGGGCTGCGCCGTGCGAATCGCGAAATTTTTACTTCAATAGGTACCCTGTGCGACGAAAGCGAATGCGCCGCGAGAATACCTTTGGCGCGCACTCCATCTCTTATGTGGGCTCGTCCAATGCGTCGTACTCCAGCTTGTTTCGCAGTTATCTTCGCCCCTTTCCATAATATGGAGTCAAATAAATGGATTTTCATGTGAAGGGGAGCGAATTGAGAAAAAAGTCATGTCAAATTAGACGCATTACAATTCATTTCGCAACGTGCTTGTAACGTCGATTAGGAATACAATTCTGCGATTCTATCAATCAATCAAAGTTGAAATAGACAGATTTTGGGCTACGGTGCGTTGGAGTTTATGGCATCTATTTTGATGGGCGGAGCTTTGGGAAATTACAAAAAAATTTCAAAATTAGCAAGAGCAGTGTTTTTGCTTTAAAAAACGCACAGGACATTCTGGATCACACGAAACATATCATTTCTTCATATTCACACGTTATAAACATCGTATAAATGCGTGGCAACTTCTGCAGGAGCAAACCTTTGCAATCTCTGGTGATGGAAAATTTTTTGGTGGTCATGTCTGAATATGCGTGTACAATTGGTTCACATGTGCTGAATTCGATCAATTTTTCAGATCAGGTGAAAAAAGCTTAAAAAAATACACTGACCAATTCAAATGGTATGGGGGGGGGGGTCCCGGGTTGTAGCTTTTGAGACTTTAAAATCGGGTAAAGACACGTGAAGTCGCCTGCAACACGTGGACCGGACAGCAGACATCTATGCGCTCCACCGCACCGCGCGCGGCCTCGCCCGCTATTCAACCAATGCCTATACACCTTCACGAAAATGAGCTCTATCGTAATAACAATCACTCCCGGAACCACCATTGTCACAAATAAGTGATCAATTAATCAAATTCACGGGAAAAACGATGAACACCCTGACTTAACCTCGATGGCAATACACTAACCATTACACAACAAACGTATGTTTGTTGTGTAATGTTTAGTGGCAAATCTTTACATGCCCGAAGTTGGCACCCTCTTTGAAGCATGACAAATGTAATGATTGAGACTTCATATTCAATTAGAAGTTACAAAAAATGGAAATTATTACAAAAAATTCTGAAGATACCAAAATTAATTACAAAACGCGATCCATAGCCCGGTTACGGGATGTACACCTATTCTGACACATATTGTATACAGACATTGGTGCGAAAAAGTGGCGCACAAAAGGACGTAACGCACGAATCGCCGCGTTTCGTGGATTTACTCATATAGGACCTCTCGTGATACTAATTGAGTAAATATCAAACAAAAACGCCTCGTTCTATTGTCGCTAACTTGTTCATATCGATATGAGAACCCGGATTTGTGGAGTTTTCGGCCAAAATTATCGATTTGAGCGTGATTATAGTGTTTGCTGATTTGATCAGCAGTTTCACGACCCACGGGAGCAATAGCTGATATTTCCGATATATATTAGGGCCTGTCCATATTGGCATCGAATCTTGCGTTTTTCTGTGACACGGTGTCGCAAGAAAAACGCTAGAGTGCCACAGAAGGGCTGCTAGGAAAACGCAAGATCTCGCTCCCGTGTCACAGAGAAACGCAAGGATTTTGCATTGAGCCGCAGCCGCCGATGGCTCATCCGCGCTGATGGCTATACCCAAATAAACAAATGGTAAAATCTTTTCGGCCCATCCGCGCTAATGGGCTACCCTCATAAACATACCATAAAATCTTTTCGGCAATTTTTCGAGTAATTGAAATAATGGAAAATTGATACTTCGAATTTGACAATTTGATTACTGGTATCAAGATGATCTTTTAGAAACTTGAACGGAAGAAATCGGACCACTTTTAGTATCAATTTATCAATTAAAATGATGATGCTGCTCATCACTTGTGATACTAAAAGTGGTCCGATTTCTCCCATTCAAGTTTCAAAAAGATCGTCTTGATACCAGTAATCGAATTGTCAAGTCAAAACTATCAATTTTTGATTAATTCAATTACCTGAAAAACAGCCCAAAAAATTTTATGATAGGATAATGGGGGCCCGTCTGTAGAGTGGACGGGCCGCTGCCATTTTATATAGAGACAAACAATCAAGCTATTTGGGACGCAGTACGATCATAAATTATTGTGCCAGTCCTCCCTTTGAGGTTTCACGTGAAAAAGCGACAAAAGCATCGAATAATATAACTTGATATACAATTGAGATGGAAAACTTCAAAATGAGAACTGCCGCAATAATTTATGGTTGTACTGCATCTCAAATAGTTCAATCGCTTGTCTCTATTCATGGCAGCGGGCCGCCCGTGCTACAGACGGGCCCCCCACTATCCTATCATAGAATTTTTCGGGCTGTTTTCTAGGTAATTGAATTAATCAAAAATTGATAGTTTTGCCTTGACAATTTGATTACTGGTATCAAGACGATCTTTTAGAAACTTCAATGGGAGATATCGGACCACTTTTAGTATTACAAGTCATAAGCAGCATCATCATTTTAATTGATAAATTGATACTAAAAGTGGTCCAATTTCTTCCGTTCAAGTTTCCAAAAGATCGTCTTGATACCAGTGATTGAATTGTCAAATTCAAACTATCCATTTTTCATTATTTCAATTACTTGAAAAATTGCCGAGAAAATTGTATGATACATTTATGAGGGTAGCCCATTAGCGCGGATGGGCCGAAAAGATTTTATGATTTGTTCATTCGGGTACAGCCATTAGTGCGGATGGGCCATCAGCGGCTGCGGCTCAGTGCAAAATCCTTGCGTTTCTCTGTGACACGGGTGCGAGATCTTGCGTTTTTCCAGCAGCGCTTCTGCGACACACCAGCGTTTTTCTTGTGACAGCGTGTCACAGAAAAACGCAAGATTCGATGCCAATATGGACAGGCCCTTAGCTGATTGATGCTGAGAGGGTGTGTGAAACTATTCCCCAAAGTACACCAAAATATGCGTAAAAACTTCCGGTGGCGAGCTTCGAGCCAAATGTGAGCAGGAGGTTCTATTTAACGAGTTGAAAATGGGCATTATTTCGTCTATTTGGATGCAGGCGAGTGTGAGTGGGATTTCACTCATTCTAGCTCACAAATGAGATGAGCGCATGGAATAGGAATACGAGCATAGTTTCTTGCCTCAAAACGATCATCTCAACGCGATTTCGGGGTCGATTTGGTTCCAAAAGATTGATACTTGCTTTCAGACTAGAAAACACTTTAGTTACATGTTTTCCGATGGAGTGGCTTCCGACGATGAATAAGAGCCAAATCGACAATGAGAACGTGTGTAAATGGTCATTATGAGTCGGATGAACATGTTTGTGTGCTTATTTTAGCCGCTCATCTCATTTGTGAGCTAGAACGAGAGAAATTCCGCCCACAATCGCCTGCGTCCAGATAGACGAAATAATGCCCATTTCGAACTCGTAAAATAGAACCTCCAGCTCGCATCTAGCTCGAGGCTCGCGCCCGGAAGCTTTTACACATATTTGGGGGTACACTAGAGAGTAATCCCACACAGATTGGTGCACACTAGTTCAAATGGAAGCATATGAGTAGTTCCACGCGAAAGTGACCCACGAAAAGGGGCCATGTCTCAGATCCTTTTATTAACATTCTCATTCGATTCTATGGTACAAAATATGAACTTCCCACGACCTATGGGGTCCCAAAAGAATTTTTTGGTCCCATGGCGAGAATTTCTGAAAATGAAGTAAAATAGATTTTCTTAAAATTCTAGCAGCTTTTTTGCACTAGAATGCAAATAAGTCACGTTTGCTCCCAGATAGAGATGAACGGTTTGCGGCATTCGAAAGGTCTTTCAAAAACCTTTCGGAATCGCTACTGAAAAGTTGATTTTGAGGTTATGGGCAGCCTGTACGAGCAAAAGTGTAAAAATCACTAAACAGTGAATTTCTCAGTTGCCTATTTTTTTTGATTCTTGAAAATCACATATTTGATGTAAAATTTTGTGTTCTTCCAGAAAAAAGTGGCCCCGATTCCTTTTTCCGACGGCTAAAGCCTGTTCCTTCAAATTTTCGCAAACCTATTTTTAGGCAGTTTGGAGTTATCTGTTTACTGCGCATGCGCAGTAATTTCGACTAGTGAAACTAAATCCATTGGAAAGCCAAAATAATTTCCTTTAAAATGACCACTTGACGAAGTCAATTGCATCAATTTGGCTCGGAGCTATAACGTTTGAAAGACCACCGAATCTCCATAACCACCAAGGGGTGGATCGGAGACACCGCGACAATAGTAGGAAAATCCGGGCACGATCTCTGGCCAGATGTACCATTTGCCTATTGACGCACCCGAGTTGAAGCTTCATCTTTCGTAGACTGTAACTCCGAGCCAAATTGATGAAATTCACTTTGCCAAGTGGTCATTTTGAAGGAAATTTTCTTGGCTTCCCAATGAAATTGGTTTTAAGGGTCCAAATTCCTGCGCATGCGCAGTAAACAGACAGTTTCAAACTTCCTAAAAGATAAGTTTGCGACAATTTGAAAAAACAGGCCTTAGATGGCGGAGAAGGAAATCGGGACCACTTTTGTTTTGAAGAACACAAAATTTTACATCATATCGTCGCTCCCGAGGAAGAAAAACACTTGCGTACTATCAAGCGACGAAGACTAACATGTGCGTGTTAGTCTCCGGCGAAGAGTAACACGATATGTATTAAGCGTCGAAGAGTGGCACTTCTCCCGTAGACTCCTCGAAAAATAACACTTGATCGTGACCATCGACGGAAAGTAACATTTGCCGGGAGCCCCGACGGAGAAAAACACCTGTCGTAAGCCCCGACGTAAAAGAACACCTGCCATATCCCCGGACAAAGAAAAGCACCCCCATAGAGTCCTAGAAGAATGAAACAGTTCTGACTCCCGGAATCGGTCCGATGGGAGGAAGCACGATGATGAGCCTGATGGGACGGAGATTGACCCCATCCCCTCATCCGGAATTGCGGCACGACAAATGAGTGGGAATGAGGCAAGCGATCTCATGGGGGAATAGTAAGACCTGAAAACGTGCCAAGAAAAGACGGAGGAGAAGACACATCTCCTCCTCGAGCACTTCAACTTGGTTATAGGGTTAGCCGAGTCCGTCTCCAACAATCCAAAAGGGACCAAGGACGACATCGAATAGCTCAAGAAGATTGGCCACGCTGTCGAGGGCCCACTCGTGGCAGACAAGGCAAAGAGGACAGCTTTTGAGACAACGCATCTCGTGTAGTCAATTACATCCTACCCGGGAACTCTTCAAGAAATTCCGTCTCAAGACGAATTGTACATTTCTGACATCACCCCGTGCATGATGAGGAAGCCGGCAGGTCTGTTTGACTGTGTACACGTGTCTCTGTTTAACATTTCTTGTCTTGATTAAGCCGCTCGTCGTGTTTTTTCTTCTGCTGAAAATAAGTGCTGAGATCTTGAATTTGGTCCGTGCGATGGAGAAGATCCCCATAACTTACCGTGATTGTGAAAATATGTGAAAATGTTATATGTGAAAATTGAAAGAGCTCAGTGATAAGACTACACTATAGATAAATTGGGCCGGATCTTCAGGGAGACTTATCGTGCACTTGCAGATGTCAGGTCAACCCACACTCCGCAGCAATGATGTGAAAGCGATCAGATGCTCAAAACTAAATTTGATAAGTACACAAGCGACTTGTCATTTGGTTCTTCGAGACCTAGTATGCCTATATTACAGATCCACGTAGTTAGCTACGTTCTACTCCCCTGCAGAGTCGTTAACCTGACTCCTGCAGATACACGAAACAAGTCTCCCAGAGGCTCCAGCCCAATCATCTATAGTGTAATCGTATAACTAAGCTCTCCCAATTTTCACAAATCGCAGTAAGTTATGGGGATCTTCTCCATCGCACGGCCCAAATTAAAGTTCTCATCACTTATTGTTAGCAGAAAAGTAACACGACGAGTGACACGGAAAGTTAAACACCGACACATACGCAGTCAAACAGATCGGTTGGCTTCCTCGGCATGCCCAGGATGATGTCAGAAATGTACACTTCGTTTTGAGACGGAATTTCTTGAGGAGTTCCCGGGTTGGGTGTAACTGACTACTTATTTATGTAATGGATGGAAAAGCTCGTCATGAAGCATCTCAAGCTCATATCAAGTGACTTATATTGATAGATAAACTAATGAGGAATCATAATCCACCAAGAAAGAAAGGGGTTGACGATAAAGTTTGCGAAAAAAACCATTTGGCGAAAAAAATCCTCATACACGTATCCTTACGGGCTAGGCAAGTCAAACAGAGCACACGCGTCAACTAAACCTTCATTATTAAAAGTGTAATGATTAATCGACGTTCATTCACCTGGCGCATTCAATGGTGTAAGAAAATTGATAGGTTGACGACTTAGATTTTGAGTAAATTGAGTTCAAAGTGAGTTTTGAGAGTGGAGCAGCGCGCTGCGCCGCACTGCTTGCGTTGTGAGTATACCTATATGTAGCGTCAGGAGCGGGTCGGAAAAGAGAAGGGCCTGACTACTTGCGCGTGAGGCCCCGCACATAGGCACGGCACCACACGCGCGAGCCTCCCTAAGGATTGATCCTTTCGTCTATGTGTCAGGGGTTGAGGTCATTCCGTTTCTGCTCTATGGTTCCCCTGAAGGTGCTGACTATAACGGAAAGTCGAATTTCCTCATATGTTATTATACTCACTCTCTGGGGAAGTGAGTAAGATACAATATGAGGAAGTTCGAATTGTTGTGAATCTAAGACCCTCGGGGGAAATCATAGAACAGAAATTGAGTGACCCTGACCCCTCACACATTATGGACACAGGGGTTGATCCTCAATTAGAACTCATCTTTCTCGAAAATGATGCAGGAGCATACGTAATAGGCACAGAGATATGATTACTCTTCAAATCATCAGCGAATGAGAATAGTCTAAGTTGATCAAATTTGTACAAAAAAAATAATGAACGTGATTAAGCTACTATCGGTTTAGAAGAGATTGACACCTAGAGAATTTTCGCTGTACCGGTTCCAAAAAATATCTATAATTTCTCTTACTTTAATGACATCAATTCAAATCTAGTAGCGGCCATGTGAAAATTTATTTGAGGTCGATCGGTTGATAAGTGCGCGTGTAGCCGTTATCAGAATGTAAGGAAACGCAAGTGGAAGGCCTATTTAAGAGGTAACTCGACTTCCGGGTGCTGCTGTTCCGCCACAAAAATTTTTAGCGCACTGCAAAAAATTGAAGTGATAGATATTTCAATTATTGATAGCTTCCAATAAGAATCAGCCAGTAAAGTTTATAACTCTAGGAGATGATCCAGTATTTGTCATCTCGAGATCTACTGAAGTTGAAGACTTGATTCGAAAAGAGGAAAATCATGAGCAAATTCTGGATATAAAAGATGATAACGCGATATCAGATTTCGAAAAATCAAACGAGAAGCGAGGTCGCAAAGTTTACAAAAATTGAAGGCTGTCCCCATTGTGAGGCCTTCATTGTCCTTTCCATCCGGGGCCTTAAAATCGTTGATTGGCGGGACTACCTGACCGCGGATCATAGAAGTTATAAAGTTTGGGGTTCGAAGTCAACTGCGGGGCCATCAGTCTGCTGCAATAATGAGTCTGAAATATCGACAAAAGGAACAATAAAACTATTTTGAGCGCGATTTGGGCCTTGCGTTACTATGAGAAGTATCCTCGATTCATCGACAAAGGGTTGTCAATGATGAGTCGAATAGATTATCAGATAGCATACAAGTGTCCTTCTCATTCTCAGAGTTTTACGATCGATGTAAAGGGTAACTTTTGGACGATCTTTCAAATTATTGATAACATAAGATTAATCGATTATCATTATCATTTCAATTTGAAACAATTGTACATCTTTCATATTAATAAGATAACAATCAATGGGTGTATGCTAGATCTATCGTTTTATTCAACCGATCATTGATAACATCATAGATACGAGATCATGTCATGTTATCACGCATTTGTACAATCAGTAAACATCAGTCAACGGTAAACCAAAATAATAGATAAATCATGCAACTATTCATGGTAATCTTTTTTTTTATTATATAACGCTTCATATAATCTCTGCTGAGATCATTTAGCAATTGATTACATATGAAGTACACATAATCTTACATACTAAATACTCCTATCAAATTTGTTGATAGAAATGAACATCAACTATGGTTCCATTCTCATTACAACTCAATATGCATGAAAATCTCGTTTATAACTGTGAACTGCAGTCTTTAAGGAATTCGTGAATCAATTTGCAAAGATTCACTTGAAGATTAGCAAGGAGGACAAAGCTAGATGATGGAAGAGTAAATTTGATCTTTCTGAGTTTCTTGATGAAGTTTGAGCGTTGCTGATCATAAAATGAACATTGCCATAGAATATCGTCTACATCTTGGATCTCGTACCCACATTCGCAATCGTGATGATCGATATAAACTGCGCGAGCGAGAGAATGTGCCAAATTATAGTGATTTGATCGGATTCTATTGAAAGTCGTAATCGTCTCTCGAGGGAGGTCTATGTTGCTAAACCAGGGTTTAGCATTCCGGTCATGGTATTTCTCAAAGAAATATGTTCCTCTAGTAAGAGATTCGGACTCGATTCCGTCAAAGCTTCTGTTCTTCGATTCTGCTCTAATATGCTCGGAGGAATCGGTAAATGGAATGACAATAGACTCGTCTGGTGGCATTGTAGCCGCTACTTTGGCTAGTTCATCAGCTAACTCATTTCCTAATATACCTTGATGGGAAGGCACCCAGACAAATTTGATATTAGACTGAATAGGAAATGATCACTGAAAACGTAAGACTTTGTCTTTTATCTCTAAAATGTACGGATTGATTCTGATATCAATCCGGTTGTTCTGTAGTGAGAGCAGTGCACTAAGAGAATCGCTAAATATAACCGAATTTTGAGCAGAATTCACTAAAGCAAATGTCAACTGCATCTCTAATAGCTATACATTTGGCTGTGTAGACTGAAGTTTCGTTAATCATAGAATTGATTTTTTGAACATTTAAAGATGGGCAAAGACAAGCACTACCAACTGAGAGCGATGAATCTGATTTACTACCATCTGTAAAAAAATCACAAGCATTCAGGCTGTCAGCGAAGAGCTCGACTAGTATATTGGGACTCTCGCTATATTTGAGAGTTTTACCAAATTCTACATCTACATCTAGAGACGACTTCACTGTTTCAAACTTGTATGAATGAATACCGTAACCATTACGAGTGTCTATATGCCTAATCAATGGCAGTACTCTTTGAATACAGTCATATAATAGCCTATCCTTGAATTTTCTACCTAATATACGGTCTCCAGAGAGTTTCTGGGATCTCATGAATGCTTTATGGACCAAAAGACTGTTATTCGTCAAAATCTTCAATAAATAATTACTTCCTAAGAAAATGGCCCTTTCTTTGATTGATGTCAGTTTCGATTCTGACAATAGTACGTTCGTGGGAGTGCTATTTCTATACTCTAAAGCCAACCGGATCGATGCAAATTGATTTTTTTCTAGCTTATCTATCAATTGAGACTGAAGAGGAAAGTATACAAAGATTCCGTATTCGATAACTGATCTCACAAAATATTTGTAGATGTTCAGAAGAGTCATGAGATGAGCTCCCCACCATGTGCCTCTAAGAAATTCAATAACTTTCAGAGCTTGGATACATTTCCCATGGATTTTATTTACTTGTTCGCGGGAAGTTAGCTTTTAGTCGAAGATAACACCGAGAAAACGGGCACTAGGAGAAGATCTGATAAGATTACCATTTACCTCTATTTCTACAATCTGTGGTATCACACTTTGTTTCGAAAAATGGACGATGACCGTTTTGGGAGGGGATAGCTCTAATTTCAGCTCTTTAAGATTATCATGAACTTGATTGATTGATCTTCCCATCAAATTCTTACAAGAATCTAATGATGTTCTGTTACAATGCAAGCTGATATCATCAGCAAATTGCGAAACTTGAACAGACGAAAGTAAAAGTTTCGAAACCCCGATCACCAATATGCAGTATTCAAGAGGGCTAAGAACCCCTCCTTGAGGAAAACCTCTGTAAACTTTCCTCCCATTTTCTGACATATCACCATAATGAATTGTCCTTTCAAAAGTAAGGTGTTTGATGAATTCGATTACATTTCTAGGGCAGCTGATCTCTGCCATCTTTTCAAAGAGTATACACGGGTCAACACTGTGAAATGCATTTCGAACATCTAGAAATGAAGCTAACACGTGTTGATCTTTACAAAGGCCTTTTTCAACATCCATCATGAACTTGGTCAAATTATCAATAGTTGAACGTCCTTTACGAAATCCTGCTTGACTCTCAGGAAGGGGATCATTAGATTCTATACAATACTCTCATCGGTTTTTGACAAAAGTCTCACGAAGTTTACAAATGCAGGGAGAGAGAGCAATGGGTCGTTTCGATTTGCCATCTGACTTATCTATAAAGGGAACGTACTGTATCGTCCAGTCGTCTTGATACAAGTGTTTGGCGTACATTTCGTTGAATATAACCAACAAAAGAAGTTTGTACTTGATCAGCATTTCTTTGAAAGTAAGATAATCTATTCCGTCTAATCCCGGAGAAGATTTGTTTTTCCTATTGCTGAGAGACAAGTTAAATTCCGTGAAATCAAAAGGAGAGCTAAGGAATACATTGTTGGAGCATTCGGGGAGGAAATCTGGACTTTTCGTATGATGTGGTGGACTAATCTTGTCTAAGGCATCCCGAATTTTCTCAGCTTCCTGGTGGTTTTCAGGAGTGTGTGAGGGTTTGACTTCCGACCATTTATTTTCCAAAATTTTCAGGGAATTCCAAATATAAGATTGATCAGATTTAGGATTAAAGCTACTCGCAAACTTTCTATATGTTTCTCGTTTCTTGCTTTTGAACGTTCTCCTAGCTTGGGCTCTAGCTCTCTGAAGCCTGATTCTGTCCTGAGTTTTTTTAGTGAATCTCCAGCGTTTTGAAGCCGCCTTTCTCAACCTTATCATTTTCTCACACTCCGAATCCCACCAGAAAACTGCATTACGGTGTTTGTCATCTGAGACAACTTTCTTTCATGGGGTGTTCTCCTTTATAGCTCCTTGGAGCTGTTCAACAATAGTTATTAACGATTCAAGGGACCTTAGAGCCTTATTATCACACGGCGTGAAGTTGGCGCCCGAGCGCTTGCGCGAGGGTGCCAATCACGCCGTGTAATAATCAAGGCGCTTGGGTCCCGTGTATCGTACACTATTTTATAGCATCGAGTGACATAAACCCGCCCTTTCTGGGAGTCATAACATACCCGAGCGCTTGCGCGAGGGTGAAAGCGGGTGGCTAGGGCGGGGGCAAGTGGGGGGGCACCCCCCCCCCCGACTGAGAAAATGTTAAGAATCTGGTCCTATAAAATAGATATCACACACCCGCGATTAAACCCATCGAGTGATGATAAAGACGTTTCTTGTATCTAAAATAAGTCATGAGCATCATCTTCGGTTATTATAGTAATATAGGGGTTGTGGAAACCACATCCCGGCCAGAACCTGAAATTTTCCCTCTCAGACTTTATCGTGAAACAATTTCTAAATTCACGCTAGTAACTAGACTCCAGAAAAATTAGCAGTTTAATTCTTCTGAGACTTTCCATAATGGCTGTTTGAGAATTGGAAACTGTGTGATAACATCCTTACCGCTAGGATGACGAATATGCATATTCGATCTCTTCAAATGAGGTACAATCCCTGCAGTCTCTAATTTTGATACCCACTTATTTGCTGTGATTTGATCACGACGGTGTATTGAATGGAAATTCAGCATGGTCAAAGGTTTCAAGGTTAGCACAAATATACATGTGCAAAACTCAACCACGTGTTCATGTTTATGTTTATGTTGCTGATGATTTATAACCATGAGTGGGAGTGTAACAGTCATGACTAATTTTCTTGCTCTTTACAATTATTGACGCGGATAGAAGTGCTCCAGGCATGATCCATCATAGATTTTTTATAATTTTTTTTTTTAATTTTGATCCCTGCATACATAATATGCGCAAAAATTGCCAAAAATGCCCTTATAACCTCACAGTCGAATGAAGTGATTTGCTGCAATCCGCACCCACGTGAAGTGAGCGGACGCATTATTTCACAGTTGAATAATAGGCCATTTAAGTCCCGCAAATGCGTTAAATGAATACTGGTTTAGGTCACGCAGTGCTATAAATATCTTATATTTATCACAAGGGTCAGCTGTATCGTAACTAATATCTAAGAAAATATTAAGCGAATTTCCAAGGGTTGTTTATATTTCTCACAGTCAGTTCTCAGAGAACTGAGACGGAAAGATTTTTCATCGGTAAGATTTATATAAAACGAATAATGATCGGAGCCCCAGGTATCATCATGAATACCTATGTTAACTTTATCCACTAAGCTCGACGAGGTAAAAATGAAGTCTATATTA
This sequence comes from Eretmocerus hayati, assembly GCA_029851415.1. Classification (NCBI taxonomy): domain Eukaryota; kingdom Metazoa; phylum Arthropoda; class Insecta; order Hymenoptera; family Aphelinidae; genus Eretmocerus; species Eretmocerus hayati. Next base: position 114,098,953 of record CM056742.1, read on the forward strand.
GATGATTCTCCATTTTCAATATTCACGCGAGATTTTGTGTCATCATTGAGAATAACTAAATTGGAATTTACAGAACTCTCTAGCAATCTTTCTCCATTAGCATCATTTTCATCACAGTTCCATGACATGTGGTGGGCATTGAAATCTCCCATGGATAAGGTGGGATTCTGTGCATTGACATTACTAAAAATTTGATCCCAATGGGCTTGTGACATAATACCTGGAGCTCGATAGCAAACGAGTAAATCTACCGGAGGATGAATGTTCGTAATCTTGAGGCCTGCTAGCTCGACCGATTGATCGGGACTCCTCAGGTTGTCGATTTCGGCGAATGCTATGTTGTTCCTCAGCAAAATGAGTATTTCTCCACCAACACCAAGGTTTCTGTCCTTTCGGAACGTTTTGAAGCCCGAGAAATGAAAGTCATCATCTTGCGGTCTATCTTGTGATAACCACGACTCGACACAAGTGAAATTGTCAATGTCTTTGAGAATGATCTCCAAATCTTCCTCTTTATTAAATATAGTGCGAGCATTCCGGGAAACTATCTTCAGATCTTTCCGAATTGTAGTAGCCATCGATGCAATTTAGTTGTTAGAGATTTTCATGAGTGATTTTGGTAGATTTTTTTCGTCCTTGATAGTTAATATACAAGTCGAATATTTGGTCTCGTGGATCTTGAAGGACGGTGGGGAACTGAATAAATTCCCAAAATTTCATGATGGAAATTTTTATTGCAACGTTTCGTCCACTAGGTATTGTGGACCTCATCAGGCTTCAGGTTTCTGTTTCAACATATGTATAGAATAGAAAATATGGAATTTTTTACAAATGATGGATGTATAAATATTCAAGATGCGCAACTTACGTTATTCTTTAGATCGTCATGATATTTTGAACGATCCTGTAATAGAGCAAAGACATAGCGTCTAGCTCCTGTCAATACAAGTAAATAGAGTGAGTCATCGGTCTCATTTTTCACTCATATTTATATTAGCGCGATCGCAGTATACAGTAGGTGACATATATATGAAAAGTAGTGCATGTGGGAGAGAGAAAGAGAGCGGGGGGTCAACGAGCTTTGTCAGCCGTTGCCCACAATGGGTTATATATTCGACTGAGATTTTGAATATCGTCTTTTCTATTGATGCAATTCTCATCGAATTTTATATGGATCATTTCAGAAATCAACCGTTTTTTCCAATTTTTCTCTGTGTCTAAAATTTTGGTTTGATCCCAATGGAAATCGTGTTTATCATTTAGTCTGTGAACAGAAACTACGGACTTTTTATCTTTGTTTGTAATATGATCTTTAATGCGTGAACCTAGTTGTCTTTTTGTCTCTCCCACATACGTTGCTGGGCAATCTTTACACTGAAATTTATAAACAACACCAGTTTTGCTAAATTTATCTAGTTGGTCCTTACCTCATTTTACTATTGAGCTTAATGACTTGGAAACTTTTGGAAGAGTGTAAATATCGTTATGTTTGAACAGAGCATTACATTTTTCGAATAAGCGTTCGTGGTATGGAATACAAATTTTGTTCTGGCCAGCATATAGAATTTGGTTGCAACGTATTCTTTCTGCTCTGTTCATGAGATCTTTTGAACGATGTAATCTGGTTTTTATACATTTGTCAGTGGAATCTTCAGGATAATCATTGTCAGAAAGGAGTTGTTTTACAATTGACAAGTTAGAAGAATGAAATTTTTTATGTGAAAGTGACGTGACTCTGTCGACTAAATTGAACACTATGTTCCTCTTTTGATTCATGGTATGATTGGATTTGAAATTCAAGATCCTGCCTGATGACGTTGGCTTTTGATACCAATTGGTGATGATTTTTTCATCCTCTCGGATCAGAGATATGTCAAGGAAATTGATGGTATTATTGTTTTCAAGCTCATGTGTGAACTGTAAATGCTCATTGTAGCTGTTGAAAACATTGAGGACTACATCTACCTGTTTTTTCTTCACACACATTAGAGTGTCATCGACATATCTGTAATAGAACAGAGGAGTGCAATCGTGATCATTTTTCAATTTACGTTAGCATGAAGTTTCCAAGTCATCCATAACAATGTCTGCGAAAAGTGGAGAGATGGGTGATCCCATCGGACTACCAAAAATTTGTTGATAAATTTTATTATTGAATTGAAAAAATGTGTTGTCAAATCATTGGTGAAAAATTTCATATTTTCTATTTTATACATATGTTGAAACAGAAACCTGAAGCCTGATGAGGTCTACAATACCTAGTGGACGGAACGTTGCAATAAAAATCTCCATCATGAAATTTTGGGAATTTATTTAGTTCCCCACCGTCCTTCAAGATCGACGAGACCAAATATTCGACTTGTAGATTTTCATGAGATTCTCGCCCTTGAGACGAGTCAGTATCATCAGTCTCGGTCATTTGAGCACCTGGATGAAGAAGTTTGTTTTTGAGACGAGTGAGGCGAGCCTTTGCGCTCGGCTTAGTAACTAGAGTGTGAGTGTACGCGATAGTCTCGATAAACTTTTCAATGTTTACAATTGACATAGCACGCGCCGTATCGAGAGCGTTAGGCTGGTTCCATGACTTATGAATGGATTCCTCGAGCACTTTAGAGTTGATATACTCATCGGACGAAATTTTCTGTAATGTAGTTTTTGCGAGCTCAAGCAGAGCTACCACTTCATTCGCGATTTGATCATCATCTAATTTTGGTTTCTTCGTTCTTCTTCGCGACCGTCTTTTTGAGGAGACAAGTTTATCCATATCGTCTGATGCTTTGATAATTTCTCCAGATGATTCTGGAGGCATCTGGACCAAAACATTCTGAGATGAAACTGAGTCTACTGAGTCGGTGGTAGACGGTGAAGGTCTTTGCGCAGGGTTTATATGGGGATCCCATGTTACTAGGACAAGTATACTCGTCCTAATAACATGGTATCCCTATATAAACTCTGCGCAAGGGGGTTAAATTCGAATTCTTGTTGCTGAGCTCAGTATCTGTACTGCATACTTGTGTGTCCATAGCCGATTCTGATACGTCAGGCTTCCCATTTTCAGAATTAAGATTCTTAGGGCATGCTTTTGCGACATGAGCGAGTTTATTGCACACGAAACAAGAAGCTTCTTGAGCCGAGCTGAAAAAACCCCAATACATGTTGTTATCGAACGTTATTTGTAGGGATTCTGGAATTAGATTTGCATCTTCTTTCTTGACGTAAACCTGCCGCCTGAATGACTGAATATGAGATCGACCGGGTTTTGTCAGACTGGCTTTGACCGAAGAGATTTAGGAAGTAGGTCGTATGCCCACACTTTTTAAAGCTGTCACTAGTACATTATTCGGGATCCAAGGATATACGTTAGAGATCAGAACCCTAGTATTTTTCTCTAGCAGCGGTCTAATTTTCACAATGTTATCTTTCACAGTCACATTCTGTCCACTTACCTCTTCCGCAACAGATTTGCTGGATACGGTAATACACACTCGTTCTCCTGTAACTTTCGAAATTGTTTTCATGTTCGAGAGATCAGTAATTTCTTCAAGGGCATCTATGTAGTCTTCAATCGTGGCACTTTGGATGGATTCTATAATTATATCCTGTTGTTTGCTCGGTAGAGTAACATTTGCATGACTGAGAGCTGTACTATTGGAATTTTCAGTAGGGTTTGAAGTACTTTCTTGAGGTGATGGTGTAACCTCGCTGATGTTGGATGAGGCCATGCTAGCCTGTATTGCGGCCCCTCACACTGCAGCTGCAGTTGAGGGAGGATTGATAAACTGTAGGAACAAAATTCACGGCACAATTGGAACAGTGCTCGGCTCCGAGAGCCTCGGGCACACGCGTTACCGTTTGTTTACTTCGTCCGCAAAACACGTCTATTCACTACGGTGTCTCAAACCGAACCGATGATAATCTTATCAACCCGGATGATATTGCACAATAGAATGATGAAGACAATGGATTGACCGCATGTTATCAATTATTTGAAGGATCGACCAAAAAACTACCCTCTGTATCGATCTCAAAACTCTGAGAATGAGAAGGACACTTGTATGTTACTTGATAATTTATCCGACTCATGATTGATAACCCTTTATCGATGAATCGAGGATACTTCTTATAGTAACGCGAGGCCCAAATCGCGCTCGAAATAGTTTTATTGTTCTCTTTGTCGACATATCAGACTCTTTATTGCAGCAGACTGATGGTACCGCAATTGACTTCGAAACCCAAATTTTATGACCTTTATCACCCGCGGTCAGGTAGTCCCGCGCATCGACGATTTGAAGGGCCCCGGCTGTAAAGGACAATATAGACCTCACAATGGGGTCAGACTTTGATTTTTTTAAACTTTGCGACCTCGCCTCACGTTTGATTTTTTGAAAGCTGATATCGCGTTATCACTTTTGATATACAGAATTTTCTCATGATTTCTCTGTTTTTGAATCAGATCTCAATGTTACGGAGTCAATCCACGTGTTTGGTATGTATCTATTCATACATGTGCGAATACAGTGATGGGTCATGTGAATCATGCAGACTGCATTGGCCACCGCGCGAACTGCTTTCGCGGTGGCCTGAGCCGTATAGGACTATACTGACCGCTGCGCAAGCTACTTTCACGGCGGCCAGAGCCGTAAAGAACTGTGTCGGCCACCACACGAGCTGCTTCCGTGGCGGCCAGATACGTGTAGGGCTATGGTGGAAGGCGCGTGAGCTGCTTTCGCGAGAGCCACCTTTGCAGCAGTTCAAATCTGCCGTGCCATGCAAACACGGGTAATGCACGTCACAACATTCGATCTCGCGACACGATCCCTTGGTAGGATGGCTCTCTCTTTCTCTCTCTCGCTCGCACTTTGCATGCGTCTGAATGTCTGGGTTTTCCTCGATGTCGCAGCTTCCTCAAACAAAAACGCCGACGCGCGCGTTATATCTCGATGCTGTTGATTACAATTTCTAAAAAAGAAGAGGTTTTCATCGCGAGGGTTCCCAGCATTGAGAATCCAAATGCGTTTCTTTAGCTTTGAAACAGAGCCCATCGCGGTATGCGCTCTACTATCCGTGAGACTTATGATAGGGAGGGCAAGAGAGTCGTTAAGTATCCACAACAAGCTCAAAATTAGACGCCTGTATGTAAGCAGGCTCATAAATTTCGAGTGTTTTCCGAGTTCGAGGAGGCTTCCCTGAGATTTTTCTTTAGCTCGTCGAATCTTTTTCAACAGCTGATCTCGAATCTTAACCGGAGAAACAGTGCATATCAAGTGAATTCATTCTCATGTGTCTCATGTTATATCGAAAGTAAGACTGGCATCTGCAAGTAATAAAATCTAAACTCCATCGCTCTTGGTATGTGTGAGGATTCAACTGAAAAGTTATAGCGTGAGAACAAGAAAAAAGCAAAGCGTAGATGTTTCAAGAATAGAATTTTCCATCAAATACCATTCGTTTTGAAAAGATTATCTATAACAATAATATTCTGTGAACCCATTTGTTCATCTGTAATTTGTATTTGTTTAATGGGATTTCATGTTGAAAATTTGAGAAAATGAAAAATTATAGTTATTATGCATAAGAATGATGATTGAAATATCTCATATGATGGAATCATGTAACCATATGATTATTCAATGTAAACAATATTAGCATCTTACTCTATCGATTAGGAAGACTATTTTCATGAGTGCTTCGATACGAAATTTACCTTTTAATCATGAATTATGCTTGAACAATTATGATTATTTATGTGTAAAAAGGGACAATGAAAGACCATTATCAATCGTCAAAATTGTGGAGGATTCAGTGACACGCAAAGATCTGCAATGTTATTGTTGAATGAAATAATTATTGCAATTTAGTAGAAGCAATCAGGAATTGACCGAAAGCAATCTAAAGGAGCCGTTAGAAGCCGAGTACATTTGTGTGAACATGAATCATTTATCATCTATCATTTCTCAATCCGAGTGATTTAGCGCGATAAATAGTGACGGAAAACGAGTCATGAATCTTATGTGTGCGAACTCTCGGATTCCAAACGTTCGTTCATGGTCGACGAGAAGATGCATTGAATTTGAAAGCCAAGCTCGGCGCATTGTCTCTAATAATGAGCGGATAGTTTTGGTTGACGTGCTATGCTATGCTTTGGTACTCACATCTCTCGGTGGCTGAATCCCCTCCAAAAAATAGTTATACATAGAAAACGTACAGAGCCTTGTCGCTGGATTCTCGAAGATAGAAACCCCGTCGAGTGGGGGTGACATCTCGTTGAGTCTATAAAAACGCCATCACATAGGGCGGTACTTTACTATACCTCTAGCACTTGCCTTTACATCGCGTGATACCTATCTCATATTTGTATTTCTACTTGTATCATCATCTTGTCAATTCGGTTATCATCTTGGACTACAATTCAAGATCTGCTTCAATAATTCATTAATCTCACCCAGCCTGGAACCTATAACATCATACAGTAACACTCAAACTCCAGTAGATCTCCAGATAACGAATACTGAATTATCTTCGAAAGTTATAAATTTTTTCGGATATCTATCACCTAAATTTTTTGCAGTGCACTGAAAATATTTTCGGCTAAGCTACAGCACCCGAAAGTCGAGCTAACTTTGAAATATGGCTTATACCTGCGTTTTCTTACATTCTGATAACAGCTACAGCCTCATACGGGTTGCCGGAAGGGAAAAAGTAACAAATGTGAATGACACCAAAAACTGTCAATGATATCTTGTTTTATGAGTTAAACAGATCAAAATCCCGTTTCCCCCGAAATCCTAGTTGCTCGTGTGTTCGATTCGCGTGATATTGAATATTTCAATGGGAAATCCTATGTATTTTACATCCCCCCCTCATTCACTCTTTTTTTAGAAGTAAAACTAGGCGAGTATGAGGTTTAGAAAAGAACCATTCATCTCCAGTACATCAAAACTTCAAATTTTATACGACATGGTTCAAACTCTTGGAAGGAATGAGATCTAAAAAAACCACGTCGAGTATTTTTTGAGCCGATTTGTCACGATCAACATATCATCACTGGTAGAGACTAGAGCCACTTTCCTCCAATCAAATCTTTCTTTCAATTCATTCTAATGCTGGTGGTTTGACAATTTCTTACTAGCTAATTGTCGATGAAATGACCCGAAGTTTAGGTGAGTAGAAGAGGTACAGGGGAATGTCGAAATAGAGGAAATATAACTGAGTTTAATTTGGTTTTCATGATGATTCACTAAAATCTCATATCATACTCATTTATATTTTCTCTATTTCGATTTTCCCCTGTACCTCTTCTACTCACCTAAACTTCGGGTCATTTCATCGACAATTAGCTAGTAAGAAATTGTCAAACCACCAGCATTAGGATGAATTGAAAGAAAGATTTGATTGGAGGAAAGTGGCTCTAGTCTCTACCAGTGATGATATGTTGATCGTGACAAATTGGCTCAAAAAATACTCGACATGGTTTTTTCAGATCTCATTCCTTCCACGAGTTTAAACCATGTCGTATAAAATTTGAAGTTTTGATCTACTGCAGATGAATGGTTCTTTTCTGAACCTCATACTCGCCTAGTTTTACTTTTGTAAAAAAAGTGAATGAGGGGGAGGGATCTCACTCCTTGGTTATAGAAATCCAAGGGTAACCACAAATTTTCCAAGCACTTGTCCTCACCGCACTTGAGAATTTCTTACATACGGCTCCGTCATTTTTTCCATAAAAAAATACACTACTATCAGTGTATATTTTGTTCAGTTCAATCTGGAGAGCCATGCAGCTACAGGCAAGAGCAATATTGCGGAGCCGCGACAAACACACAAAACACAACAAGGCAGACGAATCTCTCCTCCCTGTCCTCCTCGCATGGCGCTTTGATCTTTACGTCACCTCTAGTCGTGGCTAGTTTCGAGTATCCACATCTGATGCAATAATTATAGAAACGAGAAATTCAGGTAATTCGAAAATTTATTTATCCGCAATAACAAACCAGCTGATCGTGATCGGTGCCAGCGTTGCCCGGTACGCAGCAGACAGCCTCATTGCAGACTGCCGTCAACCGGACAGGAAGATCTTGCGCACGCGCTTCTATCTCTCTCTTTTTTCTTTTTTTTTTTAAGGTGGTTGTAGGGCGAATACGCTGCGACGTACGAAGGAAAGGCACCGGTCAGCCAAACACAGCTGGCCAGCACCTCCCCAACAGTCCCGGGCTGAAATCCGCATCGATACGGCCATCCGAACCGGGTAAACCCTCTCTTCCTTCTCCGTTGGCGCCGGCCATTGGACAAGGAAGAAATCCACCAACTTACCAATCCGGCCCCGGCACCGCGTGAGCATTACTTCAGGGCCGGCGGCGTTTCGCGCTCAGGATCGAACGTCTCTCTTCTCACAACTCGCAGGTGTTGTTTCTCCTTCTTTGATCTTCTTCCATCTCTTCATTCTTCTCTCTTCTCTCTTCTCTCTTCAATCTTCGATCTTCTCTCTTCTCTCTTCTTCCTTCCCTCTTCAGTCCATCATATTCCTCCTGGAACCATTTGGACCTCTTCTGTTTGAATCGGCAGGTTTACTGTAATTCGCCGGCATCGAGGCGCCTCACCCCCCTCTCTTTCTCCTCCTTACGGGTCATCACCAGCTTGATGTATCCGGTGACTGTATCCCATGTCTCCTGATTGCGAAGTAAGTACGGGACGAGGTTCTCAGGTGTTAGTTGAGCACCCAGCCATTCATCCAACTCCGCGCACTCTCTTCTGGTGTCGTTGCACGTGAACAGGGCGTGTTCAGCGTTATCCCAGTTGTCCCCGCATGACTGACATGCTGGGGATGTCCTCTTCTTGAACCGGGTCAGATGGGCAACGAAGCAACCGTGGTCACTTAGTGCTTGCGTCGTCCAGTAATCTATCTCTCCGTGGGTACGTTCCGTCCATTTGGCTACGTCACGGATCAGCCGGTGCGTCCATCTGCCATTTGCAAATAGCGAATCCCACTCAGTTTGCCAATGCTCAAGGGTGGTTTCCTTCATCGTTGAAGTGAGTACTCGTTCGGCTCCGATCACTTTCTGGCGGTCCAAGATCCTCACTCGCTCCGCGACGAGCAAGTGGATGGGCGGCGTACTCGCCAATACGTAAGCCGCATCTCCTGACACGGTGCGGTAGGCACGGATACTTCTCAGGGCCGCTCTCCGGTGGACAGGCCCCATCCTCTTCTCGATGATGGTCTTCTCTACTCTCTTTCTCCACACGGGTGCACCGTAGAGCATGATAGAGGTGCTGACGGTGTTGAGAAGTGCGCGTCTCGTTTCCTTGGGTCCCCCGATATTCGGCATCAGCCGCTGAAGCGCCGCACCAACCCTGCTCGCTTTCTGGGCGGTCTCCTGGATGTGTTTCTTGAACGACCGCTTGTCGTCAAGCCATACGCCGAGGTATTTCAGCTCTGTCTTGCGTGGGATCTCTTGCCCGTCATGTAAAAGTGGGGCAAGTCAAACTTCCTGCGTCTTGTGACCACGATTGCTTCGCACTTCTTGACAGCAAGCTCTAGGAGCCTGCTGATCATCCACTCGTAGACTCGGGCCAGCGCCTCGTTCGCGCGTTTACCCAAGAGTTCTTCGTTGTCGGCCCAGACTATGAGTCCCGCGTCGTCCGCGAAAGCCACTATTATCACTCCTTCGGGCAGTTCAATAGACAGTAAACTGTCGTACTGGGTGTTCCAGTTGAACGGCCCGGAAACCGATCCATGTCCAATTCCGGCGGACAGTTTCCGGATCTCTTGTCCCTCGTCGGTGTCGTACACGAGTGTCCTGTTCCGCAGACAGTCACTCGTGATGGCTAGTAGATAGGGCGGTAATTTACCTGCTTGGAATTGATAGACTCGCTCCCAGCTCGCGCAGTTGAACGCGTTCTTTATGTCCAACGCAATAATGGCACAAAATCCTCCTGTTCCTTGGTATGGGTTCCCTACTGACGCTTGAACACGTTCTTGGACCTCCTCGATCGCGTGCACAGTGCTTCGTCCCTTCCGGAACCCAAACTGCATTGGTGATAGCCCGCCGCTCTCTTCGTAGGCTTTTTCCACCCTGTTGAGCACCATCCTCTCGTACATTTTCCCGATATTGTCGAGCATGCTGAGAGGGCGTTGATCTCCTTGACCTTTAGGTATCAGGACCAGCTTTTGGCGTTTCCACTTATCCGGGAAATTTCCCGCGATCAGACAGATGTTGAAGAGGTCGAGGAGTAAATCTGGTTTGTATTTGAAGACCAGTTTCAGGGTCTCGTTTGGAATGCCGTCCAGGCCAGGGGCCTTGCCGTTTGGCAGTCTCTTCGCCGCTATGAGTAGTTCTTGCATAGTGAAGAGCGGGATGGGGTCATCGCTCTCTGGAGGGAATGTGACTCTGGGTTCTCTTGCTGGGAAGAGGTCTTCCACGATGCTGCGCAAGGTAGCTGCATCAGTCGGTGCTGGGTTGCCCCTCCGGGGTCGGACCTTGGACATGACCACGCAGTATGGCGTACCCCACGGGTCTCCATTGACCATGTCACACAATTCACCCCAGCACTTCTCTTTGCTTCTCCGGATGGCTAGAACGAGAGCCTTCTTTGCTTCTCTGTACGCCCTATCATCTTCCGCCAGTGATGGTCGTTTTAGTTTCCTTGATCGCCACGCGGTTCTCCTTCTCTTATTGCTCGTTCTTCGTAGGGCTTTCATCTCGTCGGTGATCCAGTACTCTGGTTTCCTCCAAAAGCATGATGTTGTCTTGCGAGGCATCGATGCGTCACAAGCTCTTGTGATGGTGGTCGTCACCATATCCACAGCCTCGTCCGCGGTGATGTTCATCGGGAGATCTTCGGCTGTTCCTATCGATTCCCGGAATTTCCCCTCATCCAGCTTGCGTACTTGCCACCCCGTCGGTCGCGGTCTGCGTGTCGTCTGTCTCTGTCTGTCAGTCCTAAGCCGAAACCGAATATGTCGATGGTCACTCAATGTTTCCGTGTCCAGAACCTCCCACGATGTCATACGTCCCATGAGCGACGGGCTCATGAACGTCAGGTCGAGGACCGAAGACGAACCTCCCTCCCTGGACCGAGTGTCGTGTCGGTAGTAGGTGATAACCCCCGTCTCGTTCGCGAACACTAATCCCAATGCCTCCATGGCATCAGCGAGTATTACCCCCCGTCTATCACGCGGCCCCCCGCTCCAAGTCGGTTCCTTGGAGTTGAAATCCCCCGCGATTATAACTGGGCCCCCCCCCCATTGCCTCACATCCTCTTCTAGGTCGTGGAACTCGTCTTCGAATTCGTGCGTCTTGAGCGACGGTGAATAGTAGCAGCTGTAGACTGCTGTGCCCCCTATGGTCTTTCGAGCGAAACCGCGGCCACTAACAGCTGGTCCAGTCTCACGGATCGCAGGATTCATGATCTGGATTACGGCTGTCCTCCAGTGATCGAATGTGGATCGAGAGAATTCGCGCTTCCGAGGCGGTTTGGAGATAATCAGAACATCGATCCCTCCTTCTCTGGCAACAGCGTGTAGGAGATCGTCTGCGTCCCCGCTCTTCCTGAGGTTGGCTTGGATGAAGCTAGCCATTCCTTCCCTTCCTGCGTCTATATGTGGTTCTTGCCCTCTGGTACGCAGTGCAGTTGCTGGCCTCAGATCTGTGATCAGATTTGGACCCGATCGCCGCACAGCTTAGGCATTTTGGTTTTTCCTTGCAAATCGCAGCAAGGTGCCCTGGTTCGCCGCATTGGAAGCAGAGTTTTGGTTTCCGTTCCTCTGCCTTCTCTTTTTTGCACCCCGAAGCCTTGTGGCCGTACTCTAAGCAGTTATAGCACCATGAAATGCCACCCTTCTCGCGGATCCTGACTCTGCCCCATCCAACCTTTGGCTCCTTCCAGCCGAGGAGATGGTGAGCCAGTCTCGCTGCGATCGAGACAACAGCGGTTTGGGTGCCGCGGTAGCCACTCCGGATGGACTTGACTACAACGGCACCCTTCTCGTTTTCTGGTAGGGCCTTCGCGAGGTCATCCCGCACCTTGATTATGTCGACATCGTAGTCGACTCCGAGCACCTCGAGGGTCGTGCTGTTTGCTAGACAGTGGACAGCTTCTTCTTGCCCGACGACTGGTGCCAAGGCTGCCTAGACGGCGGCGACATCGGTGCCCTTCTTGAGTTCAAGAAGGACTTGGCTTTCTTGGGTCTTGTGGATGCCCGTGACCTTAGAGCCCACTTTTTCATCGAGGTCATCCGTTTTTATCCTGCGCAGCATGTCTGCGTAGGTTAGCCCATCTTGTTTGGCCGTAACGAGGACGGCTTCGGGCTTCACCCTTCTCGGCTTCATTTTCGCTTTCTTTCCGGCGGCATCGTCGGATCTACCGCTCTTCTTTGTCCTTCTCGCTTGTTTCTTTGACACCACTCCCTTCCAAGGCCCATTCTGCTCGGGCCGATTGAGCGTTGATGTGGAGCGCGGTGTTCCGAGACTTCCCGGTGGAGGTCCGTATCGCGTCGCCTTCAAACCGCGTTGCTGCCCCGGTCGCGATTCCGGTTTCCCTGCCCCCCTTCCCTGGAAGCCACTACCCGACGCGGCCGGTTTTTTTGTGACCGGAGGCTGCACATTCCCTATCTCTCTCTCTCTCTCTCTCTCTCTTCCTCTTCCTCGACCATCTTGCATACCCAACACATGTGTAGCAGAGACGTTTCGATATTTCTCGAGTCGAAGTGCGGGACTGGAGAAGTCAAACTGAGATGTAAAACAAAGGCATGAATTTTGCGGTGCTGAATAAAACGCGTCCAGTGCTCGGATTGAGAAAATAATTGTACAGAACTCTGAATCGCTTCAGAAAGGCTTTGCCAAAGCATTGCAGAGCTCTATGAGCAACGTTAAGAGGTTAATAATCCAAGTAGAAAAAAGTGTGAGGTTAAAAAACCCCAATTCAAAGTATAGATAAGCACAGCGCCTCGCTCGATTTTTCGTCTGCTCGTACTCGCCAGCGAGGCGCTATCGGGCCTCTTGATATGAATGGTTCTCACAATCAATGTTTCCCTCGATCAACATGCTGTATCAGCCCACTCCATTCTTTTTCAACGTACCTGGGCTGATTTTGTACATGTTGACAAGAGCTCAAAGATTAGCTAGATCATGTTCAGTTGTAGTCGAAGTGAGCTGAGATTTGCCATGCTCAAGGAGCAGAGATCTCATTCTTCCGAAAACGCATGATTCTTCTTCTCAAAAGATCGTGACTTCTCAAGCTTCTAACTCCGACAGATCTCAGTATTTTTCGACGTACCTTGGCTCATTATTAAGTTCATCGCGAGAACTATGGAACAGGTAGAAGTGTGTTGTATTTTCATGGATATGCTCTATTTACAAAGAAAAATTTTCTGTTTTCACAAGGGCCGGATCTTATTTCTCGAGAATAAATCGAGGGTTCCTGAGCTGCTAGTTCAGATGCAACTTCATATTCCATGGCACAACTTAGCCTATTTTGAAGCTCATTACCAGAATACTTTCGAAATAGCTCAGCTGGGTGGAAAAATATGAAGTTGCATCTGAACTAGCAGCTCAAGATGCCTCGATTTGTTCTCGAGAAATGAGATCCGGCCCTTGTGAAAACAGAAAATTTTTCTTTGTAAATAGAGCATATCCATGAAACACTCCTACCTGTTTTATAGTTTTCGCGATGAACTTAATAATGAGCCAAGGTACGTCGAAAAACACTGAGATCTGTCGCAGTTAGAAGCTTGAGAAGTCACGATCTTTTGAGGAGAAGAATCCTGCCTCTTCGAAAAGATGAAATCTCTGCTTCTTCAGCATGGCAGATCTCATCTCACTTCAACTACAACTGAACATAATCTAGCTCATATTTGAGCTTTTGTCAACATCTACAAAATGAGCCCAGATACGTTGAAAAAGAATGGAGTGGGTCGATACAGCATGTTGATCGAGAGAAACATTGATTGTGAGATAATTTATGTGAAATACATAGGAATTCCCATTGAAATATTCAATATCACGCCAATCGAAAACACGAGCAGCTAGGATTTCGAGGAAAACGGGATTTCGATCTGTTCAACTCATAGAACAAGATCCCATTGACAGTTTTTGGTGTCATTTTCATCGGTTACTTTTTCCCTTCCGGCAACCCGTGCTCACTTATTATCCGATCGACTTTGAAATTTTTTTACCGTGTCCGCAATTGTATGTGCTTTGATATTATCCTAGTTAAAAAATTTACTGATTTTCCTTTGAGCCAGGATAGCGAAAATTCTCTAGGTGTCAATCTTTCTTTAAGCGATAGTACTACTCTTTCACTCAACTTCGTATCAAATGTGAGTGTACCCAACTTACCCCAATCAAGCCGTTTTCTTATCAACTCTGGCTTATTCTCTTGCAATCGTGGCTGAACGACGAGTGCATGAATACTTGTTATCATCTAACTTATGTAGATTCGTCCACTCATCGTTCAGCCCAAATTGCTAGAGAATCAGAGAAAACTGGGGATGAAAATGTGCATGAATTATACGTTAGGAGATTCCCGTGGTCAAGTTGTTCACATTTTCATCCGATCCTCTTGCGATTGGGTTAAACGACGAATTCGCAAATACAAATTAGACCACAACAATGATTCTACAACTCGTCAATTCTCATGTGAGATGTGTTCTCAAGCTCGTTGCTCACGGTAGTCGCGGTTACGTCTAATACTGCCGATTGGGGGGGGGGGGGGCGAGCTAAACACTTTGAGAAAAGAAAACGGCTGGCAGAACCGGGGATTTGAGTAGGTTCTACTTGGCTCTCGCACGAGAGCGGAGTAGAACCTACTTGGCTCCCCGGTTCTGCCCATCGTTTTTCCTTTCTCAAGGCACTATTTGCGGCTCATTTTGGTGAGATCAACACATTTTAAGTGGCCAAAAATATCATACTGGAAACACTCTCAAGATAGATGGGGGCATGTTCGGTACACACCGATGTTGGCCCTCTTATTTTACGAATCATCTCCGTGTTTTGCACATCAAGTATCTCCACAAATGAGTTTTGCGACTCTCAAAAAATGATTTTGAGGGTTTCGAGACAAGGAACCAAATCAAATGCGTTATAGTACGATAAGATTGGCCAAACCAAACATTTTTGGCACCGGTTCTACTAATTGTAATTTCCTCGGTAAAATTCTGGCTGCGAAAACAAGGAAAACTGGAAAAATCACTTCAAATGTTTTGGGAAACGCAGAAGCAATTCAGAGTCAATTTCAACCTCTTATTTCCCCATATTTCCACGTAAAAAACAAGAAGGAGAATTTGAGGAAAGGTCAGTGAGGGCCCACCCCTGAGATCGGCATATGGGGGCAAATTGGGTATAGAAGCATCCACACAGCGTGGAAACGTTTCTGAAAACACCTCAGAAATATTTCACTGAAACATTTCTGAAATATAGTTATGTCCGCGGCTGGAAATGTTTGTAGAAGCTTTCATGGAAAACATTCCTAGGAACCTTTGAGAAACATTCCATAAACGTTTCAGAAATGTTTCAGAAACACTCCAGAAACGTTTCAAAGACATTACATGTGGATATTTGCAGGGATTTGGAATGATTGCGACGATTGAGCGAAAGAAATTGATTCTATACTCAAACCGTACGTATTCATGTTCAGAACTGTTCTTTGACTATTTAATATATTGAAAGATTGATATAGACATTAGTTGAAGATATTTTCCATGAAAGTCGCCGATGGTGTTTGAACCTGCGTCATTCGGGTTACTAGACTACGATGCTGTCGACTAAGGCTGGAATTCATAGTTGTTAATCCGAGATTAGAGTCAGTTGATTTAGGGCGCTGCGATCGCCATGGCGAGGCATTTTACATCTGGGCACAGCGATCGGAGCGCTCCTCATCCGTGGATCCTGACCTCGGATTAAGAAGGCTCCCCAGCCTTTTAAAAATAGTGGTGGTGCCATCTTGCGGTCAGAATAGTTTATCGTAAATAAAATTAATCAGTCAAACCTTTTAAGGTGAATAGCGATGCAGACCTACGTGCGGGGGATTTCCCTGCAAATTAAAAAAAAAATTAGTGCGTCGACAGAGAACGCGCGAAAGATGACGGAGTCATCGTGAGTTTACAACTCCTTAGATTGAGTTTTCCAGCGGGAACTGTACTTATCATAGACTAGTTCACTAGAAATATATTCGACTGTAGTGCAGAACCTTGCAGCCTCATCTATATGATCAGGAGTGGACACAATATTTCCATGGTTTTATTTCGAAAACTACTCTTTCCAACTCAAGATTCTCACTCAACAATTGGGAAAGCTGTGAAACGTATTGAAATTTTGGACAAACGTAACCCGACAGGTTATTGAAGCTGGGATATGAGACAAAATTTCATCTTACATTTGGATATTGTGGGCAAGAGAATGTCTCGATCGTGGTTCTATCAGAGATCTGAGAATTGCGCTTATTTTACTTATTTTATTATACGCTTATTGATCGGTCACTAATGTGAACTTGCGATCATATCAAAGACAAACCTTCTCCTCGAAAACTACAAGAATCTCGGAAATGGATTCACCTGGAAATCCGTATTTACCCCCCCCCCCCCTCCACAAGTGAAGATAAAAGCGAGAAAGGTTCGATCAGTACCACCATTTTCCGAGTTTCAGGAGCATAATCGCGCATTGCTGTATATATGTGCTGTGCAATGCACAGGCATTGCGAATATCATGAAAAATGTCGATGAACGAATTGGTCGACGAATTGTTGCGATTTGCCTCAAAATTTTGGGCATTCGAACATTTTTACGAACATTGCACGATGGGAGTGGTAAACTTCGCTTGCGACTTACGGCAATGCATATGAGCAACACAGAGGGCAACATATAAGGCCGAATAAGAGTATAACATTTACTATATATGCACGACTTAACTTTATATATGTCGCAGGCAAAGTGATCAATTCGTCAATGTATACAGTCAGTAGCGGATGTATACATTACCTAGGCACTGTATACAGCCGCAGTCAAAGTGTTCAAGAATCGCTGCTGCAGCGTCGGCGAATAGTTTACCTAGGTAATGTATACTTTGACTAGCGACTGTATACACTGCCATAGACCGACTCGGCAAAGTATTCACCGATGGCACGGGCAACGGCTTCGCCTATATAACAGGTAAATGATGGACATTTTATTCTCTATATCAGCATACGTGATTGCACCAATACATAAGTTCCAATGCTTACTTGAAAAGAAATTTGGCTGGCCAAGAAATTTTGGGTCAGAAGTAGTGCGTTTATCGGACGATAAATTTTTTGTGTATTTTTCGACGTAGAAGCCGGATCCGACCTCTACTTTGATCCTATACACGGGAAAATCTTTTCAATCGCGAAAAACTAATTCACCTCCAAATAGCTATTGTCACGTTTTTTGCCAATTCTGTAGATACGAGAATATAGTGACTTATCGTTGTAGTGGGCCAAGGGGGCATCGGAGACATGGTTTTATACATATTCTGACCTGCTGGACGCGATGTTAGCAATTTTGAAGGCCTACGATGCGTTCGAAATGAGTGACAATCTAATCTTTTGAGTACCAAACAAATTAGAAGTCATAAGTGTTTTTTTCTTCAATGAAAGTGCTATTCAATTATTATCAAAAGACTTTGTGATTAGTGTCTTGATTGAATTCAATTTCATATTTCTCTTCTCTATCATTTACCATAGTCTCAATATCAATCGTATGCAACTTTTACATTAATAGTTTGGGAACATTCAGGCATGCATTTTCAAATAAGCCTTGGAACTTATTCATTGGTGCATTCACGTACGCCAATATAGAGAATCAAATGTCCATCATTGACCTGTTATATAGGCGAAGCCGTTGCCCGCGCCATCGTCGAATACTTTGCCTAGTCGGTCAAAGTATACATTACCTAGGCGAACTGTTCGCCGGCGCTACAGCAGCGATTCTTGAACACTTTGACTGCGGCTGTATACAGCGCCTAGGTAATGTATACATCCGCTAGCGACTGTATATGTCGCCGTCAATGTGTCCAATCTGGGCTTTATATAGAACGCCCGGGGAATCTATAGAATCCCCGGGCGTTCTATACAATGCCGGCTAATGTGTTCAATGAGCGTTCATCGAACATATTGCCTGCCTCCAAACGGGCATTCTATAGATTACCCGGGGATTCTATACAATGCCCGTGGCTGCTTGGGCGATGTGTTTAATTTGTAAACACAGAATCGCCCATGGCTGATTGATTCAAAATTTTCGATCGTGTCAGTTGGAATACGGGTTTCATCATGAACGGTGACGCGGTTATAAGTGAGGATGATTACAATCGATCTTTGGCAGCCGCCATCGAAAGGAAGAAAAATAATACTTGTATGTGGAATCGTGAACAAATAGCAAAAGTGATAGAAATCCTCAAAGCTAATTCAAATAATCATGCTAAGTATTACTATTTGAAGAAATATGAGCTGCTACAGATAGGTGGACAGTGTCAAGTGATAATGAAAAGACAAGAAGGCAGTGATACTATGGTGCATGTGATACCCTCAGAAGAATATTACGATAAGCTAGTGGAAGCTCATTTGAGGACCGGTCATGGAGGGCGTGACAGAGTATTGTATTATTTAAAATCTAGGTGCCGAATTCCAAGGGAAGCGGTGGAAATTTTCGTTTCGGCTTGTCCAACCTGTGCTCGTAAAAAAAGTGCGCCGGTGAAAGGCGTTGGCACAAAGCCCATAGTGTCTCATGGGTTCAACAGTAGATGTCAAATTGATCTCATAGATTACCAGTCATGTCCTGATGGTGAATTTATTCATGTGTTGGTAATACAAGATCACGCGACGAAATTTGTGCAGCTTCGGCCGTTAAAATCAAAACATGCAAATGGTGTCGCTTATGTTTTGTAGGAGGTTTTCTTCATATTTGGCGCACCTTTCATTCTCCAAAGTGACAATGGGCGAGAATTCGTTGCAGCAGTAATAAAAGCGTTGATAGGTCTTTGGCCAGAGTGTAAAATCGTCCATGGAGGACCACGCCATCCTCAGACGCAAGGTAGCGTTGAGAGAGCCAATTCTGATATTAAGAAGATGCTTAGCGTTTGGATTGATGAACACTCGAATAACTGGTCTCGAGGCTGTTTCGAAGTGCAGGTAAACAAATACAGCTGTTAAATATAAGATACATGAATCATATTCACATGCGCGTAAACGCTCTAATTCGTTAACCATTTGTATCCATTTCTGTTTCATGAAAGTGGCAGAATAATACTTCATTACATCGAATCATTAACAGAAGTCTGTATGAAGCCGTTTTTGGTCCAATCAAATACGGATTGACATACTTGAATCTACCTGCTCAAGTCATTGCAAATATTGAGACTGAGGAAGAATTGGAACGTGCTCTCGGAATTGAGACCGTAGATGACAATGTCACCGAATCAGATTTCGAAGGGTAATAAAGATGTTACTGCGATTTTGAGTTTATATATTGTCAATCATATAATACTTTATTTCATTTACAGTGAACACTTAGAAGCACCATCTGCGATTGATGTTGTTGAAAATGAGAATTCAATGGACGAGAGGTAATTGCTCAAGTGCAGAAAAAAACGTTGTCATTCTTGCATAGTATGGCTTCAACGCTCATAATAACTTTTTAAATCATTTTTATAGGGTGCATGTCAGTGGAGATCAATCAGACCATGCATGCGAGACTAACGATGCAGATGCTAGGACGTATACACTCGAATCATCACAATTGCATGATGGTCATGAAAAAAGTAGAGCAAATGCTGAAAGGTGACTCATTTTCCCATATTCTTACATCAACTTCCTATTCTCTCCCTTCTCTCATTGACTGAAAAATATTGCAACTCTCTTAGATCGAGTACTTGTCCACCAACATCAACAATCGATTCCGAGATGAGCAATTCGGTTCAAGAAAGGTGACTAGACGACTCTCATAACTTCCCGATTATATTCTGATCCTGTTTTATATCGACTATGTTTTTACAAATCCAGCTCTTCCAAGACCAGCAATGATGACCAAATGGTTGATGTCATCAACAACGAGTGTAGTATATGTGAGAAAGCACTCGAGTATCACAATACTGTGATATGCAACAAGTGTGATTTGGGAATTCATAACGATTGTGCCACTTCAAATCCAGAAAATGCTTTGATCTGCTCTCTATGCGCTCGAGGGCTGGCTCTGATCCAAGCACAAGATGACTGTTTTGAAAGACAAAAAGTAGCAGCTGAAAAAATGAGGAATTTCTCAATGGAAAAATTTCCGCCACTGAATATCAATGACCTTGTCACAGTTACTGTACCTACCGTTGACAGAGGGCCCTTCGACTTTTCTCGAATATTTGGAATTGTCATTGATATCCAACATGGTGTTTATCAAATTGGGACTAAAGATGGATTGCTGCAGGGCTGGTATCCGAGATGTGATTTGAATAAAGTAGACAACGGTCCCATATCGATTGACGACGTGCCACTAGAGATTTCATTAAGTTTAAGAGAGGCTGCCACTAAGCAATCCAAATCAGGAGGTCAAGGAGTCATGAAGTGTAATTGCAAACCCGCAACCAATCAATGTAAAACTAATCGCTGTTCTTGTTTTAAAAAAAAAATCATGTGCGGCTCTCGGTGCCATAACTCATCTACATGTTGTAATAAGTAGTACTATGTGTATGACTTAGAATTATCTTATATTTCAAAATAACATGACAACAACAGTTTGTGCTTCATTCGTATCAAATGGTAAAACTGATTATGATTGATTTATTATTATTATTCAATGATTATGACTGCGAGAATTGTTTCACAAATAAATTCTATTCAATCGTTCACTTGAAAATACTGCTTGATCAATTTGATGTGAAACTTCCCATTTCGTTTGAGGGTTCTTGAACACATCGCCCAAGCAGCCTCGGGCATTCTATAGAATCCCTAGATTACCGGAATCGGGTAATCTATAGAATGCCCGTTTGAAGGCAGGCAATATGTTCGATGAACGCTCATTGAACACATTAGCCGGCATTGTATAGAACGCCCGGGGATTCTATAGATTCCCCGGGCGTTCTATATAAAGCCCAGATTGGACACATTGACGGCGACATATACAGTCGCTAGCGGATGTATACATTACCTAGGCGCTGTATACAGCCGCAGTCAAAGTGTTCAAGAATCGCTGCTGTAGCGCCGGCGAACAGTTCGCCTAGGTAATGTATACCTTGACTAGCGACTGCATACACTGCCATAGACCGACTAGGCAAAGTATTCGACGATGGCGTGGGCAATGGCTTCGCCTATATAACAGGTCAATGATGGACATTTGATTCTCTATATTGACGTACGTGAATGCACCAATGAATAAGTTCCAAGGCTTATTTGAAAATTCATGCCTGAATGTTCCCAAACTATTAATGTAAAAGTTGCATACGATTGATATTGAGACTATGGTAAATGATAGAGAAGAGAAATATGAAATTGAATTCAATCAAGACACTAATCACAAAGTCTTTTGATAATAATTGAATAGCACTTTCATTGAAAAAACAAAAACACTTATGACTTCTAATTTGTTTGGTACTCAAGAGATTAGATTGTCACTCATTTCGAACGCATCGTAGGCCTTCGAAATTGCTAACATCGCGTCCAGCAGGTCAGAATATATATAAAATCATGTCTCCGATGCCCCCTTGGCCCACTACAACGATAAGTCACCATATTCTCGTATCTACAGAATTGGCAAAAAACGTGACAATAGCTATTTGGAGGTGAATTAGTTTTTCGCGATTGAAAACATTTCCCCGTGTATAGGATCAAAGTAGAGGTCGGATCCGGCTTCTACGTCAAAAAATACACAAAAAAATTATCGTCCGATAAACGCACTACTTCTGACCCAAAATTTCTTGGCCAGCCAAATTTCTTTTCAAGTAAGCATTGGAACTTATGTATTGGTGCAATCACGTATGCTGATATAGAGAATAAAATGTCCATCATTTACCTGTTATATAGGCGAAGCCGTTGCCCGTGCCATCGGTGAATACTTTGCCGAGTCGGTCTATGGCAGTGTATACAGTCGCTAGTCAAAGTATATATTACCTAGGCAAACTATTCGCCGACGCTGCAGCAGCGATTCTTGAACACTTTGACTGCGGCTGTATACAGTGCCTAGGTAATGTATACATCCGCTAGCGACTGTATACATTGACGAATTGATCACTTTGCCTGCGACATATATAGAATATTAGGTATTAGCACACGATCGAGCACCAACACAAACAAATGCTTCGTCACACACAACGACAGCATGCATAGTGCGGGTACGAGCATGCATGCAGTCGATATATAGGTCGATATATAGGCCGTACCGGCGCCTGCGCATAACGTACCAAACGGAAACTCGTCCTAAGCGCGTGTCCACATGGATCCTCAAGCATGGATTCACTCACCGCGGCAAAAGATGACTCCGTCATCAATAATCGTCACACAAACATGAGATATCAACGTTTCGAGATACGCCAACTTTTCGATTAGCCTGCGGATTAATAGGAGGGACTAGCCAAGTAAATGCGCGCTAAGCGCGCGGTCGCTAGTTAGAGTTGCATATAATAGTATACGCGCGGATTTCACGTTATTTTTTCTATAAATATTTTTTTCATGACTCAAATTTTAACCATTAAAATGATAGAACATGTCACGATGAAGAACTCCAAGTAAGTCAAGGTTGAAACTTGTTGAGCCTAACTTTCGTAAATTTCCCAAGAATTTAATAGTCAACTCCTCTCATCGCAAATGCAATGACATCCAACTCTATGATTATCCTCAATTCTGCAATGATGTATATCAATTTAGCGCTTTTATCTCTTGCATTGCCCATTAGCATACCGTTATTCCAAGACAGTTGAACCACTTAATAATTTTGGACCCGAGTCCGTCTACATTCTTGAAGTACAAGATATCAAGATCTCCTGTAGTGATCGCAATTAATGATACACTGTAAGAAGAAATTCTTAAAGTCATGAAAAGCATATTGAATTACGACAAACCCCCTAACCTTCCAATGTTAACTTTCAGACAATGAGCCTGATTTTGAAAACTTCTTCTTACAGTGTACACTTGTATATCAATGAACATTGAATTCGTGCACTTGTTGAATAACTTTTGACGTATAAACAATACAAATAGGCTCGTGTAACGAACTAGTATTAGATTGAGTAGATCTATCAAAATTTTTTATTGATTTATTGCTGGCGCCATGGAAGAAGATGAATTTGTCCATTCCCCTCATTGTGATAACGCCAGCATTCCACCTTTGGTCATTAACATCTTCCCATCTCGCGATCTCATGACCTAAGGCCTAAGGATGATATACCGCGGAGTAATATATATTTTTTATCCAATTTCCTAGTATGTCTGAACATTCAATAAGGCCTGTAATGTATTTCAGCACCCGGCTAGGAATACCGTTTGAAACGAATGATGATTTACAGTGTTCACGTGAGTCAGTGTGCTCTCCAGAGTAACATTTAGAGAAAAGATATTCACACCAAACGCGAAAATATTTATAATCTTTGATTCATGACAGCTATTTGTCCATGCAAATATTCCACGTACCTTTAAAGAATATATATTGTAAAACATTAAAAATTGGGACATTCGAGTATCTTTACTTTGGATTCCAGTATGCGAGTTAAATTTGTGGGACCAAAGAAAATTTGGACTGAAATTGGTAATCGGGTCCATTCACCTGTCCTTAACTGACCCTGGCTCTCATCAACAAATGATTGCTTAAACGTCAGAGATATCATAGTTTCCCAACGAAACGTTGCATGAAGCTTGACCCCATACAACTTGATCTTATTATCCAATATGAAGATTGACTCTATCTTTTTTTCAAAAAAAGCTTAACGTACTGATCAAAAATGCTAGTTCCCTCGGCATTCTCGTAACAGCTTGTGATATAACGATGTACGACTTGATCTACTGTTCAGTCTTCCGCCGATTCTTGAAATTCTGTAATGTTTGAATAATTAGCGTGACCTGCATTGTTTTAGGAATGATTAGGTTGACCTCCGAGTGTTATTAATTAATGATGAACTGAATTTTGTGATATTTTGCAAGTGATCTAGTTATTGCTATAATAAATAGCATCCGGATGTGCAAGAAAAATCGGAATATGAACATTTTCCGTGGTTTTGGGTACTCCTAATTGACATACTGATTGAAATTCATATTCATACATAGAATTGTCAGTATTAACTATTAACCGAGAGTTCTCATTCCGGTAAGAACTCACGAGTAATATATCTGACAGATACACTCTCTATATTTGCAAGCTCGGATTTTTTCATCCTTGGAATACTGGGAAAAAAGGAAAACGCTTTTCATATCACATTTTTTCCTGATAGTAAAACCGAGAATTCATTTAAGATTCTGATTCTAGTCACGAGGCTTGGAATTCGAGAACTATATTCTCACTCACCTAGGCGCGTGGTCTCTAATTGTTTTAAAATTTCGATACAGAAACATCAAAATTTCGGTCAACTTTTGGAATTGTGTAGTTTGATTCTCGCAAGCTTTCAATTTTGACTCCGGGAAAAGCTTCTCGAAATCCGTTTAGTTCTTGCAACTGCATGCTCAGATGAACAGTTTTCAAAAGAAGGGAGGGAAAGACTTGTAACCACTGAAGCTCAAAGACGGTGTCAACTTCGGAATTCGGACAAAAGAGACAATTTTTCGATTTGCATATACATTCTGCAACCGGAAACATGGCAGAATGATATACTCCTTGACCCGTCGAAAATTCAAGATCAAATTAAGTTAATCTTGCCTTGTAGTCTTATATGAACTATTTTGACTTCAGAAATCTTCATTGATCATCCACGAGAAGAGATCCCGAGCTCTAATATCATCGAGACTGCGGTTCCAGGAACGATCTGAGTCCTTTTCTCTTCAAAATTGGGAGCGCAAACATGGGAATACACAAAATGTTTTAATAATCTTTCCTCATCTCGTTAAAATTTGATGATCGTGCCGATTCGAGTTTGAAGTTTTATCGATACTACCTTTGGTTTTGTCAGAGGGTTTATTTGATTATACGGTCAGACCTGGTCTGACCATCGGATCTCTCTTCATTTCTTATTTTTATTTTATTTTTATTTCATTTGAATCCACGGCCCCTGAGACCTTCATACTCATTTTCATAAATATGCAAATCAGAATGACGCTTAATCGGTATATAAATAACAACAAATAAATCATTCCATTTGCATATCATACCAAATGCATATTTTGCCTAATTCCAATTTTCCATCGAACCTAGATCTTTTCTTGCAAAAATTAAGATAGCTCAGCTCTAATTCCTTGAAATCCAACGTACTTTAGCTCGTTTCGAAGGTCTTAAAATTGTCTTTAAAACGAGCTAAGATACGTTAAATAATATTGAGATGAGCCGAAACTATGAGCACAACAAAAATAGTGGGGGCATATTAGGCACACTTACCTTATTTATCAATTTCTATGGTCTGAAACGAAATTTTCCCGAATCCGGATCTTGGGGTCCGGTCAGATTCGGATCCAGGAAATTTACATCATAACGAGATCATACGATCACTCAAACTTATATTTCCATATGGTGTATCCCAACTACGTAATTTCATAGGAAACTTGTGTATTCTTCGACTGAGAGAGTGAGAATCTTGAGAGGATGAAATTTTCACAATTTTGGAGTTTTGAGACCAGGCCGAATTTGATCAGAATCAGGCAGGCAATGAATTCCTGAGAATGAATTGGTTTTGGCCCAAAGTGTATTATTAAAGGTGCAAAATTAGAATATACGTATTTTGTTGTTTTACCAAAACCATCCCATTTTGAAGATGTTCAATTCTTCACCTTTTGGTTCATCACCTACAATCAAATGATTATCGCCGGGAAATGCGATTTTTTCTCTTAGGAAAATCGGTTACTAAGGGTTGTTTGAAGAGGAAATAGTTCAAGCGAAAGAAATCCGTACAAGAAACAAATCTGATCGTGTTGAGTATCTTCATAGAATACTACTAAATTTTCCAGCGAGAGAAAAGATATCATCTTTGGGGAAACGTATTGTATTGAACATTGTTCTGAGAGGAAATTTAGCAATTGTCGACCTCATAGCCACATTTTGACATGTATTCTATGTATTTGAACATCAGCATCAAGGTTTTCCAGCTTATAAAACGATCCGTGCGATCAATGGGAATTTATCTGTCAAAAATTCGCAAAAATCAATATCAGGTTTGATGAGTGAATAATTGTGTATCTCAAAAATGGAGCGATTCTAGGTAAAACAAAAAGACATGCATCCTAATTTTGCATCTAGAATCCTATACCTTAGGATGTAACTGATATATTCTCTGAAATCTCTTGCCTGCCTGATTGAGATCAGGATCTTGACTCGAATTCGGTCACTAACAAATGTCGAATAAACGACTATCTGCTGTTCAAAATTGCGAGACCCGAAAGAAATTTTAAATTCTGACTCAAACGCATAATATATCAGTCAAACGTTTTTCCCTGAATGATATCTCTCACTCATGGTTGCGATTTTTCAATTCACAAATTCCCAGCTAAACAACGACAAATTCCCAGCTGAATAACGCATATAATGTCTTATATAATTTTAACCACGCATCTCTACTGTATAAGTAATAAACTTGAAGCGTTTTCTCTATTTTTTGTTGGGACTATTTTGACCATCTTAAATAGATAATCAGAATCCCTACGTATAGGCGGGAGATGAAAGTGTAGATGGATTATCCCAAATCAGATTTACAGTGGGTTATCTTTTCATCTCATCAATGACGTGATAGGCTAATTTCTACTGCATATGAGGTAAACTGGTGATTTTCGAATTGATATACCCTAAATACATAGCAATCTCTCGTGCATGTCTATATTTCTCCTAAGAAATGTCCAATCAATTTCACTCCGAATATCAGCTCAGACAATGTAGATTCAACTCATGAACCGGTACAGGGCCTGAAATGTTTCCAATCGAAACCAGATGATCATCTTGCAATGGAAGATACATGAATATCGCACAGCAGATTGCTTTTTCAATACTCTAAGCTAAAGATGCCTATTCAAATCGCGATAAATACATCCACACTTCGATTGCAAGCTCATTTCAGGCACTGGTGGATATTACGTATGCCCTATCCGAGAAAACGGGGCCCTTGAGAGTACCACTGTGATTTATGGGGCCATATACAAAAGCCTCACTGAATAAAAACCCATAGTGACTGGTTTAAAGGGGAACGCATGATTGCAGAATCAAAAAGAAAACTCCAAATTTCTGATTTTTGATGGAACTATGAAATATTGTTGGTCTCCGCGGTTCTATCAGAGTTCCCCACATAAAAAATGGTATATTCAAACATTCCAGTGATCAAGAGAACTCTGTAGTAGCTTCAGATGGGAAAATATACAATTCAGGGAACTAACTAAATAAGAATGCGATGTCACGTAAAAATAGATTCTATATTGTCCCATAGGAATGGTGTTAACAATGACAGCCACCGAATCACTTCAATTCTTAGGAATCTAGAGCATGTTATGGGAAATACGAATTTCAAAATTTTGAATTCATGTATTGACACATGATTCCTCTTGTACAATGGAAAGCTAATATCAGAATAATCTGAAAGATCAGATAGAGTGAAGGCTTGAATAACTACTTTTGGAATCATGAACTTTTAATCTTCTGAGCGATGAGTTCCTTTGGCACAAAAATTTCAGATGCACATGAATATCCAGATAATCTAAACAATGAGATAACGTTTTTGGTGCATTTATGAGAATTTATAAACTTTGAATATCTTGGGCAACTCAGACATTTGATTTTGTCATCTCTTTCTATGATGCTGGTCAACGAACAGATTTTACTTTACAAACCTTCAGAAGTTGGACATGGAATTGGCACTATGTCAAAAACTCATTGCTCTGCTACAATCTGAATCCATTCATCCCTAAGATTCAATAGGTTTATTCATTCTTTATAAATCTAATCCATCTCTTTTATTGAGAGAATGTGATGAACTCTGTGCGGAAAGTCTGATGATTAAAGCTATTTTCTCAGAAATGATGAAACTCAGTCATAGGATGCCTGGATTCTCATTACATTTGTGCCTTAAAATACATCATTCTAATATGATCTTGGAGTCACTTCACACTCAGAATTTAGTATGAGGGAAGCGACAAACTGATATTAGCATGACTATACATCTTCCGGCAATCAAGCCTGCTGGCAATCAAACATAGCTCTTCAATGTAATCTCTTGTGAGGGTGGCTGAAAAAATTAAATACAGATTCCTCGACAATCCCATTGGTCTGATTGTGATAGCTGAATGTGGTTCTGACTCCAATCCAATCTATACTTGGACTTCTTGACCTTTAATCATATGACACAGTATTGATTTGGATTTGAATTTCACATCCGTTCATCAGAATCAGTATGAATATCAGACGAGAGTATTTCCTACTGATCTGGACAATTACTAGGTAATATGAGATTTCTCTCGGCATCTAGATCCTACATCACAGCTTTATCAACAAATATGCAAGGACATTGTAGAGTGTGAACTATGGGATATATGCATGACCATTCAGAAATTCCATTCACTGTATTTTCAAACTCATATTTGGAATACTCGTCCTGAACTAACAAATGTTGTGAGAGTTGATTACATCCAGACCAAGGACTTATTTGCTGGAAACTCACACACACTTTTATTAGCCACTCTCACAAAATTACATATAATGGTCATGTATGATTGTTAGTTGAACTTGACACTCAAGGTATACTTAATGATGATGCAGATATGTCACTTCTCTCATATTAAAATCTGAGTGTGGGATTATACCAGTATTATAGAATAATGCATCTCCAGGCACGATTGAGGTGAGAATCCACGAAATCATCAGACATTTTGCTCAGAGTTTCACCACATTTTTTCATTAGAAAGATGGATTAGATTCTAAAAAAAAGAATATGTAAATTAGACCATAGCAGAGCACCGAGTTTTTGACTTCACGCCAAGTCCATGCCCAACTTTCAAAAGATGGTAAGGTGAAATCTGTTTGTTACCAGCAGCATCGAGGCATACTTGAGTAATGGCTAATTAATTAAAACAGTTTTCCATGAAATGTCATTCATTAATATGTTCATGACAGGACTGGCACTCATCAGAGCATTAAATATGGGAAGAGAAAAACTTGATTGATAGGGCATGATAATCATAGTTTTCACAACCGCTGGCTCAAAGATCGCATAAAAATGAAAAATTCATATCTTGACCATCATCGCTGGCTAAAAGATCTTGTTGAAGATGAGAAATTCATCTCTTTGCCTTCTGCTCGCTCACTAACTCATTTAGTATCAAGGAATTCATTATGTACTCAAGATTTGCGTGGGAACTGAGTATAACTATGACTGTAAAAAAAAGCACAGGTACATTTAAGCACATCCAAAGAGTCTTCGTTGTCATAATCAGAAGCTGCTGGTGCTGTGCTGGTCTGCTACACGTTTGCACGTTGTCATGATTCAGTATATGCAGTATATAGAACATTCCATCAGCAAGTTATTATTAAGGCGATGCGGTCACCATGCAAGCTGAAAATCATTCCCAACTTTCTCTGATTCTGTTGCGATTTGGTCTAAACGACGAGCGCACAAATATTTGTTATCATCTAACTTAGATTTGTCCGCTCTTCGTTAAGCCCAAATGGCAATAGAATCGGAGAAAGTTGGGTATGAAAATGTGCGTATATTATAGGTTAGGAGGTTGCCGCGGCCGAGTTATTCCCACTTTTCTCCGATTCCCTTATGATTTGGGCTAAGCAACGGATTGAGGAATACGAGTTGGACAATAACAAGTATTCGACAACTCGTCTCACACTTTGAATCATCAAACTTTTTATGTGAGGTGTATTTTCAAGGTCCATGGTCGCGGTGCACGGTGACCGCATCGCCTCAATTAAGCAATATATTCATCTTACCGCAGTCGAATTGTTAAGACATTACGTTACGACTCAAGGACCTAGAATGCAAATACTATTTGTGACGCGTCGCAAACAAATGCGTTTATCCCGTGAGAAAGACAAATCGAGAGGTATGTAAGCTTTACAGCTATACATAGTTCGACAATTCGTCGGCAAGCAGCGGGGAACGTAGATATTATCGCGTAAATTATTCTTATAACACCAAATACTTCTTTTTTTATTCTTTCATTATTAATTATTTGAGAAATTAAACCAAATCCGTTGTCATGATTCAGTATATGCAGTATATAGAACATTCCATCAGCAAGTTATTATTAAGCAATATATTCATCTTACCGCAGTGGAATTGTTAAGACATTACGACTCAAGGACCTAGAATGCAAATCCTATTTGTGACGCGTCGCAAACAACCCACACAGCATGAGAATCTTTCAGAAACCTTCCTACAAGCTTTCAAGAAAACCCGGGAATCTTTCAGAAAGATTTCACTGAAAGCTTCCCTCAATGAAGAAATGTCCCACTTCAGACACCTTTCTGCAAGATTTCATGAAATATTGCCGGGAATATTTCGGGAAGCTTTCAGAAACATTACATTGAAATATTTCAGTGAAATGTTCCTGCAAGATTTTATGAAATCTCCCAAAAATATATGCGTTAATGTTCTGTCTGTGGAATCCATATTTGGCTTGATAAGTTTCTTAATCATTCTAATGCATGACTTCATCATTCTTACTCGTACTTCAACTCCATTGTGACGTTGAATCCAAAGCTTCACGTTAGATTCATCCAGGTTTTATGAACTCTTCGATGTATGCGACACCTAACCGATAAACCGTCCTCCTGTCTTATATACTAACCAGTGTCTATTGTGAACGCTTGCGAGAAAGCCTTTACGCATCTTCAAATAATCCTCACGTATCATTTACAGACCATTATGCATAGCTGGTCTTGGGTATGTTATAACACATGTCAGATCATTTGATACTACCATCAAATTTGCTGATAGATAGTTTCCCAAGAACCATATAATTTATGAGAACGAAAGGACCCCGCTCCGAGAGATAGGATTTTGGCTTTCGGTTCATTTTGTCGGGTAAGAAATATGTTGTCAAGCACAAAATTCTGAACAAAAAGTTCAGTGGGCTCGAAGACGGAAAATGGCTAGTTTTTTCAGTATAAATCAAATAAATACCAATAAATGGGAGGTTACGAGGTTATCTAGAACAACAACAAGGCTTGTCTGCAGCGTTCGAATTCGAATTAAAAATGTACAATTTGAGTGTGATGTAGCTAAAAGGTCATCACTTTGGTGATTGAAACATTTCATCTGAAACCTTCGATACAAAAAGCAAATAAATGCATGCAAAAAAGTGGTAATGCATGATTGACAAAGAAATCATTGTATTCTCAACAATTACATTTCATTTCAATCAATGTAGCAGCTAACGCTGCAGAGCTGGATCATAAGGCTGTGCTGACTCGATGCAACGAGTACATGATCTTGAGAGCCCAGATATGGGGCGGGAGCGGCTTTTTGACATCAACATCATCGCATAGCATGAGGCTCGCGCTTTAAATAGTTGATAAAAGGTGTCCGACAGTGCCTGGCTGCAATCAAATTATATGGAATGAATCAAAATTAATCTTGGATCGCGTGAGACTGATGTCTGAAAAATATTCCGAGGATATGGAGATCGAATCTCATATTGCCGTATCTCGAGATCATATCGCGTAAGAGGCTGCGGGGTCGAAAGCAAGTGACTATCAAAATCGAGCTCGAAAAGTCGAGTGGAGGGTTTTTGAAGTATTTCGAGGTCGCTGAACACGAAAATGAGATTGCCCTGCCTCCTAATCGTGTTGCGGGGGTGGAGGCCCGAATTGACCGAGATCGAAGCTCGAGACTTGAGTTAGGGTGTTTTTGGGGTATATTGGGGTCGCTAAGCGCGAATTTGATATCGTCCAGCCTCCAAGTCATGTTGTGTGGGCGGTTGGGGGGGGGGGGGGGGGTCGAGTAGAGGCACAAATTGACCAAGATTGGAGTTTGAGTTTTGAGTAGGGGTTGTTTTTGGAGTATTTTGGCATCGCTAAGCACGTATTTGAGATTACACAGCTCCCGAATCGTGTTGGATGGGTGGCTGCAAGAGCAAGGACGCGTGTTAAACTAGATAAAACTGGAAGAGCCGGCGGGCGGGGGGGGGGGGGGTCCTTGATATCTCGAGATTACTGGGCACAAATCTCAGATCACCCAGCCTCAGAACCGTATTGGGTGGGCGGCTGTGATGGTGAATTCGATATAGTTTTTTGACAATGATCATTTCGTGAGATAGAATCTGACCAGGATTGTAAGCCGAATTAAGGCATCGGGACCAGACCACGGGCATACGCCAAGTATCTCCTTTGACCGAGGAATCGGGCGATATCCTGTTTATCGAAATTCCGATTCACTAGGTATGTAATCACAATTTTCGATCACGGAAAAGGCCACAAATAATTTCAGGCGTGAATCTGCGAGAGAGTGGTGACTGCAGGGAGATTCGAGAGCTGAATCTCTTATCTGGCCAATTTTCCAGGCGGAGTCTCAACTCATCATGCGAGAAGCATGACCACTTCACAAAGACCATGACCAGAGCGTGATGTGATAGCAGCGGGATTGGGTAATGACTTAGGGAGTGTGGTACTGAAATCTCAGCTCTGTAACCGGAAATCTTAAAAAGCAGTCGATTCTCATATATTGACGGGCGTAAATCACGCATACCACGAGCCTAAGCCAACTGTGTTTGCTGGATGGAGCACCGTGCAATATCCTAGGGATTCGAACCCTGATCCTCTAGCTATGTGATCTTAATCCTCAATGACGGAATGGACTACAAATCGTTGCGGGCGAGGATCTACGAGAGGGTGATGACTGCAAGAAGATTCAAGCATTAGATCTCTATTTTGACTGTTTTCACAAGCGAAATCTGATCTCATGTACCGAGAAGCATGGTGACCATACAACCACCCAGAACTATTACATGATCCAATAGCGTAGGGATTTGGAGATATCCCAGGACGTGCGATTATAAAATCTTAACTCTGTGATCATAAATCTCGAGGAGGAGCGTATTCTCATAGATTTATGGGCGTGAATCTACTTCTCGATAGGAGATTTGAGTTTTTCCTTGCTGAATCTGGACATCCCCACGGGTTAAATCTGATCCCAAGTAGTGGGATGACTTACGTTATTCGATCACCTTACCACGAACCTAAGCATAGTGTGTTCAGTGGCCGAAAATTCGAGCAATATTCTGGGCACGGGAACTACGATCCTCTGGCTATGTGGTCACAATTATTGATAACGGAATGGACTACAAATCTTTTCGGGCGTGAATCTAGGAAAAGGTGTTGACTGCAAGGAGATTCCAGCATTAAATCTCTATCCTGGCCATCTTTACAAGCGGAATCTGATCTCATGTATCGAGAAGCATGGTGACCATACAACGGCCCAGAACCAACACGTGATCCAATAGCCTAGGGATCGGGAGATAACCTCGGACGTCCGATTCTGAAATCCTAGCTATGTGGTCGAAAATCTCGAGAAGGATTCGATTCGAATACATTGGCGGACGTGAATCTACTACTCGATACTGACGGGTAGGAGATTCGAGTGTTTCTTTGCTGAATCTGGAGATCCCCACGGATGAAATCTGATCCCAAGTCGTGGGAAGACTCACATTAAATTCATCTGATTATGCTAGTTCGGAGCGCTCGGAGCGCTCCTACCCCCGAACTTCTCTTTCCAAACGCAATGAGTAAGAGATAGAGAGAACCCAGAGTTCGGAGTGCTCCGACCAGCATATTCGAATAAACCTGTTATCTGTCACCATACCTCGAGACTAA
Organism: Eretmocerus hayati; assembly: GCA_029851415.1. NCBI lineage: Eukaryota > Metazoa > Arthropoda > Insecta > Hymenoptera > Aphelinidae > Eretmocerus > Eretmocerus hayati. Next base: position 114,132,869 of record CM056742.1, read on the forward strand.
GCCGAGTGTGTTTGGTGGTCCAAAGATCGAGCAATTTTCTAGGGATTGAAACTACGATCCTCTAGCTATGCGATCACAATTCTTGATATTGGAATGGACTACGAATCTTTTCGGGCGTGAATCTACGGGAGGGCGGTGACTGCAAGGAGATTTGAGAGCTGATTCACTATTCTGGCCGATTTCACAGGGAGTATCATCTGATCCTGTGAGAAGCATGACTACAATACAACGACCGTGGCCAGAGCACGATTTCAAAGCAGCTTGATCGAGTGGTGTTTTAGGGAGTGTGATCCTGAAATCTCAGCCTGTGATCAAAAATTTTGAGAAAGAGTCGGGTAGATTCTTGAGTTTTTGCCACAGAGCTAAGATTTCAGAATCGCACGTCCTGGGATATCTCCCGATCCTTAGGCTATTGGATCACGTGGTGATTCTGGGCGTTGTTTAGTCATCGTGCCTCTCGGTACATCCAATCACATTCTGCTTGTAAAGATGGCCAGAATAGAGATTTAACGGTCAAATCTCTTGGCAGTCACCACTCTCTCGCAGATTCACGCCTGAAATTATTTGTGGCCTATTCCGGGATCGAAAATTGTGATTACATACCTAGTGACTCGGAATTTCGATAAACAGGATATCGCTCGATCCCTCGGTCAATGAAGATACTTGCCGTATGCTCGTGGTCTGGTCCCGATGCCTTAATTCGGCTTACAATCCTGGTCAGATTCTATCTCACGAAATGATCATTGTCAAAAAACTTTATCGAATTCACCATCACAGCCGCCCACCCAATACGGTTCTGAGGCCGGGTGATCTGAGATTTGTGTCCAGTAATCTCGAGATATCAAGGACCCCCCCCCCCCCCCCCCCGCCGGCTCTTCCAGTTTTATCTAGTTCAACACGCATCCTTGCTCTTGCAGCCACCCATTCAACACGATTCGGGAGCTGTGTAATCTCAAATACGTGCTTAGCGATGCCAAAATACTCCAAAAACAACCCCTACTCAAAACTCAAACTCCAATCTTGGTCAATTTGTGCCTCTACTCGACCCCCCCCCCCCCCCAACCGCCCACACAACATGACTTGGAGGCTGGACGATATCAAATTCGCGCTTAGCGACCCCAATATACCCCAAAAACACCCTAACTCAAGTCTCGAGCTTCGATCTCGGTCAATTCGGGCCTCCACCCCCGCAACACGATTAGGAGGCAGGGCAATCTCATTTTCATGTTCAGCGACCTCGAAATACTTCAAAAACCCTCCACTCGACTTTTCGAGCTCGATTTTGATAGTCGCTTGCTTTCGACCCCGCAGCCTCTTACGCGATATGATCTCGAGATACGGCAATATGAGATTCGATCTCCATATCCTCGGAATATTTTTCAGACATCAGTCTCACGCGATCCAAGATTAATTTTGATTCATTCCATATAATTTGATTGCAGCCAGGCACTATGGGACACCTTTTATCAACTATTTAAAGCGCGAGCCTCATGCTATGCGATGATGTTGATGTCAAAAAGCCGCTCCCGCCCCATATCTGGGCTCTCAAGATCATGTACTCGTTGCATCGAGTCAGCACAGTCTTATGATCCAGCTCTGCAGCGTTAGCTGCTACATTGATTGAAATGAAATGTAATTGTTGAGAATACAATGATTTCTTTGTCAATCGCGCATTACCACTTCTTTGCATGCATTTATTTGCTTTTTGTATCGAAGGTTTCAGATGAAATGTTTCAATCACCAAAGTGATGACCTTTTAGCTACATCACACTCAAATTGTACATTTTCAATTCAAATTCGAGCGCTGCAGACAAGCTTTGTTGTTGTTCTAGATAACCTCATAACCTCCCATTTATTGGTATTTATTTGATTTATACTGAAAAAACTAGCCATTTTCCGTCTTCGAGCCCATTGAACTTTTTGTTCAGAATTTTGTGCTTGACAACATATTTCTTCCCCGACAAAATTAACCGAAAGCCAAAATCCTATCTCTCGGAGCGGGGTCCTTTGAGAACTAAAGTGTGTTATGCGACATCTATCGGGAACAGAATCTTCCAATGAAATATTCCTGGAAGATTCCTACAATCTTCCACTGCAATGTTTCTGGAAGATTCTTACAACCTTTCACTGCAATGTTCCTGAAAGATTCCTACAATCTTTCACTGCAATGTTACTGAAAGATTCCCAGAATGTTCCACCGCAATATTTATGTGTCAAATCCCACAGATTCAAGTCGTTAAGAATTACTCCTCGCAAGACTGTAACAGTACAATATGTTCTTACCTCGGTTGTAACGGTTTTCGGTATTAATATGCGGTACCCCGTCACATAGTTTCGCTCTGACAGATTTTAGGGAGCTTGCGAGAATCTATCAACAATATCTCAGTGCAAGATTCCTGGGAGATTACCTGTGGAATGTTCCCAAGAAATAAGTACGGAATCAGTCAGAGAGCTTCCACAAACCTATTATTATGATGGCTTTATTTATATGCGAAGACTCGTGATTAGCCTAAATTCGAAAGAGATTTGAATAAGTTAGGAATTCAATGAGCCTATATCACAGTGGAGGCTTGTAAATTTTCCAGAAATATTTCAGTGAATTGTTCCAAGAAATTTTCCAGAGAGCTTTCGTGAATCTTTCAGAAAAATTTCAGTGCAAGGTTTCCGAAAGATTGCGTGTAAGATTCTTTGAAATATTTACGGGAGCTTCCGGAAAGCTTCCTCAGAAATAATGACACGGAACATTTTGAAATATCACCTGCAATATCCCTGCAAGATTCCTGGGAAATTGCAATGAAATATTTCATTGATCTCAATATCGTACAAAAATTTCGCGGAAATTCTTCCTAAGAATATTGCATTGAAATCTTCCAGAAAGCTTTCGTGAAGATCTCAATAATATTTCAGTGCAACGTCTCTGAAAGATTACCGGTGAAACAATTGCTAGAAATATTTTTGGAACCTTTTAGAAGGTATTCAGAAAATTTTCAATTTCATTAGGTGCAATTGAGTGGCAGGGAGGTTACTTATAGAGGAATTCCTTGAAATGTTCCCGAAATCTATTGATTTAATGAAAACCAGAATCAAATTGATTTTCCAAGCTCAATCCAAAGTGGTACGTTTCATATCGTGAGTTAGAAGGATAACTCACAGCCACAAAGTGCTCCATATAGAGTATCAGAACGCGGTGAGTTTTGAAAATCCATCATAGAATTTTTGAAGATTTCCCAGCCTAAAAGAGCTGCAAGCACGATGTTATTTGGAACTGGTCTGAAAATGTAACCCTCCGTAGAAGCTAGCAAACCCTTTAGAAAATTTTGGGGCCTCGTCATGATGAAATATTATACTCAATACCGGTGAAACATTTCCAGGAGATTCTCCCCATAGCAGTGAAACCTCACAAGAGGCTTTCGTAACTCTTCCCAAACTTCTCCCCAAAATATTGCACTTACATCTTCCAGAAAGCTTTCGATAATCTTTCAGAAATATTTCAGTGCAAGGTTACTGAAAGATTGAGTGTAAGATTCTTTGAAATGTTTACGGGAGCTTCCGAGAAGCTTTCTCTGAAATATTGCTACGGAACATTTTGAAATATCTCCTGCAATATCCCTGCAAGATTCCCGGGAGATTGCAATGGAATATTTCCCTGAATCGTTCTTTGAAATATTTCCATGCTGTGCGGGAAATGCGTTAAGACAGTTCGTCGGCAAGCAGCGGGGAACGGGGGTACGAGTTTTAGATATAGCTATACAGCTGTACATAGTTCGACATATACTCCACTACATCGATCGTTGTTCTTAGGCAAGCGGCGAGGAACAGGGGGTGCGATACTTCGAGCGAGAAACGATTCGATTCGAGAAAATATCGCACAGCAGCAGAATAGGTGTGGATGAGTCATTTCGGAGCATTTCGGCCAGAGCCGTCACCAGGGGGGTCTGGAGAAAATCCCAGAAAAATGATAATGGTTCACTCTGTCGGTTTTTCCTGCCAATTGTCTATTTGCTAATAAAGCAACGTTTCGACTACATTTCTTATGGTCCTTCTCAAGCTGAAAACGATGTAAACACTTGATTTCTCGATCATGTAATACTCTCTTACAGACAACAAAATTTTCACATACCTTGTAACAAAAGTGGGGTCAATTAATCCATGTAAAAATTGATATCTCATCCCAAGAACATCTTGGTGCCATCAATCTGTGAGATTGATATATTTTCGTATGCATCAAGATGTTCTTTGGATTAGATATCAATTTTCACATGGACTAATTGACCTCACTTTTGTTACAAGGTATGTGAAAATTTTGTTGTCTGTAAGAGAGTAGATATAAGATATCAATTTTTACATGAATTAATTGACCTCACTTTTGTTACAAGGTATGTGAAAATTTTGTTGTCTGTAAGAGAGTATTACATGATCGAGAAATCAAGTGTTTACATCGTTTTTAGCTTGAGAAGAATTATGAGAAATGTAGTCGAAACGTTGCTTTATTAGCAAATAAACAATTGGCAGGAAAAACCAACAGAGTCACCCATCATTATTCGATCAAAAGCCTGCGAAAGAGTCATATATATCTAAATCCCAAAAAAATTGTTTCCGTTAGTACTATGTTTAAATAGTACAAAAAATTTTTTTTCAGATTTTTTTTAACCTCTAATGGGCCCTACGGCCCATAAAAAGCCTCTTTTTAGCCTATTTTGGAAGAATCATAGCTCCGACTACGCTCAATCTTTTTGGATGTACTTGGACGCATTTTCTTTGAGAAGACTAGTTCTTTCGAGAAGAAAATTATCCGCCACTGATTATTGAGTCTAGCGATTTGTAAGAGCCATTTGCTGTGAGCAGTTTTTAGCGATTTTCGGGTCTTCTTCCAAGTGATGTACCCCGCTGAAAAATTTAACCTTGTTTACAACCTGGTAAATAATCTTGGAAAAAACCTTGTAAAAAACCTTGGAAACAACCTTGTAATTTACCTTGTAAACTACCTTGTCAATTACCCTGTTTACAAGGTTGTTTACAAGGTTGTAATATCAACCGATTTACAAGGTTGAGTAAACAACCCCTGTAAAGGGTTGGAAACAAGGTTGCATGCCGAAATTTTTGGCAGAAAAAAAAATATTGAAATTTCCATTATTCTGGACAGTAATCGTGGATTGAGTAGATCAAACATACCACAAAGATTACCAAAAATTTATCGAGTCTAAGATTTGTGTCTAAGATTTGAGGTAGCAACGATTTTTCGAAATTTGATGTGAAAATCGATAAATTTCGTGTTTTGCTCCTATAGGTCACATTTGAGACAAAATCTGATGAAATATTCTGAAAGATGAGATCATTTTACGTCGAAATCATGTGCCATAATATTTTTTAAATTCAATTTAGCCCCAGAATAGAGCGAGAGAAAATTAAACAGGTGCCAGGCTCGGTATCTCGATAAGCACTCTATGTTCATACATAGTTTTCTTTCGGAGCTCGTAAGTCAGACGGGAAAGGTCGCACAAAAATTTTACAGGTGACCAAATTTTTAGATTTCTGAACGATCTACAAGTTCCCGAGAGTATTTTTGTGATCGGAACACTCCCGTCAAAATTGTAAGTGATTGATTGAAGGAGAATTTTTCCTGATTTTCAACCACGTGTACGGGCACTTACAAAGCACGTAAAAAATCATCGACACCCATGAATTGATAGATTTTTTTGTGTTCTTCAAAACACTTGTTTCAGAATTCCCGTAAGGCCAATCAAATTGGAAATATCACTGTTTGAATGAGACCCTACGTGTTCCATTATTTCTGGTAGGGACTGTATACTTTCTCAATTTTGCATCGATCTTGATGGAAATTTATTTAAAATTTGCAGAAAAATTACCCGATCGTGGGTAAACATCGCTTTCCCTTCTTCGTTGTTTGGTTGATTTTCTGTTCACATGAAACCCATTTGGCCGCAAGTATGCGTCACGGGCACTTACGGGCCCATGAAGTTCGCGGACAAGGTAAGAATTCCGTTAAACGCGATATTGCAATCGTTTATTATAGCAGAGATAAGTATATTAACATCAGTGACATTTGTTTGTTAAATTCTTGGTTTTTGAGTTAATCGTGAAAAAAGTTTGGCTACAGCGGACAAGCTCGAATCTTCATTTCCTTACCAACCAATGCCTTTAAAAATATTCTGTAAAGAGGGATCGGAGCAAAATTGTTTGTCAAAGCAGCGGTCATGACCAGAGCTGGAAATTTTTCAATACTCGTGAAGAGCTCTGCGATTCGCTGAAAATTATTCAAATTCGCCGCGTAAGCAGTGGTGGGAAGTATACTCGTACGTCTCTGGGACTAGTGAGCCTAAAGTAGTGAGATGCAGATGATGAAATCGCGCGCTCATTGGCTGGAAACCAAAAAGATCAATACAGAAGACGACGTGCTACGCATACGGCTTTCCGCTGGGCCCTTTCACTCGGCTGCCGCGACCAATGAGCGCGCTCGGATTTTTGATCTTTTTGATGCATCTGCTTCTCACTACTTCAGGCTCACTATCTGGGACCATGGCGGAATAATAACATACGCCATGGTCAGGACCGTACCGCGTGATTGACATCCCACACGCGGACCCCGCGCCGCATCCTTCAGGCTGCCTTTACATGGGACAAATATTTTGCCAGAACTAGCCCGCGAGATTTAAAAACCCCTAACCTAACAATGAGTACGAGCGAGATGGCACGACTTTGGTGTCTCTCTCTTACACATTGAAAGGTTACCCGCACCATCTGCCATGGAGAGGCAACCTCAGCGACCGTGTTCCTTATTCCTGTCGGGTTGCCGCATGCATGGCGCGCATAAAACTTGAAGAAAATTAATTGATTGAAATAATCGATTAGAAAATTGTTTCGAACATGATGGATGCGATCAAGTGGTGAGAGAAAGAGAGAAGTATCAAGGGTTTTTTAAATCAATACGATCGCACATCCTCCTAGAGCCACTCCCTACTGTTTGCTATTGCTTGTAGTAAGAATACTCCGTATAGAATACTCTGGGTATGCGAATACCAACACAAACACCCGCGGGTAGGTATATGTTACATCTCAACACCTGGTGCTGCCGGCAAGTTGAACTTGTGGGGATCTACTTCACCGATGAGTGGCTCTGATGGCTCTGCGAATGCGTCGAGAGAAAGAGAGAGAGAGAGAGAGAGAGAGAGAGAGAGAGAGAGAGAGAGAGAGAGAGAGAGAGAGAGAGAGAGAGAGAGAGAGAGAGAGAGAGAGAGAGAGAGAGAGAGACGGAAGGATGTATGGCGCGTCTCTCCCATCGAGAGTTCCGCTAATCTCTGGTTTCGCCGCAGAAAAGAGGCGCATGCCTGCTCTATTGGTGTTATATCGTTATATCTCCATGACTCTATGGTCGAGATCCACCTCACGTTCATCTGTGTTGCTGCAGCAGCCCCAGTATATGGCCTGGGTTCGTTTGGCCAGGTATAGTTGTTGAGAGCCTGGCTCACGTTATACATGCGGGCTTGTGACTAAGCTGACCAATAAATGTATCAAAATCTTGAATTATATTGAGAGCGTCATCGTCACCACTGTTATCTGGTTTGCCATTCTCTGGAATAAGCCCATTACCACCATTTGTTGGATCGATAGACCCCTACTATTGTGCTTGTAAACTAAACGTAAACCAACCTTCACTGACATGGAGTTTGACAATAATGCATCAGGTATCGAAGCCGGGTATTAGTCGTTCTGAACTTCAGAAAAATCGAGGAGTCGAGAATAACAGGTCCCCGGTTCAGATTGTGAGTACTTCAATTCTGCTTGTGGCCATAGTTATTGGTTTTCTCCAACTTGCATCAAGATAGCTAACAAGCTGTGTTTTTCACTACCAACGAGGAGCGGTGTAACTTGCTGGCACAATCCCGGGGAGACGCTCATTCGTAGTATTGCTCTCCATCCAGGAACGACTCAGTTCTCAATTGTCCGAATCCAGTCTACAACATTTGGCTACAAAATGAAAGAAGAATTCATGGATTCCGATGACAATGATGGAGGTTCATACGAGGAAAAGTATATAGGTAAGTTGCCCGAGTTGATCATACATGTCCTATTCTATTCATTATTGATCTCTGTCCATTTCAGATGTTGAGAGGATCTCAGAAGACTTTTCCCCACGCAGGAAGAATAAAACACTCATCCCCGATGCGTCACAATATTTTGAACCTTTCAAGCATGGTTGGCTGCGCAAATTGACTTACAAAGTTGACCCCTCAAAAAAGAGCAAATCTACATCTTATGTTTGCTATGTGTCTCCATCTGGGAAAAAGTTTTGGAAAGTTAAAGCTCTCAAAGATTATCGTAAGTAGCGGGGTTTGATCAAAACGAAATTTATCGAAAAATGCTAAAACATTTCCAGCAAATCTAAAGCGTGAAATATTTGTCTAATTTTATTAGTTGGAAGGAATCTGGAATAGATAGACCAATGTAGCCTTATCTATTATATTTCAAAGAAGGCTGAATCCATATAAGATCGGCCGGTGAAAATGGTCGACATCTCTAACTGTCTCGGCGAGGAAATATAGGTATGGTTCTAGAGACAGAATGAAGAGACACATACATTTATGTTTTGACTCAAACCGATTCTCTCGGAAGTGGTGCGAGTTTTGAGTTTAGAGGTAGAATGATGAATTTCTCAAAATATGATTCATGAAAATCACTAAAATTGCAACTACTCGGTAGGCTTTAAGGGTATTGACACGGATCTTGTTTCATAGTGTTGAGTGCATGTTCATCGCTGTATAGCAGAAATGCCTGCTAACAGCTCGAGGAATCGGTGAATCATGAAAAATGGTCCAAGTTGAATATCTCAAAAAAGTATTGATATTCTTGGCTGAACTTCTTTCTGAGATCAGGGCGAATATGAGGAATGAGGTCAAACTATTCCGACATCGAGGACATGCGGATCGAGCAGGAAAAAAACGATTTGTAGAAGAGAAATTTTCCAATCCCTCAAGCAGCAATAGCGCTGAACTTCTATCGCTTCTCCAATCAGGATCATCATGAGAGGTATGCCAATCATCTAAAGTGTATCTAGATCTACTCTCAAGATGCTTGTGGTGACCTTATCTGCCTTACAATATCCCAAGAGGCTCATCTGATTCAAAAAATGAAGTGACACTGCCGTTATCTACTGTAATCAACGTGTATACTTCAATATTATGTTGTCAATTTGAGATATATGGAAACGGGTCTGACGAAATGATGGTCTATCGATTTTCTCCCAAAAAACCATCGAAGCCACATTGTTTTTCAGAGAAATAGATACACGGGGCAAATATACGAGCTTCTTTGACTGCAAGGCAACGCATCTTCGATGGACTTCATGGGAGGATATTTATAGTCCATCCTTCCCTTATAGACCCATTCCATGCATCTCAAATTGACTACACAATATTGAAGATATCCATATTGATTACAGCAGATAATGTCAGAGTCACTTCATATTTCTGAATCAGATAAGACTCTCGGAATATTTCAAAGCGGGTAAGGGAGGGCACCATGGGCATCATGAGAGTCGATCTAGAAACATTCGAGATGATAGTCATACTTCTCATGATGATCCTGATTGAAAAAATGATAGAAGTTCAGCGCTATTACTGCTGGAAGGATTGAAAAATTTCTCTTCCTCAAATCGTTTTTTCCTTCTCGATCCGACCATGTCCTGCATGGCCGGAATAATTTGACTTCATTCCTCATATTTGGCTCTGATCTCAGAAGAAAATTCTGCCAAAAACATCAATACTTTTTTGAGATATTAATTTTGACCATTTTTCATGATTTACTGATTCCTCGAGCTGTCAGCGGGTAATTCTGACATACAGTCATGAAAATTGCAAGACCATGCACTCAACACTATGGAACAAGATTAGCATCAATACCCTGACTGTCTGCTGAGTATTTGCAATTTTCCTGATTTTTAAGAGTCATATTCTGAGAAATTCGTCATTTTATCTCCAAACTCAAAATTCGGACAACTTTCGAGAGAATCCATTTTGGGCGGATCAAAAAAATGCGCGTCTCTTCATTTTGTCACTGGAATCATATGTTTCCTCGCCGAGACAATTAGAGATGTCAACCATTTTCACCGGACGATCTTATATGGGTTTAGCCAGAACAAATTATTGCTATTAATTCTGAAGATATTTGAGTTATCATAGTAAAAAGAACTTTATCAAGCAGTAATAGTATATTTCCGTACTGAGCGCGGTAGCCCATTTTGGGCACTAGGACAGTTTGTCTGTCGAGCGAAGCGAGACAGACATGTCCTCCGGTGCCCAAAATGGGCTTGCAAGCGAAGTGCGGATATATTTTTTCATTACAAGAACCCTAAAATCCTATTTAAACGCGGCATTTTTAGGTTAGAGTAATGAAAAAAAATCTTCAAATGTCTCTATTCATTCAATCCAAGAATTGGAGCTTAAAAAAATCTTTTTCAGATCTTATCGCTGGAAAGTGTCAATAATTCCTCTCCTCATTCAACCATTGCAATCATTTCTTCTTGTTGGAACATATTCAGGCTATTAGATTCAATACTTCCACGTCCACTCCTCTAGAATATTTTCGAGTAAATTTGACAAAATCCGAACTAGAATCACCAAAGAACTTCATAAATTTTACAATCCTCCTCAACTACATGAACTTTAGTTCTGAACTAAAAGTGGTATTTTTCCTTCGAAAGTTCTGTAGGTCCAAGAGAAAATCTATTTCAAGCATGAAAAGCCACATGAGAAGTAAGCCTTGGTATTTTTCTCAGCGAAGTTCTTGTGTTTTGCTCGGTTGAGCTGGTGGATGACCGAATTTCCCCTTATAATCGGTATTTCTGTTGAAATACTTGGGATATGAAAGAATGAACTCGTGAATATTTGATCACAAAGTATAGAGAAAAATTTCGATGATACCTTTGATTTCAGTTACTAATTCTCGCAGTCATCTGACAAGTGACAAATTTACTTTTGCTTGTCAACCGCTTGGATACCCTGATTCTGCTAAGGAGGTAATCGATTATAGCTGCAGATCAGTTGTAGACCCTGAATCTGAAGCATCAATGATAGGCACAAGGTGCAGGCCACAGAGAAAGAGACACAGTCCCACTCTTTTTGATGAAAATAAAAGGCAAACTGCGGAGAGACACAACCCATTTTCGAGGGAAAGTAGGAGCCGCCAAAAAGTTTCACTCAGTACAGAGAAGCAAAATCCGTTCTCAACAGAGTATAGGAGCTCTCAGAAGGTCTTGAAATCCACAGAGAGGCCTACAAAAGAACAAAATCCATTCTCAAAACAGTGTGAAAGACTTCAGAAAACCCCAAAGAGAAGTATGAATGCTTTCAGCTAATTCAAATATTTCGGGCTATCATAATGATTTCGGAATGAACATGTGTTGAATGTAGGCTATTGAATCACCATGAGTTGATGATGCTTCATATTGTGATTTGTGATAAATGCACGGCAGTCGTAGATAATGGTAGAACGCATCAGTTCTAAGCAATATCATCATCATCATCAGTTGGCTTTCTCGGGTCTACGCGTTTAGATCTTCAGACCACGACGTCTAATGCCTCGGTAATCCACACTCCCGCTCGCATGCCTCTCAGCTGAAAACCAATCCAGCATTCTTCCATGCTGGGATGTATTTTCGCTGCTCAGCTTGTGAGAGGAGGGTGGGCCGTTTCTAGGTGTATTGGCCTGTTTTGGGCGCTTGCACTGTTGAGGTTCGTTCACCACACGTACGCTCGTGCTAGGCCCGGTCTCGTTTTCGACTAGGACGATAGTTGTCCTTTTCCGTATTGCGGCGATACGCGCTTTACGGGGTGGAGGCGCCCTTACTGAGCAGCCAGCGTTACAGAGATACGTTCACCACACTTTGCTCACACTAGGCACGGGCGATATCTGGGTTGGAGAGGCCGTAGTCTCTGACTGCTTGACAGCAATCACGCCATACGCTCCTGTCCTGTGTTCAGTTTCTCCATACATTGGGATTGCGGCCCGTGATTTTTATCTCATTTAGCACGCTTTTTTCCAGGCTTATACGTGGTCTTCCCCTGCCCCGTCGCGAGTCTGCTTTGTAATCCAGTACCCTCCGCGCTACACGTTCCTCATCCATTCTCGCTACATGGCCCATCCACTGTACCCTCCTGTAGTTAATGGCATTGACAATACTCGGGGACCGGTAGAGTTGGAGCAACTAATCATTATATCTGATTCTAGGGATTCCCGAACTTTGATCAACAGTTGTTCCGAAAATACTCCGCAGTATTTTGTTTTCAAAGACCTGGACCTTCCCTTCATCTAGCTGCGTCATTGACCAAGTCTCGCTTCCATAGAGAGTCACGGGTTGAATAATGGTTTTGTAAATCGTTATTTTGGCTTCGCGTGAGAGGTCTTCATCTCTGAAGAGTTTCTGTAATGAGCCAAAACACCTATGTCCTGCGCTTATTCTTTTATCAAACTCTACTCTTATGTTGTTATCGTGCGTTACTGTGGTCTCAAGATAGGGAAAGAGGGGGACTTTCTCGAAGGAGTAATTCGCGATTTGGATAGGATCTGTGGCGTCATCCGCGTTGTTACGGTCCATGACCATGTATTCCGTTTTCGACTCATTTACCTCAAGGCCTACTTCTTTTTGGGATCAAGATATTTGCAATTTCTTCTACATCTCGTTTGGTGTCGCCTATGACGTCCAGGTCATCCGCGTACCCCAGGAGTTTGATGACATCGTTCGCTTGGAGGCGGATCCCACGTTTACTTTGAGCTAAAGGTCTTATGACGTATTCTAATAGAAAATTGAAAATTGGCGGGAATATCGCATCACCCTGCTTCAGCCCGCTGACTATTTCAAATGGTTCCGATAGGGCCTTGCCAATCCTGACTTGTCCTTGGGTTCCCTCCAGCGTTACTGCAATCATTCTCACTAGTTTGTCAGGAATGCCTAACAAACGCAATATCGTAAACAACTTTGATCTTATTATAGAGTCGTATGCCTTTTCGAAGTCTACGAATAAGTGGTGGACTGGTTGTCTATGCTCCCATCTTTTCTCTGCTATCTGGCGTAACGCGTATATTTGGTCGATAGTTGAGCGATTCCGTCGAAACCCACACTGATAGTCTCCGATTATTTCGTCTGTGTGAGGGTTGAGTTCTTCAATCAATAGGAGGGACAAAATTTTACTGCGCGAAGCTTGAAGAGACAGTCCTCTAAAATTATTACATTCCATCTTGTCTCCTTTTTTTGGTATTGGCACGATAACTGACTTAAGCCAGTCTTCGGGTATTTTCTCTTGTGACCATATCATCTCGATCAATTTGTGAATTTCTACCGTAAGCCGACTCCCACCATACTTGAAGAGCTAAGGTGGGAGGCCATCCATCCCGGGGGCAGTGTTGTTTTTCAGTCTCTGTATAGCACGTGCCACTTGTTGCACCGTAGGGCATGGAATTTGTTGTTCGGCCGTGTAGATTTCGACGGGTGACTCATTAGTGCCCGCAGGGACGTTAAGGAGATCATCGTATGTGGGTCAAATATTGAAGCTGTGGAAAAATAACAATTAGTGAATGATTCTGCCGGGCGGCCTTCACTTCTTTCCACGCAGTAAAGAGTCGACATCAGAATTGTGTTTTCTCTTTGATCTCACTTAATTAAATCTCAAGATCGTGAACTACAATTTCGATGTAGAGCACTTTTAGTTTACTCACCACCTGTTACTTGCAAAGATGTTTGAGTCAATTATGATTCTTTCCAGAGCCAGGGCCTCTTTTGAGATCTCCGCCAGCTAAAAAGATAAAAGTGGAGACTCCCGATGTAGTAAGCAGAAGCGAACAGCTTACAACTCCATCATCTGGTAGAAAAACTGAGAACCGTAAAATTGACAAATTTCCCAGGTGAATATACTTTTCAATTTTGAATCTCACTTTTATTCAAATTCTTCTGTTATATCTCTGTTTAGCCAACCGGGGTTGAGCCAAGAGGCAGGGACCCGGTATAGAAAAACCAATATTCCTGTTATATCTGTCTAGCCTGGCAGATGTGACTTTCGCCATTTCACGAAAAGATAGGCTAGTGTATGGGTGGGAGAGTATGATTCGAAGGTTGTTGCGTATCAAAACATTTCATCTCTCTGACAACAAGTACAAAAATATCAGACCTGATAGAATTCACGACACTTTATACATCAGAGCATTCATTCTAATGAGTCCCTTATTTCCAATGAGAGAGATTTGATCTTCCCTCAAATTTCTGAAAAATATCTTCATGGTTCTGCCATGTTTTGACTCGGGAGTTTGTTTAATCGATTTTATAGCGGCCATCAAAAATGCGTAAACTACCGGTCAAAAGTCTCAATACACCTGGAAATCAAACTGATGAGCTTCAGAGCTGGATATCCCAGAACCTACTGGTCGTAGAAAGCTCTACGTGGTCGCATTTCGTAGCTCACGTCAAGCACTTCCAAATCTATTTTCTGTACTCCCCGTCGCGTATTATACCGGAGACACACGAGTCAGAAAAATGACTTTCTTCGCAATTTTTCAGGCAAGGTACGAACGCTTGCCGATTTTGGAGAGCTTGTTGGATCGCTACGAAACCGATGACATTTTCAAGCCCACGAAAAAACCTTCAAAATTCGTTTTTGAACGTCTCTCAAAGTGGTTCTGGTTTCGAGATATAACTGATTTAGTGAGGGTGGTTTTCTCTCAAAATATGACACAATAACTCAAAGATGATGGCAAACAGCCCACTTTGGGGCATCTGGCCCTTATTTTGCCAGAATTCGATTCAATATCGGAATAGCTTTCGAAAATGAAGGCTACTGACCTTGGATTGGGCTGTTTCTCATCACTTTTGAATTGTCGTGCAATTCTCCAGGTATAGCATTGGATTTTGCTTTCCGTGTGGGCGATATCTCCTCGCAGAGCATGGTGGCTTTTTCACGAAGCATCTTCGCCTGTAACCATAGACATATAAGACATAGACTGCTAATGCCGTGCTCCGGCCGTGGTACAGTGAACGAGAGAGACAGACTGCTCTAAGGGTCGCCTCTCTGTCTCTCTCGTCGCTTCTGATTGGTCGCCGCTACTCCCCGCCACGGCTGCCCGGCAACCGTAAGCAAATAATATACAGCTCATCATTGCCGCTCGCAGCCGTGTAAAGATTAATAAAACTAAATCAACATGTACAAAGGGGAGGAATTTCGCATGATCCTCGCCTGATTACATTACTATCATGCTCTAATACTCATCTGCAACTCATCATTTTTCCTGACAATTAAAACCTAAGCCCCGGAGGGGCCAGCACTTTATGAACAACTTTTAGTGCGAACTGTGCAGAAGCTCACGGTGGCCGAGCAGACTAAGCGCCAGGCGTACACTTTTTGCTGCGCACGGCCCGGGTTCGCGTCCCACTCGCGGAATTTTTTTTGTCTCGTCTGCATTTTTTTATTAGTTTTTTTTTTCCATTTAATTGAACGCATTGCTATATCTAAGGGAATTTCTGCTTGAAATTTTCTACTGAGAATCATTCGTGTTGATTACAGATGAGAAACGAATCGGCAAATAGGGTCATATTTAAATGGAGCTCATCTCAACCGGAATTTCTTTCATTACTTTGAACCGATCTTCATGTCATATCTTTGTCGTCATTTGAGTTACTTATGAAGTATATTCGTATTTCTTTTTTGTGCACTTTCAGAGATGTTGCCTGCTTGAAATCTGAAGCCATCCCAATATTATAAACTCAAGAAAATTGAAATTTAGATTTATTATACAAAATGGAAGATTATTGCAAAATTTCTCTTTGGTCTCAATATAGATCCTTTTTCGGGTAAAAAGCACATGGCTCTTTAAAAATACTTCAAAGATCTTGTCATGCGGACAAACGTGATGTGTTTCGAGTTGAAGAAAATATCTCCGTATCGCTTGAATTTCATTTGAACTTTTTAAATTGTTTCTGGACATTGGGAAATGAAAATACCGAATCTCTAAGTACACTTCCTCTTATATGGTACAAAAAAAGAAAAAGTATTCAAGACATCATTTTTCGAACCTTCACTGTAGAGTTATATTATTTTCTGTAGAGAAGAAGTGCACGAAAAGGAAATACGAATATACTCCATAAGTAACTCAAATGACGACAAAGATATGACATGAAGATCGGTTCAAAATAATGAAAGAAATTCCGGTTGAGATGAGCTCCATATAAATATGACCCTATTTGCCGATTCGTTTCTCATCTGTAATCAACACGAATGATTCTCAGTAAAGAATTTCAAGCCGAAATTCCCTCAGATATAGCAATGCGTTCAATTAAATGGAAAAAAAAAACGAATAAAAAAATGCAGACGAGCCAAAAAAATTTCCGCGAGTGGGACGCGAACCCGGTCCGTGCGCAGCAAAAAGTGTACGCCTGGCGCTTAGTCTGCTCGGCCACCGTGAGCTTCTGCACAGTTCACACTAAAAGTTGTTCATAAAGTGCTGGCCCCTCCGGGGCTTAGGTTTTAATTGTCAGGAAAAATGATGAGTTGCAGATGAGTATTAGAGCATGATAGTAATGTAATCAGGCGAGGATCATGCGAAATTCCTCCCCTTTGTACATGTTGATTTAGTTTTATTAATTTTTACACGGCTGCGAGCGGCAATGATGAGCTATATATCGTTTGCTTACGGTTGCCGGGCAGCCGTGGCGGGGAGTAGCGGCGACCAATCAGAAGCGACGAGAGAGACAGAGAGGCGACCCTTAGAGCAGTCTATCTCTCTCGTTCACCGTACCACGGCCGGAGCACGGCATTAGCAGTCTATGTCTTATATGTTTATGCCTGTAACACATGAGACGCAACAAAGAATCAAAACATGCCAATGCCGAGAAAACGCTTGCAAGGGAATAAGAAGCATGCAGCTTGCTCTTTAACTCTTGATCACAACTTTGGATAATTGTAAAATTGTAATCAAGAAATTTGAACGAATGTGAGACGCTGATAAGCCCTACAGAACGAATCAAGAAAATCAGAGGTTATATTTGTGTGAACAATATAAAGCCCATCTAATCATGATCACTCAATACACTTATCTGTTTTGTACGATCCTCCAAATCCCAAATTGATTCCTGGATCTAGTATTTGATCAGAAGCTTTTCTTAAAGCTCTAGACTTGTGCGTTTAGGTCTGTTGAGTTCCACTCTAAAACTCCCATGTACCTTTGGGCTACGGGAGCCAGAAGATTCTCCCAAAAGTCATCGAAATTGGTACTTTTTCAGGCTCAAATCCGGAAGATTTAAATTCGTACTGATGCAAACGAATAATGCCATAACTATAGTTCGTGAAATTTGTCGAAATTGGTATCATCACGCTATACGCTGGGCGTTGAATCTCTGTGAAACCGATTGCACAGTCAACAGATTTAGTGTTATCGCATGTCACTCTTCAGGGTGTTTTGGGGCACGAGAGGAATCCTTCCTTTAAGTGTTACATACCCAATACTGGCAGATACATTCATGTCAGATCTACAGCTACAATTTTCGGGGATGCACAATGTTTTCTTTCCATATGCCCATCACAATGATCGAAACGAGTTCGAGCCTTCTAAATTTTAGAATTTTTTCCTCGAGAAGATGTGAGGAGTCATGTACATATGTCGCAGCCTTTTGGTAGAATCAGTCGTTTGGCCAAAAGCCTAGCCTTTCGGCCAAACGCCGCCTTTTAATTTTAAAACGGTTCATTCTACAATCGGGCGGGCTGAAACCACCCTTTTGGCCAAACGGCTACCGTATCCCAGCCATTTGGTCAGACGGCGGATCGCGCGCAACCTTTTCATATTAGAACTTGCGCTCACGTGAACTTCAGCTCGTGAGAATTGAGTAATAAGAGTTGTATAAAGCTTGATACGTGAGTTATTATCAAATAAATGATCGGTAAAACATGATGTCCAGATCTTCTGGGCATAATTTTTCGCCGATTTTATATCTCAAAATGTGACGAAACACCGACCGGTCGGGATATGTTACGTGATTGGTGAGCATATTGGCTTAACTTTTGATCTCATTCGATGAAAAAGCACTGACTTTTTCAGATGAAAACAGTTATCGCTCTGAAACGGGACAAGATATCGACAAGCGGTTCAGCGCATTCGGAAGTCAGGACAGAAACTTATCAAAGTATACCTTGAAATATATCGTGAAAAGTTATAGTCTCGTATATATAAGAGCTTTCTGGAAAATCGCTATCTAGGTTTTCTTCCAGAAAGATATTTTCGAAAAATTTCGAAAACATAAGTGTTAAAGATAAATGTTATCAGAATTTCATCAGAACCCCGTTTTGGAGAATGGAATTGAGTCGCGATTTCGACGGAGTTTTCAAATGCGCTGAACTTATCGTCGATGTCTTTTTCCGCCTCAGAGTTATAGCTCTTTCGATGCGAAGACGTCAGCGCCTCGTGTCAGCGCTTTTTCATCGAAAATAATGAGAATTCAAACCAATCTGTTCACCAGCTGGACAAAAAAAATTTTTGGGGTCCCGACGGTCGGGTTTTGATCAAGTTTTACGATATAAAATCAGTGAAAAATCATGCGCAGAAGATCATCTGGACATCATGTTTTACCGATCATTCATTTCACGTGAAATTACTCATCTGTCATTCCTTAGATTATTCCCATTACCTCATTTTCACGAGCTCAAGTTCACGAACTTACCGCCAATTATTGAAAAGTGCAAGTTTTAATATGAAAAGGCTGCGCTCGATCCGCCGTTTGACCAAATGGCTGGGGTACGGTAGCCGTTTGACCAAAAGGCTTTTTTTAGCCCGCCCGATTGTAGAATCAATCGTTTTCAAATGAAAAGGCCACGTTTGGCCAAAAGGCTAGCTTTTTGGCCAAACGGCTGATTCTACCAAAAGGCTGCGACACATAGACTTCCAGAATGTTAATAAGTTCGTAATGTGAGATCCATCCTCATTGGATGAACTGTTCGAGACCTCGAAAGTAACCAGAATGGCTCTTGATCGTGGTGGACTCATGGATTTAACGTATGTATGGGACAATCCTCACGAGTACCTCTGACTCCTTCGACAAGATTCACGATATCGAAGGAGAGGGATATGCGAGAATACTGGTCGTAGGTGTCTAAAGAGATGGATGGATCGGTTCATTCCGAATTCAATATTCCTTGAAACTCATCTCGTAGGAAAATTCTTCCTACTTCTAGGGGCTAGAAACCTCCTTTTAGACCGTGATCCTCACATTTTCCCATATCCCCCAAAATATGACATATTCGTTCATCATCTTTTATCTTTTATCTTCTCACCTCACGACCGAACGTCTCATAACTATTCTTCATCCGCTTTTTCCCTACATCTAAAACACGCCTGACATTTTACACGAGCAGTCAAATTCAAATGCATTAGAGGTGATCGAAGAGTACCTAAGTTGTTTATTTTCAATCTTTCCATCACTGAGACCCCATGAGGATCGAATAGAAACAATCTTTGGATTTCAATGGAAAGTCGAGAGATGAAATATTAACTTGTATTTTTAGCATTAATATAATGGCTGCTCATTCTCCTTGAACAGGCAGCTGAACTCCATGCAAGCTCTAATTGACTATCATAAATCTCTGCAGAGTATTTTTGATAAACTTGAGGTTGCTGACCTGCTTCGGGTCCGTTTGGTGTGTTCAACGTGGAGAGATATTGTTGACAAACCGTCTTTCTGGAATAAAATCTGTACCAAAGGCCTCAAAATAACTGATTGGGCCGCCTTCGGCCTGTTCTTGGAGAACCATAAGACAAATTATTTGGATATGAGAGGCTCCCTGGATGTAGAGATGGTGGACTGGGAAGAGGCATCTACTGCTATGTCGAAAACAAATGTGAAGCACCTGCAGCTGAGCGGTTGTTCTGCAGCAAGCTCTGAAAAACTTTCACGAAAATGCAAAAAACTTCTCTCTCTGAATGTACACTTGGTGAACGCTGATACCGTTAATCTCAATGGCTTAGAGTACATCGATCAGCAATCTGTCACAGAATTGATCCAAGTGTCATATGAATCGACCCAAGGTATTACCCTGCAAGGAGATGCCGCACCTCTGCTAGGTCTCTCAAATCTCACTCAATTGGTAATGCATATTTTCACGATGTTCACATAGCTCTCTGATCGACGATACAATGTGCTAAGAAATTCAACACATTGACCTATTTTCCGAAATATTCCATGATTCTTCAGAGAATTTTAGAAAGAAGTTGACTATGACTTGATCATTGATGAACATCCAATTGAATACAATCAATGTTTTTTATGACAAATTAATCCAATTGCGGTTGTTTTCCCATTGCATATGACTCATATGATGTGAGTCATTTCGGAGCATTTAGGCCAGAGCCGTCACCAGGGGGGTCTGGCAAAATGCCAAAAAATGTTCCTCTCTTAGTACTATGTTTATATAGTACAAAAAAATTTTTTTTAGATCTTCTTCACATCCTCTGTAGGCTTTATGGCCCATAAAACATCCATTTTTGGCTCCTTTTTAGCCTATTTTAAAAAAATCATAGCTCCGACTAGACTCAACCTTTTTGGACGTACTTCGGCGAATTTCTTTTGTTGAGATTAGTACTTTCAAGAAAAAAAATGTTTCAGAATTCAGAATTGAGTCTAGCGACTTCTAGGAGCTATTTGCTGAGAGCAGATTTTTACGATTTTTGAGCCTTCTTCTAAGTGATCTAGCTACTACTAGGAATGTGATAATCAACTTTTTCAGTGGTCATTTTGAAGGTCTTAAAAGAATCTACAATTTAACAACTAGTAAAAGCCGATTATCATATTTTACATAGGAGCTGCAGTCGACACAAGTTGAGCAGTTTTGTAAAAATGCCAAACTTTGAGCTCAATTGGAGGGAATCGTTTTTCATCGCCAAACCTATGAGATATTGTTGCTGAAGACATGCATTTTCAACTCCAAGAATGATCTCGGTGAGCGATTTAACTCCTGATTTTACTCGGCCAACTAAAACACCCCTTTTTGACTTTTTGCTAAAAATGACCTCACAGGTATGGCTTGCATATGCTTCCATGTGATGTAATGTGCGCCAATCTGTGTGAAACTATTCTCCAAAGTACACCCAAATATATGTAAAACTTCCGGTGGCGAGCTTCGAGCCAGATGTGAGCTGGAGGTCCTATTTTACGAGTCAAAAATGGGCGTTATCTCGCCTATTTGGGCATACGTGAGGGTGAGACGAATTTTATCAGGTGTAGCACACATATGAAACTAGGGGGTATAATGAGGGCCCAAGTATGTTGCTCCGAATCAAAATGACCATCTAAACATAATTCCGTAGTTAGTTAGGCTCTGTCATATTGCCCTTCGCTCTCAGACGAGTAAATACCTGATTCACATATTTTTTCATTTAGCGGCTTCAGAAGATGTTTCAGAGCAAAATTGACCCCAAGATCATGTTTACATGGTCATTTTGAGTCGAAGAAACATACTTGGGCCCTTATTATAGCCCCTAGTTTCATATGTGAGCTACACCTAGTAAAATCCATCTCACCTTCACGTATGCCCAAATAGACGAGATGATGCCCACTTTTGACTCATAAAATAGAACCTCCAGCTCACATCTCGCTCGAAACTCGCCACCGGAAGTTTTTACACATATTTGGGTGTACTTTGGGAAATAGTCTCACACAGATTGGCACACATTAGTTCAATGGAAGCATAAACAAGCCATACCTGTGAGGTCATTTTTAGCAAAAAGTCAATAAAGGGTGTTTTTAGTTGACTGAATAAAATTAGGAGTTGAATGGCCCACCGAGATTATTCTTGGAGTTGAAAATAGGCGTCGTCAGCAAAATTTTCTCATAGGTTTGGTGACGAAAAATGAGAAACAATTTTCCTAAATTGAGCTCAAAGTTTGACATTTTTACAAAACTCCTCAACTTGTGTCGACTGTATCTCCTATGTAAAATATGATAATCAGCTTTTACTAGTGGTCAAATTGTAGGTTTTTTCAAGAACTTCAAAACGACCACTGGTTTAGACGTTGAATAGCACATTAATGCTCAAAAGCGTCATTAAATGACCGAATACAAAAAACAAAAGACCACTGGTAAAAGTTGATTATCTCATTCCTAGTAGTAGCTATGTAGATCACTTAGAAAAAGGCCCAAAAATCGTAAGAATCTGCTCTCAGCAAATAGCTCCTAGAAGTCGCTAGACTCAACTATAAATCCTGGAACATTTTTTTCTGGAAGTACTAGTTTTAACAGAGAAAATGCGTCCAAGTACGTCCGAAAAGATTGAATCCAGTCGGAGCTATGATTGTTATGAGAATCGAGATGAGAATAGACTAAAAAGGAGCCTAAAATGGACTTTTCATGGGCCCCAAGGTCTACAGGGGATGTGAAAAAAGTCCAAAAAAATTTTTTTTGTACTATATAAACATAATGCTAAGAGAAAAAAATTCTTTGGGATTTTTTCCAGGCCTCCCTGGTGACAGCTCTGGCCTGAATGCTCCGAAATGGCTTATATACAATGCAGTTGGTCATAGATGGATTCCATTTAAAAACGATGCATCAAAAATAGTGATGTCTTGGATCGGTTTCTCGTAGTTTTGATTAGATTCTTTAGTCCAAGATATGATGTTTCCACCCACTGGGAGGTCCCAAAAAAATTTCGGAGTCGCCTGCGGAGCTATTTCTGTTTCGCTTTTCGATTTCACTAGAGCATCAAAATCATGATCTTTTTCCACAAAATTAAATATATCTCGAGTTTGGCTCAAGATAATGCGACGCGGTTTGCACCTCTCGAAAGATCTTAAAAGAACCTATCAAAAATGACCTTGAGAATTTTCGTTTAGCCTTATCAGGCCCTGATCAGGCAAAATCCGGAAAAATCAGGCTGACCTGATTATCTCAAAAAGCTATTTTTTTTAATTTTTCAAAAATATGACTTCTCATGTAAAATTGCACGATCTTTGCGATGGAACTAGTCCGAAGTTGTTTTTTCACGGTTTTATGCGTTTTTTGGTCAATTTTCCGAGTTTTCATCCTCCGACCAATCATAATTCAGAGATTTCTGCACATGCGCGTGGTTTACCGAATCCGAATTCCAAAGTAGTTTCGGTCGAAAGCTGAGGAAATTTCCTTTTTAAATGACCCCTTGCAAAAGTCAATTACATGTTCTCAGTCAGTATCTACGGCACCTTCATTGGAAAAGAAGAATGACCAGAGCGAGATGACCTAATCTATCGTGAACCAGAGCCGTAAGACCTTCTCTTGCATCCATGCTGTCAGTGGCGTTGATAATATTGATGTCTCAAGAGTCGTGTATCTTCAGTTCCAGCCGATCAAATGGAAATCTGCAACAGGTCATTTTGAAGGAAATTTCCTCAGCTTTCGATTGAAACTACTTTCAAATCCGGTAAACCACGCGCATGCGCAGAAATCTCTGTTTTCTGATTGGTCAGAGAATGAAAAATTGGAAAATTGACCCAAAAATGCATAAAATGATAAAAAAACAACTCCGGACTGTTCCATCGCAAAGCTCGTGCAATTTTGCATGAGAAATCATGTTTTTGAAAAATTAAAAAAATTTCTTTTTAGATAATCAGGTTAGCCTGATTTTTCCGGATTTTGCCTGATCAGGGCCTGCAAAGGCTGAACAAACATTTCCAAGGTCACTTTCAATAGGTTTTTTCAAGATCTTTTGAATGGCGCAAACCGCGTTGCATTATCTTGAGCCAAACTTGAGATATATTTAATTTTGTAAAAAAAGATCATGATTTTGATGCTCCAGTGGAATCGAAAAGCGAAACAGAAATAGCTCCACAGGCGACTCCGAAATTTTTTTGGGACCACTCAGTGGGTGTAAATTCCATATTTTGGACTACAAAATCGAATCAAAACCACGAAACAGCGATCCGAGACATCACTATTTTTCATATGTCGTTTTTAAATGGAATCCATCCCTAACTATTCAATTGCTTCATCCAAAAGATCATTTCCTTGCCTCTTTATACGGTTTCAACCATTAGATTTCTCAACATCTCACTCTCCCCGAAACCATCAGTGAGTTCTCACTGATGATTTCGGAGAGAGTCACACCGTCGGGATCGCATTCGCAACTGTCAATTTTGTCACGTGAACTATTCCCAAGACACGAAAGCGTCCCTGAATTAATTGAGCTCAGAGGGAACTAAGCGGAGTTAGGTATGGCCCAAATAATTGTTCCTAGTTTCTCATACCAGAGTTAGTCGAGAAGAAGGTTTCTCAAGTCCCAAGGTCACCTCTACATTGTACGGCAACCTAGGAACCCCTCAAAGAACGCTGAAATGGACGTTTGAAATCCAGGTTAAGGAGATGCGGTCACCGTGCACCGTGCACGCTGAAAGTTATTCGCATTTTTGTCTGATACACTTGCGATTTGGACTAAACGAGGAGAAGACGAGTACTTATTATCATCCAACTTGAATTCGTCTTCTCGTCGTTTAGCTCAAATCGCAAGAAAACTGGAGAAAAGTGCGAATAACTTGAACGCATGCACCTCCTAACCTATAATAGAGGCACTTTGTAATTTGCACTTTTATCCGACTCTCTTGCGATTTGGGCGAAACGACGAGGATACGAACTCGAGTTAGATGATAATATACGCGGGTCTTGTATGGATCGCAAAGACCGTTGCTTAATCTAAATGTTTCTTTCAAAAAGGCTCGCGGGGCCAGCGCTGGTGATTAATTCTATTTGTTAATGAAAAAACACCAAAAAACTTGTTTTTCTGGACCAAAAATGTCATCCGGGAAACACTATCGATTATTCTCATGGGTCTCGTATTATGACCATGATAAAAAAGTCGGCGAATTTTTTGGGCAATCTGAACGAGGCACTCTCAGTCGGGTGGTCACCAATCCGGATACAGAATCGCCAGAACGTTGCTTGAGGCTAGTCCGGAGTCCCCGCAGAACCGCAATCAGAGTACCAAACACGCACCGGCGTACTTTCAGGTTGCGGGTGCATGCAATGGTTCTGAGAGCAGTATTATTGTTTATACGCTCTTATTGATATTGAATGTGTTACTCAGATAGTAGGCCACCTGTGAAATCTCATAACACGATACCATGCAAGGTTTCATGGCATTTTGTTCGTAAGGAATCAAGAAAGACTTGAAGGCAATTTTTCGGTGGGCGCGTCCTCTCCTATCCCGATTTATTCCTCAATAACAAAACAGTTTTGGATCCGATAATAGGCCGCCTGTGGATTGAAATTCCTTCTCGAATGAGCTCTCCCACGCCCGAAAAATTTGAATTTAGCTCGCAAAAAACTTGAAATGGTGAGAGCACCGACCAGGATACCTAGCCCAGCGAGCCAAACAACTAAGATTTTTTCGAGATATCGGAAGAATTTCCGGGTGTGGAATAACTCGTTCGATGGTAAATATTATGGTGTTTCACCTGCCATATGTCATTCAGGTCGGAAATGTGAGGTTGAAATACTATGAGGCAAAACATTAGTTCATATTCTCCCATCGCACATGCAGTGCGCTCAAAGCGCGATATATCGGGGCACGGTTTGCCTGAACTGACTTTGACCCGAAAGTGGTTTCCGCTAAAAACAGCTTTTGCTCTCCAAAACTACATGGAAAATGGAAGTTTCTCCGACAAGAATCAAAATCATCGCCGGAGCCATTTTTGAGAAATATCAATTAAACCATTCTTTCACAATTATTTCAATTTTTCTTGATAGAATTGGTCTATTACTCCGAATTTTATGAACTCATTCCATCAAAATAAGCTTCATGTTATTCGGAAAGTAACGAACAGGTATGGAGCAAGTTTTTGTATCGAGCCAAAAGGGTTTCTAATAGACTGCGCATACCACTGTGTAGAATAATATGATCAAAAATCGAGCGCATTTCACATTTCAGACTTGAGTGTTTGTCATGGCGTCGATTACGGGGAGAGGTTGAAATATCGTTTATGATAGAATAGTATTGACCACGGGAAATTAACGATCCCCACTCCCACTCTCGTGCTGAAGAGGGAAATGGGTCTCGGTTTTTTGAGGGAGCAGGCCATGGAATCATCCCATTTTGACAAAAAAATCCCAATTATCAGAAAAAACTTTGGTGGGCTGTGTGCGCTTATAACAGTATGCATATTTAGGATGAAGGATCAATCATCAATGAAATAATCTGACTCGAATTCATAAGTGATAACCTTATTTCAACTACCCCATACATCAATCGCTGATTACTAGTGGAATATTATGCAATAATTAGGGATATACAAAACTCACAGGAAGAGTGACATTGCGCTTGCTATGGTTAACGAAAAATACGAACTCGAATTATTTCAGTTCGACGGTTCTCTAAAACGGCCCCGGCGATGATTCTGATTCTTGTTGGAAAAACTTCCATTTTCCATGTAATTTTGGAGAGCAAAAGCTGTTTTTAGCGGAAAGTACTTTCGGGTCAAAGTCAGTTCAGGCGAACCGTGGGGGAATAGCCGGATCCTCTCCGGACTGGCCTGAATTAACCTGGATCCCAAACCGAAAAAGCTCGCGCGGCTTCCACTGATTATTTTCCTTAGTTGCTAACAAGAAAAAAAGAAAGAATTCGTTTTTCGCAACTTTGTGCGCGAAATTGTAAAAAATGGAACTTCTCTTCATTGTTAATAGTGCGTGAAGTAACGCAGAAATGACGTCTCGCACAAAGGGACTAGGCGGGTAAGCATGGTGAATCGGCCCTTGTCAGGTATGGCCCCGGAAGCAATTTCCCCCAGTTTCTAACCCCAAACTATGAGGAAAGCAATAGTTTTTAGGTCCCGAAGTCGCCCCTATGTTTTGGGGCAGCCTGGAAACCCTCTAAAAAACGCTAAAAATCGATGTTCCTTGTATTGAATCGCATTCTGACGCATCTCAATGAATCGTTCTGAAATTTTTTTGACATACTTTTAAAACATTAACAATTCGAAGGAGAGTGGTTTCATCTCGACAACTTTTGATTCAAGCCCCGAAAAAAAATTGTTGAAAAATGAAAATCAATTTTTAACCCTGTTATCTGTGATTAAGACGTTAGTGAACCATTTCATCGTATTTGTCGGCTCATTTTACGTCGGAAACCACTTTGAAATATATCATTTTTGGTGGTGGAAAGTGGTCAAAAACGTCAAAAATCAATTTCAAAGCAAATTTTTTTTCATAAACTAGCCTCTCCTGCGCATGCGCGTTGATTTACGATCCTGAAAGTATCTTTAATCGATAGCTGGTGTAATTTCCTTCAAAATGACCCCTTGCAAAAGTCGATTTGATGCAATTACAGCTGAGATATGACTGGTGCAGGAAATGGAAAAACCCAAGGTATCAAATCCGTGAATCCGCGCTTCCTTTAATGGCCTTGAAAAATGCGAATTTTGAATGGGGCCTTTTCTAACATGCGAAAATGTGTTTTTGATGTATTTTTTGACGTAGAAACCGAATACGCCGTCAGTTCTGTTCCAAACCTTCAGGATTTCTCACCAGACTCATAAAACCGACTCGATAATGGATGCTCATCTTCAGCCTTTTTACACTTATTTGAGATGAATTGTCGGTGTTTGGGGAGGTTTGGGTGGATTGTGTACTAGACACAACTATGTCCCTTAACGTATTCTGACTAGCCGAAGACGATCCCGGTGGTTTTGAGGCTCGAGGAAGCGGTGGGAGTGAGATTCTGGGAGTGACGTCTGTTCGAGCTGGATTTTGTTGTTTAATTTCATATGAGAAAACTATATCGACCAACTTATATCAAGATAGTAGCGCTTCCTCGAGCTTCGAAACCATCACCATTGTCATCAGCTGTTCAGAATACATTAGGGAACATAGTTGTATCTGGTACACAATCCACCCAAACCTGCCCATACACCGACAATCCATCTCAAATAAGTGTAAAAAGGCTGAAGATGAGCATCCATTATCGAGTCGGTTTTACGAGTATGGTGAGAAATCCTGAAGGTTTGGAACAAAACTGACCACGTATTCGGTTTCTACGTCAAAAAATACATCAAAAACACATTTCCGCATGTTAGAAAGGGCCCAATTCAAAATTCGCATTTTTCAAGGCCATTGAAGGAAGCGCGGATTCACGGATTTGATACCTTGGGTTTTTCCATTTTCTGCACCAGTCATATCTCAGCTGTAATTGCATCAAATCGACTTTTGCAAGGGGTCATTTTGAAGGAAATTACACCAGCTATCGATTAAAGATACTTTCAGGATCGTAAATCAACGCGCATGCGCAGGAGAGGCTAGTTTATGAAAAAAAATTTGCTTTGAAATTGATTTTTGACGTTTTTGACCACTTTCCACCACCAAAAATGATATATTTCAAAGTGGTTTCCGACGTAAAATGAGCCGACAAATACGATGAAATGGTTCACTAACGTCTTAATCACAGATAACAGGGTTAAAAATTGATTTTCATTTTTCAACAATTTTTTTCGGGGCTTGAATCAAAAGTTGTCGAGATGAAACCACTCTCCTTCGAATTGTTAATGTTTTAAAAGTATGTCAAAAAAATTTCAGAACGATTCATTGAGATGCGTCAGAATGCGATTCAATACAAGGAACATCGATTTTTAGCGTTTTTTAGAGGGTTTCCAGGCTGCCCCAAAACATAGGGGCGACTTCGGGACCTAAAAACTATTGCTTTCCTCATAGTTTGGGGTTAGAAACTGGGGGAAATTGCTTCCGGGGCCATACCTGACAAGGGCCGATTCACCATGCTTACCCGCCTAGTCCCTTTACATTTACGAACTGATGAAGAGTGCGTGAAATTAACTTCTCGCTCTGTTGAGTTTTTATTCCCGCACAGGTCCAAAATATTCCATATCATCCCTCTGAATCCGGTTTCCTCCGAAACTTCGTCTCCGAAATGATTGACAGTTGTGCATTCAATTATAACTTGTGTATTATAATTTGTGCATGTGTGGTATAAGTAGTGCTTTTAATTATAACTTCGCGCACAGTTGCAAAAAATAGTATACGCACAACACGTGCGAGGAGTTTCTGCACACGTTGCCGACTCGCGCGAATGTATGTTCTAGGTGTGCGAGAAGTTTCCAAAGTGTGCGTGAAATTTACTTCTCACACTCGTTCGGCAACTTGTGCAGAAATTGTCCTTCTCGCACTTTATGCGTAATATACTATTCCCTGAACCAAAAATGTTGTCCGGAGACCATCGCCTAAGTATTCATCCCACGGGCCGCAAATTTATCACTCTATGCACAGCCAACGAATATTCAGCCACCTGGTTAAATATTCAACCACCTGGTTGAATATTCAAGCAGTTGGTTGAAGTTTCTCGAAACAATATTTTACAGTGTGACTCAAAATATCTCGAATCTCGAAAACGGCGTATAGAATCTTTAGCACCCTATTGAAATCACAATTAGCATGTTTTGATCTATCACACCCCAGGTTCTTGTCAAGATTCACTCGGAGCTAAAATCAATGTAATTAGTGCGGGGTCCTTCGCTTTGAAAACGATCGTTTGCATTTTTGACTACTTGTGGCCACCAAAAATGATATGTTTCAAAGTGGTTTTTGATGTAAAATGACCCGGCTCACACAAAGAAATGGTCGACTGACGTCTTAACAACAAATAAGAGTGTTGAAAGTCGATATTGATTTTTCATGAATTTTTATAGGGGCCTAAATGAAACTTTGAGTATGCATATACATTTATGCAATTTTCCGATGTTTGGATGCTTGCGGAATTGCACAAAATAGTAATCCTCGTCCACGGTTCGGGTCGAAACCAATCGTCAGAAGCGAGCTACAATCTCATAAACTCGAGGCGAAATCTTCTATTCTTCTATTCGTATAAGTTTGAATAATATGTCAAAGAAAATTTCAAATCCATTGATTGAGATGCGTCAGGATGCGGTTTAATTGATCAGCCTTTCTTAGAGGTTTCCTAGGGTGCCGTACGAAGCAAGATTGATCTTGAGACCTAAGATACCTTCTTTCCTTTCACTTTGGTATTACAAACTAGGGGAGGTAACTGAGAGAGCCATACCTGACAAGGGCTGATATACCATACTTACTCGCCTAGTCCCTTTTTGCGGGTTCCCTGTCCTTGAAATCCAATCTCCTCACGCTCAGGTGCAGAAAATCTAGCTGATATGTTTATATTCATTGCAGACTTTGAGAACAATGAAGAATCTGACAACTCTAAGATTAGACGGAGGACTAAACCATCTCAGCACGAGTATCGAAGACTGTCGTTTCTTGAGACTTGAAGTACTGGATACTAGGGCTTTGATCAGTTTCAACATTCTGAATGGCATTTCAACTTTATCAAGACTAGAACATCTAGAACTTATTGATTTTGAAGTTAATGAACACTTTGATGAGCAATTGAGAAAATGCCAGCATCTGCAAAACTTGTTACTCATTCCAGCAAATTGTGTGGCTACCTCTAATAAGATTGTATTAGAAGGTATTCTGGGTATAAAAGATCGGCTCAAATCTGTAATTTGGGGGCTGCATATCGAACAACTGAGAAAATCAAAAACAATTTTGGCAAAGCAAATAGAGATTGAAAATAATCAGGACACTGAATTCGTGCCGATTTTAGCACCCATTCCATTTCAACATTTGATGGACCATAACGCAATCAAGGAAATAAGAGAGTACGGTGAGTAGACGGCGAGATTTGAAAACAATATACCACTGTGGGTGTGCTCTAACGAAACTGAAAATTTTCATGAGACCAAAAATCACCTCAAAAATTCTCATGTGGTTCCAATAATCATAGCAAATTCAGTCTCTAGGGGAACTTTAGTCGTAATTTTGTGACTGGTTTTCGAAGAAAATACACTCATGTATCCAGAAAAGTCTTGGTCTAAACTCGGTGCTCTTGAACTAACTTTTATTTAAAAGGCTTTGCTCCTCCAAGAGCCTTGTGGGAACTTCTTTATAGCATAATTTTTGGGTCGTTTTCTACCAAGAACCAAATTATTTTGTCGAGCTGTTTCTCTTTAAACTTCATTGTCGGGATTTTTGATTAAGCAACATATCTTGATAGCGTTCAGTAGACAAGTTTCTCAGTGTTCCACGTTGCAATTTTACAATGAATATCCAAGTACGTAACAGTCTGCAAGCCTGGCTTATGACTAGAAAAACTTTTCAAAAATCTTGGCAACTGCAGGTTTTTGTTTTTTAAAATGACGATTACGAGAGTAAAATCACAGTGATGTTCTATATTGAGTCGATGAATTGATTTTAATTATTGTGTCTTTCTCTTATTCTTTGATGATTCTTGACAAGTCAGAATTACAATCGACATTCATTATCTTCTTCAAACAGAGAGATTGACTCAAGAATTCCGATGAAAAACTGAAAATAACACAAACCAGTTTCTCACACAGTTCGTAATTTCACGGATACAAATATCTCTCACACGTGGCGAGAACTGTATAATCCATTGAGTCCATTTGATTCTTATTAAAAGTGGATGAGGATGAATGGGAATAACTTGAATGAAATTTTCATAGCCCTTGTTTCAATGGGATTGGATATTGGGATAAAATTGTATTAGGAGAGGGTTGGGATGATCAAAATTGACCTTACGCTAAGATCGATGACTGGGTGCTAATTTTGAGGTCACTGAGCGAGAAATCGGCATTGCTGAGTTTCGAATATGAGTCGCATGGGTAGGTGCAGGGGTGGAGGATCAAATCGCACAGAGTCAGACTTTTATCAACAGAGATGGTGTTTCTGGGGTATCTTGAGGTCACCGAGCCTGAATTTGGCATCAACGAGCTTCTGAAACGTGTCGCGTGGGTGTTTGCGGGGAAGGGGGTCAATCGTACAGAATCAGAGTTTAATCAGCGAAGATAGCGTTTATGGGTTAGTTTGAGGTCGCTGAGCACGAATTTGACACCGACGAGCCTTTGAAACTTGTTGAATGGGTGTTGGGGAGTCGGAGAGTCAAATCGTACAGAATCAAAGTTTCATCGTAAAAGATGGTCTTTCGAGGGTATTTCGAGGTCATTGAGCACGAAGTTAGCATCACCGAACCTTTGAATCGTTTAGCGGCGGTGGTTACGGGAGTAGAGGGTCGAATAGTACGGAATAGAAGATTTATCTCCAAAGATGGTGCTGCTGGGGTTGTTTGAGGTCACTGTGCATGAATTTGGCTTCGACGGACCTCTAAACTGTGTTGCAAGGGTGGGTACGGGGGTGGATCGGCAAATCGTACAGAATCGGAGTCTTATTATCATGAAAGGTGGTGTTTCTGAGGTATTTTGAGGTCGCCGAGCACGAATGTGGCATCCACGAGCCTCTGAAACGTGTTGCGGGGATGGAGGGCCGAATAGTGTAGAATCGAAGTTGTGTCACCAAAAATGATGTTTTCGGGTATTCCAACCTCGCTGAGCACGAATCTGGCATTTACGAGACCCGAGAACGTATCACGTGGTTGGTTGCGGAGTTGGAGGTTCAAATTGTACAAAACCATAGTTTTTTCACAAAAGGTTGTGTTTCTGGGGTATTTTGGTGTCGCCGAGCACGACTTCGGAATCGGAGTTACTCTAAAATGTTATGCGTGGGTGGAGGGTCAAACCGTACGGAATCGATGTTTTATCCTCAAAGATGGTCCTCATTGGGG
Organism: Eretmocerus hayati; assembly: GCA_029851415.1. Lineage (NCBI taxonomy): Eukaryota > Metazoa > Arthropoda > Insecta > Hymenoptera > Aphelinidae > Eretmocerus > Eretmocerus hayati. The sequence goes on from CM056742.1 coordinate 114,165,526, forward strand.
TGTCTCGGAGTTGCTTAGCATAAATCCTGTATCGCTTAGGATTTTTTTTTGAATTGAAATGAACTGATTCTCTGAAAAACAGCGTTTTTCACATTTTTCGCTAATTTTGTAGACTGAAGGTCTCTCAGCCAAGGAGTACAGATGGGTCAAAATGCATATCAAAATTCGTTTTTCTACGTATTTTGACCCGCTGAACACGATCCCGGTGTCTTCAGAGCGCTATATTGAAACTTCGAAGCCGTATGAGCTTATTAGTCCACCTGGTATTTGGACAAAAGTCTGATTTTGCGATAAATCTTCGAAAAATCATAAAACAGTCTAGAATGGACAGAATCAGACGTTCAATCTCGCATTTTCTTTGTTTTGTAACATACTTTGAGGAAAAAAAATTGTTCAACAACCGTAGAGGCAGGGGTTTCACGTCAGGAATTTGTTTTTCAAACACATATCTTTGTCATAACTTTTGCTGAGCTAAAATTACGAAGAGACGAGTTTCCTCCAGCACGTGGTACCCAACCATGATGATCTGATGCAAAATGCTCGTCTTGACACAATCCCGTGGTTCAATCAGAGCTAACACGTCGGAATTTTTTTCTAGCCGCGAGAAACCTATTTTTTGAGGAGTTTTCTTGTTCTAGACCAATTTCCTGACATGATATCCCAAAACAAACCACGAGATCGTGTTTAGACGGCCATTTTGCATTGGGGAACTACATTCAGATACTCTGTGCAAGGAGAAATTTTTCTCCTCGTGATTTCAGCACAGCAAAAGTTATGACAAAAATAGGTATTTGAGAAAAAAATCCCTGACGTGAAATTCAATGTTTCTGCGGCTGTTGGACAATTCTTTTCCTCACAGTATGTTACAAAACGAAGAAAATGCGAGATTGAACGTCTAATTCGGTCCATTTTAGACTGTTTTATGATATTTTGAAGATTGATTGCAGAATTAGACTTCTTTTCCAAATACCAGGTGGACTAATAAGCTCATATGGCTTCGAAGTTGCAATATAGTGCTCTAAGAACACCAGAGTCGTGTTCAGCAGGTCAAAATACGTAGGGAAACTTATTTTGATATGCATTTTGACCCATTCTTTGCCGCATTCTGTACTCCCTGGCTAAGAGACCTTCAGTTTACAAAATTAGCGAAAAACGTGAAAAACGCTGTTCTTTGAAAATCAGTTTGTTTAATTAAAAAAAAATCCTAACGTGTATGCGCAAACCTGAGCTCGGATTCGGTTTCAACGTCGCAAAATACACAAGAAAATCGTTGTCCGGTCCATGCATTATTTCAGACCCAAAATTTTGTTGGGCAGTGTTACCAATCACCATCGTGGTAATGTGAGCAAGCACTTCATAACCATCACCCGCCCACGTGTCTGCAAAGTTTATAAATACAAAAGCTCAAGTAATTTTTCACTCACATGTGAGATACTGTTTTCTTCAATTTGAGAACTATTTCTGCTAGGCTTGAATTTCTCCTCAAATCTCCCTCCTGAGCACAGATTTCTCCCGAACTTTGGGGAAAGTTTCTCTTATAGAGAAATTAGTTTTAGACTCTAGACAATCGACAATAAATTCTTTCTCCCTTCGAGCAAATAAGGTTTAAGGAATGGGAAATTTTTTGAGAGATCCTTTCCGTGGTGTATTTAAGAGTTTCCATGGAACATTTAACTATTGACCCTCCGAAATAGAAATGAAAAAATTTTCATCCCACACGTTTGAAATGAGTTTTATGTGATTCTTAGGCCTTGAAAACATGTGAAAAAAGTGGTGCCACCCTTTTCCAAGCCAAGGTATCTGGTTCAGAACGAAAACTACGGAGTTTCACTCTTGAAACATTTGTGAATCAACTTCAATAAAATAGATTCGATTCAAAACATTGTCTAGACGATTGATAGGGATTATATTTCGCGTGACTTGACTTTAAGATGAATTTTATCATTGATTTTTTCCAATTCGATGTAAATTTCCAAAATCATGTCACGAGCTATGAGTCTCATTTCAATTTCTAGAGTATACTGTGGTGTTATTTTGTTCATATTCCAGCCGCATACTTTTAGAAATCAAAAAATTCGCGATGCCATCACGTTTAGAGGCTTATTTAGCTTACCATCGGGATTCAAAGATTTCTCCTTAGCTTCTCACAGAAATACCGATCGACAATTGAGGGGGTGGGTGGAAAAAGGGCGTAACCACCATTATGCCCTTTTTCCGAACATCGCTTTTTTTGAGCCCCTATACCAAGGTCTATCGCCCCCCGAAATCCGTTTTTCGTAAGACGCCAAAAACCGTCTGGCAGATAAAAGGGCGTAACCGCCATTACGCCCTTTCATCTGCACGATAAAAGGGTGAGTGCAATGATAGAATGTTGAAAGGGCGTAACTGCTAAAATAAGATGTTAAAAGGGCGTAACTGCTGTGATAACATTTCAAAAGCAGGGCTCAATTTTATTGCTCAGCCCAACAGGATTTGGAAAAAGGGCTTAAGTACCTGACTGAAAAGAATTAAAAGGGCGTGATTACTCTGTAGCAGGGCGTAAGTGAGGGCGGATCTGGAAAAAGGGCCGAGGTACCGAGGAAAAATTTTATAAAAATTATCCAGAGCCTGGAAACGCTTTTCCACCTAATATAACGATGAATACATGTTGTTTTACCTTCAAATTGAGTGTTTTTACCCTTCCCTAGTGAAAAAAATTTCTCGTCATTTTCACTCGACTGATGGAAGCTTCTCGTGTCCATAGAACCGTGGAGCATGAATCGAACCACCCCCTAGCAATCAGATATCTCTCAAAACATGCCCAGAAACACTCTCAAAAAATTTGGAGACGATTGGACTTGATCGCGAGATTTAATTCCACTTTTTGTGAGGAAGAAAGGCCGAAATTTGACCCTGTATTCGGAAAGAGGGCGTAATTGCATTTTTTGAAATTGCTGAAAAAAGCTCAAAATCAAATTTCATCCCCTGGCTCGGGTTGGGCTATTTCGAGAATGCTATCTCCTTCGAAATAAGTCAGCTCAACTCGTCCAATTATGTCTGTAGCGGTTGTTATTAAGTTTTTCTTGATTTTCCCAAAATGACAGCTTTGCAATTACGCCCTTGTTCCACCCACCCCCTCAATCGCAACTCAAAACAATGTAGTTATATCTTTCTTGTGATGAAGAAAAAAGAGCACAACGTTCCAATCCTGTGCTTTACATCTCCTGAGTATGCAATCAAAAAATGACCATTTTTAAAGAGTCCGATTGCGAAATCGACACATAAACTCACTACAACCATGCAATGAGGGGTACTTTCTACATGAAATAACTCAAAACGAAGAGGGCATTGAGTTTTGCGGCCATGGAGACTATCGTCCAGTGTTTTGAGATCTATCGATTCAGTACACTCACAAAAGGTTTGACCGAAAGCCAAATCCTTATGATTTAGAGCGGGGTCCTTTGCGTGTTACTTATAATACGAATGTGATTCTCAGTCGCATTCAAATTCAATTCAACGGAACAAGACCTGACCCATCCCATTCTAAGAGTTTTGAAACAAGCTTTCGAATGAGCTGAGCTGAATTGAAAAATTAGGAGAATCACAGAAATTATGTGGAACGTATTCTCTGTGAAGCGCATTATAGCTAAACGAACGATCTACTTGATATTCATATGGAGAAGCACTCTTTTTGAACGCATTTCAAGAACCGAGCAGCTTCGAATCTGTTCTCAACGAGATTCTATTCATATGAAATGATAGAGAATGACTACACGCGCAAATTTGGGTGACATTTTTAAACCGTAAACCCCCCTTTTCTGAACCTAGAATACCTCCAACATATCCATCATTGATGATGAAACTTCGATTCTGTGCGATTTGACCCACCACCCGTGTGACCAGCCCCGCAACACGTTTTAGAGGCTCGTTGGTGCCACATTTGTGCTATCAGGAACTTCAATATCCCCTATAAACACCATTTCTGGAGATGAAATTTCGATTCCGTAGGATTTGACCCTCCAGCCTCGCAATCACCCACGTGACACGTTTCAGAGTATCGTCGATGCCAGATTCGTGCTAAACGACTCCAAATCACGCCAAACTCCGATTTTGTACGATCTGCCCCCCCCTGCAACCATCCACGCAACACATTTCAGAGGCTCGTTCATGCCGAATTCGTGCTCGGTGACTTCAATATACCCCAATAACAGCACCTTTGGTGATAAAACTCCGTTTCTGTGCAATTTGATCCTCCACCCTCACAATCACCCACGCAACACGGTTCAGAGGCTCGTCAATGTCATAATTGTGCACAGCGACCTCAAAATACCCCAGGAATGCCATGTTCCATGATAAAACTTTGATTCTGAACCATTTCACCCTCTACTCCAGCAATTACGCGTGCGACACGTTATCGAGGCTCGGCAATGCCAGATGGTGTTCAGGATATAATCCCAGGATGTCCTTAAAACACCATTTCTGGTGATTAAGCTTTGATTGTGTACGTTTGAATCCTTCACCTTGGAATGCTTGACTCTTGGAAGAAATTCGAAGACGTACTCACTAGGAGCACCAAGTGTTGTGGGACACAAATTTGGCTGGAACTCTGGGGATACTTACCTTTCATCACCAAAAGGTGAAACTCAGAGCCGCACTTGCAAATGCCTAACCGTTTTCTAATTACAACCTGCGGCATTAGCATTGCCCATATGGGCGCATGTTCAAGAAATATGTGTATAGATATACTCGTAATGCTGTTGTGGGCTGCAGCTCGGAAACCGTTGGGCATTTGCAAGTGCGGCTTTGGGATTCATCGTTTGGTCGTAAAAGGAGACTATCTCCAAAGTTTCAGCCGAATCCGTGTTCCACAACCCCTGGGTGTTCCTCGTCAGATCTTATCAAGCCTACAGCTGACCCCCCCCCCCCCCCGCCCTCTGGCACAAGCGTAGGTGGACGTAGCACACAACCCCTCTATTGTTGTATGAGCTCGAATTCGGACATACCATCCATTCACGAGTCAATTACCATTATAATTGATGATCCTATTGATTCACCTTCACTAATCGCGACACTCACAAGGAGCACCCAGGTGTTGTGGGCCACGGATTTGGCTGAAACTCTAGGGACAGTCTCTTTTTACCACCAAAATAAGAATCCCAGAAGCGTACTTACAAGTGCCCAACCGTTTTTAAACTATAGCCTATGGCATTAGCATTGCCCATATGAGCCCATTTTCAGAAAAGATTTATATATATATATGTTACAGTAAATGTCCGAAATCAGTCAATGCCGGAGATTTACTAGTGAATCCTAGGATTGACTGGTGGGGCTAGTCAATCCTAAGATTGACTAGTAAATGTCCAGCATTAACTGGGAGGTCTAGTCAATGTTGTTGGAATGGCAGCATTTCGGACATTCACTAGTCAATCTTAGGATTGACTAACAAGCCTCCGTAAATGTTCGAAACGTGATTGGTCACGGAAAATATACTTCGCACATTAACTTGATCTTTTGAAAACTTCGAGCCGAGAAACAAGCTTGTGAGGTATATTTCCTGAGGAATGATCAACAACATCGTGGATGAGGACTTCTACAGAATTGGAACGAAAGCTAGTTTAATTCAGCAGCTATTCACGAGGAGCCAGTTTGTTGTTTGCAAAGAGAGATTCCTCGATCACAACAAAATTGACCAGGCGCAAACTGTGTGCTTACGAGCAGCAACTTCAAAAATTTCGATTACAGGTGGCCAGGGAATGATAAAATACAATTGTGAAGCTAAATGTTCTTCAAATAGTAGTTCTTGTAAAGTGGAAAAAATACTGTGCAATTCAGGATCCCATAATAGCCAGAGCTGCTGTAACAAGTAGCTTTTATATTGTTGAATTTTTGGAAAGATTCAACTTCACTTTGATCATGTAACGTGCTATATTATTTGTCGGTGAAAAATTCGTAAGACCAGAATGACATTATCGATGTGATGAAGATGTGACCTCCGTTCAGTATGAACGTGAGATCTAAGACTATGTGCAGCTGTGATACATTTACGCTGATTATCATTTTGCATGAATAAATTTTGCTCATCATACATTATCATTTCTCTGCTCATTATATGTTTCGGACATTTACGGGGGTCAGTCTGTCAATCCTAAGATTGTCTAGTAAATGTCCGAAATTCATCTTTACGAATCAACATTGACTGGCTATTTCAGTCAATTCTAAGATTTACTAGTGAATCTTAGGATTGACTGGTCCCACAAGTCAATGTCAGCAACAACTAGTCAATCCTAGGATCGACGGATTTCGGACATTTACTGTAACATATATATACTCGTAATGCTAATGTTATAAGCTGCAACTCAGAAACGGATGGGGATTTTCAAGTGCGGCTTTGGGTTTTATTTTTTGGTGGTAAAAAGGGACTATCCCGAGAGTTTCACCGAAATCCGTGATCCACAACTCCTGGATGTTCCTCTTCAGTTCTACCGACTCAATCTCATTGAATTAGGAGACTGGTTTGCATTCATTCTGATATGAAAGTAGCCAATGGGAATCAATCGTTTTTTCTGGCTAGGGTATGCACAAACAGCATTCGCTGACCAATGGTCGGCCAATACTTTGTATCACTCCCTAGTGGCACTGAAATAGACATGGATCGATTCCATTGCTTATTGTTCGCTGGAAAACCGAGCCCTCTCTTGGTTTTCTTGCGCAGCTCTGCGACGTGAAACATCACATGATGCACTTCCGGGGTGGCTCTCACTCCCAAATCGAGATTACTTTTACGGAAGGCAGAGATCTTGAGAGTGCTCTCCAGCTTCAAGAAAACAAGGCGCCATCTTGCGGTTGAACTGTTAATCATTAATTACCGTCAAATTGGGTAATTTTGGTACACGTGGGGTAACTTTGGTACACTCTCAGAAGTCTTGTACAACGCTCCAGGAGCAACTCAGTTAATTTCACAGCACTCCAATCAAATTCTTTTATCAATTCTAATACTATGGAATCCTATTTATTGCTCCTGGAACGTACGACAAGCCTTTGGAGGGTGTACCAAAGTTACCCCACTATTCCAAAATTACCCAATTTGACGGTACTTTAATAACTTTGGGTGGATACCGATGCAGACCCACATGCGGGGAATTCCTCTGCAAATTTTGACAAAGTCCCTTTGAAATTGACGCAAAATTGAGCGAGAATAGTTTTACACCAATCTCAATGGGACATTTTTGAAAATTTGCAGAAAAATTCCCCGCATGTGGGTCTGCCTCGGTATCCGCCCAAAGTTGTTCGATTAATTGATGATTAACAATAAACCAGTTTGACCGCAAGATGGCGCTGAAAACAGCGTGGGAGCGCTCTTAAGCTCGAACGATGGATCTTGTTCATTATCGCAACAAGGTCTCACCGCATCCCAAAACTTTCGAAAACTGTGTTTCAAGCACATATCCCTGCGTTCAGTGAAAGTTACTCTGATTTGAAAGTGAGAGTCACCCCGAATGTGCATGGAGTGATGTTCCACATCGCAGAGTTGTGCAAAAAAAACAAGGAAGGGCTCAGTTTTTCCCGCGAACAAGCAATGGAATCGGTTCATCACGATTTCAGTGCCAATGGGGAGCGATACAAAATATCGGCCAACTATTCGAATTATAGTAATCAGCTATTAAATGCTGCCTGTGCATACAATTCTCGCCACGTGTGAGGAATATTTTTAATTGCAAAATTACGAACTATTTAAGAAACTGGTTTGTGTTACTTTCAGTATCCCTTCGGATTCCTTGAGTTGATACTTTTGTTCAAAAAGGATGATGGATGTCGATTGTTAGTAAGGCTACACAAAAATTATAGAAGAATAGAAGGATGGGGTAATGAATGAAACGATCACAGTGACTTAACATAGAACATTATTGTCATTTTCCCATCCAAACCTATGTTATTAACACAGACTTCCACACTTGAAATTGTTATTTAAAAACCCAGAAACAAGTTCCCAGAATTCTGAAAAAGTTTCTCTAGTCATAAGTCAGACATGTAGTCCTGTCATGTACTAGAGTAGCTATTGTAATATTGCAGCGTTGAACGCTGAAAAACTTGTTTAATGAACGCGATGAAGATGAGATGGTTAATCTAAAATTTCAAAAACTGTGTTTGAAAGAACAGTTTGACAAAATATTCTGATTCATGTTGGAAAATGGTCCAGAAATCATGCTGAGAAAGATACACAAGAATCCCAGAGGAGCAAAGGCCTTTTAATAAAAGTTGGTTCAAGAGTACCGTGAAAAATTTGCTGGAATATAGGTATGGATGGGAGATTTGAGCTGATTGATGTACTTTTTTCTCTTTGGAGCCTACATGCCCGCTTTTGCGGAACATCGTATACCTGAATGCAGCTGTAAAACTAATCTTCGAAGTTCACAATGGACATGGAGATCAGGTGTAATCTCTCATTTATACCTATGCCCCTGCATTCTCTTAAATAACCAGAAATTCACGATTTGGGGTACGAAAATGCATTTTTCTCGAAAACCGGTTGAAAGAGTACAACAGAAATCTTCTCATGGACCGCACTTTTCTTCAAGATCGAATTGGAAATTTTAGGTGATTTTTGGTTGCATTAAAAGTTAGCTCAGGCCCACCGTGCATAAAAATTTGACGAAGAATTCTGATGTAATCTTGGTATAATATCAATTTTTCGTAGACAATGATATAATGGAGTCACCAATGTATACTATCAACATGATTGAATTGAAACAACTGGAGAAATTGGTGATGCGTGCCATGCCTGCAACTAAAGTTAGTATTCTCAAAACAGAGAGAATTCGATCAACAGTCAGAACAAAACTCAAGGAAACTAAATTTTACACCGTGTTTGCTTGAGATTTGAACAGTGAGTATCTAATATATATTGAGTGATTGTTCAATCACTCTTTAAAGATTTTGTAAAATGTATGTGAATGTTTGAGTCCCCTATATCACAGAATTTGAACTATTCAAGTATTGAAGATTTGATTGAACTGTATCCGATGATGTTATTTTGTTCCGAGCTTTTTCCACAACGAGTTTTCTTATCTTGTTCATAATATATAGTAGTACATTTTCACAATGTATTTATGCACCGATTGATGATACGAATAAATGGACGGAGAAGAATTGATACCGTTTCATTAGTATACTGCTGTACTAAGCAGAGAAGTCGGATTTCTTAGTTCCGTGGTGGTTATGCCGAGGCATTGATATTAAACAGTTACGGCGGGCATCTCACGCCTCCGCCAGGCTCTGTATATCTATTTATGCTATTCTGTGTGCGGAATCGGGCATAAATGGCCATTTAGACGCTTGTGTGTCGTGCGCAAATTGCGATGAGCGCGCGTAAATGTGCAAACTATGGGCAAATTTTTCTTGGGCACGTCGCAAATCGTCAAACTGTGTGCCAATCGGTCATTAATGCACGCTGCAGATGAAATTCCATGCGCAAATTTCGTTCACGCACGGAAAATACGATCTCTTTGAACTGAAAATTAAACTTGAGATTCTTTTACGCAGTTTCAAACACCCTATGGGAGGGTACAGGAAGCTAGCAAACACTAACTCACAAATCGGTGTCAAACCCATTTCACTTTTTATTACTTTTTTACTACTAATTTATCACCAAAGAGGAAAATTTATTACCGGTCATGGGACCGAAATACGACAATTTTCGCTAGCGGAAGCTTACGCTAGCGAGCACGAGGCTGGACATAGATCGTACGGGAATGTGCACTAGCTCATTTTTTATTACTTTCTCATTTCTCTCAGGATATGATCTCAAAATATGCGTGGGATATGATTCACCTGGAATATGATGGTTTTCGCTAGCGTGAGCTTACGCTAGCGAACACCATGTATAAGCAAAGCTTCGAGGACACTCAGAACTACACGGGAATTCATGATTAATTTAATTCCTCTCGAATGGTATAGTCGAGATAGTCCTAAGACCCAGATCGAACCGATATTTGGGCCTGAGGCTGGACGAGAGCTGGAGCAGGGCGAGATGAGAACTATATGGTGGGCTGAGCTCCCTCTGTACAATAACGTGCGATGAAGATGATTTAATCGCATCCAAAAACCTGTAAGACGATGGGCTAGGTGCCCATAAGTCTTCAGAGATAATAGAGAAGTCGATAACGAATCAGCCAACTCGATCATGGGGCCCAAAACAAGAGAGATCGTGTTTAGAGCCATTATCCGCGCAGTTAGGACTTGGATGTGGGTTGTAGAAAGTTCCAATGGACCCGAAACTCTACCGAACTTCAGATCAAGTGGTCATGTACCATCGGTGATGCCCAAAAAATTTATTACCGATCAGCGGACTCAACTATGGGGCCCAAAACAGGGCAGAATCCAGCTCACGGTATTCCTGAAGCGCTCGAAAGTTTTACAAAAATGACGAAGAAAACTGGATACGCCATCATCTTCCTCTCGTTTTCCCGTTTAAGAATCCGTTTCGACCGAAATCGGATCTGATCCGACAGTGAAATGCGAGAAGCGAATGTGAAAACCCCATATGATCACGTGTATTTTGGTTAGCCTTGATAATGACTCGACGGCCATGGCTATAGCCAGTTACTGATTCAACATTTCTGGGCGGGTTACAGGAGGAGAAACATGTTTCTTTATAGGTGATTTCCCGTAGAATTAGCTGCATGGTCAAATTCATTGTCTGATATCTATCGTATTCAAGATGCGGAGGAAATGACGCGAGTACTGTCAGCAGAATTCGATCTGGCAGCAACGCTTGGGCTTATGAGTGCATTCGGCAACAGGGTATGGAGGTCTATATAACGGGCTGATTCATTATTTCTTGACGTATATCTCCATGTAGAATCCAAATTTGAAGTCTGTTTTAATCCTACTTGCTAGGTTACCATTTGAACTGCGGAAAACTACCACGATTCCCCAAGAACCATAACAATTTTGCAGAACAAAAGTTGGAGAAGTAGACTTGAGGTACAATCTACACTGTAAAAAATTGGTTGACTTTCCACCAAAATCGTCAACCAGTGGTTTGCTGTCAAAATCAACCAGCTGGTTGGAATTCAACCACTGGTTGGAATTCAACCACTGGTTGACTTTGTCCCCACAGCGAATATATAAGGATGAATGCGGCGCCCACGATATTGGTCGATGGTGGTCTCCGGTTGACACTTTTGATTCGGAAAAACAAGTTTCGTCATTTTTTTTCACAAACAAAGAGGGATAAACATTAGCCCCGATCGCGTATGGACGACAAAGCGGGTTGCCTGTCCTGCAGGAGTCGAATATACGTCGTAAGACTGGAGGGATGGATAGATGGACGGATGGGGTGGGAGGGTAGATGGGATGGATGGATCGATGGATGGAATGGAACGGAATGGACCGGACCGAAATGGAACGGAACGGACCGGAATGGAACGGAGTGGAATTGAACGGAATGGACCGGAATGGAATGGAATGGACCGGACCGGACCGGAATGGAACGGAATTGAATGGAATGGAACGAAATGATATGGAATCCATTTCGTTCCGGTCGATTCCACCCAATTCAACTCCGTTCCATTTTGCCCCACCCATTCCATTTTGCCCCATCCGACCAGTTCCGTTCCCCTCCATCCAATTTGAGTCCGTTCCATTTTGCCCCGTCCGTTCCATTATGCCCCATCCGACCAGTTCCGTTCCCCTCCATCCAATGAGACTCCGTTCCATTTCGCCTCATTTCGTTCCATTTCGCCCCATTCCGGTCCGTTCTATTCCGTTCCATCCATCCATCCATCCATCCCATCTACCCTCCCACCCCATCCGTCCATCTATCCATCCCTCCAGTCTTACGACGTGTATTCGACTCCTGCAGGACAGGCAACCCGCTTTGTCGTCCATACGCGACCGGGGCTAATGTTTATCCCTCTTTGTTTGTGAAAAAAAATGACGAAACTTGTTTTTCCGAATCAAAAGTGTCAACCGGAGACCACCATCGACCAATACCGTGGGCGTCGCATTCATCCTTATATATTCGTTGTGGGAAAAAAGTCAACCAGTGGTTGGATAGGTAGTCAACCACTGGTTTGTGCCAAAAATCAACCAGCTGGTTAATTATAAACCAGCTGGTTGATTTTTGGGATAAACCAGTGGTTGAGGGAAAAACTGCAACCACTGGTTGCAGTTTTTCCCACAGATTTTTTACAGTGTAGGTACGTTTTCAGATTATTTCACCTTTGTGATCATATTCAGCAGACTAAGCAAACTCGAACGGAGTCTCTGCGGAAATGTCCTATCTCATTGCAAAAAAATACCTCCTTGATCGATAGACTGGAAAACTTGGCTGAGAATCGAAAAAGTGATGGATCTTGGGAAATCTTGGTAGTTTTCCGCTATTCCAATGGTGTATAACCTTGCGAGTAGGATTGAAACAGACCTCAAAATTCGATTCGAAATGAGAAAATACGTTGAGAAATAATGAATCAGCCCATTATTTAGACCTCCATACCCTGTTGCCGAATGCACTCATAAGCCCAAGCGTTGCTGCCAGATCGAGTTCTGCTGACAGTTCTCGCATCATTTCTTCCGCATCTTGAATACGATTCTAGATGTCAGACAGTGAATTCGACCAGCTGATTATACGAGGAATTTCCTTTGAAAAAAACATGTTTCTTCTCCTGTAACCCGCCCAGAAACGTTGAATCGACAACTGGCTACATCTTTGCTTGTCGAGTCAATATCAAGGCTAACCAAAATACACGTGCTCAAAATGATAGCGTATCCAGTTTTTTCGTCATTTGTGCAAAACTTTCGAGCGTTTCAGGAACACCGTGAGCTTTTGTTATGTATATAGGTACGGGAAACGTATATTACCCTGTATGAAAAGAAAAGATGGCTCAGAAAGACTCAAAAACGGATATAAACTCGTTGCTATGGAAGAAGTCAATCGTTTGGCATTGGAAATCAATTGTTCAATCTTGAAATTATTTTTACAATCGTTGCTAAGTAACAAAACAGGTTTTAACTCGCCTTCTCGGAAATTCTGAGAGAGATCAATGATTGCCATGGTAATATCGATCTAACAACTGGTTCAAACTTGTTTCCTTATCTTTTCTAAGAAATCTAAAAATACAATTACTTCCCCTTTAAACAAAAAACTTCTCCCATAGCAACAAGGTCCTATAAATTTAAGGTTTTCAGGAGCGGAGCGGCACGGCACTACTAATTCGACAAGACAAAAATGAAAATGATGATCAAAGTTCGCTCCTTAGCATGCCGCAGTGCCAAATGCGGGAAACCTTCATGAGTCAAGGTGAGAATTGATGATGAAATTATAACATGATACTGATTTTAGTTCGCTCCTTAGCATGCCATAGTGCCAAATGCGGGAAACCTTCATGAGTCAAGGTCAGAACAAAATAATCAAAAAATATGAAATGATGAAATGGTAACTGATTTGAGTTCGCTCCTTAGCATGCCACAGTGCCAAATGCGGGAAACCTTCATGAGCCAAGGTCAGAACAAAATAATCAGAGAATATGAAATAATGAAATGACAGATTCAGGCCTGGACAGATTATTAAACTGGAATGAGTGAAAATATGAGACAGACTGAAATAATGAATGAAAATATTATGCATAAACTGACCTATTAATATGATGAATCTGGTAACTGATGTACTATGGTGATAGAATAGTCGAATTTGAATATAACTTCTGGAAACGACTGAGTTGTAGAAAGTAGTTTACTAGGCTAGTATTGAGGAGTAGCGCACCATAGATAGTCTTCTTGACTATTAACCCATGTAAGAGTGATATGGTAAAGACACGCTAATAACTTGAAGAGGGTAATATCCATGAATAGCAAAAAGCCGAGAAAGTTGTATACCTCTAAAACTCATCTGAAATGCAATGACTCACATGCCAGCACATCACTTCTAGCAAAACTACACCAAGAACACTATCTACTTCTTGAACTGATTAGAGATGTGAGCCTCCAGCGGATCTAAACATTCATTCACTTATTTAGGTATTGAATACTAGACAATTTTATATTGGATTAGCTTTTCACCATCATGATCACTACATTAGTACTTGAGCACAGCTAATATGTTGATTTACAACCAGAAATAAGAATCACTGGATTATCCAAGAACCTGTTTTCATAGAACACAAAATAGTTAGTCTAAAATTTTGATAAATGGATAAATAGCTCGATGGCTACATGACATCCTTGAAATGCATATACAATAGCAAAGCAACCACTCACAACACACTCTATGGGGTTTGAGTTCATTAAAGATTCCACAATGAAATTTCACAACACAATGAGAAAAATAGAATTTGAATGCACGAATGTTGGGAATAAGTTCTTCTCCAATGCTGTAATGAACCAATTGTGATACATTAGCTGAAAAAACAGATCCATAATCTCATCTGACATGTGTTCTGCCATTGTCTGCTTCAGCCTGTAACTATACAAGGGCGTTTCACGAAGTATGTTAGTATGTTATACATAAGGCCATGTTCACAGTGTAGCTCTCACCCGCGAATTTCTCATGCGTTCTAATAAGGCTACTGAGTGCATGATTGAATGAGCATTTGATGAATGCGAGTGACTGATATTAATGAATATTTCCTGAATCTTTTTTCAAATCACGTGATGAATTTCAGCCAGAAACAAATGATGATTGGATCAAATATATTCGAATCTCTCGAGATTTGCGTTCCGAATATTTGACGGATAGTTTCAGATTGAACAACAATATCATTCCAGCTCGTTCGAGAGGATAAATTCAAAAAAGTTACAGTATAACATTGCCATAATATACATTGAAAATTTTAAGCATTTCCATGGTATATTCTTGCAAAAATTTTCGGTTTTGCTCTAGAAATTTTGCTTTTTGAAGAACGGATAAATCACAGAATACTTGATCCTACAGCATATCTTAGACGGATTTATGCATTTTGAGACACATCTACAGTTGCTCACGACTATTCGAATGTCAGTATTCCAGCTTAGACGCTTAGAGTCATCTGCTACGATTTTTCTCCTGGCAACATTTTCAATTTATATTCAAAACATATCCAATCACGTCTCGTTCATTCAGATTAGTTTTGGTCAAAAGTTCAAATCAAGAATGGCATGTTTACATTGTAAGGATGTATGAGTGAGAATTATTTTGCATCAACAATACGGATAAGATTTTGAAGTAATCAAATAATGGTATGAATGATTTGTTGTTGATTTCTGTTGTATGAGTGGAGTTGTCGCTATTCATTGTCGAATTTGAGATATTATTTGAGTTCTAAAAATCAGATTAAATCGAGTATAGCATTTGAAATTGAAATTTTTTATCTCAGTTGAAATTATCGTATTCGTTTTATGATATAACCAGAAAAATAGGTTCATTTGCTTCAATGATTTTACGATTTGAATGGTATTTTGAACACAACCAATTGAAATTGCGGATAGAAAATCACACCCAATTTTTGGAGCATGGAAATCAAATAGAATGAATTATTGAAGTTGCTGTTTTAGTTCTGTGTAATTAAAGTTGTCGTTTTCATCGTCGAAATTGGAATGTCGGTAAAATTCTGAAGTATTTAGGGAATCATGAGTCAATTAGAGTATACCAGTTGAAATTGAAAATTTACATCTAATAGGCAGCAGTTCTTCCATCTCTCAAATCAAAGTAAATAGTTCAATCGTCCCTAAACTCAGAGATTTTGAGCGGCGAATAGTACCTTGAACATGATTCTTGAATCACGAGTAGAAAAATCATGTCCGCATTTATTACGGTAAAAGAGAAATAGATAACCTGCATTCTCAGCATTTGATGAAACTGAAGTTGCCACGTAGATTTATCGAAACAGTTTTTAGTTCGAGTAAAATTACAGGAGGTTAAATGACAAGATTCCATTTTCAGTAACGATACAGATCGACAAAATTATAATTCTTCAAACTAGAATGATTGCTGATCAGTTTTTCGTTCTTATTAAATATAGTAATTTTGCTCTTCCATTATCTTTTTCTGAAAATCGTCGTTTCGAATTTTTTCTCCGTTTGCTGTAATATCTCGATCTAGTAGATTTCTTGGTTACTTGCCAGATTTATTGAACATATTTCCTAAATCCGGTCGGTACACTTTAGAAGATCTATGTTAAGAAGAATGAGTGAGATACAAAACTGCTTTCGTCAGAATTAGAGATATATAAAATTATTGTGCGAGATAGAACAAATCGATATATATTTATGCATTAGAACTGAACGAAAATTCTGTATGATTTGGAGAATGAGATTTAGAGCTGTAATATAATCGAAAATGAGTTAATATATTCATCGAACTTCAACTTGAACAAATGAAAATTCAGATACTTGCAACTACCCATATCTTATTAATTCTTTTAATTTCATTATTCTACGTAATCATTGGAATATTCATAAAATAAACTGGAAAATGCAGTTTCAAACTTGCGAAATTCTGAATACAAGTTTTGTAAAATATTAACAGCAAAATTTGAGGCCCTTTTGTGAAAATTCATATAATGCTCCTGATAATATCATTTCGAAGTTCTGTTTGCCATTCAGAGGTTGCTCGAAAAATCAGACGAATTTCTGCGCGTTTCAGAATTATTCAAGTATTTTGAACATTCTCATTCTGTCGAGATTGGAAAATTTTTCACATTATTCAGCAAAAACGATCATGTTTTGTGAATTCAATTTGAAGAGAAAATAAAAAGAACGTATATGATAGTTGTAATTAATGATATTGTTGCGACGAAAGATCAATAGTAATATATGATATGATTTGGGATCGAAGAAAAATTATGAAACGAGAGATTAATTAGCTCAGCTCGTTCATATGAGATATATTATGTAGAATGTTTGCTGAAAAAATTGTAAACAATTTTTTTTTCATAAGGGTGGAAGTGTAACGAGGTGATATGTTGATAAAGTAGATAACTGACAAATATGGTATAAGACCCGCGCCCGATTCAAATCACCGTATATATAAATGGTCACTATAGCTGGCAGCGTAATTAGTTAAGAATAATTGAATACAAGCCAACCCTTTTCGAAACCTATGAAGATTTGCCTCTCAATCATCGATCGACGCTCTCGCTAGCCACGCAGCCACGAGTGCGAGAGAGACAGCAGCAAGGCCCATCGGAAGGGCCCGACGCCCACGCCACCGCCGCATCGACGAGCAAAAGCGGCCCACCATCATCAGAGCTACACTGGTCTTTGGCTGGATCACATCATTTTGTCAAAGCGCTTCACGCTTCATCTATTTCTCGAATCTTGATTATTCTGAACAATATAGCTCAAATAGTTTATTCATAACTCTGTGTATAAGTCATTCACCCTTCTCCCTACTCGCGTCGGCGAACCAAAAGGTAAATTCAAACATAAAATCATTGTTTAAAACTGGACCATTCGAGCTAAACTCATTCTTATTCATTCTTTAATTCAAATATCGAATACGTACTATTTCCCTAGATTTAGTACGTAACAGATTCGTCAATTGATGCGATGAGTAGGCAGTCTTTTCCGGTGGGCAATCTCGCACACGTACTACTGTCACTAGATCATCCGCTGAACCGGAAGGTGGAATAGGATGACAAAACGAGAATCTAGGGGGGAGAAAACCAGAGCTCGGTGAAGTGGAATAAAAGCGTATAAGAACATGTAGCTTGAGTTTGAAAGCTCAAGCGTGCGCGCTTTACTTTTGGTTTGCGTGCGCTTCTAGGTCGTTCTGAAAACTCCATATTAACACAGTCAGTCTCTTGGGCTTTCGTTTTATCAGCGCCTTGCTGCATAGCGAGTTTGTGTTATTTACCGAAAATGAGTGAATTGTGAATTCTAGTCATCTCCTGTTCTGTTATGTAAGTTCATACTTGAACAAGTTTTGGGTAAAATGTCATATTATTGAAAAAAAATTCTAGCTACGCACTAAACCATCTTGCGCCTACCGAACCAATTAGATTTTATTCGTCATGTTATAAGGCACTCAACAAAAAAGTTTCCGCCTCTCAATCGATGATGTTTTCGAGAAAACGAATTTTTTGTATTTTCCGTTGAGTATCGATTCTTGGACAATGGATATAATAATATTGGCCAGTTCTAGTTTTTTTCATGCGTTATCCCATACTTCGTCAAATACATCAAGATTCATCGAAAAAGTTTAACGTGCTCCCAAATTATCCAAGTTTGATCGACCTTTCGAGGTCATAACAATTTTCGGGCTTCAAACTAAAATATCGCTTATCTCTGTACAGAAGTGGTTCCAGGCGAAACAAAAAAATTCGGGTCTCATTATTTTACTTTTAGAATCATATACTTCAGAGCCGAGCAAATCCATTTTTTTTCAAATTTTACTCGGCGATCTTATCTGGATTGAGTCCTCATCTCCGATAGATTAGCCAAGCGGTTCACGTACGAAGGTAGCAATGGAAAGAGAGAATTCAGGATTGACCATCTTAGGATCCTACTTCGTGGTATGACAACCAGAACTTGGACCTTTATTTGAGATTATGCAATCATTTTTCGTTGGAATGAAATTCAATTTATTGCTCTGATATTTATGGAAGGGCTCTCAACTTCGAAAGTCTATTCCAATCATCACAAATGTTCACAATAGCTTCCAAATTAGTCAGATTATGATCATTTCTCTTAACTCGAATCTGCTACGATATGAGATCTGATATCTCTAATTAAAGACTTGATATGTCAGGCTCAATATCTGTTGAGTTCCGTCCGAAATCAATGCCACTGATTATACAGCTGAGTACTCGATAATCAAATATCAATCCATGCAAATTTAACCATCGAACACCACATTATGTCCGAGTTTGTGAAAACAGTCTCAAGTTTTTCAAATCCTGATTGATAAAAAAATTTTCGGTTCGATATAAGCATAACTTTCGGTCAAAAATTTTAGGCATGATGACTGCAAGGGGCTTCAAACGAAAAAAAGTCGAAGATGGAGCTAAGGAATTTTTTTAGGTATGTCAAAGAACGCATCAAGAGGGCTGAGAGAGCTCAGGCCAAGAAGGGGTACCAGTATTTCATGAGATTTTCATATAACAACGATTCATTCTAATTTGTTGTGTTAATATCTCACTAGATCCCAGCAAACAAGATCAACAGAGCAAGCCACCTCTAGTGACGAAGAAGATGAATCCTATCAAGTTGCGGTAATTTTGAAATTTGCCCAGAATTGTTAATTCATTATTTTACTGTCGATTGTTTTTCATCGTTCATGGAGTTGATGGTCGTTATTGCAAGTAAGAAGGATGATTATATGCACGTGAAGAATATTATTGCAAACAATTTGGTGAGTATCGTTTGAAACTTTTACATTTCAAAGGGAAACTCCTGTTGGGAAAATATTAGCGAGTCAAACCAGAAAACGAACTCTTTCATCCAAGACTCCTGACTACTCTCCAACCCGCTTCAATGCTATCATTGAATCTCATATGATAACCGTGATGTTGCCAGCATGGCTACAGTGACAGCAAACTTTGCATCGAGTGGACGAATTTGTGCACAAATTTGTTGACCAATCCTGTCGTCTTTCAGAACATTCTTCTTCTCAAGGATCATGACTTGTGTGCAGAGAGATTTTGTTGGCATGCAGTAGAATCTGTCCACTGACCAGGGGAACGAGCGCAGACAACACGGCCATTCTATTGTAGAATACTGAACTTTTGATCTGGGTAAGATCAAGGAATTCATCAGCTCAAAGGATCAATTGCAGAACCACGTATCATAAAGAACTCGCGCACCAAAAGTCAGCGCAACAACAGAATCGGATATTTTTGGTTTACTAATCGGGTGGGTCTAAAGATCAAAATTTTGAAATTTGGACATGTTTGGAGTCAGTACTAGTAGATAAGGAAATATTCATGAGAAAATACACTACCGGTCAAAAGTCTGAGGACACCTGGGAATCAGACTGATGATTTTCGGAGTTGGATATCTCAGAACCTGTTGGTCGTAGAGAGCTCTGCGTGGTTGCATTTCGTAGCTCATATCGAGCACTTTCAAATCTATTTTCAGTATTTTTCGTCCCGCGTATTATACCGGAGACACACGAGTCAGAAGAATGCCTTTTTTCGCAATTTTTCAGGCTAGGTACGAACGCCCGCCGATTTTGGAGAGATTGTTGGATCGCTACGAAACCTACACTGTAAAAAATTTGTGGGAAAAACTGCAACCAGTGGTTGCAGTTTTTCCCTCAACCACTGGTTTATCCCAAAAATCAACCAGCTGGTTTATAATCAACCAGCTGGTTGATTTTTGGCACAAACCAGTGGTTGACTACCTATCCAACCACTGGTTGACTTTTTTCCCACAACGAATATATAAGGATGAATGCGGCACCCACGATATTGGTCGATGGTGGTCTCCGGTTGACACTTTTGATTCGGAAAAACAAGTTTCGTCATTTTTTTTCACAAACAAAGAGGGATAAACATTAGCCCCGGTCGCGTATGGACGACAAAGCGGGTTGCCTGTCCTGCAGGAGTCGAATACACGTAAGAATGGAGGGATGGATAGATGGACGGATGGGGTGGGAGGGTAGATGGGATGGATGGATGGATGGATGGATGGAACGGAATGGAACGGACCGGAATGGGGCGAAATGGAATGAAATGAGGCGAAATGGAACGGAGTCTCATTGGATGGAGGGGAACGGAACTGGCCGGATGGGGCAAAATGGAACGGGCGGGGCAAAATGGAACGGACTCAAATTGGATGGAGGGGAACGGAACTGGCCGGATGGGGCAAAATGGAACGGGTGGGGCAAAATGGAACGGAGTTGAATTGGGTGGAATCGACCGGAACGAAATGGATTCCATATCATTCCGTTCCATTCCGTTCCATTCCGGTCCGGTCCGGTCCATTCCGTTCCATTCCGGTCCGGTCCGGTCCATTCCGTTCCATTCCGGTCCATTCCGTTCAATTCCACTCCGTTCCATTCCGGTCCGTTCCGTTCCATTTCGGTCCGGTCCATTCCGTTCCATTCCATCCATCCATCCATCCATCCATCGATCCATCCATCCCATCTACCCTCCCACCCCATCCTTCCATCTATCCATCCCTCCAGTCTTACGACGTGTATTCGACTCCTGCAGGACAGGCAACCCGCTTTGTCGTCCATACGCGACCGGGGCTAATGTTTATCCCTCTTTGTTTGTGAAAAAAAATGACGAAACTTGTTTTTCCGAATCAAAAGTGTCAACCGGAGACCACCATCGACCAATATCGTGGGCGCTGCATTCATCCTTATATATTCGCTGTGGGGACAAAGTCAACCAGTGGTTGAATTCCAACCAGTGGTTGAATTCCAACCAGCTGGTTGATTTTGACAACAAACCACTGGTTGACGATTTTGGTGGAAAGTCAACCAATTTTTTACAGTGTATGACATCTTCAAGCCCATGAAAAAACCTTTAAAATCCGTTTTTGAACGTCTCCCAAAGTGGTTCTGGTTCCGAGATATGACTGATTTTGCTAAGGGTGTTTGTATCTCAAAAAATCACACGGTAATCCAAAAATGACGAGAAACAGCCCGTTTTGAGGCATCTGACCCTCATTTCTGCAAGAGTTTGACTCAACATCGAAATTGCCAAAGGAAATCAAAACTACCGACCTTGAACTGGGCTGTTTCTCATCATTTTTGGATTATCGTGTGATTTTTTGAGAGACAAACACCCTCAGCGAAATCAGTCAGATCTCGAGTCCAAAACCACTTTGGGAGAAGTTCAAAAACGGATTTTGAAGGTTTTTTCATGGGCTTGAAGATGTCATAGGTTTCATAGCGATCCAACAATCTCTCCAAAATTGGCGGGCGTTCGTACCTTGCCTGAAAAATTGCAAAAAAATCCATCTTTCTAACTCGTGTGTCTCTGGTATAATACGCGGGACGGAAAATACAGAAAATAGATTTGAAAGTACTCGATACGAGCTACAAAATGCGACCACGCAGACCTCTCTACGACCAATAGGTTCTGAGATATCCAACTCTGAAAATCATCAGTTTGATTCCCAGGTGTCCTCAGACTTTTGACCGGTAGTGTAAGTCACTATTAGTAGTTATAAGAATATTCTTACTTGGGCGCGCCAGCAAAATTCAACGAAATGGCTCACTATAGACAGTGCCTGAGTGTTGCTTGAGCTCAGTTCCGAATAACATTGTCGGATAAAAAATACAATCAGATCACTCATGCAACGAGAATTGTTGAAACACTAATCTCCAACAGACATTGGATAAGTAGGCAATGACGATGAAATAAACTTGCTGCGGTTGTCTTTTTCGTCGGTTTTATTCATTTCCATATTCATCATTTTATACATTCTCTCCACACTCATGTCTACGCGTTTTAGAAAATTATCAAATTTTTACAACCACCGTCATATGTATACGAGTATAAGAATTTTTTGCCACCATCAAACAATTTCATCTTTTTTTATTCTTCAAGAAAAATATAAACAAGTTTTCGCTCGATGAATATTCAATAGCAGTTGATCACCTCTTGAAAACAATCTCATATTACAAAACACCACGAGATGAATCATTTCCGGGATAAATTTCTATATGTAATAATATTCTACCATATACAATATTGAACTGAATTTTCGATAGACCATACAGTATGAGATGTAATGTAATAATTGAAAGTTAATTGACAAACTTTCAACTTTTTCATTGGTGCTACGCTGTCATTCTAATGAACGTCCAACCTTTTACTCTCCTCACATACGTCTACATCACTATAGTGAATTGAGAGAATCAACAGATTGATGCACGAAGACCTGTGAATTTGCAAACGACCCTTAGATCAATGAGTTTTCTCTTTATTTATTCGCTTTGTTGTAAATGAAAACCAATCAATGTGGAGCAAAGCGCGCACAGGTGGTTTACGTACAATATCATCAATTTCATCGATTATTTGGCTTCCTGTTATTCCTGTGTTTGTCAGTACTATTTCGCTACTATGGCCTACTGTTATGATTTCTACGCTACTTTGTATTGTATGTAATGCAATGTATGGACGACGCACTGTACGGTATGTGCTAACGAGGACCCGCGCAACCTTTTCTCATGTAGTTCTCGTTCGCGAGATATTTGGTGTGCGACTAGTCCATTTTACGCTCAATTTCTCATCATCTTATACTGTCGAAGTTGATTCCGATGAATGATTAGGCTTTTAAGCGCTCAATCCTTGCAAAATGTGGTGAAAACAGAAACATTTAAAATTGACACCGCTCTTGTTTCATTGAACTCCACTGAGAAATGTCTTCCCTGTACACTACTCTAACGCCGCAAACTCTGATTCAATTCGATTTTTGAGCGCGGCACAGTTCTGAAACTTTGGGACTCGGGTGGGTAGACATTATCGGTCGAGGTGGTGAGAAAATAAAGAGTGATCTGAAATTCGTCTAGGTGGCGGATTCTTTTAGACATATTATTTGAGCAACGTTCTCTCAATAGGAGCATTGAGAATGGCAAGCAAGCAACGGGAATATCGATGAAACGACGGATGAGAAAGTATCGAAAGACTTTTATCAAGTTGGAAGGGGTATGGATCGAACGAAGCTTGGACCTCGAGCAAATATCTTAGGTCATTTCATGAACCAAATCAAGTTTGCTTGGATTTCTAGGAGTATATAGAGGGCGATAGCAAAGTTGTGCCCGAAGGAAGAGAGAGAGAGAGAGAGAGAGAGAGAGAGAGAGAGAGAGAGAGCCGCGGGTGTTACCATGCAGTAGGAAAAAAGCCTACGAATCACTTTCATCACACAGCAACGATCTCGTTAGTGAATTTCACGTTGATACTTCATGAATAATGAATATAGTCTTGCTAAGAGAAACAATAGGGTGAGTGTGAGCGAACCTAAAATGTGCGACACCCGCGTCATTAACAAGAAAGTACTAATCAAAAATATGGTAAGTGTGCCCAATTTGCCCCTATTATGCTAGTTCTACTCACAGCTTGGCAGCGTCTCAATATTTTCAGCGCACCTTAGCTCGGTCGAACCCTTATTCCGAGACCCACAAAATTAACTACAAACTTCATTTTTAGTTCTGCGGCTACAAGCGGATCGAGAATTATCGAGTGAGGTCTGAACTATTACAGATTAACTAAGAGAAGAACTAGTGCCTCTGACTTGAGCCTTTTCAAATTTGTTCTTCATTCCTTGGAAATAGATTCACTCTTTGGATCTCGGCATATTCCGATTTCACGAGTGACCCGTTTCATATTGCGAGGATAGGCTTCCAGTTTACGTAGAGAGGCAAGTTGATTCCCCCACAATTTTCAGTAAAGTGCACATGAAATTTTTAAGGGAAAAAATTTTGTAATTCTGGGAAAACAAAGTTTCCAAGGGATCCAAAAGCAAAGGATACGGACCGAAGAAGGTTGGGATCCGTACAGTCCATTATTTTCACATGAATTCCAATTGATGGAAGAAAAAAAGGCAAAGTATCAAAAATGTCATTACTGAAACGATTCGAGACCTCTGCAAGTAGCTTGATTTCTCAAATTTCAACGAAATAAAAATAAGAAAGTCGCACATCAAGTTCAACCAGTGTGAATGCAGTATCTTGATTTTGAACGGGGTCAAATTAGGTACACTTACGTTAACTGAATTTGAGGTCCCTTACGGTATATAAGTGATGCAGGTAATGATGTATTATCGTTTGCAAAGTGAAACGCGTGAGTTAGATTTGAGTAAAGAGTTATTAGGCCGACTTTGCGATAACTCGATCATTCAATATTACTGTATCCGAGTTGCCGACAACAATAACAATAATGCTAAATAATGCCACAAACGTACCAGTGGTATGATCAAATTGCACAATGATCAGTTCCTTCGAGAAATGAGCGAGATTATCAAAGATGGCGAATACCGGGTCAGGATGTTTCATGCCCTACGATCATTCATAGGCTGGCTCTCAGCACTCGTGTGCTGTGCACCGGGAAAACGGATTATGTATTGTTTTGCTGATTTTGAATTTTCCTCGATTCTCTAAGCAAACTTGGTTTATGATCAACAGACGATCATTATTTCCTTATCTTATGAGTGGCTGACTCTTCCAAGTACCGTTCGCATCCAGATGTAGTTTGACCATTGGCTCTCATTCATACCCACGATACTCTTTACTCGTCTTCAATTTACTCTTTTTAAAATCTTCGACATCAATGTACATTCATTTTCTATTACAAATCGTCATCAGACATCTCCTTTGCATTTACCGTGTCAATATACATTTTCTCAATTTTTCCTTCCGCAAACCCGCCCATCATCTGAAGACTCATTAGTTTCAATCATTCACTATACGTTTATACCTTACAGATTCTAGCCTTCGTTCAGGGTGACTCCGTAATATATACAATATCACAACATACTCAATCGGTTTTATCGTTCATTTCAACTAGAATACACACTACTTAAATTACATCGTTGATTCATGAATGATACTCGGATAAGATCGATATCGGAACAAAAAGCATTTGCTCTATCTTTTTTTCTATTTCATTCATCGCATGCCTTCTCTCTCTCTCTCTCTCTCTCTCTCTCTCTCTCTCTCTCTCTCTCTCTCTCTCTCTCTCTCTCTCTCTCTCTCTCTCTCTCTCTCTCTCTCTCTCTCTCTCTCTCTTTATGGGATGAAACTGTAACCCCTGATGGATCTTTCTCATTGATATCTGCAAATGGAGTAGAACGATAATAAAATGAGGCATCGGCTCTGCTTTATTTTAACGCACTACAATGCATTTTTTGCACACCAAGTATCGTTGACGTCAATCTACACTCTCCCCGAGCGACAGCAATAGGTGACTAAAAAGAACAATACTCTTTTCGGAACCCACGTGCCATTGGTGATGTGGCACACTCCATAAAGTAGTAGCTCTTTCCACTTTAAACTAGCAAGTATGTTGGGCCTCAGGAAAATAATGAAACAAAGCTTTCAAAGGATATTGGAGCATGAACGACGTGCAACCACCCTTGTATTCAATTAATTATGTGACAAGTGACAAACTGTGAAGAAATGGCAAGACTAGATGGTAGCAACAGTTTTCATGGAAATTGTGACGTAAGACAGGCTATATAATTATAACGGCCGGCCGAAATCGTTCGATAGCTTTGCTCCACGGCAGCCCAAAGAGGGGCACCAAATGTTAATTGGACACTCCTCTTGAGATTCTCAAAAATCGTTTATCAAACACTTACGAATCGTTTGGAAGTCGAGAAGCAACGTTATTGAGATATTTGGTAGGCCTTGAAGGAAAAAAGTACCGAATGAGATCGAGTAATGTGGACATCGACATCTGCAATTCTGAGCCTCCTGAGTATTGAACGACCGTGTTCTCTAACAAGTTTCAACCGAGAAACTCAAACTTTCATTACTGCGTTATTTTCTTTCGAAACTACTTTCATTGCCTGATAGCCAAATCATACCCTAAGCTCAAGTTTTCCTTTAATCCATCATCCACTTGGACTGATCTGTTAATCAAATACTAAACTCATTCTCATATGATTCAAAAATGGTAAATGGTTGTTCTACAGTTCTCTACAGGTAGATTCATCAATCAACCAACTAAGAGATAGCAAACAACACTCGCTTTCTAGAAAATTTTAAGCGACGCAAAGTCATGAAAATTTTTAGTGGCTGATAAGATTCCTGGATATCTTTTCACTCCCTTATAATTTCAAAAGTATGTCCACAACCAATTCGGCCAAGCATTTTTCACATTTTTGAAAATATCACCGTGCTGTTTTGATTTGGACCCAAAAATCGTTTGTTTTCTCCAAATGAACTACGAACTACTTGAAATAAAAGATGCATGGTTCATTCGTTCATTTGTTCGTCTTTCAGAGAGGGAGTGAGAGAGAGAGAGAATGGGGGAGGGGGGGGGGGAGCACAATGCCATTAACGAAGACAAATAACCAAAGAAATTGAAAATAAAATCTGTTCAAATTTAAAAGTTGGTTATTCTAAGAAAATGTGATAATTAGCAAATCTGAGTTTGAGATAGGCGTAGCCTTACTATGGCTTGTCATGGCAATCAGAGGCAAGTATATGATCAAGAATCAAATGCAGTGAATTTCAATTGTGATAGTATTACCGTTGCTAATGAATTCTTATATTATGCAGATTGCATTGGCAAACATGACTGCTAGGGTCATATTTGTCACGCATCTTTCATTATTTCCACACTATTGTCATCGCGCGTGTTCGGAATTAGAAATTTAGAGTTGCAAGTCGAGATCTAACAGAATATTCATCGATGATAGTAATTTGTGATTGAAAATTCGTGAATCTTGTTATAATATAGCTAACATGATGGAAGGGTCTGGCTAGAAAATTCAATTGGTAGGTAACCTTGGATATTACTATCTCTTCATATAGGTAGCCGAGAAATAACGAATCAAACTAAATTAAATCCATACGCTGACCGTGATAGGTGGTCGAAATAAACATAATCTGTTGCGAATTGGAACAAACAAAGGATAACAGAAAATAAAACAACTTAAAAATACCTTTCGAATAGGGACTTTATAATGTCAATGGTATTGGATATTTTACAATCTTTATATACATACGAAAACTATTTACTAGAGTGATTTGGGAGTAGGATAATTTTCATACACTTAGAATAAGAATCTTAGAAATTGCGAAGGTGTTGATGACTATAAGACAGCCAATCTTCATTCATTCAAATCGTCAAGTTAATAATGCTAATAGTGTTCAACACAACTCATCAGTCGAAGGGAATGCATCTTTACTATACAACACTGTCGCGTGAATTCATAGGAGGTGATGTATTACTCGAAATGATGGTAGGCTGCCTTGAGCCATCAATAACGTAAATTACACTGAAAGTATTCATAACTTTCTGTCGGAACATTGTTTTTTTTTCATACTAAGCTCGGGATTTGTTTTACGCAAGCACAATTTGTAATAGCCCATGAAGAGAAGTTTTGAGGTTTTTGTTACGGCAATAAAGATGACGGAACACCGATAGAATTTGAATTTTGAAAGACCCTTGGTGAAAATTTTGTCCCTTAAATATAGTCGAGGAAGGGAAGATCTTGAATGTTTCCCATGTCCAGTGTCGTGAACGGCAATTGCAAGGTTTGTAAAAAGGTTGAAATGAAAAATGGCGTGGGTCATCCGTTGTACCCCAGTATTTCTTCGATACCACACTAAAGCGATGATGGATTGGGCTTTTTAATTTGGACGTGCCCAATCATCGTCGCAATACTTTTCTTAACAAATTGATATTTGACTAATAATTATAGAATAATGAGAGAATGTATAGTAGTAGCGTGTCACTTATCGATAATAAATATGATACAAATCTATCTTTAGGTATCTCGGTATAATACAATTATGATACAATAGTTTTCGATCGGGCCCCGATTCGAATCGAGTTTTTGCTCGCTCGCATACACATCCCATCACTTAACGATCTTTCTCTCATTCCGTCACTTATTCTTCAGATTTCTCGCGTCAATTCAATTTCCTTCGTTATCATGAATTCTAATTGACATTTGAATTATTCGCAAGGAATGAACAGAAGGATCCAACTCAAGGCATATACAGTGAAATTGGCAGTCAAGTGTATTCTGTCCACTGTCCGAAGTTTAGAAATTACATAGCTTATGGTGAAGCTGGCCCGATGACGGGAAGGTTTAGTCTGCGCTTGCAGAGCATTGCAACAGTCCGTAAGTTTATTTTCGACATCATGAAAAGTTACCGCGATAACCGATTCAGGCAACGAAACTTTGCTTCGTTCATCCTATCCTATCTATATCCCTCTTCTCCACGCCCTAACTCCCGTATCTCTGTCTCCTTTGCTCTCCTCCTCTCTCGCTTTGTCTTTTTCACGTTATCTAAACGCTAGGGCCTCACGCCTATTACACAGAAGATGTCGACATCACGAGATGTCGAGATCACGTGGCCGCCAAATACCGAAACGATCTTCTCGGTAGTAGGCGAACCTCCTACTCCAAGGCCAGGCCGTAGTCAAACATCATATTGAATATAGCCCTGAATCCGTTTGGAGGATAAGTCGAGTTTTACTCCACCAAATGACTCGGGATCTTACATGCTCCTACAGAATGCATGTCTAGAGTCGGCTGCGAAGCCAATCGTGTCAATTTCACTAAAAAGAAGTCCTAATCCAGACGAGGTTTACTCGAGACGTCGTATTTTGCCCGCCATGAGCAGACGACGTTCGTTTACACCTCGTCTGGATACTTTTTTGTAGAAATTTGGCTCCGTAGCCCCCTTTAGACACGCATTCTCTAGGTGCGTCTGAAATCCCGAGTCGTTTGGTTGAATAAAAATCGGCATACGCTCCGAACGGATTAGAGCTTTTGGCGGACTACGGCCACACTTAAGCGTAGCACAAGCAAATATCGAAATCACTAAGTTGTCGTGATCGTCAGCACCATAATCTCACCTCTCTCTTTAGTTGTCGGAAATAAGAGCAAGAGAAGATCAAGGGCTTTCATGAGTGATACCACTTCCGGAGCTCTAACCTGTTTTCTCGCGTAACTTCACCGATTTTGGAAAATTGCCCGCTGACTCTTGCACAAGTTTTCCGCGCACGGAGGATAGACATAAAACTCGGCACAACACAATGCGTCCGTCGAGAGGGAGAGAGAAAGGTGAGAGATCGAGAGTCTGCACATCACACGGTGGACGCGACAGCGTGACGCTCAAGGAAGCTGCCGGTGCGCCCCACTGTGCATGGGCTCAGTGGAAGGAGGATGGACGGCTGCGGCGTGCTGGCTCATTGCTGGGGCGCGCGCGCGAGCGACCGGTACATATGGCTCTGCTGCGACGCTACCGTGGCATTTATCGGGGTTGCGCGCGAGCAGGAACACAATCACAGTAGAGGGAGGGCTGCGCCTCGTCGTTGTCGTCGTCTTCGGGGCTGCAATCGCCCGGAGGACGAGGGGCGCGCGTCGTCGCCGGAGGGCAGCTGCTTCACCGGGACATGGGCAGCAGCAACAGCCGGCCTGCCAGCAGGAGCGCACCACTGCACAGCAGCGCGACGCTCGGCGCCCACGGCCTCGACGGGCTCGCCTCGTTGTACGTCAGCTCCTCGTTCTTCACCACTTCGTTTGGATGATCTGAGTACTCCTCTGCAAAGAAAAAAAACAGAGTTCGTGGTTAGAGTGGCTAAACACCTGCCGATCTACTCAATTGTCACAGTGAAATCTTCAAAAACGAGGTTTTGTGGGCTTAATTTCTACCCCCACTAGACTCGCGTTAAGGGTGATGACAGACAACCCGCCACGACGCGATTCTCGTGCCATTTCACGACACGACACCTCCCGACACGACACGTAATTTATTCCGATGAAGCCAACTATCGATGAATTTTTGATAGAACCAGTCATGGGTTGTGAAAATGAATCCAATCCATCGATAGTTGGGTTCACTAAAATGAATTATGTGTCGTGTCGAGTGGTGTCGTGTCGTGGAATGGCATGAGAATCGCGTCGTGGCGGGTTGTCTGTCATCACACTAACGTAGGTGAGGCAAGAAGTCGAACGACATCTCATGCTACGTAGGCAATGATGCATCGTATTGCGTTGCGTAAGTATAGGTAGTTAAATTACCCTCGAAGTTCGATCACTAACTGGTTAAACTCAGTACAACACGACGTTTGTGGGTTCAAACGATAGGTAATACATTCAGTAATCGGTATTAACAAGAATTATTGTTTGAAAATTGGGGCGCGGTATGAACAAACAATAAAAACATGCAATTTTTTACCTTTTTCTCGGTTTTTCCACAATAAGTCGGAAAATATCCATTTTTTGAAAAAATTTGTAGAATAACTTTTTGTAGATCTTTAAAAGATCTAAAAAATTGATCTGAACACTTTCCCTCGCAAACTGCAATCCTTTGGAGTTATTCCTCATCGAATTCAATTTTTACTTTGATGAGGAATAACTCCAAAGGGTTGCAATTTGCGAGGAAAAAAGTTCAGATGTATTTTGTAGATCTTTTAAAGATCTACAAAATATCTCTCCACTCATTTTCACGAATATTTGATATTTTCCGACTTATTTTGGAAAAACCGAGAAAAAGGTCAGAAAATGCATGTTTTTATTGTTTATTTATACCGCGCCCCAATTTTTAAACAATAATCCTAATTAATATCGATTAATGAGTGTATTACCTATCGTTTGAAATCACAAACGTCGTGTTGTACCGAGTTAAGCCACTTTCTCGCGCCAGGAGCGTCTTTTCAGGGGAAAATTTAACTATCTACTACTTGCGCTATATTTGTTAAGCCTTAGACACGGACCGCAGTTTGATGAAGATTCGTCGGCAAGTCTCGAGGGCTAAGGAACTTCAATTGTCATTCCATTCTATCATCAAGCTCCGCGAGGAAATTATTGTGCTATTATCCTTGATATAATTTCAATGAACGAAACAAATGTTGATACTTTCTCGTCATTCTAAATCAATTGGTTGATACAGATTTTTTCAAAATTGGTTTCAATACAGTCAAAATCGAATTTAATCTCGAAAAATACAAAAATTTTCAAAAGACTCCATTTTTATCATCTTCATACCAACTATAGTAAAATTTCGTCTCAACCAAACGATATATCTTGCACAAAAAACCACAGTGTAAGTCATCTAAATTCCTCTAAAAGGGAATCTTGTAAGAATAACTCAAAAACGATGGGAAAATTTCAACTAAAATTCATTTTTCGTTCAGATCTCCCTCTACAACTAATCTATCCATCTGTCAATAAACTAGAGAGATGCTTGTCCAGCATCCTACATCAATTGGTTAAACCCGAATTTGATTCAACTACGTTTGAACCCGATTAAAATCCAATTTTCCTTCCAAAAATGAAAATTCCCTCAAAGAATTCCATTTTTACCATCTATACCAACTGTATCAAAACTCCGCCTCAACCAAACGATTGTTTTTGTATGTTATATATGTGTATAGTATGAGGTGAGAATGAAGTGGATTGGACCACAGGGAGAATGAAACAATTTAGTGGGAAATACAATGATGATTTTGGAATTTGATGCCATCTGTCATCA
Organism: Eretmocerus hayati; assembly: GCA_029851415.1. Lineage (NCBI taxonomy): Eukaryota > Metazoa > Arthropoda > Insecta > Hymenoptera > Aphelinidae > Eretmocerus > Eretmocerus hayati. The sequence continues at coordinate 114,197,594 of CM056742.1, forward strand.
CCTCGGACAATGATGATCATTTTCATAGTAATAGAATTGAATTATAATCGATAAACTAACTATAATCAATGTAAATATAAAGACTAGAAAACCTCAAATGTGGCGACCATCCTTGAATGCCACGATCCTGCGATCCTGCGATCCTGTGAATCGCAGACTTGTTCATATTCGCATCGAATCTCATGTATTTTCTACGCACCGGTTCCCAAGAAAAACGCAAGTCTCCGCGCCTCTGCATTGCTTTTGCGCCCCGCCTGCGAACCGCTTGCGCTTTTCTTCCGCACCGGTGCGTAGAAAATACATGAGATTCGATGTCAATATGAACAGGCTTTAAGCTAAATAAGGCTCTAAATGTGATGATATCGCGACTTTCTTGATTTTCACATAGTATACGGCTGAAATATGAACAAAATAACACCACAGTGTATTCTAGAAATTGAACTGAGACTCTTAGCTCTTGACTCGATTTTGGAAATTTACATCGAATTTCGGAGAAATCGATGATGAAATTCATCTTGAAGTCAAGTCAGGCAAAATATAATCCGTATCGATCGTCTAGACAATGTTTTGAATCGAATCTATTCGATTGAAGTTGATTCACGAATGTCTCAAGTGTGAAATTCCGTACATGTTGTTCTGATCCAGATACCTCGGCTTGGAAGAGAGTGGCACCACTTTTTTCACATGTGTTCAAGGTCTAAGAATCACATAAAACCCATGTCAAACGTGTGCGATGAGAAAATTTTTTTTTTATTCCAAAAGGTCAATAGTTAAAAGTTCCAAGGAAACCCTCTCATATCATCATCCATAGCTGTATTCCAGCAAGTATAAAGGTTCCAGAGAAACGCCTATATAATCTCTTTGAGCGTAGCAATCTATCTCAAGATTTGAGCTTTACGCGGAATTTTGTTGACAATTGAGATTATCCGTCTCTATCTCCTCTTTTTATCGCTCACTACGGGCTGCAGTTTTGAGTACGGCGGCGCGTAGGTACAATATTATCAGTTACTTAAAAATAAATGTCATCAAAATTGATTAATCTAGTTCTATTGGATTTCATTTCAATGAACTGATAATGAATGTAGTTATCATCCAATTATTCTTGTGTTTAGATAAGAATTCTGAATCAAAAGGTTTTGAAAGATTCGATTAGTAATTATTGTGAATTATGAGAGTTCGATTGAATTGGAAAGGTACTCATTATTAATGCTAATATTCCTAAAACATCATCTTAGGCTTTTTTATGCTCCTGTAGAGCTTTGACATAGCTACCAAATGCAGAAAATGCATCTTCCCGCGAAAGATTTTCTCTCGTATTCGTATACGTGTGTGTATTTCTCCCTTTTCCCTGGATTTTACTTAGAAACTCCTTTTTTCGGAGGTCAGATGATTAATTGATCTAAGTCATGGATAAATGTTCGAAAAAAAAAACGAATAATTTTTGGTACTTGATGGGATTTGAACCCTCTGCTTCTTCATGACGCCTGGCACACTAGCGCCAATATACCATAGCGAGTAGGACGTCAACTTCAGTAGGCCAATTACCGGCTGACGACTATTTCTGTGCGATATTTCCGGATGGCTGGAAAAGAGATATGTTACGTGCGGCGGTCTTATTAAGCCTTCGGTTTTTGCCAGCGATCCGGTTCACTTGACATAATTTATTTTTATTGAATTTTTTATAATTTTTATTGAATTTTTTATATGTTTGTATGAATAAAACTGATTTCAGATGATAGATTATAATGAATCACGGTGGAAAACAATTATCAACGTTCCGTAACTATTGACGAACATTGTCAGCGCGGCGGTTAAACAGTTTTGTGTCAACAACAAAATGGGTTCTCGATAGGATTATTAAAAAATCTTGCAAATCTATTGTTTTTATTTTGCTCTATTTGAAAATGCTAATCAATGAATTTGCATACCGTTATTACGCCCCCTGATGGTCACAAAACCTTCTGGCGCTCGTACAGGTGCGCCATTGAGATTAAATACCCCAAAAATCTGAACTATTCCCATAATGCGTGTGACAGCTACACTATTTCATAAGCATCTGCTCTTTCCACTGCAAGGTCTAGAAATTCTATAAGAGAAGCTACGACCACAACTAACATGTTGCAACATGGCTCTTGCATGTTATTTTGCCATTTACTCAAAATATATGGCAGGTACAGACTTTTTTGTCAGGACCTTTCTTGTTTTTCTCGATTTAGTCTACAAATTTATATTCCATGATTGTTCCTGTAAAATGAGTCCTTTTCGAGATATGAGCGTTTAAACATGGGAAACACAGTCGAGGTTTCTTTAATAGTTATTTACGATACAAGGGACCCAACAGCCTTATTATTACACGGCGTGAAGTTGGCGCCTGAGCGCTTGCGCGAGGGTGCCAATCACGCCGTGTAATAACCAAGGCTGTTGGGTCCCGAGTATCGTACACTATTTTATAGCATCGAGTGATATAAACCCGCCCTTTCTGCGATTGATGGTGCACCCGAGCGCTCGCGCGAGGGTGGCGGTGGGTGGTCAGGGCGGGGGTAAGCGGGGGGTTCGGGGGGGGCGGCAGCCCCCCCGACTGAAAAAAAGTTAAGAATCTGGTCCTATAAAATAGAAATCACACACCCGCGATTAAACCCATCGAGTGATGATGAAGACATTTCTTGTACCTAAAATAATCCATGAGCATCATCGTTGGTTATTATAGTAATATAGGGGTTGTGCAAGCCTCTTTCCGGCCAAGACCTAAAATTTTCCCTCTCAGACTTTATCCTAGAACAATTTCTATTGTTACGCTAGTAACTAGACTCCAGAATAATTTGGAGTTTAATTCTCCTGAGACATTTCATAACGGCTGTTTGAGAATGGAAAACTGTGTAATGTAACACCCCTACCGCAAAAATGACGAATATGCATATTTGATCTTTTCAAATGAGGTACAATCCCTCATCATACTGATGCAGTCTCTAATTTTGATATTTATCTGTTGTCATTCCTTCACAACGGTGCATCAAATGCAAAATCCGGCATGGTCAAAGGTTTCAAGGTTAGCACGTATGTATGTACATGTGCAGAACTCAGCCACGTGTTTATGTTTATGTTTATGTTGCTGATGATTTATAACCATGAGCAGGAGTGTTACAGTCATGACTAATTTTCTTGCTCTTTACAATCATTGATGCGGATACAATTGCTCCAGACATGATCCATCATAGATTTCTTATCATTTTTCTTCAAATTTCGATGCCTGCATACATAGTATGCGCAAAAATTGCCAAAAATGCCCTTGTAACCTTGCAGTGAAATAAACTGATTTGCTGCACCCCGCACCCACGTGAAGTGAGCGGACGCATTATTTCACAGTTGAATAATAGGCCATTTAAGTCCCGCAAATGCGTTAAATAAACGCGGGTTTAGGTCACGCAGTGCTATAAAATAATTTATTCATTATGTAGAAAAAAAATCCAAGGGTTGTTCGCTCGCGGTTGCATCAAAAATTCACCTTCATTGAACGCGAGGTGTTAATGGGCATCATTCATCGTCTCGCCCGCTTGCCTCAGTCGACTTGGAGAGGGAAGATAGCGTGAAATAACGACGTTCATGGCAATGATGATTATGATAACGATACCGACGACGGTGATGCCAGTCATGATAATTATGATGGTAATCAGACGGCTGAGCCCCCCTCAGCTCAGAATTTCATTTCTCTGAATGGTCCGACGAGCGAGGTGGCAGGTGTTTCATTTCATTGCACGGTGCATCGTCCGTCGAAGGTCGATGGAATGCCCTCGAGGCAAGTAATCAACATTTGCAAGGATGGATTTCACGCTTGCTCCGAGCTCGAATCAAACTCCTGGAAGCGACGGGGACCCAGCGTCGCGAAAAAAGTGTGTATTAAAAACTGGTGCCATGTATTGAAGTGAGAAGGAGGAAAAATGGGTGGAGGCGAGGAAAGAGTCAAGGCAACGAATGAGAGAGCCGGATCGCGAGACCGATGGATGACAAGGAAAGTGCTTGCATTATAGGCGTGCACGATGTTAACAAGCAGCCACGAAGCTCACAACGGGCAATTTTAGCTAAGAGCCAATATTGAAAAATGGAACAGCGCATCACAGCTCGAATTAATTCGCAGACCTGACGAGCGGTAATCAGATCGACTGCAAGCCAACTCATTCACTTCTCGCGATACGTGCAAGAATTTTACGAATATATTCAAAATTACTATCATCTACGCCGTTGTTTGTTTCTGCCTTATTTGTCAACAAGATATTTCAGCGTCTTACATGTGCTCTGGAAGCGTTTTTGGGAAACTTAACGTAGCAATTATCAAGTAGATTACGTGACGGAAATTCCTGCAACCTTTTGCGAGAGCCAATTCACCGGACACAATCTGCTAGTAATGGCGGTTGGTTCTCTAGGTCCCCGGTTTGTCTCGTCAATGTCAATTCAGGTGAACTTGTATTCTGTCGCAAAACGAGACTTAACGAGATTCTGCGAGTCTCGACCACGGAAGACCTAAGCTGTTCTTTCGGGCCTATAGGCTGGGTTTCGTTCAAGAGTTTCACGAGTCCGCTAATTTTTCTAACGCAGGGTGCTTCGTGTAAGGATCTTAGCGGATCTTAGAACAGGATATTCGCAACGAAATCTAGAAATCCTCGTCGAAAAATGCTGTGATTTAAATTCCATTGCGTCGGAATCTGAGCCAAACCCAATCGCGCCAAACGGAGGAAACCATTCAAATTCCACCTAATATGGGCGAATCCACAAAATCGTCACTTGCTTTTCGATGCTTCAAACTGAATTTCTACTGACGAAACGAAGAGAAATAGGTTGTACGACTTGTCAAATCTTCATTTTTTTGTAGTTAGTGAGAAGTCTAACTTCATTCTTTCAATTTCAATATGTCAAATATGCAAAAAATGAGTAAAGAATATTCGTGCGGGTGATTCCCATTACGTTCGTTTTCGTCCGCAAGTGCAGAGTGACGATATAGAACATGTGGGGTGAGAATAATATCATTTCCTCGTACTATCAAACCCCAAGTTTTAGTTTTTTTTTTTCTCTTTTTTATTGAGTGCACTCGAGCGTGACATTTTTTGTCTAACTTCACTAGGAACGGTTCGTGATTTACTTTGTAGCTCCCGACACACGAAGTGCGCCGTTGCATGCATCCATGGACGCGTAAGTGCCCGGTTCGATTGGTTTATGTGTCGGAGACTATGACAGTACATTACTCGTCAAGGGTAATTTTTCGATTCGAGATGTGTAGGCTGTTTTTCATCATTCTGACCTGAAAATACCGCTTTTAAACGCAATTTCAGCGTTTTCACGATAAAAAATCATAACTGCCCTGTGTTCACAGATTCACTTCGAGCGTGGAGGACTTATTCCCCTCGCTACACTCAGAAAATCAACTGTCCTAGCGCCCGATCTGAGTGCACGCGCCCAAGGCTGTATGTAATGTATGGATTACACATTCATACGTGTAAAATTGCGTATGTAAGGTAAAACTAGGGGTACCGGGACACCATGCCAAAGTCGACCGATGCTGGGACATTATATTCCCTCCTAATTAATAGAAAGGTGTGTGATCTAATATTGTATCAAAAAATTTTTGAGTGTTCTTAAGAGTAATCCCAATCACGAACCAAATTTTGGGCGAGCTGTGGCAATGATTAGATAATGAAAAAAAATCAACTAGAAAATGGTATATTGTGTGGCCAAGAATCGTGTCCTAGTTCACCACCGTATATATTGAATTCTGACCCATTACTAGGACGCGACGCGTCCGGCTTCACCAAGCGGTGGAGAAGTGGAGTAACCCAGTACTGAGACACATCGTTTGTTGTTAGTTGTTGAATTGTTATTGCATAAATGACTAAACTAACAACAAATTATGGTCAAAAACGTGATAGTCCATAGTAATTCTCAATATTTGTATGTAACTGTGATGAAATTTCCAATGTACAATCCGGAGCAACGTGTCCTGTCCCAGTACTGCTACATTTGACCGTCCTAGTACTAGGTCAAACCACAAATCGTGTCCCAGTGTTTGGCCAAATCAGGTCTCCAGAAAATTGGCTTTTGTTATTATTTTAGAACACTTTTGGCCATTTTTTTTCTTGATTCATGAAGGTAAATAGTATAGTTATAGGTAAGAGAAAAAAATTTCATGATCGGAACATAATAAGTTCATCTTTGATAGCCCAAAGTGGAAATCGCCATTTTCGGTGTCCCGGTACCCCTAGTTTTACCTTAAGTCGGTGCGGAAACGAGGTTTTTCACGACTCGTGCTCGAAACGTTTCGGGACAAACTCGGGTAAATAGTCGACTACTTGGATATGCCAAATTTTGTGCCAGTAGAAAGGATGAATCTGATGATCACAGATTTTCTTTCGACGCGGAATTTCTTCGAACGGAATTATGGTATCAATTTGTAAATACATTTTTTCTACGGAAACATATAATCAGAGTAGTTTACGGGATGCTTTGATATTGTTATTGATTTTGGAAGTTTGATAGAATCAATGTCTTTGATAAGTAAAACGTTTAGATCGCGTTCATTGGAATAAAATTGAAGGCTCCATTCACGCGTACTTCTATTCACATGCGACGGTTATCCATCACGATCACCATGTGGAGAGTTCGCATTACGTTTCCACGGACGAGGCTACCTGGAGCAGTTTCGGGACCGTCTGGTCTGGTACGAGGTTGGTGGCGAGGATGCTTTCGAATTTCGCGGCAGCCCTATAGAGAGCTATTGAAGAGAACAGTTTGATTTTAAGATCGTAACGCATTCATCGGCGAATCATAGAGAATTCGCAGTTTTCTCATTCTACTGTTGAAAAGTACATTGGTGGTGGGCCGTTAGAGGAGAGTGGGGCAAAGTGGGCACCCTAATATTACGAGGTTCTCAGTAATTCGATTCAACTCTTTGAGAAATTTGAAAGTGGCCGATCGAATGATTGAAGCCTGAAGAATGTGATTGCGTGGTCAAAAATGTTTTACAAGCCGTATTTTTCAACAAATTCCAAAATGCTGAGACTATGCAATTCTGCCCACTTTGCCCCACCGTGGGGTAAAGTGGGCATATGGAAATCTTCGCTCCCCAGTCATGTTTTATATTAATTTGATGTGTGTGTGTGTGTGTGTGTGTGTGTGTGTGTGTGTGTGTGTGTGTGTGTGTAACTATGAGCGCGCTGCGACGCCAAGTAAGTGTCAAGCCCTTGCACATGGGCTTCGAAAAGAAGCATCCGCTCTGGGGCAAGGATCCAGACTTCGGAACTTCGCGGGCACTAATCACTACGCCTCCGATTATCTAGAACAATGACGCGAGAGCAGGCCGAGTGTCAAACGACTCGTGTCTGAAGGCATGAAGTGATCAAGATTAGAGATCGAGTGCCTTGTATTTCGCAATTGTTCTCCAGGAGAGATGACTGACCTAATCCAAGTAAAGATTTGTGCGATCTCATCTCGCAAAAGTATTTCGCGTTGGAGGTGTCAAGTTTCTGTTACTTACAGCTTACAGTACATCAACCATCAAATATTCAGGGCCTGATCACATCTCCCCACGTTGGAATAGCCAATTCCTCCTGGTGTATTAATATGCGATGGTTGTTAAATGCTTTTTTGTATCATATGGAAATGACCTGATCATCCAATGTTTACTTTTTCTAATATTTATAACTTAATTTTTTTTCTACTTTCTATTATTATCATCTTGTTCGTACAGGAGTTCCTGTCAGTGAAAGAGCTTATTTTTGTAATATTATGTGTGTTTGTAGCTTCGATTGCAATAAACGACAGAGCCCACGGTTGGATAAATATATATCAATATCAATGATTTACATTAATAAGAAGGCACAAAAACTTGTCCTTACGGCCGTGTGCCATAGATCAGATCCCACTCGACTCGGGTATGTAAAATTATTTGAATGGTGAAAAACTACTTCATATCTCACAGGACTACTTGAAGGGCCGTCGAGGACTCCCGCGTCGATCTACCGATGACAGGTAATGTTCTCAAGAGTTTCGTTAAAATTCATTCGCGTTGCGTTGAGTGCGATTCTCGCCACGTTGGTTGTATTATCTAACGTTCATGAAAGATCCAAAGAGTTTCTCGTAAATCAAAGCAATAACGATGAAAATGTAAGGGCTCATGCCAGGGACGGTACATACTATTCTTTTTCTTGTGAGTGACGGAGGTCTTGATGGAGGGTTGCGATGCGGTCGAGCCAGGCTGCATCGGTGGGTAACCCATGGGAGACAGCTGGGGTGGCTGCTGATGCGGGGGGTAGAACATGGGTGGTTGTGGCACATGTGAGAGCGTCGGGCCCATGCCCGGCTGGTCGGGCCGATGCTGGCCAAGTTGATTGCTGTCTTGTCCGTGGGGAGGCTGCTGGTACGAGCCGCCTGCCGGGTAGTAGCGCTCAGCGCCCTTGTACACCGAGGGTGGCATCGCCGCAGGCCCAAAGCTACCCTGGCCGCTTACGGCCGTGCTCGTCGAGCTGCTGCTACTGCTGCTTGTTGTGCTCGTCGTCACCGGCACCACTGCGTCATTAAAGTTGAATAATTAGTTTTATTTCTTGGTGATACCACATTAATGAAATGCCGAAATCCGAATTTCATCCGTTCTGAAAATTCGCCGATCGCGTAGGTTTTACTTCAAAGATTTCAAAGCATAATTGAGAGGTTGTTAGTCGATTTGACAAAGATATATCGATGTTTCAAGATATGCGTTGAATGTGAGAAATGTATTCATTGTTGACGTGGGTCACAATTGTTCTTTGTAATTGTCGATCCTTTCGTTCATAGCGCGTAATCGTTATTTGCGCCAAAATGGGGCAGACTGATTCCAACGCCCGATCATTTCACCTTCAGTTACAACAGGCTGAAAATAATGACATTCACAAAATTTATTGATAGATATGCTAGAAATGGCTTGCTTCGAGTTTAACGATAATTTCCACTGAATGATAGTTGCATTCTGATATATTTCAAATCCAACTTCGGTTGCGTAATGGAATTCCGCAAATTTACATGTTTCAGAATTACTCGAATAGAGTCCGTGACTTTTGAGCCATTTCCACCGTCGTTACTCTATATAGTAATTAGAAACAATGTACAACGCGAAATCGATGCGTGTCTCAGCGTGGTGACTGTACATTATGTTGACCATTGTACAATCGCGATGATCTGCCATTTCATTGAAGTCCCTACCGTATAAAACCTTCGATAAGCTGTTGATATTGCAAGTCAAATCGCAAAAATTCTGAAGCAAGTCACTTGATAATTCCGTCGTTATTTTGTCATTATTTTTAATCGTCTTTTTTCCATTATCTTGATTCAGCTCATAATGAAACTCCTTCAGAAATGGCAGCGGGAACTAACACATTATTAGAGGTTCATTGCGCTGTAGAAAAGTCAAACGATATTCTGAACTTTGGGGACTGAAAACTATCATGCCACTAGTTCTGAGGAATAAATACTGCTTCGGATGTAATTTTTACAGGCTAAACTGCGATGAGCTACCAGTTTGGGGAACGTGCAGTGTGCAATTGCGAGTTGACTGTGGAATCGCATCCGGTTCGATAAACTGGTCACATAGTTTTCAGCGCTACCCTGGTGGAAATGTCAAACATTTTTCGACCAGAAATTGGCCATTTCTAATGCGCACCGGGAATTTTATGGCCAGTTCTGACGGCGAGAAACCGGACATCTATAAAACGGTATTTCGGCCAGTTTATGGGCATTGAACATTTTTATGCCAGTTTCTGGCCATTTTCTGGAGTATTTTAACCAGAATTTCAGGATTTCATCTGTACAAAGAGATCGCATACGTTTACTTATAAGTCGATATTAAAAAATTAAAAATCAAACCAACGCGAGACTGAATGATTTTTTCGTTTGGGTATTTTATTTCTATCTAAGAAAATCGGGGCTTAATAATGTTATTGTAGAAAAATTTATTTATGAAAATTTGCAGCTGGCGGGGATCGAACCGGGGCCCTCTGCGTGGAAGTCCGTGCTGCTAATCATTACCCTAAAACTGTTATTGGTAGGACGACGTTGTCTTACCTACTTGCGGTGTGACCTCAGAACCAACATTTTAGATATTTGATGATACAATTTTTTTACATGCAAAATATTAACACCATATAAAATAACTGAATGTGAATTACAGTAGCTCTCGATCTTAAAGTATATGCATATCTCGGTATGCGACACATGAAGTATAGTGGAGTCACAGTATTGGCAGTGGTTAGTTGTAAAGAAAGTAGAAACAATAAGGAGTTGAAGTATATTGTTCTTGTGGAGTGTGCACCAACAGTAAATTGCAAGAGCCAGTTGATACTTATAAGCTGTCAGTTGTAAGGGGCTTATCAAATTAAGTTGTCATTTGCTATTATAGAACTTCAAAGTTATTTGAATTTGAAAATTTGGTCTTGGAATAAACAAATGCAATTCAAACATTCAAAGATGCATCCTTGGTCATTTCTGCCCATAAGCTTCTTACCATGGGGATGGAATACCTAAATTGCACGCAAATCGTTGCAAGTTATTGAAGGTTATGAATATTCGAAGAATTACTCGCTATAAAATGCGCAGAAAAATGCCTCCAAAATGTTCTTCTTCTTCGATTTCCAACAACAGTTACGACGGGCATTTCATGGCCAGAAACTGTCGCGATACAAATGAGGTTAGGTGGATTTTGTCACATTCACACACTCATTGCCGTAAACTGCCCGGTTCTTGGCCAATTTCACTTCAACATTTTTTGCCCGTAAGAACTGGCGATAAAATGTTTGGGTAAACATTCTTGATGGTGTACATTTCCACCAGGGTAGGAACTGCGAATTGACGGGCATTCGTACATGAAAAAATCCTACGATCTTATCTACACGGTACCTGCTCGTGAATTTACGGGAACCAGTGGATTTCACACCACTAAAAACTGTATACGTAGCGATTGGGGGACGGCACTGTCCTCAACAAGCGGGCCTGTAAATTCTCACCAGAATTCTCGAAGTGTTTACCCGGATTGGACGCTGATTCACAATTTGTTCTATTCTCATAAATATCAATTCTGATGTGGAAAGAAATGATTGATAAGACATGATGAAAGGAAAAGAGCGTGATTTGAGATATTAATGGATATTTTAACGCGACCGAAATGGCTACCTCATGGTCACTGGGATGATATAGTCAAACGAGAGACACACGAGCCGACGTAAGATATTCGTTACACACACACACACAGAGTAGCTCTTGATCGTAAGGTTCGAGGCCCATCGGTTCCTCGTTATAATAGGAGGCGGAGCGGCGGCGGCAACTTGAGACAGGAGCAGGGTGAGCCGGGTAGGTTGCGGGCGAACCAAAGAGATTATAATATCTCTATGGGGCGAACCGAGTCATGCCGAGGGCGAGGATCGTAGGGATGAAAACAGGAACTAAATCGAATGATTCATAAAAGAAAAAAAAAAACGAATTTTGATGACGGGAGAAGGGGAGTATGGAGAGGAGGAGGAAGCACGCAGGTGTTTGTTAAGAGTTACGTGAAGTTGGCTCGCCACTTTGAGATTAATATATCAAAAAATCAAGAAAAAAATCCTGAATTCAATAGTGCAACTTTTTTAATTTGAGCAAATTGACCATTTGAGCAATGAATGTTTTGTGTACTGAAATATTACCGCGCACTAAAACACAATAGATGCTCATTACCCCGCGAATACCAAGGTACCTTGCTCCTTGCTATATCTATACAGTAGGAAAACCTACGCTGGCTTAAATTGAAGCTCTTAATTTGACCCTATCGATTCAAGCATCAGAACTTATCACTATTGCCGCAAAATTGTCTAAACAGACAGAGAGAAGTCCCCATGTATAAGGGATAGGCAGGCGTCAACATGGGAAGTATTCGCACTCCCCACTTTGCTGCCCCTCCCGCCTCAGTCGATGAGTCTACACCTTATACATGGGGACTTCTCCCAGCTTGTTCAAACAATTTTGCGTAAATGGTGATGAGTTCTGATGCTTAAGTCGTTATGGTCAATTACCACGTTCGCTGCGGCGGCGAAAATCGCAGTTCCTTCTTTGTGTGCGGCGGGACCCACCGGTGGGTCCCGCGCAATGTTAAATCCCATAAGACGAAAATCTGCCGCTCACAAAAGAGGTACTCGCGGGACCCACCGGTGGGTCCCGCCGCAGCGAACGTGTTAAGAGCTTCGATTTAAGTCAGCGTGGATTTCCCTACTGCATTTATTCGCGGGGTAATGAGCATTTATTGTATTCTGATAGGGGGTAATATTCCAGTACTCTGAAAATTCATTGCTCAAGTGATCAAATTGTTCAAATTGAAAGAGTTGCACCATTCAATTCAGGATTTTTGCTCAATTTTTTGGTATATTCATCTTAAGGCAGTTGTATACTAAAATGCAAAATATACCAGAATGTCACCAAAGTTCGTGAGGATTTAGTTCAAGTGTTAATGAACATCTGTGCAAAATTTCAAGATGATTGACCGTTTTGTTTCAGAGTGGTAGTCATCACAATTCGTCACTTTTAGCATGGCGCTCATGCGGACTCCCATATAAACGCAATGTTAAAAGTGGCGGGTTTTTGATGGCTACTACTCCGAAACAGAACGGTCAATCATTCTGAAATTTTGCACAGGTCTTCATTAACACTTGAACTAAATCCTCCCCAACTTTGGTGATTTTCTGGTATACAGTGGAATTTCCCTCAATGGATACCTCCTATTAGCGGACACCTCTCCATAACGGACAATTTTTTGCGACCAGCAGCAGTATAATCACAGAAATGAACCTCTGATTAGCGGACACCTCCGAATAGCGGACAGTTTTGATGCAACCAGAGGTGTCCGTGCGACCGGAGATTTCAATGTATTTTCAGTTTTAGTGTACAACTACCTTAAAGTGGCGGGTCAACTTCACGGAACTCTTGTTGAGGGTGCAGACGATTCCAAAGCTGAACCGAATCGCACAACCTGCATGAATGAGGCAGCCTCATTTTTATACTCGTGCTGGCACATCACACGATTTGTTGTGCATTCAATTCTCTCACTCCCTCGCTCACTCCTGTGAGCGCAATTCACGCGTAACTCGATTCGATCTCTCGTATTCATGGACACGCCAACTGGAGTTCTATTCTAAACTCTGGTCGTGGCCGCTTGACCACTATATATAATGTGGTCGCATGACCAGTGCGGATAGCGCGCACGTGGATTAGAACGCACGGCGTTTCCCGGCGGCCTATCCTGAGCTAACGCGACCGCATAAACGCCGTACGTTCTAATCCACGCGCGCGCTGTCCGCGCTGGTCATGCGACCATTATTAGTGGTCAAACGGCCAGGACTATAGAGCTCAGAATAGACCCTCTGACCCGTGCTTTCTTTCTCAGCGCGGTCTTTACCAAATTCACGGAGAGACTTGAGCATCTTGCTGCGCACCAATATAAAGACTGTCAAGGAGAGGTCCAACCTTGCGGAATACGGATCTTGATGGAACTCTGGGAATCATCTTGTTTTGGTGAGAAATGAAGGTATCTCGAAAGGCTCAATCCCACGGGCATCCTATTTCGAGATACAGCTATAGAGATTAGCATTGTTAGTATATCTATGTATACGACTTTTCGACATGGGCCTGTATTGGCAATGCAAATCTTTATAGCTGTATCTCAAAATACGAGGCCCATGGGATTAAGTCCTTGGAGATGCCTTCATTTCTCACCAAAACAAGGTGATTCCCAGAGTTTCATCAGGATCCGTGTTCTGCAGAGTTGGACCTTCCCTTGTTACTGTTGTGACTTTGACCAAATTCCAAATGGTTTCGCAGCTACGCGCATCGATCAAATGATTCAACTGCTTTAGATGATGGATCGTGAACAAAATTAAGAGGATTCTTCAAACGACTCGGATGGGATTGGAATCAATTATTAAGATATATTTGATCGGCCTTTGCGAGTTAAAGTCAGCTGATTGCTGAACTTTTTGGCATCAATCGAGAATGAATTTTACTCCACTCTCGATCAATGCACCTTTAGAGCCTCGGATGGTTGCGAGGATGCATCTAAAGGATTTTGATGGAATTGAATGGAAAGTAAAGAAGTCTTATGAAAAATTTTGATTCTACGCTGATATTATGCGTGTTTTTCGCCCTTCTTTCATTGCTCGGGCTTTTCAAAGTGGTGGAAGAGCAATGAAAGTTCATCACTGTCACGCGGCTCAAGTGGCCAAGTGTTCGATGGTTTGAACGTCCTTATATAAGGGAGTTCATCTTTGTTAACACGTTCACTGTGAAGGCGAAATCGCGATTCTGGTCTAGATTGCGAGAGAGTACAAATATGCGTTTCAGCACTTTCGGAAGCTAAACCTTTTGGAAAATCATCAGTTTCGCATCTATTTACAGTATTTCTATGAATTTTTGTGGGCCCCACTGGTGGGGCCCATCGCACACAGGGTTGGCAACCATCTTTCTGTGTAGTGGGCCCAAAAGTTTTCCTTTGATATGAAAAATATTCCTGAGGATGGTCAGTAGTATCAATAAAATCATCAAATTCAATGTTAACATTGAATTTGATGATTTTATTCCTTTGGAGGCTCATAATTATGAGCCTCCAAAGGAACCTATACTTCGATATATTTGTTCCACCCAGGGAATAATATTTGATCACGGTAGCATGCTTCGCCATTGCTGAGCCTGATCTTGGACTGCGGTTCATTGACGTTCTTCAAATCGTTTCAAGCATGACAAGTGATAGATTCGACCCGATCATCTTTTCCTATATCTTCAATGCTAAGAGTTCTACAGTGCATGACAATGAACATACGACAGAGTAGATACTGTGCTTTAGAAACCCACGTTTCTTGATCTAGCCAAAACTCTTTTCCGCGCGTCAGTGGAAGATTACTCAAGTGGGGTTCGATAATTTCCAACGTGTTTGGGCTCTCTTTGTAGATCTTGGAATAAGTTTTCAAATGAGCTAAGATACGTTGGGAATTGTCGAATCCAAAGTATGTAGTCTGCTGATCATCGCTTGATTTTATGTAATTAATGAAATAAATTGCGTAAAAAACGAAAATCCGAAAAAACTCAGCAAAATTGAATTCAATACCGAACCTGCTGTGTACACATGTACCTTACAACATAAACAACGAGAAATAATCACGACATAAGCCATTGGATATGTCTCCGCTCTTGCACGTGAGCTGCAACTCAATGAAAAGTGGGCCCCACCCGTGGGGCCCATCGCAGTAAACGTGTTAAGAGCTTGCGAGAGAGGGCCTTTTAACCCGCTATTTCCATTTGATTTCTCACCATTTTCACTGTGGCAGGTCTTCGGCCTTCTGCCGGGGCTATATGTATGCCAGGGGTTGAAATGGTCAGTGGAAGAGTACGAGTGCGGATACCGCCGAATGTATACTACAATGTACCGTCTGCGTTGTCGGACAGAATATAATTAATGAATGAACAAGGCTTTCGTTTCGAGATTCGATCTCTCTCAACTATTACAATGCGTCAACATGAGTTATCCGAGCCGGGCGATGCGATTAATCTTTCCGATATCAATATTCGATCGTAGTACAGTACCTTCCAAAATTAATGGATCATGCATGGTCTCACTAAATCCATGATAACTTCGAACCCCTTCACCGTATGAGAATTTTGAAAAGAGTATCTTGAAGATCACAAGAAAATCTATCGATTCATGTGTTTCAAACATTTTCCAAGTGCTTTTAGAGTGCCCGTAATCGACATTGAGAATCAAAAAAAATTCTTCTTCAGTGGATCACCTACAGCTTTGACGGGAAAGGTCGGATCACGAAAATTCTTACGGGATATTGTAGCTCGTTTTAAAACCTACAAATCCTTTTTTTGAAAGTTTCCTGTAGGTACGACCTTTCCTGTCCGAGTAACGAGCTTGAAGAGAAAAGTTTGTATAACATAGGCTGCTTATGGAGATCCCGAGGCTGGCACCTGTTTCATTTCGGTCAGTCCAGTTTCGGACTATAGCGAAGATTAATACGAGAAAACAGCGCACGGGAGAGTCGGCCTTCGATATTCGCCTCTCTCCCCTCGATCCTCCCGCCTTCTGCGGAATCGAGTAATTTTTACCTCGACGAAGACGGACTCATAATTTCATTTTTTGTACATATTATTTTCATCACATAATTTTGAGTGTTTCATCGCGTGCATTTCAGTTAGTTTAGACCAGGTCTTTCTGAATAAGGACTCTGATTTTGTTATAATTAAATCTGCGAGTGAAATCATTGTGTGAAACCCGACCCGCCTTTCCTCCCCAGCTTTTGTGAGTGCAAGTTGGCCATTTTTCAGAACTTTTTTGGTAGGGTAAAAATATTGTTAGTCTAAGAAGTAAAAAGTTGGAGCCTTTTTCGTATTCAAATCCAGCGGCTGATGTGTGAAAGTTTGAGTTGGTGACGCCTCGTGAGACAATAATTCCGAGGAAACTCTTAAAACTTTTATCTTACTGCATTGTTCGATCTGAATCTTGTAGATTGGCATTATTTAGTCCCTACCGAACAACTCAGTCTCGCTTTGAGTTTTTCTGTAGTTCAGACTAAAAAATTATCCGGTATGTCGAAAATCGTATTTGCGATCCTCATCTCGGTATCAAAACCCACGAGAATGTCGAGAATAGGGTAAGTGTGCTTAATTTGCCCCTACTACTTTTGTTTGCCATTCTCATTCATCTCAATATTTTTCAACGTACTTCAGCTCATTTCAAAGCTTGTTTCAAGTCCTTCAAACTGATCTGAAGTACGTTTGATTTTAACGAATTGAAGCCGAGATATCTCAACTTTTGCGAAAGAAGATTTTTTGCAAGTTTTCAACAGTGTGTTCCTAATTTGCCCCTACGTGGAAAAGAGGCCTATTTCCATGAGATTATACGGGTTTTTCGGAGAATTGGGATATTTCGGCTCCCAGATCTCCTAATGAGACGTACTTTAGATCATTTTGTAGCTTCCCTCGCCCCCTTTTGAACTTCTTAAGTCAAATTGATGTATCTTAATCAGGGTTTGACAAATAACGCTAGTTTCGTTATGGTGCGTTATTAACGAAACCCTCGGATATGTGTTATGATATTCTTTATTTCGCTGAATGATAAGTAGAATTTCGTTATGTTTTTCGTTACGTTACTAGAATAACGTTAAAATGATAACGAATTAAATTTCGTTTCGATATGAGTTTTGGTATTTTCAACGAAACGTATAACGAAATTCATGTGAATAACGTTATTCGAAACTAACGAAACTAATAACGAAATTGAGTAACGTAATTTCCAAGACATTTCGTTAATGTTTTTCGTTACGATAACATAACGAAATTCTATCCGAGTTTCGTTACGTTATTTTTCTCATTATATTCACTGCCGCTCATAAGTTCTGAGTAAACGCAATATTACCCTCTCTGAAAATGACGGTATCTCGGATTCTATGCGTCGTAGGAGAATTTTGAAAAAAGAATCTCCGAATACTTGGTTGTACCCACTAACCTAGTCTATCTCTGGCGCATTAGGAATCAGTCATATCCGATCTTCTCTATTTAAGGCCCTCGTGGGGCAAAAGTTCGTCCTGATCACTTGGCGAAAGAAAAAAAACGAAACAAAATACAATTCGCATTTCGTTACGTTATTCGCGGAAGTAACGTAACGAAATAAATTATAAAGTGAGTAACGTTACTCGAATACCGTAACGAAACTCCAATACTTGAATTTCGTTTCGTAATTAATAACGTTATTCACGTAAGAGTCGAGTTTCGTTACTATAGAATAACGTTATTGATAACAAAACGAAATCCAAGGATTGGGGTTTCGTTAAGTTATTGTATTACGTTAGTGACATTACGTTACGGTATTTAGTTATGTTATCCTAACGTAACGAAATTACCTCTTAATTTCGTTTTTTGTTATGATAACGTAACATAACGAAATCGATAACGCAATTTTGTTATGTTACTTGTCAAACCCTGATCTTAATGGAGCGAGGAACGAGTTTGAAAAAAGACTATGGGGGCAAATTAGAGATACTGCACTTTTGTAGTAATATGCGCGTAGTATTAGTGACGAATTGAATTTTGCAATTCTGCAAAAAACATTTCGAAGTTGAGACAAAAACAAAGAAAATGAGCTCAAGTACGTCGCGAATGATTTCGAAAATTTCATTTGGCACAGCTTTTGGTGACTTGACAAAAAGAAGTCGAAAGTACCGAAAACCAGTTTTTTGTTCTAAGAAATATGCGGATCATTTAGGATCAGTCCAGAACGTTCATTTACTTACATTTCACCGTAACAAATATGAAGAAAATGCGTGGCAAGGTCTACGGGTGCGTACATTCGAGAACTTGAGTGGGGGCAAATTAGGGAATAGGGGTAAATTAGGCACAGTTACCTTAGTATGATTTTTCTAATTTCTTGGGAGTATAGTTTATCGCAAATCTGTTACTACTCGGAAGCTGTGCTTTTCAACTGTGAGATTGCGGGATTTCAGATCATTTCATCGAGTCATGTCACAGAGGTGACGTGATTTGTTTCAGGGAACGAGTGGCTCGACGGGAAAGGAAGAGACTACTGAAAACCCCTCGTAGTTCACGAATTATAAACTCTTTATAAAGTCACTTTATAATGAGTTTATAACGTCTTTATAAATCTTTTTTACTTGGGTCGCAGGATCATGAATTTTCGTTATAAAATCTGAGCACTCTGTGAAGGGCACAGACCTTGGTTTCAGTGCGACGACATAAGTATCGTGTGTTGAGGGTCGTGTATAAGTAAACTTCCGCGAAAATTTCGATATTTGGGGATCGAAAATGAGCTGACCGCAAGTCCTACTTCCAAAAATTCTAATAAAATGCATCCCCGCAAATCACACTGTAGCAACGCACGGACCTGACATTTTGACACTAAATTTGATTTCAGTTATTTTAAAGGAAGCCGACTTCCAGAAAAGCACGGACCCCGCGATTAAAGAATCTAGCAAAAGTAAATTTTCGTGAAAAAATACTCCTCGAAGTGCGAAGATCAACTATTTCGATAGTTTGGGGCATAGAAAAGTTACACCTGGACGATAAATTCCAAGAAAAAATTGACGCGGAAATGATTGGAACGAGATATATTCACTTTTATCGAGGAAAACTGAGCGAGTAAAATTTTAGGCAGGGAATAATCGTCGAAACCGCATTTTAGAGTACTCTTAGGGTCCTTGGGCCAATGATACGGGAAGGAAAGGGGAAAGTCCAGGAAAGGGTTTAAAAAAGGTAAAATAGAGGAATAGGGTCTCGGGGGCGAAGCCTGAAAATTATGATTTTTTGCGAAAAACTCGGAAGATATGCATTTTAATGAAAAATTTTAGAGGACCAAAGTTGTAGAGCATAAAATTTCCCACGAAAAAGGTCCGTACAAGTTTCCCGGAAAACCCAAACCTAGAGCGGAAAATGCTTGAAAACTGTTCCGTGCGCTTATACATGGGCTTATACGGGGCGATGCAGCGCTACTAAATTCGCTGTGACTCTGATAATTGTCAATCTATCGCATGTCGACCTCGTGCATCTTCAAAAGCATGACATTCCCTTCAAAATGGCGCAGGCCTGATTTCGTCACACTCAAACCCATTCGACTGGAGAGCAAGAGAATGAGAAATAAGTGTGTCAAAACGCTATTCCCGCAGCAAAACTGCCGGCACGCGGAGAGCGGCCAAGTCGCAGCGCTGCAACACGATTTTAGCCTCAGAATCTGTATTTTTTCTCTTTCTCTCGCTTCGCACTTGAAGGGGTTTGAATTCAGCAGAATCAGACCTGCACTATTTTGAAGGGAACTTCATGCTGTTCAAGATGCACGAGGTCGACATGCGATAGATTGACAGCTGTCAAGAGTCACAGCGAGTTTAGTAGCGCTGCATCGGCCGCCCCATATAAGCCCATGTATAAGCGCGCGGAACGATTTTCACGCATTTCCCGGTCTAGGTTTGGGTTTTCCCGGAAACTTGTGGGGGCTTCACTAGTAGGAAATTTTACGCTTTACAACTTTCGTTCTCTAAAATTTTTCGTTAAAATGCAAATCTTCCGAGTTTTTTGCAAAAAACCATAATTTTGCACTAAAAATTTTTAATAACAAAAAACCACCGGGTTTTACGGACTGTCGATCTCGTGCATTCGATTCAGCGCCTCAAAATCCATAGGAATACATCTTCAAACCTTCTGGAACACGAATCGCCGACTCAGAGCCCCCCCTCCCTCCCTTCACAACATCCGGACCAATATACTCTGCTTGTCGTGCGCCAATGGGATGGTATGCGATACTGAATTGGAGACAGGCTAGCTCTAACGACGCAGAAAGCAGCTTGTCATTCTAGTGGAACAAGTGTGAGAGACAACGATCCCTGAGTCCGTGCAGAATTGATGAAACGATGGGGCGAGCTGAATGAAATGATAATTCATCGCTGCGGGTGTGTGATCATGTAGTATTCGTAGAGATTAGAAGGAACGTGGAGAAAACTCACGATTATTCCGGGAGGTGGCCGGGTACGAATTCGAATCGGCTTCGTTGTTGCAGCAGACCTTGAAGACGACTTTCATGTTGTTAGTAGTGCAGCGTCCACCGATGCGCCTGTGCAGGTCATCTTTGGACGACGTGCTGATGAAGTAGTAGTCGCGACCCGGGTGAAACTCCAGGCCCCCGGGCTGTGGCGTGTATGGCCTAAACGTTATCGTGAAGTACATCGTTTTGAAGGGCTTGTCGCATATGGCTATGACCCGTGGGCTTGGATTCGTTATCCGGCACGTCTCGTATTCCTCTTTAGATACCTGTCAAAAAATAACATGCCTGCTTTAATACTCAATCAGATTTATCCTAGATAATAGCTCTTCTTGGAACAGGTTCTGCATGTGTGAGTCCATAATAATGTTCGCACTCGAACTATCCGGCCGTTATGGCTAACTTTTCGACCATTCTTCCCTGGTTTGAGAAACGTATCATTCAGCGAACCTTGTGGGTAAAACGGTCTGCGCATGCGATACGCGTCTCAGTCATTCGATATAACTTTTAGCACAGGAGAAACAGACTCTCAAGGGGCTTTTTCGTGCGAAAATTCGGGAGCGCACTTGTAAATTACCATACGGTAGTACGGGATGTTCTAATGATGTGGCCGATTTTATTCGCGATGCCTAGTACGGGAAATTGTTATGTGTGAATTGAGGAAAAGTGTGGATAATCACTGTCATTTCCTCAAGTTTTTACTCGGAAAATGTTCGATGTTTTGCTGCATTCTTGGTTTGTTTTGAGAGAACTCAATTCCAGACATCTAGATGATTTTTGGCAAGTCTTTCTGGTAATTATTGCTTGTGTTGTTGCAATTGTTTATCAGAAAGAACGGATTTTCAGAGTTGATGAACGTTTGTATCTAGATACAGGCACATTTCTGGTTTGAAAATTCTGGAGCTGTAAGGTCTCGACCACCGAGATCTTCGAGAAAAGTGTACGATTTTCACATCTAGACAATTTAAAATTGAATATTCCGACGAGTCTTCTTTTGGCTGGCTACAAATTAAATAAGTCCCTCGGTTAAGATTTTACCCAAATATGTATATCCATTCTGTCAACATGAATTCTTGACCTGAAGGATGGCAAATTTCAAGAAATTATAAATGATCTTCTGATTCTGATCAGAAATCCTGAAATACTGATTTAAAATCTCATGTTTGTTGAAGAATGAGTAAATACTCGCTGTAATGAATTTTCAAATTTATCTTGCTTTGGGAAAAATAGCTTTTTTCGATTGGACGCCTATAGATATGAATTTGTGAATTCATTTCGATTTGGAAAAATGTAACCCTTTTTCAAGAGTATTTTCGAATTATTCACGTTCGTTAACGTGGAGACACTGGACGCTGAGATTTGCTTTTTTCGAAAAGTAACTCAAATTATCCACGGTTGTGAGCG